>OY744525.1:51357147-52004647 GCA_963556195.1 Sepiola atlantica | reverse complement strand
TAAATCCGTATTTTTCACCTTTGATAAAAGTAGATTAGAGTTATGCCCCTTTTGAATAACTGGCGTTTTTCTGGATTACAAATCGCCGGAATATTTCGTCTCTTATTCATCTATCTTGGATAACAAAATATGCATTTTAATATGGAATTAATTTAACATCTTACCGAAGTATATGACAATGGGTCTATTCTTGAGACTTTTGCTTTGTTTTTGGTGAAAATGTAATTTTTGCGGACATTGTTATGTATTATTCTCTGGGTACTACCGAAATATGTTCTGAAGAAATGTGATGTTTCACAAAAAACCTTTATGTTTTATTATATGACTTAAAATAGACATTGTCTTGAAACAGCTGTAAACACTTTCAATATTTTTGTGTGTATACTCTTTACTTGGAAAATGATTTGAATATGATTTAAATCGTAAAAAATACATATTTATATTAAATATATCTATATCCTTATGGCAAGTGAACTACACAGAAACATTTGTGTTCCATTTCACCAAAAGAATTAATCAGGCTAATCATGAAATTTCGTTTTATAAGTAAATATTTGGTAGATCGACTCTACTGCTTTAATGTATTATTGTATATTCAAACAATTCACACCCATCTCTACCTACTCCACACGGTCACTCCAATTTAGCTTAAAGCTATTAGTTTTTATTGTCTATATAAATCACTCATCTTCTCCACTCCCATAGATTACCAAGCATAATTTCCTCCCTAATACTTAAATCTATTCGTTTTTGTTGCCTATATGAACCAATCACATCCATAATACCCCATTATTATCGGCCACTAAAGTGATTTATTTATTTTCTTCTTTAATTTCAGTTTTATTCATTTGAAGCTTCTCAATGTCAACATTATTCTTGTAAAAATATAGTTTTCTTTTTGATATTATATTTGTTTCATTTCATTTTCTTTCTTGCTACTCTCTTTCATTCCGTCATCCTGTTTCTTTCTTTCTCTGTCTTTTTTTCTTTCTTTCGTTGTCTTTTTCTTTCTTCTTTATTTATTTGTATGTGTTTTCATTCATTTTCTCGTCTTTTCTTTATTCCTTTCCTTTTTCAACAATTTTATCTCCATTTAATTTTCATTTCCCTTTGAGACAGACACAACAATCAGACACACACACATACACACACACACACACACACACAAAAAACAGAAGATAAAAGACAAAAACAGAAATCAAAATGGCTGAACTTGAAGAAGAAGAAAAGGAGGAAAAAGGTGTGCCGAAATGAGATGACATCATTGGTTCCTGTTCACACCACAACTTGCATCTGATTGGTTGATTGCTTACCCATTCATTATTCACTAGCCGGCATTCAGTTACAGAAAATTCTTGATTTCAATTCTTAATCGATTTTTATATTTTAACACCTATTTTTCTAGAAAAATATTTAATTTCGTTAAAATATTTTTAATTAATTGAACAATTTCTTATCTTCAGAAAATATTTAACTCATCTTTGTTATTTTATGACAAATATGATTGTATAAAATATTTTCATTTTTCCCCTGTGCTATAACAACACTTAAACAGTGTGTCTAAGTTAAATTAATAAATAATGATCCTTTGAATTATAGAACAGTACAAGTGTTTACGTCAGTCACGAGGGATGAACAATTCTACTCGTTATTATATAGACTGTTATGTCTACCTATACAATATACATTAGATGTTATGAAAAAAAAAAAATTAATATGGCTTATTAAAAAGTGAACTAGCAGAAGATGCATATTGTTTTTAATACATGTTTAAAGGAAGGGTTGCTGCCTAAATATGTATATGTTAAATGACATGATGTAGTGGTTACAGGTGCAGACTGTGGGTTTAGCCTGACGGATTCGAGTCCTGTCAGGCTAACTGCATCATATTCACTACACATCTTCCCCTTTCTATCGTTTAAGTAGTAGGGGAGACTTGACTCTCAAGCCTTGGTTGAGCAACTAGTCGAAGAGAAGGAAAACTGTCGATATAATGGCATAATATCCGAGAATTGCCACAAACTGGAAACAATGCTGGGATAAGCAGAGAAAAACAGTTTGCATAACGATCGAGAATTGCCACTTTCGGCTAAGAATGTGTTCAGCAGTCAGCAGCGAATTGCGAAAGTCAGTTCCCGCCAAGGATTTTGTTTAACCATTCTTATTTTTGAACAAAAACACATTTTCTTTTGTTTATTTAATTTTTAGGTAAAAGTACAGAATAGTTAACAAAGCCCCACCCCCACCTCCCCATGTTAAGAATGGCTTTCTAAATAATAACGTTATTATTTAGAAAGCCATTTGTAACATGGGGAGGGGGGCGCTTTGTTAAAAATATTTCCTTTGAGTATTTGTAAAAAAGAAAACTTCCAATTATAATGAATATATTTGTAATAAATATATTTTTAATAAAAATAAAATTCAAAATTTCCACTTTTCACATTTTTTTATGTGTTAACCTTAATTTTCGTATGTGTAAAATACACAGGGGACTGATTTTCGCAATTCAACGCTGACTGCTGAACACATTCTTAGCCGGAAGTGGCAATTCTCGATCGTTATGCAAACTGTCTTTCTCTGCTTATTCCAGCATTGTTTCCTGTTGTCTTAGTCTTTTCCTTGCAATGCTGGTTCAGGAGAAATGAAATTGGCAGATTTTGCAACCATTGCTTCACAATAGACCCATCAATAACTAATGATCCTATAAATTATAGAACAATTCTACTTGTCATATAGACTGTTATGTTTACCTATTAAATATACATTAGATGTTTTAAAAAATAGAAAAAATCATTATGAGAAAGGAAAATCTCCCTGCTCAGTTTGTAGAAAGGGGTCAGGTGCAACTCATTTTTTTGTGGTATCGCAAGCATTGGGTACACAAGAAATACAGTGGGATTATTGATAGGTTGAGAGATGATAATCAGTTTATGTGCAAGAAGTGTAAGACAATGGAGACGGATGAGAACTCAGATGTGGAGAAAATATATTTGGATGGCGAAGTTATTGAACTTGTTCAGAAGTTTTGTTACCTTGGTGATACCATTGACGCACAGGGAAAAGCAGATGCTAGTGTGATTGCAAGAATAAGGAGTGGATGGAGTACGTTCAGAGAACTTTTGCCATTACTAACCAGTAGAGCGTTACCACTGTCTACCAATGGAATAGTCTATCAGGCATCTGTACGCAGTGTGATGATGTATGGAAGTGAAACCTGCATGGAGAGAAATGATATGAGAATTATATGATGGATATGAATACGCGTCTTTAAGACAGGCTTAGATCTGATGACCTCAGAGGAAGATTAAATCTGAACAGTATAGGGAGATCTGTGCAGAAGAGTAGACTTTGATGGTATGTCCAGGTTGAAATAATGGATGAGAGTTCTTAGACTAGTAGATGTAGAACAATTGAGTTCACAGAGGAAGACCAAGGAAAACATGGGAGAGAGGGATAATGATGGACTTGAGAGAAACAAGGATAAATAAAGACCTGGTCAGAAATAGGTTAGCTTGGAAGTCAATTTTTAAAAGCCATCCAACACATACCGGCATGTAAAATGGCTGTTAAACCGATGATGATGATGATGATGATGATGATGATGATGGTGGTGGTGACCACCACCGCCACCAAAACCACCACCACCACCACCATCATGATGATGATGATGATGATGATGATTTCTTAACAAAGTATTGCTCATAACTATTATTTACTCAGTGAGAGTTCTTACACGAGTCATTATCATTTATCGCTCACTAGCAACAACGGATAGTGTTCCCTGGAATCTGAGTGACAAGTATTCCTAGATTTCCAACACCAATAACTGTTGAAAATCAATTTGCGTTCATGCAACAGCTGTTTACCATTGATTTCTTGCTGATAATGGCCGTTGTCTTTCTCTGGAATTTGAGTGGCAATAAACCTCTGCAGGATTATTCTTTACTCACTAAGAGTTCTCACATGAGTCATTATCAGCAGATGGTGTACCTAGTACTCCTACAATTATTGGTATTACTACAGTTTTCTTCATGTTCCAAATCCTCTTCGGCTCGCTGATAAACTCCATCTATTTTCTTTGATTTTCTGCCTCCATGATCTTCACCCTGTGATCAGCTGGGACGGCAAAATCTACTATTTGGCTTATTTTCTCCTTTTCGCTAGCAATTATCATGTCTGGTCTTTTTGCTTGGATGAGTTTACATGTTTGTTTATACCGCAGAGGATTTTATCTTTTTCATTTTCTAATACTGTCTCCAGTTTGTGCCTGTACCAATTGTCTACGTGTTCAAAATGCAGTCGTTTGCATAGTTCTCAGTGGACTATCTTTTCGATCCAGTTATATCTGTTTTTATACTCCTTCTGGACTAGTTTGCTGCATTCACTTATAATATGGTTTACCGTTTCGTCTCTTTGTACACAAAATCTACATTTACTGATCTCCTGCATTTTGTCTATCTTGACTTTTATATAGTTGTTTTGTGTGGCTGTAAGTGGTGATTCAGCTTCTTTGTTGGAGTGTCCTTTCCGTAGCCATGTCCATGTGTTTTCATGTGATATTTCTTTGGTCAGTAGTATAAATGGTTCAATTAGCTACTTTTTTCCATTTTTGTCACCTTTTGTTTACCATTTTGTTGCTTTTCTTATTGTTCATCTTTGTTGTGTTGCTTTTAGCAGTGGTAATCAGCCTTTCTGTATTTTGTGCTATAAATTTTTCTAGTTGTTTTTTTTACATCGTCCACACAGTCTTTAAACCTACTTTCCTTTTTGCATAGTCGGTCAGCATCATCCTTCGGGTGCAAAAAATTGTGCATGGTCATTATTATTATTATGTGTACTCACTAGGAGTTCTCACGCAGATCATCGGCATCGATTGCTCACCGACAACAACCAGTGGTATTTCCTGGAGTCTGAGTGACAACAAGCCTCTCCAGATTTCCAGTATTCTTCACCTCTTTTCGATAACGATACAGTATCGCAACAGCCTCTTACCATTGATTTCTTGCTGATAAGGACAATTGGTCTTCTCTGGGATTTGGGTGGCAATAAGCCTCCCCAAGGTCTCAGCATTCTCTGCACTTTTCCAGTGGAGGTCTGGTTTGTGCTGTCCCTCCTCGGTCTTCTCATCCTCCTCGACTCTCTACAAATATTTAGTCTGATGTCAGCCTAGGTCGGCACCAATTAAAAAAAGTAAGATAAATAAATAAATAAATATTTTAATTAATTTAAGTTAATTTTTTTTTAAATTAATTTTTTAAATTATTTAATTTTTTCCTGTTTTTTCCTTTCAATTCCTTAATTTTTTCCTTTTCTCTTTCCTTATTTAAAAAAATTTTTTTTTTTAATTCTTTTTAATTTTTTTAATTATTTTTTTTTGGGGGGGGAGAGAGAGGGAGGAGCTTATAGTGTTTCTTGTAATTTCTGTTTCTTTGGTTCATTTTTGTGTAGTGATAGCTGAGGCCGGTGTAATTTATTGGGGGGGGGGGGGAGAATTATGAAGTGCTGTTTCTTGCAGTTTCTGTTCCTTGGTTTTTGTTATGGTGTTCTTCGTGTGATTTTGTTTTCTCCCTGTTGTAAATTCCTTGTGACTGGTTAGCCTTTGTAGCGTGTTGGTTTCCGCATTCGAGGATTTTCCTTAAGATTGCAGCTGTTTTGATCATTGCCGTCCTTTGTATGGTTTCGATGGTCCCTTTGATTCCAATTTCTCCCAGTCTTTTCTCCAGGTTTTTGGGATTATTCCTAGTGCTCCTACAATTATTGGTATTATACTAACTTTCTTCATGCTCCATATTCCTTTCAGTTCTCTGGCTAGTTCTGTGTATTTACTTCGTTTTTCCGTGTCTTTGATCTTCACTCTGTGGTCTGCTGGAACGGCGAAGTCTACGATTTTACAAGATTTTTCCTTTTTGTCTATTATAATAACATCAGGTCTCTTTGCTTGTATGAGTTTATCTGTTTGTATATCCATATCCCAGAGGATTTTGTGTTTTTCATTTTCCAGTACTGTTTCTGGTTTATGTTTTTACCATTTGTCTGCATATTTGAAATTGAATTGTTTGCACAGTTCCTAGTGTATTACTTTCCCAACACAGTCATGTCTGTTCTTGTATTCTTTTTGGGCAAGTTTGCTACATTCACTTATTATGATTTATTGTTTCGTCTCTTTGTCCACACAGTCTGCATTTATTGTTTTCCTGGGTTTTATCTATTTTAGCTTTAATGTAGTTTGTCCTAATCACATTGTTCTGTGCAGCCATCAGTAAAGATTCCGTTTCTCTGTTCAAGTTTCCTTTTCTTAGCCATGTCCAGCTATTTGCGTTGGTTTCTTCTCTTATGAAGCGTCCATGTAGTTGTTTTCTTCCCGTTTTTCTTTTCTTGTCTGTTTGTGTCAAGTTTCGATGCTTGCTGCATTGTTCGTTGGGACGGTATCTCTTGCTGCAGTGATCAGCCTTTCTGTGTTCTGGTTTATGTATTTCTCCAGCTCTTTTTTAGTGTTGTCCACACAGTCTTATTATTATTATTATTATTATTATTATTATTATTATTATTATTATTATTATTATTATTTACTCACTAGGAGTTTTCATACAAGTAATTATCAGTGATTGCTTACTAACAATAACACGTGGTGTTCCTTGGAGTCTGAGTGACAACAAGTTTCCCTAGATGTCTAGCACTATTCTCCTCTTTCGATAACCGTTGCAAATCATTTTGCATTATCTACAACAGACGTTTATCGCTGACAACAACCGTAAGATTCCTATTGAGTTTGAATGGTAATAAGCCTATCCAAAGTTCCAGTACTCTTTGCACCCTTCCAGTGGGGGGCTGGTTTGTGCTCTTCTTCCTAGGTCTTTCCATCCTCCTTGACCCTTCACAACTATTGTATGTGTGTTTTTTTTTGGGGGGGGGGATGCATTTTATGAGATTTTTTATATTATTATTATTATTATTATTATTATTATTATTATTGCTACTACCACTACCACTACCACTACTACTACTACTACTACTACTACTATTAGATAATAAAGGCCCTCATTCGGGAATCAAGAGAATAGTAGTTAGATAAACTAGGAATGATAGAAAGACGTGGGAGTAGAAAATGACCTTGAGGAAAAAGGGAAGTTCAGAATTTGACAATATTTCTCTGGGAAGGTATTGTGGTGTAACAAGATTACTATGGAAGGGGGTTCATGTAAGAAGGGGGGATACTAATTCTGACGAAAAGTGTGTGAGGTCAAATTTTGGAATTTAATGAAGGATGCAGTGATGGAATATAAACATTGTGAGGAATGAAAAATAAACAAAAGCGGTTTTAGGACTAGTAAGGAATGTAGAGAAATAAAAACAAGTGAATAGCTAGAAAATAGAAAACATCAGATGAAGTTTCGGAAATGGGCAGCAAAAACATGTCTTCGACTTCCTTTTGTGTGTTTACAAGTTCTCAGTGATAAGCCGTCATGCGAGCAAATATGCTACAAGAAATCTGAGAAGAATTCACCAACAGAAGAACTAGTCTTTCCCTGTTTCGTCTTGTATAACGTGACCCCTAGCAAAGAAATGGTGCTAACAATGTTACACATGTTGAATATTGGGTCTGGTATACCGGAAATGGCATCTGGTAGGAATAAAACCTAATTGACACAGACACGCACCTGGCCAGAAGAAAGAAAACATGGTTGATTGTCACGGTTGATTGACACGGAAACACAACTCTTCGTAAAATAAAATATCTGGGGATTTGATGCAAAAAATACCTGCAAAGGTAATCTGCAGACGGGAATACACCTGTCACTAAATAAACATCCTAAGGCCATAGTTGTATTGACAGTGAAGGCAAACTCCCAGAATGGGCATTTACAGCTGGACGCGTGGGTATCCAAAAATGTTATATAAACTAGCCCAGATTGAGAATGAGAGAGTTGACTGGTTATCGAGTTTGAGAGATCAACTTCCATCGATTCCCGCACTTCCTGCACTCCTTTTACTCACCCTACTCTTTCGTCACTACCGAACAATATAGATATATCATTATATTTTTTATATATTAGTGTTTTAAGTCATTCATTTACGCACAGCAGAAATACAGCATATGGATGCCATCTTTAAAAAAATGGGCGTAACTCTGTATTTGTCAATACAGAGTTACTTACCTTTGTTTGAAACAAACAAATATTTACACCCCCAATAAAAACAAAAAAAAGCAAAGCAAAAAGCTAGTGTAAACTTTACACACCTAATAAGGGGGTAACATGAATGTCTAAGGGATACTGTCGCAGACTACAGAATGATTAGAGTTCAAGTGTTATTGTATCCTTTGTATTCAATTATACATCAATAGTGTTGGGAAAGGTATGGGCCCACAATTTGCACCCAGTCAGTCATCATGTAACACTATTATTACTAGTGTTGGGACGATTAATTGGAATCGGAATCGGGAATCGAAAAAATCAGAACTTTTTAGGGGTATCGGAATCGTAAAAATTTTAGCCTAATTTCCGATTCCAAAAACGATTCTTTTAAATGTTATTTTGTTTAAAACTAAATTTTCAATTGCTGGTACTAATGAAAAAATGATGAATCGAAACTAAAATTCATAGATCATAATTAAGAATTTAGGTTAAAAATGGCACCGGAAAAAATGACACAGGTAAGAATGATACGAATTGATGAATAAGAAAAAACAGCACAAGTGAAAAATATAGGTGAAAACCTCACACTGAGTTTATCAAAATATTAAGAAGTTTGTCAAATTAAAAAGAAAATTATATCTACATTTAAAAATAGATGAGGAATCTCAGCCCCCCCCCCCCCAAGCCCCCCCCCCCCCACCTTCTCCTAAGTGAAATTTTACTTTTTTAGGCGATTTTAGAATCTGAATCGGTAATTGTATTGGCGAAATAGGGAATTTAGAAAAAAGTCGGTAATTGAATCAGAATCGGGAAAAATATTGAAATAGTCCCATCACTAATTACTACGACTTTTATTAAATTTTTCTAAAGAATATTGCTACACTATTCAAAAAGTGTCCATTGTCTCTTGAAACAGAATGATGCCAGCCAATCAGTTATGAAAAAAAAAAGAAGAAATTAGCTGCAATAAAGTCTGTGTCTTGTAAGATTGCTAGAATAAAAACAACAACAATAAAAATAATAATAATAATATTAAGAAAAACTCGGAATTGAATTGATGTTAATAAAATCAATGAAACGTATTTCCTTCTCTTTTTTATTTTTTTATTTTTTTTACTTTTGTTCTCTTTGGTTGTCTCAAAGACGAGAGAAGATCACATGACCCATCATTTTTGTTGCAGAGACGATTCCATCCATTCTGTCTGATTGGTCTGAAAAGATGTCAAAAATATTTGGTCTTGGAATAAATAAGAACATCTGGAAAATGTCGGAGGGGAAAAAAGCCGGCATTACGTGGTTAACAGACTGAGTAGAGTAGGACTCTGGGGCACGGATTTTAGAGATAAACGTCTGGAGTGGCGCCAACAACCGTCGACGTCATACAAACGGTGACCAAATAATCAATATCTGTTTGTGTGATATCTACATACCTTTGAGCTTTTGTCAAATTTTATCAGCACTCACACGTTAGTGGCTGTATGCCTATATATGAGTGAAAAATAGAATATATATATATATATATATATATATATATATATATATATATATATATATATATATATATATATATATATATATATATATATATATATATCATGTAGTACAAGTTAGCTGAAAAAACAAATAAGTTCTCGATTGTAGGGTTCTGCAAGAGTTAATGTAAAGCATTTTTATTAATAAAATATGCGTCAGTGTCTGTTGGGTGTTCTCAAGTTTCATTTAAAAACTATACATTACAGATCCAGTATGATCAGATCGATGAAACCCTAACATACACTGTAATATACAGTTTTTGAATAAAATAATAATAATAACTAGCGGGACCCGTGTAAATTACACGAAATGATGTTTTTAATACTAATTATCTTGTTCCTAACCTATACATGTTTGAATGAAATATGATAAGATTTGGACTTGTATATTTATTTTTTTAAAAATGAACAATACGTGAAACAATTTACAAAACTTCTTTATATACAATATTTCTAGTGAAGGTAATATTTCGACGACTAAACCTTACTTTGTAAATGTTTTCGATTAAATTAAATTTGGCTCCAATTTATGAATATTTATTTACTCCTCTCCAGGAGTTAGGCACAAGGCCAGTTTTATCTTACTCCCACAAGTAAGATGTGACCCAAGGTCGGGTCGGGAAAGTGGGTTTGAAAAGCCAGCGCTCGAGAAAGTGAGCACTCTGGCCATTAAAAATTGCCTGGGCAGCCCCATCGACATTCCTCGGTAGGGGCGCCCCAGGCAGTAAGCAATAAACTTACTCCTCCCCAAAGAGGGGAGGCAAAGCCTGAGAGGGTGGACCTCCTAGAACTGCACAGGACAGACCCATAGACCAGCGTAAATCAAGCACTCTATGGAGTGCAGTATCCATCGGACACTTTGATATTAGCCAAAAGGCCAAGCCAATTCATGAGTAGCATACAAAGATTCGGAAGGTCATTGCTTTTGATGTAAGCATGACACACAAAATCACACATGCTATTGTATTAATATGAGTCTTTCCGGTCGTCCCCTTCCTACCTCCCTTCCCCTTCCCCTCTAAATGTAGAAAAATAATCTTAGAGGTTGGTTGGGATCGAACTATAAACCAGTCGGGCCGAAGTCAAAAATACTACGTCACTAACCGTTGCGCCAAAGGGAAATACTTGAAAATGTTTCGAAAATTAGGCGAGTTGAATGTTTTTCAAAATCTAGGTGCGGCACGCATGCGCAGAGCTTTTGCCGGAAGCGTGACACGCGAACACACATGCTATCGTATTAATATATAGATAATAAAGATAAAAATTATAATAATGATAAATAGATTAAAATAATAATAACACACACATATATATATATATACATACTAGAAGAATGCTCAATATATATATATATATATATATATATATATATATATATATATATATATATATATATATATATATATATATACTATAAGATACTCAAACAGAACAATTTTGCATTACTTGTATGCGCCTTTACGAAGATTAAAATCAAGATTAAATGATACTAAACCTAATGTCTAGAATCCTTATCCAAATTTTTATAAAAATCTATTAAATCATTTTGATTCTAGAATATGTCTTAAGGCGTCATAAGAAAAAAATGAAATTCAGGAAATATTGCATAATATACACATATCCAACTAATAATCCTTGTGTTCTTATAGTCACAGTAGCTATAAGAATACTGGTATTGAATACAGCAGAAATAACAGAAATATTGGAACAAGGAATAGAAGCCAAAAGATTATTTGGTTCATGCCACCTCCGTTTAACCTACAAGTTAAATCCAGGTTCCTCTACCTTTTAAATTTCCATTTCCATTCTAATAATTCACTGCATAAAATATTTAATAGACGAAATATAAAACTTTGTTATAGTTGCGCAAAAGAACAGAAAAAAAACATTAATAACCATAACAGACATTTTCTAAACCAGAAGAACATAAATAAAAACAACAGTAACATTAATAAAACCCAAGACATTAAAGATAACAATAATAAGGATTATAATTGCAAAAACAAAAAAACTGTTAAACTAAGAATCTAGCCTACATGAGAACACTGTACCCAGAAGATAACCATAATCATAAGATATTCTATGTGGGGAGTACTAGCACAGATTTTAAAACCAGTTATGCTAACCATAAAACATCTTTTAAAAATCCAAATAAGAAGGATGACACTTCACTATCTCAATACATATGGTATTTGACGATGAATAATAGGGTAGGCAGTGTCAAGAAGATCCTTACACCTACGGTACACAACCCTATGTGTTATCTTTGTTTCAATGAAAAATTAGCAATTATTAGATTCCCAGAGAGAGATAAACAAAAAGGATGAAGTAGGAATTAGCCGTAGGCACTGAATTAGCCGTAGGCACTTCAAATGAATTACCTTGGATGAATATAGAGATAATATTATGACATCTTATAATGGAATTATAATTATAAATATTAAAAAAAAAATTAAAACACCATTAGATGTTTTATGCACATTGTACAAAATTTTCCTAATAATAATTTACTAAAATGACTTCCACTAAAAAAGTAATAAATATTAATATCAATCTCATATCAATTGTAGTTAAGATCATTAGATTAATATATTTAACCGTTAATGTAAATAAATGAAACAAAATTACTTAAATAAAATAAACTTTATATATTTAATTAAGGCATCGTAATTTTAGTAGAGAATACAGTGTTAGCTCTAATGATAATTAACCGAAAGGAATTCGACATAAGCATAATTAAGAACAAATCGTTAACAGTGACTTCTCACAACTTTCAAACTATCATCAACTCTTCTATCAAGACAAATAATAAAAAATAACATGCAGGTAATAACGCTAAATACTATTAATTTATGAAGAAATAGTAATATACATTGATTTTTATTGGCTTCCTTTATATTAAGTAATATTACCTACTTTGTATATTAGCAAAAAAAAAAAGAAAGAATAAAACAACTAAAAGTGCTTATTTTCGAGAATATACATTCTCGACGACCTGGTGAGTAACATTGGCACATTATTTTTTTGTAAACTTTACTATTTAGGGGGTGCCACCCCTCAAAATCCCCCCCCCCCAAATCTTTTAAAATAAGTTAAATACAAAAAGTCTAAAAAAGAATATGTGTAATGTGAGTCTTAAAGACAGACTTAGATCTGATGACCTCAGAGGAAGATTAAATCTGGTCATATAGGGAGATGTGTGCAAAAGAGGAGACTTTGTTGGTTTGATCACATTGAAAGAATGGATGAGAGTACTTGGGTTCGTAAATGTAGAACAGTTGAGGTAGCAGGTTTAGTTCACAAGAGAAAACCAAGGAAAACATGGTGTAATAGCAAAAGTTAAGAATGGATGGAGCAAGTTCAGTAAACTTTTGCCGTTACTAACTAGCAATATTAACACTGTCGACCAAGGGAAGAGTCTATCAGTCATGTGTACACAGTGTTATAATGTATGGAAATGAAACCTGAGCAGTGAGGATTGAGAATACGTTGCATGGAGAGAAATGATATGAGAATGATAAAATAGATGTGTAATGTGAGTTTTAAAGACAGGCCTAGATCTGATGACCACAGAGGAAGATTAAATTTGTAAAATATAGGGAGAACAAGAGAATTTGTGGGGTTGGTCACATTTAAAGAATGGGTGAGAATGTTTGGGTTAGTCGAAGTAGAACAGTTGAGGTAGCAGGGTCAGTTAGCAGAGGATGGCCATGGAAAACATGGGAAGAAAAGATAAAGATGAACTTGATCGAAAGAGGGATAAAAAAAACCTGGTCAAAGATAGGTAAGTTTGGAAGTCAATTTCTTAAAGCCATCCGGCACATGTCAAAATGTAAAGAAGACGTTAAACCGATGATGATGATGATGATGATGATGATGATGATGATGATGATGATGATGATGATGATGACGACGATGACCACGACCGTGACCGCGACCACGACGATAATGATGATGTTCATGTAATCTTGAAATAGTTGCCATCTGCAAAGATCAAAAGGTTTATGCCAAAGTTTTTTTCTTCAAAATCTTAACTCCATAAAATTTATCTTCCTAGGAAAAGTATTTTCCATTCCAACTGGCCAAACGACATTACAGCTTAACCAATTGAAATTCGCCTCATATAGATCACTCGCAGCAGAAGTCATAAGCTGAGCTAAGATTTGACATAAATTTCACAACATGATTGTCTATTTAAAATATTAATATTTTCATTACTCTAACTAATGAACTGCACAGATACATCATTGTACACACACATTGCTCAAAGCAGAAGGAAATGGTTACTGTCATGAACTGTGAGATTGGCATGCCATATCTTTAGACTTGACTCTCAAGTCTTGGTGGGACAACAAGTATAAATTGACAAACTTATTTCAGACATGTCGAGGATACGTTCTTGACCATCAGTCTGACAGTGATTTTGTTGTTGTCGGGCTGAGGTGTGGTCCTGTTCAGTCTCAGGGGATCCACCCTCCCAGGCTTTACTTTCTTTGAGAGGGTATCCGTTGTCTCTTAAGGTATATGTTGGGACCAACATGATATTAAAAGCACACCTTCTTCTTAATCCGGTTTTGTTATTTAGAGCGCTGTGAATGTCCTGGACTCCAGGATGGGCAACACCAGGCATTGTCTCATATCTGCTCACCATGTAATACGATTCAAATGGTTGACATCAGTCAGATTGTATGCAATTATTTCACTTCTTACATATTTGACCCAGGTCATTATTAGTATACAATGCTCCCTAGTGCCTAGGATATCCAGATGCATTATAGAGTGGATGCAAGAGGTGGCATGCCATACATGGCCAAACCACCTGAGTTTCTGATGAAGCACGATTTATGGGATCCTTTCTTCCAGTTTGCAGCTAATCATGCCGAAACCGTTGCAGATCAGAAGTGTTTCACTGCCATGCAAGATGACAGAACGCACACAGACTGAAAAGTGTGACAGTAAAGAGGAACACTTACCAGCTGAGAAGAGAATGCAATGCTAGCATAGCTTCATAGATGTAGCCTTTTGTAGTTGCATACGTGGGGATCAGCTGAGGTTAATAAAAGGACTAAAATTGAAAGTTGACAGTTGAATTTTTGATAGCTGAGATAGAACATTGGAGTTGAGATTTGTCGGTATTCGTTAATTTCGTTAGAGGATTACAAGAAAAAGACTTTGTTCCAAATATTGAATGAAATGTGCCTAGATGTAAAGATTGGCAGCAGCTCCCTGGACCTCCCCAGAGTGTAATGATATAAATGACTTGAATACATTGTAGATAGATGATGGCTGCAACTCATGTATTGCCACCGTTTGATACATTTTTTTTTAATAAACATGTATACAGTGAATGTGACTATTTAGCCATGCCAATAACTTAACACATTAAAATCAAAATAATCATGCAACACAAGAGCAGGCAGTAAAAACATGTTTGCAACCAATAAGGATTATACAATTGTTTGAACAAGAATCATGAACATTCAAGAACAAAAAGTTCATTATTTTTCACTATGCTTAGGCAGCCATTTGCAATTTGGGGAAAAAGCATGCATGTAACTAGCACGATATGGTCAGGCTAATTTGAAGTGTGTGTAGGCATAGATGATTGTCAAAGCATTTAACAATCGACAACATATTAATACAACACAACATCCCTTCGTATAAAGTTAGAGAAATCCTTGTCAAGTACGTAATTGCAAAAAAAAAAAACGATTGAAATTCTATGGAACTCTCTTGGTAGATTTAGAATCGTCCTTTATCAACAACATAAGATTCAAATGTTTCCATAATAACTTGGCTATGTCCAACAACTAATTTTATGTAAAGACAAAATTTGTAGGTAGAATAGGAATAAGGTAATAAACAATAGAATAGGAAAAATTAACACAGAGTCATGCTTTTTCAGATTCAATATTTCGTTTCAGTTATTGTGTATATAAGTGTAGATAAAACTACACATTTTTAGTGGCGGCGCATAACTTTGACTGGCTTTGAAGAAACTACAGAAGAAGAGAAAAAAGAGAAACAGAAAGGGGGCGAGAAAGAGATAGATAGATAGATAGATAGATAGATAGATAGATAGATAGATAGATAGATAGAGCTTTTAGAGGAAGAGAGGTTCATCATATTCTAGTGTCTTGACTAGCGTTGAAGTAAATAAAAAAGAATGGCAGCAGACTGACAAAACAAAGAAAATATAGAAAGGTAAAGGAGGCGAGAGAAAGAACGAGGAAAGAAGTAGATTTATATATATATATATATATATATATATATATATATATATAGAGAGAGAGAGAGAGAGAGAGAGCTTTTAGAGGGAGATATGCTCATCATATTCTAGTGTCTTACCAGAAGAGAAGCAAAAGAACAAAAAAAAGTTTCCTCCTGATACGGATCAACTATGATCATATTTTGTCCGCTGTGATTACTGTTTTTTTTTCTTCAATTTTTTAATTCTGACACGGGTATCAATCATAAACATTATGAACTATCTTATTTCCATTTGTGAAAACATTGAAAGAATCAATGGAGCATAATTCTATTTCTATTGAACTCAGACAGGAAATGAAATCAACAATGGAACGAGTGGGAACCTTTGGTGATTTTGGTTAGTTGGCATAGAATTATATTAATATCAACTTCTTAAAAAAAAAATCTCTTCTGCAACTTTTAGTAAGATATCGTTTATACAGGGTGACCAAAAAGTCACTGAGGGATTTTTAACTTGAATAGATTCTTTATTTTTGATGTTACCTTAATGGAATTTTAATATAATATGGCAAAGACAATGGAGATTTGTTTGTAAAAAAGAACAAAAATTAAAAAGTTGGCCATGTCAATTGGCCTTCACGTTCCAAAGACTTGACTAGCCCTGACTTTTACATCAACAAACCTGAAACTCTACAGGAATTGAAGGAGAACATCAGGAATGAAGTTGGGAATTAAATCGTAATCGAGTAATCCTGCAATCCGTCATGGATAATGTTTTGGAAAGGGCACGAATTTGTGAAGGTGAAAATGGAAACCATTTAAAAGTTGTTATTTTTTCATAAATAAATACTTTTTCATTTTTGTTTCTTTTTGCAAACAAATCTCCATTGTCTTCGTCATATTATGTTAAAATTCGATTAAGGTACCATAAAAAAAAAGAATTTATCCAAATTAAAAATCCCTCAGTGACTTCTTGGCCATCCTTTTCATATCTAGCAACAAAAATTCATATCTTAAAAAAAAAGAATGATTTTTTTAAAATTTTAATTATTAATGATTTACCATTTATCAAGGGGAGCACCTGCCTTACTTTTGTTTTTAATCAACATCGGAAATTCTATTTTTTTAATTAAAATGCAACACCTAGAAGAAAACTTTGAGAAAAACATTCAAATAATACACGAAATGAAGAAATGTTCAACTATTATTTGCACTGTTTTTCTATTCAAACTATTGTCTTCATTAACGTGTGCCCTCCAGCAGGTGAATCGTTCATTGATGTATGTTCATGTTCATGTTCTTCTCGTATTTAAAGGAACACCACCTTACACAAATAACAATAATCATGTCTAAATATTTTTATTTACTAATGAGTCACCACTTATCAAGGCTAAAAGCCACTCGAGGATAAGGACTAATGAGTTTGACAGGTGAATGATGATGAATATTATAAAATGATTCAAAATAATGATGGAATGAATAAAATTTGATGACTCATTTGGACGGTTAATGACAAGTTTTTATTGATATTAGATTTGAAGATGACCATGTTGTAACCCGAAGGGAAGCAATCTTGTGGCAACGTGTTTACAGATGGGAAGTTCTTGGGAAAATATTCTGTGCATGGAAATTCCATTTAATGTTAGGCACACAGAGGAGGAAATGAACTTATTGCACTTGTACACCCTCAACGTTAATACCTCCAACCAACACGGCTAGCAGCAAAATCGCACCACTTCACTGTAGAGATCCCCAGATGCCGGAAAACTTTCTAATAATATAATAATATAATAGCTTCTTTTCTCGGACAACTTGCCTTTGGAATTCCTTTCCTGATCGCTGTTTCCCTGACTGTACTAACATGCATAAATTTAAATGTAATGTAAACAAACATCTTGCTGCGCAACTCTCCACATAGGATGCTCTCTATAAATCTGGCCCCTAATCACAATAGCCCCTTACGTATCGGTGGTAATGTGCCTTGTTTGGGGTGAATAAAAGTAAAAAAAGAAGTCGTTTTCAATGATGATAGGGAGAAGAGTTCTTGCTGTGGAAGTTTTACAGGGAGGAACCCGAGATTGAAGCTCAGTCGAGCATTTTCCATGAAAAAAAAAACGATAGATTAGAGAAAGACTAGTAGCGTCTCTTCTGTAAGAAAGGAGATGTATGGAAGAGATGTATGTGAAGTCGATTTTGAACTCTATCAAACCAAGAAAGAATGCTATCACGATCTCTTCCTTTATCAGTCTATTCATATCCTTCTGCTTCAGTCTGTTCATCTATCATGTTCATGGGAACTTTCTATTACCATTTAATTTTCTAGGCTGCCCTTGAGAGAGGTCTGACACGATGAGGAGTTTGCAGGTGCAATATTAATGAATTAATTGAGTTAAATTAATAATTAAATAATTAATTAAACGAAATTAGGGGTCAACACACTTTCAGGGCGATAAATATCGCCAAATTTTCTTCTCTTTCTAAATTTGACCTCCTCTAAGTGACAAAAGAATAAAGTAATTTTCAAAGTTCCCTAACAAAGATCCAGTACCAATCAAATTCCTCACTTTGACTTTTCTCTGCAACAGGAGCAGCATAACTTCTTGTTTTTATTATTGGTAGATACCTGTCTTCCAATAATAAACCAACCATTTAACCAAGTTCACAACTAAGTTGCATCAACAAAATTATGCGGATCTTCTAAACACATCATGAGCATAGAATGATTGACAGTTGGAATGCATACGATCCATCTAACATTGAATCACACAGGCTTCTGTAAAACACAGATCAACTACTCAACTGCTGACTATTTCAAATATACCTCTCTCTCTTCTAACACATAACACTGTTCACCCAATCAGAGTCTTTTTTATGTCAGCACACCTTCTTTTATTATTTAGTTCATTTACTCCACCCTATGCTGTATACCAAAGTTTTCTCCATTCCGTTCAGTTTTCTGTCATCAGTAGTTCTGATTCTTTCCGGCTAAACCCAAGAAGTTACAGGTTTTTCATGAACATTAATTTTGATGTTGACTTTGATCACCCGCTGAAGGACTAAAAGAAAAGAAAAAAAAAGGAGGGAAAGATGATCTTTGTTAATGGAAACAACGTGTTCACCACTGGAACTTTGTTATGTGGTATACTTTTCTCTGTATTCAATGCAACAACGTGTTTGTCACCATATCTTTATCATGTAGTAGACTGTTCTCCAACAACATCGTTTTCAATACTGATCTCTATCGCTCAATGATCTTCTTAACCTTTTGAGTCCTAAAACAGCTTCTGACGACTTCTATTAAGCCTTGTCTTTTATGGATGGCAAAGCACACCGGTCACACGTAGTCGATATGCATAAATACTCTCACTCCAGCATGTACTTATTCTTTCTCACATTTAGGTTCTACACGATAGGCAAAGACAGACTCATTTATGGTGGTGATAAGGTAAGTGTAGACCTTTTTCATCACTCGATTCAGGTTATGACTCATGATGTCCGCCACACTCTCTCTATTTCTAATGCAGCCATTGTCCTTTGAAAAGAAAAAATATCTTTGCATCTCACTCTGGAGGTTGGGAACATTCTATATGACCAGTGAATCTAAGTCAGCATTCAACAATCACCTTGCTTAAAGACTTCACTTTAAAAAAATTTATCCACCATTTTGTTTTGGCACATGATGTTCAAGATAATCAGTAAAGAAGGTTGCTTGAAGATATAGAACTTTCTTTGCAACATGAAGATATTTTTGACATTTTGCTCATACAGAATGAGTTTTGAATAAAGCGATACCTATAATATGCAGCTTAGATCCAGCAATTTTGTAGGGAACTCAACAGCAATTACTGATTTTTAGTAAGTTGCTTCTTAGTAGTTAAAAAATAATATTACGTTTTATAGTGGCGCACATGAAGGACGCTATATTGTGTGTTGTATTTTCTTGGGTACATACGAGATCGGAATGTAAAGGGAAAAGGTCAATGACAAAGAAAGGAAAATAATAAAGGAACAGTTGAATTTACATGTATATATGCATTTATTTCTCACAGATGAACGCAGGAGGGACATAATAAAATATGATACATAAAAGGGGGTGAAAATCATGTAAACAGTAATAATCTCCAAACACAATCTAAATAAATATGAATTGCCAGGGCAAACAATTTATAGAGAGAATGCATAGGGCGATGTAAAGTAAATATGTCTTTCTTTTATATCATCTGGAAACTGTAGCTGAGATCAGTAGAAAAAGATCATGCTAAGATAGCTAGTTGCCTGAGAGCTTCATCTAATTGCGACTAGAAGTGAGATCTGACAAAACGGTGCCATAGGTGTGAAAACCATGTAAAAATGTACAGCCAAGTGGGATATGTCCACTTAACTTGAAGTCCACAACCAGAAAGAAGAAAAGCCTTGTTTTGAATCTCGCACATCTGTGGAGCGAGTTTTTTTGTACTTCCATATAGAAGTGTGCATTCTCTTGTTGCTCAGTAATATCCAGGGGAGATAATTTGAATATGGTCAGAAATAACTCTTGAGCCGACAGTAGCATTCATATTAGTTTACTTAGCAAATATAACTATAACTTATAGCAGTTAAATGTTTACAATTTATTTTTTTTTGTCAAGTTTATCCTTTCACGCAAAGTGATTAATACGTTATCTAATCAAAACACTTTGTATGGGAGATACTTTTGCTGAACTGTTGTATCCTATCTTCCTGCATTTTTCTTTAGTCAGAGTTTTGGATGTCAAACTGAAGAGACGTTATGTTCTATTCTTGCCTCAAACAAAAACTTGATGTGCGCGAGACAACTGGACTCCAGACACAATCAATAGTATGGATGTATGCATGCCCGTCATCAGCATGCTTTTGTATTTCCAGCTACGTAACTCTTTCCTGGTTCCTGGCTGTTTGTTGGTGAAACTATGTATGAATAAAATTGATTTAAAATGTAAAGGAGGAGTTTGTCCCTTTTTCTTCTTATCTAATGAAACCCACGGGATGGATATCAACTCAACACCTCTCTCTTATTATAATCGGTTCTCTTGCCTTATCCTTACAAATCGCGACAGTATCTCCTCCTCCTACAAACTTTTTGTTTGTGAACTTTTTACTTTGTTTATCTACGATTCTTTGAAAATGTTCAACTTGTTTTCTGATTGCATTATGCAAATTATATTTTCTATGATTTTAATTAATAAACAAGCTGGGTTATTATTTCTGCAAAAATATTCCTAATTTGTAATGAATAAAGTGTTTTTTGTTCATTTAGATATTTTATGGCAGGAGGGATTATTTCATTCTTTTATTTTGTACATTTGTAGCACTATGGTGGACGAATTCTTTGACTGCATGGCAGCTCATCACATAAACAGCTGGAGTAGTTGACACGTAGCAGTAGTAGGCATCCTCTTTTTCTATTTTTCTTTCTGTTGCAGCCAGATGTGCTTATTATTGAATAGCTATAAAACAAAGACTGTTGGACATTCCTGATTGAAACCTGGTGGACAAGTCAGTACAAATAAACTTCAGTTTATGCCTAAATTAGTCCGGCATTTGCAGTTCGTAAAAAGAAACATGCGCGGGCTGTCATACTTCATATAACTAGCAAGAGATTACCATGCAGGTTCGTAGGGTATATAAAGATTATGAATATGTCGATGGCTAAGAATAACTTTGACTGGCAGAACAGAGGCAGACTCACAAAAAGAGGAAGGAAGAGAGAGAAAGAGAGAGAGAGAGGGGGGGAGAAAAATAGAGAAAGATGTCAGATAAAAAGAGGCTAATTCCGTTTAGTGTCTCGACAGAGAAGAAAAACAAGTTCCATTGTGAAATGGACTAACTGTGGTCGTATTTCGCCTGTTGTGAATGTTGACTAATTTCTTTATTTCTTATCTGCACGGACATCAATCACAGATATTATGAGTTACTTTATTTCCATTTGTGAAAACACTGAGAGAATCAATGGAACAGGATTCTATTTCTGTTCGACTCAGACAGGAAAGGAAATCAACGATCGAACCTCGGCTCATTTTGGTCACTTGGCATGGAATTATATTGATATCGTCTTCATGGAGAAAAAAGCTTCTTGCTACTTTTAGTCATATATCATATATATATGAAGGGGATAACCTTACACACGTTCATATAGGTGTCGTCTTATCATAGCAACATAACAATTCATGTCTCAATCGTTTTAATTATCTATTCATATCTTTCTCCTACAGTCTGTTTACATATCCCATTCAATCCATAACACTCTCTCTCTCTCTCTTTCTCTCTCTCTCTCTCTCTCTCTCTCTCTCTCTCTCTATATATATATATATATATATATATATGTATATATATATATATATATATATATATATATATATATATATATATATATATATATATATACATGCACAAGTTTTTTTTAATAAAGGGTAGCTGAATTTAAATTATCAGAGAAAATGTATTTCATAAATATAAAACCAAAGCGAGTCAAATCTATCTGATCTTGTGTCTTTTCTATTCGTCCTTTGAATCCAAACAAGTCATAAAGGAAGAAATGTTATATCCTGTATGGGCGACGCCGTCTAACCCACCTACCACATTTAAGAACATCATAACCTCACATCAAAGGGCAAAGTACCGGCGCATTTTAACTTATTTCCGGTTAGCTAAACCCTCTCCCCCATCCTAAACCCTTAGCCAAAGGGAAGTCAAACGTCGGCCAAACATCTCGTGTTATCTCTTAACATTCACGAATGCTTTTACCCCAAATCAGTGTAAAGTATCGTCACCTGGTAACTCAAAGAAACTTTCAACACACCTACCTTCCCGCCTACGCATCTCTGCAGAGAATAGATATAAACAGGGAGTTAGCGAATCGACCATTTAGTTCCTGTCAGTCGAAGAGCAGACTGTCGCCGGTCAAGAAAATCAATCACCACCAGCGCATGCGCTGTATGCTATGAAAAAGAAGATAAAAGAGACGAAGAAGAAGAAGAAGAAGAAGAAGAAGAAGAAGAAGAAGAAGAACAACAACAACAAAGAAAAGAACGCTGCAGAGAAAGAATCTGACTCCCCAACCAGGCGGATTGCCCCGAGATTTTCTTCTATGCCAAAAGTTAATTTGACAAAAACAAAAGCTTTTCGAGATTGCATCACCCAACCTGCCGTTGATTGTAAATATATCACACTACTGCCGAGATCATGAATATATATCATATGTAAAGATTGCATAGCGCCGATTTGAGACTTCCATGATTACACCCGTATATATATGATTTCTGAACAATTATATCTTGATACTTGCTGATGACTTACCATCCAAAGATTAGTGTGGATCTTGGATGAGTGTGACTTGTGACATTCCTGGATAATTGAACTTTTCAACTCCCGTGGGGTGTTTTGTAACAATCCTCTCCATTCTGTGAGTGAATAATCCTTTTTCTTCCGTGATTTGTTTTGGACACTATTTTGTTTATGGATTTTGCTCGCCATTAGTTAAAGTTAAACATTATCCCTCTCCCCTAAAATAGTACTTTGTTTTTCTTGTTGTTTCTTTTATATATGTTTAACCCTTCTCTTACTATTTCATAAATAAATATTGTTTGAATATTAACTTGGTGTTTGAGTCGTCTTTTACCTGCTTGTTATTCTTCCATATTTTCTATGTGATGTTTTGAATTCCCTCCCCCTGTATTCTGTTGATAATAGTGAACCCTAAGGACCTACGAGCCACTTCCAGACACTTTTAACTTTTTTTATATTTATCATTGTCTCACATGCTCGCCGCCATGGTTCCGATGAAGACTGTGTATGACATATATATATATATATATTACAGAACTTAAGATCAGCATGGAGCTAAGGTTTCAAGCTGAGAGAACAGACCCAGGCGAAAATAATACTGGGTTTTCTTGAGTTTTAATTATGATTATAAACCGCTCATCGGCTTTCTTCAGAGATCAACTATGGCTGAAGAAAGCCAGTGAGCGGTTCTCTAATATTATAAATAAATATTACGAAAATAAATTATGAAAATAAAAATTGAATAAAATACAATATTTAACAATTAAATAGGATTGCCATATCTATGGATTACAACTCAATGTTCACCTTATATTTGCTTCCTATATCCGATCCCTTGGATATTTTCATGGACACATTATATTTTTATACTTTTCATTGAAAATGTTTTTTTTGCTCACAATTTTTTTATATTTTCAAATGCTAACCAGTAATACAATTTTTGCTAATTTTTTCCTCTGATAAAAAGAGCTTATTTTTTAAAATCCATGGATTAAGGAAAAGAAAACTGTTTTTTCATATTCCCTGTTTGAATACTTGATGAATTAATGAATATTGTATTTTATCGACTTTTTATTTTCATAATTCATTTTCTTATATTATTGCTCTATCTTGTATATCGCGCATTGACTTATCACGATAGGATATAATATAAAAATATAATATTCATCTTTATTGTTTCATTTACATATATATATAGTGTGTATATGTTTAAATAAATCAATAGCATCATATAAAATGCGATATCATTTACCTCATTTGCACTAGTGATTTTGTGGCTCAGTTGTTATGGCACCGGCCGACAGTCACTGAGGTTCCAGTTTCAAATCTTGCTAGGTCCAGCCACACTGATGATCTCTTTTCATCTTTATTTATACAAACTTAAGTATGTGTATATGTTTATATATTTGTATGTACAGGATTCGTGCCTAAACTAATTAGCTGATCATTATGAATTTTGGGAATATAGCTGCTAGGTGTAATGGTGTGTAATGTGGGCTGTATTTAGTTTAATTTATTTATGCAAAGAAGGTGGAAAGGAAGCTGGAAGCACTTTGTGAAAATTCAGATACTTACGATTTTTGTGAAATTTGACATCAATTAAATATTACCCAAATTTCAGTCTCTTTGAAGTATTTTAAAGGAGTTTTAGAGGGTGTAATATGGGCACAATCACCCATTTAAAAATTTAAATATTTCAGATTTGCATTAAGTTGGATTTACAGCAAGATTACCTGAATTCAATTTCTTTTTTAAGATTCCTTAAGCTTAAGGCTAACATTTTAGACATTTTCTAGAATCAAAATGATGTAATAGATTTTGATAAAAGTTTGAATAAGGCTTCTAGCCATAAGGTTTAGTATCATTACAATTTGATTTTAATTTTCGTAAGGCTACATAAAAGTCGTGCAAAACTGTTCTGTTTGGGGAATAATTTTACCCGTCTTGGGATGGGTATTCTTCTAGTATATATATATTATTCTGTCTATCTCTAGTGTTTTTATTTCATCTGTCGATATTCATCAGTATGAAAAATGCTGGATCAGAGCAATTTTAGATGACCAAACTTGCACACAAGCAAATGGTCAAATGAAAAGACTTCATAAGCATCGCTTTACATTACTTACAAGTATGTTTTTGCATTCGAGTCATGTGTCCTTTGTACAAGAAAACTATGTGCCAATTCTTCTATTGTTCAATACTGCTTTCGTTCCATAGAACATCATAGTGCTAACTCCTGTGTGCCCATCAGCAAACTTGATCAATTAGACCCTACTTTTTAGCCTCTCCATGAAAAACTACAATTTTTATTTTCTTTCAATCTTAATCTCCTATACTGCCCAAAACCGCATTGACCAAAGGTGATATATGTACTCCCAAGCCACCCAACATCACATGAAATGATAACCCTTTGTTTAAACCAATTTTTAGATACATTTAAAAGCCCCCAATGTAAGGTAAATAACTCTTACCAGTCATTGTGAGACTTACATCCGGGTGCTGATACTTATTTCAATATCTCATCGTTTTCATAATGGTTAGGTGACTCTTTTCCACATACGTTATTTTGAAAAATAATTCTTCCAAAATGTCTGCTATTGACGATAAATCAAATAATTTGTTTAACAACAATATTATTTTATTGCAAATGACAACATCATATTAAAGAACAAAATCTTTAGTCATACCGTCAAGATTCATAACAATCTGTCTAACTAAAAAACATTATAAACATTTTTTTTTAAAAGCGATCACCGTGGCCTCGCCGCATCGAACTTCTTCAATCAGCTTGGTCTATTAATGACGTGCCACACTGGAGATTATCATGAATTGACATGGCTCTGTGAACGTCTCTCCATCACCATTATTCGAGAGAATGCTGCTCTTGGCCTGCCAAGTAAGCAGGACATCCGATAAAACTTCCTGATGTTCTGTATATAGGCTTTTTAAATGGTAGGTGCTCGACTGAGTTCCAATCTATGGTACCCTCTGTAAAACATTCACAACAAAAACTCATCGCTACAAGCACTGTAAATAATTTTCCTTTTTTTCTCTGTTTACCTAAAGCTAAATGGAACTTCTATGAGCAAAGTTTCTTTCCAAGAACTGGCTGTCTGTGGAACACAAAACCATGGGGCTGCTACCCATTTGACTACAACATGGTTGCTTTCATGTCCAATGTTAACAAATTCTTGTTGAGCCGTCCTCTTAAATAATCAAATTCTGCCCAGTTTCAACCATCGTTACTAATCCTCATGGTGTTGTCTACCTGTCCACCTGACAAACTCATTAACCATTATCCTCAAGGGGCTTCTTTTTTTTCTTTTTTTTAACATAGTTCACCCCAGACAAGACAGGCCGCCACTGTAGACGTAAGGGGCTACTGAGAAGAAAGAAGAGGGAGAAGGTTGGGGGTCAACCTAAATTGGGATCTGCGCAGCGAGATGTCTGTTTACATTAGTTTTAAATTTCTGCATGTCAGTACCGTCGGGGAAACAGGGGGCAGGGAGGGAGTTCCAGAGGCCAGCAGCACGAGGAAAGAAGCTATTTGAGTAGGAAGCTCTCTGGCATCTGGGGACCTCCACAGTGAATGGATGGGGTTTAGTCGATTGTCGAGTTGGTCTAGTGAACTTACGTCGAGGGGGCACCAGAGCAGCCAATTCATCGGAGCACAATCCATTGAAGTATTTGTAAAACAAGCACAAGGATGCTACATTGCGGCGATGGGACAGGGACTGGAGCTTGGTTGACAGTGAGAGGCCTTGATAAGTGGTGACTCGTTAGTACATAAAAAATAAAATATAAAAAAATGATTTTCATGAACTTCTAAATTTAAATTATATTTTGTCAAATGTTGAATTAGAGATTTACTAGCAGGATCCAGTGGAAATTCCACGGTTGCTTACCTACCATTTTCTGTCTTCTCACCGTGAAAATACTTATCAGCTAAATATATCTTTAAATAAGTAAAACGAACGTTTTCACCTTTTAATTTGTTTATATATTGTAACAATTTAAATCATTTCAAAACAAATAATGTACATATTTAAAATAGTAACAAGATGATGTATTGAAATAAAAAGAATGCAAAGAGTTTTTTTTTTAACTGTTTAAGTCGACAGACGACAGAATTTTATTTACGACAGTTTACTCGATTTGGGAATAATTCATTTTGAAATTAGTAAAATCAAAATTTTTGGTCAACAGCGACATTAGCTATTTCTTGGTTACTTTTTGTATTTCATCTTTGGCTTTCGGACGATCACACTTTTTCAAATAGATATGAAAGGTGATAACGTACGTACGAACAAAGAATGCCTTAGCATATTTTATTTATTTATTTATATGGAAGTCGCTCCAGACAAGGCATGAAGCCACTTGATGTAAGGAGCTCAAAAGGAACGAAAGATGATTAACGCAAAGACAGGAAATGATCTTAGTCTTGAAAAGACCAAGGCTATAGGTAGGAGGAAAACAGTCAGCAGGAAGAAAGTTCTACAAACCTGCAATGCGTGAAAATTAGTATATAGATGTATTTCTTACGTTTACAAAAATTCTCGGCCAGGGACAAACAGAAATCGTGACAGAGAACCTCTTCATTATATTATAAGTAGATTCAGTAAATTTATTATTTAAACATTTCTTTAATTAAATGAAAAACATGCTTATCCAATTCTTTTGGTAATTACTTACTGAATTTCTGGTCCTATACAATTTTCAACATGATGTGCAGAGTTAATCTACTTCTTGCTTTACCTTTCAGAGCAGAGGATTGGAATTATTTGGTATGAAGCA
Organism: Sepiola atlantica; assembly: GCA_963556195.1. Classification (NCBI taxonomy): domain Eukaryota; kingdom Metazoa; phylum Mollusca; class Cephalopoda; order Sepiida; family Sepiolidae; genus Sepiola; species Sepiola atlantica. Next base: position 51,976,674 of record OY744525.1, on the reverse strand, counting down.
GCACAGAAAGAACAAAAACGCTTTAATTTCAATACTTATCTTAATTTTTATTTACTATTGTAATTTGGCCCTTTTTTACTTTAAGTTGCCAAATTGTCATATCAAGGGAGATAAATTATCTCAATTGAAAAATATGCATCAATTAATGTTTTTTACCACTAACCTTTAGTCCAAATGGCAATGTCGTAAAACAACATTTTTATGCAATATTTACCTTATTGTAATAGCTATTCTTCTTCTTCAGATTTTTGTTTTCCGGAACTCACTCCTATTCTTACAACGCTGTTCAATCATTGCTTAAAGGAAAACTGTGTCAGTCTGCTCAGTATTTAAATTTAAATACTGGAAATTTTTGAATCTGTTTTAATGACGCTGTCAATCACCTCAGTAAAAACAGCCTATTCAGTGACAAGCAATATGGATTTCGTCCTGCAAGATAAACAGCTGATGTGATGACTGTAATATCACACATGATCAGTGAATTTGTATATGGGGGCTTTACGTCTAGAGCAATAGCTCTTGGCATATTAAAGGCCTTTGATAGGGTTTGGCATAAAGGTCTACTTCACAAGCTTGCTAGCTATGAAATATCTGGAAATGTCCTCTCAACCATCAAATCCTTTCACACTGATAGGTTCATAAAAGTAGTCATTGATGGGCAGAAGTCTGAAGCACATAGTATCAATGCCGGCATCCCTCAGGGATCAATTCTGGGCTCAATTCTCTTCCTGATATTCACCAATGATCTCCTTAAGCACATTCTAAGATCATTCGTTGACATTTATGCAGATAATACAACTATCTATAGCAACATTTCGAAGAGCATTAATGATCCAGATCTTTCTGATTCTCTATCTTCTGACCTGGAGCACGTGATGCAATGGGGGGAAAAGTGGCTGATTACTTTTAATACGTCTAAAACCAAGCTTCTCTCCTTTCACCGCCAATGCTCGGATCCTCATTTCACCCCAATTGAAATGAATGGCTTACTCCTTAAGGAAGCTTCCTGCTTTGATAAAACTTCTTGTACTGACCTTCACTTCAGACCTGAAAGGGAAGACTTACATCAAATCCGTTGTTAAGGTCGCTGGAAAAATGGTTGGAGCATTCTACTGCTCCAGAAAGTATCTCATTCCTGACGCAATCCTCTACCTGTATAAGAGTCAGATACGTCCTAAGATGGAGTACTGTTGCCACATCTGGGGCGATGCCACTCAGAGCACTCTTTCCTGCTTTCACAGAGTACAAAACCAATTTCGAAATCTAGTGGCAAATGTGCTCTTCTCTTCCTTACAGCAACTTTCTCACAGAAGAGATGTTGCGAGTCTTTCTCTACACTATTGTTATTTTCATGGTAGGTGCTCGACTGAGCTCCAATCTATGGTTTCCTTTGTAACAAATTCACAACAAAAACTCGTCTAGCTACAACCACTGTCGATATTTTCCCTTTCTCTCTGTACCAAAAACTAAACAGAGCTTCCATGAGCAGAGTTTCTCTGCTAGAACTACCCGTCTGTGGAACACAATGCCGTGAGGCTGCTTCCCGGCCAACTATAACATTGCTGTTTTCAAGTCCAATGTAAACAAATTCTTGTTGAGCTGTCCTCTTAAATAATCAAATTCTGCCCAATTTCAACCATTGTTACCAATCATCAAGGTGTTGTCTCACCCCCACCTGACAAACTCATTAAGCCTTATCCTCGAGTGACCTTTCGGCCTTGATAAGTGATGATTCCTTGGTGCTTTCAATTTGTAATTGGCAAAAATTATTGGTTAATTCCTATTTTAGTTACGCATATTTCGAATAAAATGGGTTTCAGTATTCTAAAATAAGTTGAGATAAGTTATCTCCCTTGATATGATAATTTGCCACACTAAAGTAAAAAAGGACCAATTATTTGCAGGGTGTTTTATTTTGCAAAGAAAATGACCAATGCCAGGCGATCTCAAATTTTAGTGTCCGAGCGGTGAACACAGCCGCATTTAGTGGCTCACACGTCAGGTGACGAAATGAAAGTAATTCTTGTAGCTATTAATGGTAAGAGTGGCATAATGGTAAGAGTGCTCGCTAATGGGCCGGGTGACAAGGGTTCAATCCGCGGTCGAGTCATACCAAAGACTTAAAAAAATGATACTTTATGCCCCCTTGTTAAACACTCGGCATTATAAGGTGAAGGACCAAGGATAAGTGGAGTAATCTTTGGAATGGAGTGGCGCCCTCCCCTACATCTCGGTGTAGTAGCTAATGAAAAGGGAGCCTTTTGGTCGCCCTCAACTAGGGTCAACCACTTCACTGTTTTACTTTAGTTAACCCATTTGAACTCTCCCTATCTACTTGCCATCGAACAAAAGCAAAGTTAGACACAGGATCAGTTTTTAATGTAGGAACAATCCAGCTCCCCCCCAAAAAGGGGAACTCTGGTGAAACATGGACTATACTGGTAGAGCATGAGAAGAAACTCAATGTCTTTGAAAGGAAATGTATAAGAACTATCCTTGGAATAACTTTGCACGGTAGATGAAGAAACAAGACATCAGAAATAAGCTTAATATTAATACATCCATCAACGACATTATTTGACAAAAGAGATTGACGTAGTTTCGACATGTTTCCTGGTTACCAAACTTCACCTACGTATAGAAATAATAAAAAGAAAATTTCATTGAAAGCCAAGAGGACACCCACCAAAGAGATGGGAAGACCAGATAAGGGTTGAGACTAGTACGCCGCTCCTAACAGCTGAAAGAGTGACCCAAAATTGTGATAAGTGGTGAAAATTTGTTCTCAAGCATGTGGCGAAGCTCTCTGGCGTATGCACATAAATTAAGGCAAGTAAGTCTATGCAGCTCCTCCCAAGGTTACACATATTTTTCTTTTCTTTCAACAAGTATCTAAATTGGAAGACTCATATTCAATCTGTTTTTAAGACTACTGAAAAAATGGTTGGATCATTCTACTGCTCCAAAAAATACCTGACTCTTGATGCAATCCTCTATAAGAATCAGATGTGTTTTAAGATGGAGTACTGCTGCCACATCTGGGGAGGTGCCGCACAAAGCGCTCTTTCTTGCATTGACTGAATTTTAAATCGGTTTCGCAATCGAGTGCGTGTGGGAGAGGACACTCTCTTCTGTTCTTTACAGCTCGTTTCTCAAAGAAGAAACGTTGCTAGTCTTTCTCTACTCTATTGTTATTTCCATTGAGAGTGCTCGACTTAGCTGAAATCTCTGCTTCCTCCTTGTAAGACATTCACAACAAGAACTCGTCTCGCTACAACAACTGCAAAGAACTTTCCCTTCTTTCTCCATATTTCTAACATGAAAGGGAAGTTTCATGAACAGATTTCCTTTTCAAGAACTTCCCATAAAAGACGTCGCTAATCTCTCCCTACTCTACTGTTATGTCCATTTTCTCCAATCTTCAGTTCCTCCTTAGAAGACATTCTAAGCAAGAACTCGTCTTTTACAACAACTGCAAAGAACTTTCTTTTCTTCCTCCATGTGCCTAGTGCCAGGTGGAATTTCCATGGACAGAGTTTCTTTGCAAAGGCTTCCTGCCTGTGGAACACACTACCACAAGACTGCTTCCTTGCTGATTACAACTTGATCGTCTTCAAATCCAATGTCAACAAATGCTTCTCATAAACCGTCTCCATAAGTAATCAGATTTTGTTCATTCCATTCATCATTTTCAATCCTCTCATAATATTATTCATCATTTAACTGACAATCTATTCATTTCATTAATCCTTATCCTCGAGTGGCTTTTAGCCTTGATGATGGTTTAAACCATGAGTAAACGACAGAAAATTATACAAAGTAGCAGAATCTTGTGGAAATTCAATGGTTGCTTTCTTCACTGGAATTAATTTTTTTCAAACGCCCAAATATTATGAAATGTAAGAATTTTCATAATAAAAGTAAAACATTCATTGTTAGCATTTTCTTAATATTCACAATTCACATTCACTATTTGGCTGGTGCATAATTATCGTGGTGTTTTTTCAACAAATTATATTCAACAAAAACAACAAATTGTCAGTTTGTTCAGATCAAGTATATCAGCTCTGATACCATGTTGGCGAGGTTGAATATACCAAAGCTTGATGAGCCTCTGACGGTCAGTCGCCTACCTTGGTTTAACCACGTTGAGAGGAGCAATTCTTGGATAAGAAAATGCAGAATCTTGAAGTGGAAGGCCGGAGGAAAGTCGACTTAAGTATATAGAGAATGGACGAGATAGCGAGTGAAGGAATGGGTTAGACCCCTACTTTCACTTCATTCTGTGAAAAAGACCCGTCACAGGTTTGAAATATTGGAAAGAATAATATTTTAAGCATGTTTTTGTGTTAATTATTTCTACATAGTTTGTTCTTTGCTTATCACATCGTTTCATATACACAACTCATTTCTGTTGGAAATTTAATTTACTAAAAAAAAACTCCCTTATATATATATATATATATATATATATATATATATATATATATATATATATATATATATATATTAGAAGAATAATCGTTCCAGGACAGGTAAAATTAATTCCTCTGTACAGAAGAGTTTTGCAACACTTTTATGTTCCTTACAAGATTAAAATCAAGATATAATGCTACTAAACTTTATGTCTAGAATCCTAGTTCCATTAAATGATCTGGATTTTAGAAAATGTCTAAAATTTAAGGCTTAAGTTTAAGAAGAAATTTTAATCCAAGGAATCTAGTTTAATTGGTAAATTTAATGAAAAATCTGAAATATTTGAATTTTCAAATGGAGGTTGTGCCCATATTATGCACCATAAAACGCATTAAAATACTCAAAAGAAACTGAAATTCGGGCAATATTTATTAATTGATGTCTAATAAATGTCATAAAAATCAGGTATCTGAAGGGCTTCCAACTCCTTTTTACTCCCTTTACATAAAACTAAATCAAACTAAATATAGTCCATATTACAACTTCTTATGCCTAACAACTGTGTTTCAAAATTCATAATGATCGGTTAATTAGTTTAGGAATGTATTATAGATCTCTATTTATATAAAGTTAGGTAAGCAAAAATTCCCAATAGGGATAGATAGATAGATAGATAGATAGATAGATAGATAGATAAATAAATAAATAAATAAATATCATCATCATCATCATCATCATCATCATCAGTTTAAAGTCTGTTTTACAGCATGTGTTGGACGGTTTTTAGAAATTTACTTCCAAAATAACCTATCTCTGACCAAGTCTTTATTTATCCCTCTTTCTCCCAAATCCATCCTTATCACTTCCTTTCTTTTCTTCCAACTGACCCTGTTACCTCAACTGTTCTACTTCTACTGACTCAAGAACTCTCATTTATACTTTCAATGTGACTAAACAAACGAAGTCTCCTGCACACATCTCCATATACTGTCCAGATTTAATCTTCTTCTGAAGTCATCAGATCTATGTCTATCTTTAAGACTCACACACAAAATAAATAATTGTTTTTTTTTGGGGGGGGGGGAAATATTGTCTTTCAAAATAAGTTCTGTCTTTCTCAGTTTCATTTCTTGGAGCAAGAGTACAATAAGGACCCCAGTTCATTAACACAACACGCGGAACATGTTCCGGAAGTCACCGGCATCTTCCGGTTCGTCTGGGTCCTTATTGTACTCTTGATCCCATTTCTTTTTAAGATCAAGAAAGTATTTTCATTATATTTTTCCTCTGTTGGCCATTTTTACTTATATATATATATATGTGCTGCTCGCTTCATTTTGCCAGAAGATAGCTGTCCCATCTGACCCAGAACTCCATATCCACTTTGTTACATCCATAAGCTCTGAGGCGACTCTTAAGACCAGCTGCAATCTGCATGCCTTAAAACAAACAGATTTTATAAAAAGGAGCCAGTGAGTTCAGTTGTGAAATTGCATTCTTATGAACTCTTATAAATATATACTAGTATAGGCACACCCAGTATTGCCTGGGAAGGAATGTGTAATCCTGTTCCCACTCCTGAACTCTATATTATCATTTTTATTCTTATTTCTTTAAATAAAGTAAAACGTTGTCTTTGATGTTTACGGATATCCGGCATGAACGAAAACCTCACAATATTATTGCAAACCTTCCTAGTCAACATATAGTCTATGACATCTGCTGTTATACTGTTCCAAAATTTAGAAGAAAGAGTTCAATAGTTTCAGAGTTCACTCCATATAAATATCTTTATCCATAGATACGTGTTTCGTTGTCTCTAAGACTCCTCGGTGTGGCTAGAACTAGTGAGATTCAAGATCGGTATCGAGTGTTCTCCCAACTGAGCTAAACGAGACTGTTAGTGGGAGAAATTATATCGTATATAAATGAAGTAATTCATTTATTTATATTTTTTACGATACTGGTAACCGAAAGTACTCAATTCTTTTTACGAAAGAGTATTGCCTTTAACATGCAAATCGACTTAATCACCTCCACACTTTGTGGCAGGCGTGATGATCCTGAACCCAGATCGAGCAGTGGAAGTGACCCTGACTTGCCTCATCCCCACCATAAAAGGGTCTGTCTTTGCCTGGTGTGTAGTCTGAAAATTAAAGAAATGTGAAAATCATAGGTTACTAGTGAGGATCGAACTCACAACCTATGAGAAACAAAGCAACTGGTTATTTCACTGCAATAAGCAAATTCAGCTTAATAAGAAAAAGGTGAGCCAACAAATTATCTGTATTCCCATTGGTTAAAAAGAATCAACTGAGATTATTTAATGTCTGAAATCTGCTGACTTATGCTAATGGAGGAAAAGGAAAGAAGTGAGAGAAAACGTCTAGTGATTTGTGAGCTGCATTATTTTTGACTGAGGCAACAAGTCGATTATTATCGAGTCTAAAACCTTTTTCAAACTTTCACAGAAATGTGCACATAAACAGATTCAAATTTAAGAGAGTTATATAAAAGTATATTTGAGCCCGTTTTGCAGGTCATGAGAAATCAATTTCTTCACCTATCAAATATCTTTACTCATGTGCAATGTTATCCTATCTCCGATGTAAAAACATTTTTTTCTTTTGGATTTTGCACATCTGAAGAATGAATAAAACCTTTTTCAGATAAAAATGATTTTACTTAATTTAATCCGACTCCGATCTCAGAGATTTTGTTTTACTGTTCTTTCTTCCACCACTTTCCTTCTCATTGCAATGCAAACAACTAATTCCGGAAATTGCCATCGCTTTCATTTTTTATTTCCCCAACCATTTCCCACAATGCATTGAACTTCCCCTTATCACTCAATAAAATTCTCCTTCTTCCCAGGCTTTTGCTTCTTCTATTCCAGCATGACCCTGCGATAAATGCACTTCCTTTTTTCATCACACACTTTATACTGCAAAGAGATCCTATGCAAAATCCGGAAAGAGAAATTGGGATAAAAATATAGGTGAAAAGGGAAATTTGAAGTACAGTACAGGTGTAAAACAGAGGAGGAATCACCACTCATAATGCCATTCCTCACAAAGCTTCGCTTACTCAAATCTTAAACACAAAAGTGTAAAATTATTATTTAGTAACATGTCGTTTAGCTGCATAATATATCGCTTTTGAAGTAGGGACCTGTTTCTGATCAGAGGCTAAAATTACTGGTATGATGCAAAAAAAAAAAACATGTGATGCAGACAGCACATCATTGAGAACTTACTCAAAGCGTCTTCAGGGTGTATTTTTTCAATGGAGATGAATAAAAACTATCTGTAATTCATAATTACTGTGTTAAAACTTGAAAATAAAACATAAAAATAAAAATCTAAACATATAAAACCCGTTGTTATTTCAATGAACAACTGCAGTCCAAACTTCTTATTTTCTATTTTGGTTGCCTGTCATGTTCTGACGACGATGACCATCTGCCTCGGTTATTAATGAGTCCACATGTGGCTGCACAGTCCAATCTGTGATCCACAGTCTGTCTAAGATTTTATTAAGTAGATTATACCAGCCTGTTTGTCTTCTGGGCCTTAAATTTAAAGATATTTGGATGTGATAGTGTTAATTTACTTGTTTGGTTTAATGAGTGTGGTTTTTGTGTTTGCAAGCTTTGTGTACCCGTGATGTTTTTATTATATACAAATGACAATTTTGGTTTCTCCATAGTCCAATTGCTCTCCGGACAGAAGCAAAGGTGGCAGGATTCTGTGTTTTAAGCAGGGGACAAAATAATGAATGTTTTGCGCTTTGCGTTCCAGATCTAGAGCACCATGCAATTTATCTTGACGATTTCAAAGACACCAATCCAGGACAGATGTTTTTAATGGGTTATAGAGAATTGAGGTCGATATAATAAGACCAAGTTCTGATCTGTATTGGGTCTTTATGCATGAGCTAGCCGGTTTAATTTGTTGTTTATTCTGTATTCTGTCTTGCTGTTAGATAAGTTGACATATCTAAACTTTTCCAGCAAGACATTTTTGTGTATGCAGTAAGCTCCCAGGTAGTTGTTTCTGATTTCCTCGTGAGATAGTTTAGATGTTGGGATGACGACTGAAGGCATAATGTGCTGTTTGGCCATGGCATTCATTGAGGAAATGGCAGATTTTGCAGTTTGTCTTTGTATAACATGTATAGGGCGTTGTTAATCATGTGATGTTGCCGTTCAATATTATCCAAGTTTTATGGTTGCCAAAGACAGGGGAGCTTATGTTTAATAGGCATTAACTTACCAGAAATTCTTGTACACCTCCACTCACGAATTGGGTTCCACAGTCAGCGGATAGATTGCCAAGAAATTTGTTTGTGATAGAGAAAAGCTTGATAGAATCTGCGAGTGGTAGTGATTGCATGAGTTTTCACGCATGATACAGCAATTAAATTCAAGCGCACTCTCCTGACCGGCGTTACGCTACACACAACTACACTGGTTCAAAATGCCAATCTGAGAAAGCACCCAGCTCCAATGCCGCACGTAATACACAAAACATGAAGCGAACCAACCAGACATTAGATAAAAATCTAAATTGACTGAAATAAAATTTGTCAAATGTGTGCAGCAAGAATCCCTTCTTCTACCACAACTGCAAAGAACTTTCCTTTCTTCCTCCACATGCCTAACATCAAACAGAATTTCCATGAACAGTGTTTCTTTCCATTCACCATTTTTAATAATCTCATACTATTTATCATCATTCACCTGTCAATCTTTCCATCTCATTAACCCCTATCCTCGAGTGACTTTCAGCTTTGATAAATGGTGATTCATTACTAAATAAAAAATACAAAAAGAAATGCATTAATGGCCAAAAGGCAGTACCCAATAGTCCAAGAATAATTTTAGAGTATTGAGCATTGTCGGATAGGATATATACCAACTTTATTACTGAGTAATAATTTTGAATTTATCCTTATATATATATATATATATATATATATATATATATATATATATATATGAATGCTTGAGAAATAAAGTTGATTATTGTATTTAAAAGTTGAATGTGTCTCAACACAAAAAGCTAAATTTCTATAATGTGAAAAGTGAAAAAGAACGAATAAAAATGAAGGAGAAATGAAACAAGAAAATGGAAAGACAAATATCAAGATGCAAACTTAGATGAGAAAAAGGAGAAAAAAGAAGAAAGAAAGAAGAGAGATTAGAGACTACAGTGTAAGGATGCACTGAATTTCATCGTCAATGATGCTATAAGGTTTAGATCAGCAGGGGTTCCGGGTCTTCAGAGGTCATACTCCATCGTTAAAGTGACCCAGCAGATACTGATCAAATACCTGTTTGCAATAAATAAAAAACAGGAAGAAGGTTGAGGGGGAGAAAAACGGGAAGAAAAGAAAGAGAAACAAAACAAAAGAAGTAAGCAATGAAAAAGAGGAAAAAAGAAAAGGGAAAGAAATGAATGAAAAAGAACCAAAGAAAAAGTATAAATTATGAGAAAGAGAATGACAAAATAGAAAAGGAAATGAAGAAGAAAAAAAGGGGAAAATAAGAAAGGAGGGAAGAAAAAAGAAAAGAGGAAAACTGAAGAGAGAAAAAAGGGAAAGAAAGAAAAAAGGAAAGAAGAACAGACAGAAATGAAGTAAGAAAGGAAGGGAAAAACCAAACAAATGGGTGAAAAAAGAAGAAAAGAGGGGAAAGAGTGAAAGAAAGAAAAAAAGAAAAGAAAAGGAGAAAGACAGAGGGGAAAAGAGAAAGGAAAAAGGAAAAAGGAAAAACAAACTTGAATTAAAAGACAAAAAAAGGAAAAGGATTTGATTTTCTAAAAACAAAATGGCTGCCATCTTTAGGTCAAACTAAACTAAACAATTTCTGACATTTTTTGGTTGTTTTGCAAAAAAAAGGGCAGATAAACAATGGAACAAGAAATAACAAAATAAACAAAAACCTCAAGGCAAAAAAAAAAAAATTACAACAAAAGGAGGAAAATATAAAACAAAAAATGGGAATAAAGAAACACAAGTCACTCAGTATCGATTTAAAGTCTTATCCTTTTTTTTTCTTTCTTTTTCTTTAGTGTTTTTTGTGTTGACACAACAGAACATTTATAACAACATTATTGCAAAGGGAATGATATCAGAATAATAATAATAATAATAATAATAATAATAATAATAATAATAATAATAATAATAATAATCAGAATCAGAATAATGGAATAAAGATAATAATAATACAAGAGTGAGTCAAATGTTTTTGTAATATTTGCATACATATCGCTTATGAAGCAATTCAAGCCATGGAAGATATTTTCTGTGGTCAGTGGTAATTTCTATGCTGATATGGTGTGTGTGAAAGCTGCATAGATAAATGTGAATAATGAAAAAAAAAAAAACGAAAATTGTTTATATGTTCATCAACGTTTCGTCTATTGTTCAAAGACTTTCTCAAGATGAGTCAAATATTTTTGTAATATTTGCATACGTGTTAGCTTGCGAAGCGATTCAAACCATGGAAGATATTTAAAACATTTGAACAATAAAGATGCAATGTCAATAAACATATAAACAATTTTCGGTTTTCCTTTTTTCATCAGATTGGATTATTAACTCCATAACTATCATCATAGATGAATGTGCAACGTAATCTTATACGGGAACTTATGAATTCGAACAGAGACATTATGTCACGGAAACAATCAAAACACCTGCAAAGGTGAAGGCGCAATTGGTTACAGAACAGTAACCAGATGATTTAAGAAGGCCATCTTTTTGATTCAAGAAGTTTCCATCGGGTTGAAAAAACCTCTAAGATCAGGTATAGCTAGGTAAACTTAAAATTGGATTCCGAAGCCATCTTTTTCAAGCCATAGACGAAAATCAGGTAAATTGTACTCTAGGGAATATCATGCTATCGCGGCATCTGACAACATTGTGAGGGGGCAGATAAGCAAAAACAAAGGCAAGGTTAGACACAGGATCAGTTACCAGAATTTACCTGACTCCACCCCTTTCCTTACTAAGGATCTCATGGATTGAAGGGCAGGAAGACTAGTACTGTCTTGTGTGAGACATTTTCTTCACATGGTTCTTGAAGCTGTTGATGTGTTCTGCATTCACTGCCTCCTCAAGTAGTATGTTCTAAAACTTATGGTATGTATACTAAAAAACTGTTTGCATACTTCTCATCTAGCATGTGGAGTAAGCAGCTTGAACTTATGATCCCTTCTTTGATTGTTATAATGCTGAATAAACAATTTTCTTTGACTCCACTTCCTTCATAACTATGGAGAAGCTCGAATGTTTTAATGAAATCATCTCTCAACCGTAACAGTTTAAAGTGGGAGTCTGCCTCTCAAAAAGAGATTCTCTGGTCTAGCTGCAAAGATAAGCTAATCGGTCACAGATGAGGGAGCCTCAGGTGACAAAAAATAAATCGACCCTCCCCACCCACCCCCTCTGAAAGGAGGAAGTAATGTTTGATACAACGATGATGATGATGATATCTATATCGCCTAGTCGTCTTGTGGATATTTGTCTGTGGAGGGGGGGGGTGAGCTTCTTGACTGAACAAAACATCCAGTTGTTGTTAATTGCAATTAATCACAGACGATTATAATACCGACATGTACTTCATTAATAATTCTGGGGCATTGTAGGGGACAAAGAGAGAGATAACTTAAGTTTTCTCCAGCTAAAGATTTAAGACCTCATTTTATTTGATGCACACAGATCTGCTTCTGATCGGCTACCCTAGAAAATATCCCCTAACTTCGATGATGTCATGTGACTCACATTTTTCTTACTTCAGTTTTCTGTTCCCACACATGTCAGACTTGATTTATTGAACTTTTGCTGGCACTTATTTCCTCATACATACTCAAGACTGGCCAATATACAACAGTAATGATTCTGGGAGGGTGGCCCTCCTGAGATGACAAGTATAAATACCTGTGCTGCACTAGGTAGGTGCAGACCAGTGTGGTTCATCACCTTCCTGACTCCGTCAAAAGCATCAGAATATTGCAAAATGTTTCACTCACTCTTGTAATAATAATAATAATAATATAAAAAATTGAATATAATGAAATAATAATGAATGTAACATTAACAGTAAAATAACAGGTAATGTTTGTCATTTTTAAATTATTATTTTTTATTTATTTCAATGTCTTTTTTTGTCCATTGTTTGTTGTCGTTATGTGCCTTCACCTCTGAACTGATCCTCAGTTCAGAATAAACCCTTCAAAAGTGTTTTTATCAGTTTTATTTTGGTCTGTTTTTTTCTCTCTTTTGCCGTTATTCAATTTTCTTACATCTGTTTTTTTTTCTTCTTTTTTCTTTCTAACTAGTAAAACCACTTGAATAACTGGAAACAATACGACACGGAGGAGGAGGAGGAGGATGATAATACTGATCTTTGGAAATTCACAAATGAACTGCATAAATGAAGTCATCTTCGGTTCAATTTTGCAAAAGCTGAGAAAAAAATATGGGTTTTCTTTGGTTGAGGAACAGACAAAAAGAAAAAAAAAAAAAGAAAAAGAACCATAATCATATTATCGTTGTTTTGTGCTCCGAAACCAAAGAAAAACAGTATTTTTCAATCGCGTCACTATTGTAAAATTGAACCTCATCTTCTAGATTTTTTTTCTTCTTTTTTTTAGAAAAGTAAAACGAATATTTATGGGTAGTTGGGACCCGCATCTCCTCTATGATAAGATTCAACACCAATTCTGTTTCTTTGATTCGACAGGGGCGCATGCAAAAATTAATGTTTTGCCTAGGTTTAGGAGCACCACAAACAAACTATAATACTTGACTTTTCCTTTGAAAATTTAAAGCAAGAAATTACTTTCTAATCAACAGTTTAAAAGCTTAAAAATCATTTCCGATAGGTCATGATGTAATGAATAGGTCAGCCATTATAATCTATTATGAAATGGCTGGCATGTGTTTACTTTTTGGCCTTTCGATATTCGGAGTGATTTTGAAGCTATTAAACTGTCGATTTGAAAGACATTTAAAAGCAAAGGTTATGATTGCTCATTTGTGTTTCAAGACCAAAAGGAAAACATGAATTGTCGTATGCGACCCGGTCGTGTCAAAGAACTCCAATTCTAGTAAAACCTTAAGAATAACACTATAAAATAAAGAGCTGTACATCTAAAAATAGAATACGGTCAGGGTTTGGAATAGAGACCGCACCATTCTCTGGCTATTTCCTGTTCCTAAAAAAAAAGATTGTAGATTACCATGTTTAGATCACGATTACCGTAAAAGTAAATTTCAGAATGATATTTAATTTCATGCACCGACGAGAGGGGGAGGGTCTGCTATCATATCTTGATTATAAAATGGACACTGACTTTATAACCAGTGTACTGAAATTCATTATTTAGAATGTAAGACATTGTTTCCTCTATCTTAAACATCGAAATGCGAGATTTCAGTTATGCCGGCTATAAATTCTGTACCAATTTTACAATGAAGATAGAATAGCAAAGTAAACACCCACCCCGTCGGTGCATGAAAATAAATACAAATATTTTAATTTATTTTTCAATAATTGTGATCTAAACGTGGTATTTAACATTATCTGCAGTTCTTTTTTATGGCAGAAAATGGCAAAAAAAAAAAAATTTTTTTAAAATTAGGCGGCCTCTATTCCGAACATCCGCCTAGAATAATATTTATTTTAAACCTAAGAGTTTCATTAATAAATGAGAATTCATGAAATTTATACAAATTTTGTTTTATGTGTGTTTTTTTTATATATAAGGAAAAGAGAGAAACAAACAACCAAACATAAAACGACAAAATCTTTAAAAAAAATAAAAAGAAAAAATATGCAAATTTTAAAAGCATTTAAAAATCAAATTGGAAAAAAAAAAAAAAAAAACCTAAAAAAAAAATCAAAAGTATTTTTTTTATCTTTCATTTCTTCGTTATCTAAAGGGGGCAAAGAGGGAGGGGGTTCTATGAATACTTTTCATTTTTTTTGTTTGTTTTCTTTTTTTTCTTATTTTTTTTTTAAAGAAAAAAAGAAAAAAGTTACACTTACAAGACGACAATACATTTACATTCTAGAGCACGAAACATGGTGAAAGATAAATTTGGAGGAAATTCTCCCTTTAGTTTTAATTGTTCTTATCAAATCCGGTAATTATCATTTATTTAGATAATTACAATCAATTAAGATGATTGCGCTGATGATTTCCCCTCCCTCACAAAAAATTAAAATATTAACCAAAAAAAACAACAAAAAACTGCCCTAATTACCTCCCCTTTAATACAGTAAAAACTAATTATATATATATATATATATATATATATATATATATATTGAATATACTATACACATGGCTACGGGTTCAATACTATAGGTTTTTAGGGCAGAGACCACAATTTGTGAACCTGGCATTTGGCTTTTCAACTTAAAAGATGAATCCAATATTTTTGCTACACCAGCAAAATTGCAGTCACCACTTGAGAAACCAATGGTATTGAAACCATGATCATTATATAGTATATCCAAACACAAACATAGCTTGAACACATGTAATTTAGCCCTCCATATTAAGCGATAAACATATGCATATATAAAAATACATATATATGTAGTGAAAGACAAACTCGAAAAAAAATAAAAATAAAACAAAAAGTTTAATTTGTTTATTCCAGTTTGTCTTTCACTATCGCAACATTCGTCTTCCCAACATTTCATTTTATGACATATTGTGTATTTTATACATATATATATATAATATTTGTCTATAAATATTATTATTAAGCCCCTTTAAGTAAAATTAAAGTTGAGCACTGTTAAAATATATTTAAAAATAGACATTCACTTAGCTATAAAGCAAGACTCCAAGTAATGTTGTCGAGTTCTCTAGTCTGTCTTAATGTTTACGCTGTAATGGCATAAATCTTAAATTCTCCGTAACATGTGACAATTTGAAATGCCCGTGAGGGTAGGATGAAAGCGTGCAGACCCAAAAGTGGATCTGTGAACTGAGTTTGCGCCTCATGACCGTCTGAAATTATCACTTCCTACACTGAAGAGAGCAATTAGCTCGAATTGACATCGTCTGTAAGAAAAAAATAATGTAATATTTGTTTATAAATATATATATATATTATATATATATGTGTATATATATATATTAATTAATTTTTACCTACATAAAAGTAATCCATAAACATGTGTTTCTACCTATCAGCCTGGCTAACCCAGACAAGGATCAAACCCTCGATTATATTGTCTGTAGTCTGATGTCTTACAACCAGACCATGACACTTTGCCCGGAATATGTACGATTTTTTATCACCTAAATATATTAAGTTACCTAATTTATTGTTTTTACAGGCGATAGTAACAGTGTTGTTTTTTTTTTGTATTTTTCCACTTCCTAAGTGGTAAAGAGTATGCAGAATATTGCATTAAGTCGCCCTTAATAGAATGTGTCATTATTTTATACATATATTAATTCATTTTTTCGTATATATATATATATATATATATATATATATGTTTATGACATATTGTGTATTTTATCCTCATATATATATATAGATACATATATATATATATATGTTTATGACATATTGTGTATTTTATCCTCATATATATATATAGATACATATATAGATACATATATAGATGTGTTCGGTAGCTATATTGTTACTGTACTACACAAATAGCTGAAAAAACTTCTCTAGTTACAACCTTTTTTAACTAGTATTACTTATTACACAAAGAAAAACAAACAAACGCTGACAGTGTTTCTAAGCGCATGTGAACATTCATACTTGACTTTTACCGTTAAACTTTAATTCCATCCAGAAATTATTGTCTGCCAGTTTAAAGGCTTTAAAATTACTTTCGAATTTCCAAGTATCACAAAAGTGAATATGTAGCTAATTTTTTAATCTATTAATAATAGATTGAAATGGCACTTTTTTTTTTACTATCATAGAAATTCGAAGGTAATTTTAAAGTCTTTAAACTGATGAAGCGAACGTAATTTCTGTCAAGTATCAGGCTTTATTTGTGCTCCTAAACCGAAGGAAAATGTTAACTTTCTCATGCGTCTCTGTCGTATCAAAGAACTGGAAAATTATTAATTTTGCAAGCATCTAAAAACGTTCAACATTTGAAGATTCTTAGATCAGCTTTCTTGTTTTGGGGACAGTTTTTCTACCTGAGGGCTAATAATGAACTAAATAATGACCAGAAACTAATTTTTTTGTTGACATAAGTTTTTGTTTTGTTTTTATATTTACAAAATAAAAGCTCAAATCCATTGTTCTTATCAACCGAAAACCAGAAATTATGTATTTTATTAACTATATTTATGCTCTGCAGATTTTGTTTGGGGGGGAAAAAAGATAGCTATACTGTTACTTTACTGCAGAAATCACTGAATAATGTGTCCATGGTTAGCACCCCCCTCCCCTCAATAAAACTAAAATCTATTATTGGAAATTGAATTTCATAAAAGAAATCAAATTTAAATTATCAGATGTTTTCATTTTCTACTAAATTTAAAGAAATATTTCTCTCAAAATACTTTATAGGGTATTTTGATCTTTATCATGTGTGTGTGTGTGTGTGTGTATATATATATATATATATATATATATATATATATGTGAAAAAATGACAAACGGAAAACAAGTTAAAGTGCAAGAGAAAAACAAAAACAAGAGATTTTTTGACCAGTTTCGTTCGTGGTGAATGCCTTCAGAAAATGAAGATATGGAAATAATTTCATTTTCTGAAGACGTTCGCCACGAACGAAACCGGTCAAAAAATCTCTTGTTTTTGTTTTTCTCCTGCACTTTAACTTGTTTTCCGTTTGTCATTTTTTCACACATTTTGTCCATCACGACATTTCATTTTCATGAATTATCGTGTACCTTACCCCATATATATATATATATATATATATATATATATATATATATATATATCACTTATGTATGTATAGATGGACCAAAACTAAAAATTTCTAAATGAAAAAAAAAAAAAAATCATTAAAAAAATCAGCCCAATCATCGGAATTAAATAATGAAACAGGAATGTTTTCTTATTTTTCTTTTTAAATAATTTCTAAATTCATTGTCATTTTATTTTTAAAAATTAAACTTTTCTTTTTTTTCATTTTTGTCTTTTCAGGAGTTTTTTTTGTATTTTTTTTGTTGCTTTTTTTTGGTTCACACATACATGTAAATTAAACTTTCTATTTTTTTAAATTTATTTATTTTTGTTTCTGAAATATTGAGTAAAAGAGAATTGGTTTGGGTAAAGGGAATTTTCAAAAAATAAGATTTGTTTTGTATTTTTTTTTTTTTTTTTTTGGCTAAGGAAACCATAATCAAAAGGAAACACCTCAATACAAGCAAAAACACAATTTGCAGAAGGAAAAAAAAAACATGTCATCAATTTAACAGTAGTATGAACAGTGGTGGTAGTAGTAATAGTTATCAATAGTAGTTGTAGTATAGAAAAGAATAAAGTGAAAATTCACAAGAAAAGCTCATTAATATTGGAAAAAAAACATTCATCACAAGAAAATAAACATTTTTTTGAATTTTTGCTGCTAATTTTTTATTTTGAAAAAAAAAAAAAAATGAAAAAAAAATAACAAAAGGCAAAAAAAAAATACTGTTACCAATGCACCTTTCTTGCATGTATGCGTGAAGTTGCATATATATGCATTTATATCCATGTTTTTTTTTTAAAGGTCTAAAATACAGTAGACTTTTACTTTACGCATAACTTTCCCCCATACACACATAAATATACACCCAGACTCCACTGAATGTGGGTGGTGTACATTTATATATATCTGCATTGGAATGTATAATATAAGTAACATTAGGTGAAATGGTTTCATCAGGTCTTGTTTGAATTATTATTATCATATATATATATATATATATATATATATATATAATGTGTAGAATCAGCCTACAAGAAATCAAAAACAATAAAATACAGAAATATGCACGTCTTTGTTTTGTTGAGTGTCAGTCCCCCGGCCCTTAGTTGGACATTTAGAAACAAGTATATTTTCTACAATACATACGTTAATTTCAAACGCGTTTTGAACAAATAAATGTGTCTTAAATTAACGTATGTGTTTCTACCAGAATCAATAATTACAAGCAAGAAATAAACCAAAACAGAAAAGAGCTTACATTGGCGCTCATTCCATCTTTGACTGATGAAGGTGATAGGTCCCCCGAAAATTTTCACAATAAAATAGAATAACATACTTAGATTTGTTTCTAAATGACCAATCAAGGGCCGATTCAAGACTAACTAAGAAAACAGCGAGTTAAAGATTTCTGTATTTTATTGTTTTGATTTTCTCTGAAGCCAATTCTACACAAATTTATAAATACATGAAGCATATATATATATATATATATATATTATTTTTTTGTTTTTTTACAAGTCGGGATTTTTGACAATATGTTAGGGGTCAGATGGAAAAAATGTTTCTACAATAAAATATAAATGCTGGTGGGAGTGGTGATTAAGAGAGTGGGTGGAGGAAGAGAGGTAACAAATTAAGGGGAAAAATAAAATTAAGGAGAATGGTATCCCCACCCCTCTCCTCAGATAATTTTAGTAATGTTTAATGGAGTAATGTAGCAGAATTGTTCAGAAAAGGCTTTTTCAGTGTAAAAGCATAAAATGATGCCTATAATCCTAACATGATATCGTGGGTAGCCGAGCATATATATATATATAGTTTCAGAAATTTGCTCACAACATAAAACAATATCCAATACATAGTAAATTATTTTAACACGTGTTTTGGTATTGGATATTTTTTCATGGTGTGAACAAATTTATGAAACAATATAAATATTATTAAATTAAAGCTCTTTTCCTTTGGAAAATAGAGCTTTAGGTAAAAAAAAAGGTTGATCCCTATATTCTTATAACTAGTTTTAAGAATTAAATTATCAAACATAATTTAACTGCAATATATATATAAAAATAAAATAACATAGAATTACATAATCACCGGTGCGGTAATTTATTTCGACCCTCCGGCCTTTTCAAGCACCTGAACGAGGAGATTACATGTTTGAAAACATTTTTCAAACATATAATCTTCTCGTTTAGGTGCTTGAAAAGGCCGGAGGGTCGAAATAAATTATCGCACTGGTGATTATGTGATTCCGTGTTACTTTATTTTATTCTTGGTCTGTTTATTATATTGAGCTCTTATACTCGGATTTCCTTCTGGAATTTATTTCACTCTAACACACACACATATATATATATATATATATATATATATAGCAATTCCACAAACACTAAAGACCTGGAAGCACTAACTTTAATTTTAAACTTGTCTATTTGAAATTTGTTTATCTCTCGCTGATTTACCGAGTTGTTTACAACGGCCGTGTGGGCTAAGACGTTGGAATTTGAGTTTGAAACATGACTCGTGTTCCAGAGTTAGAGTCCGGCGACCGGTGTAAATAATTCTTCTCTACAATGACGATTTCCGTAAGGATGAAACGTATATGCAGAGGACTCCATTTAATTCACTCTTAATCAGACGTATCATCAATTTTTGTATATATAGATTTTTTAATTAATTTATAAATTAATTTTTGTGTGCATAAAAGGAAGACATGGACACGTGTTTCTGGCTATGAGCCGTCATCCCTTCGATCCCTGCTCGGGTAGTCATGCTGATAACGGCTCATAGCCAGAAACACGTGTCCATGTCTTCCTTTTATGCACACAAAAATTAATTTATAAATTGATTAATTAAAAAATATCTCTCTCTCTCTCTCTCATATATATATATATATATATGACACTTTTCTATTCTGTCTAAAATAAAGACACGTCTTTCGTATTCTTTATATCACTGGGTATTTTAGTGTCTTTCACCTACATCAAGGCTGAATTAATTGCGTCAAGCACCCTGTACATCAACTGGAACAGTAAAAATAAAGTGGAATGCTTAGAGGAGTTATGTGAATGTAGTGAAGTTAAATTTAATTTAATGTAGTTAAAGGATGCTCCCAAATTTGGTGGTTCATGGTAAATATGTCTTGAATCTTAAAGTGCTCAATACTATTAAAAGCTGTTATAATAATAATGTATCTGGCTTATATCGACAAGGTTTTGACATAATAGACTCTTCAGAGCCAGATTCAGTGCTGAAGAGACCATTGGGTTGAAACCATGCCAATTTTAACACAAGCCATATATATATTAAAGAATTATGTTGAATGGCTACACAAATGCATTTCTGTAGCCATTTAACATAATTCTCCATTATCATTATAATGCTCTACTATATATTGAGCACTATTGAAATAAATACTAGAAAATATCACTAAAATATTTTTAACACACACACACACATATATATATATATTTGGAATAATTTTTTATTTATACAAACATTTTTGGCTACACATTTGCAGACATGTTTCAGTTCTAACTGGGAATCAACTGAACTTCGTTATGCCATGTTCTTAGTATGAAGGCAGAGATGAAAAAAAAAATCTTCTTTGCCTTCATACTAAGACCTTAGGCCTGACGAAGTTGAGCTGATTCCTAGCTAGAACTGAAACATGTCTGCAAATATGTAGGCAAAAATGTTTGTATGAATAAAAATTTATACCAAATATAT
The DNA here is from genome assembly GCA_963556195.1 of Sepiola atlantica. Taxonomy (NCBI): domain Eukaryota; kingdom Metazoa; phylum Mollusca; class Cephalopoda; order Sepiida; family Sepiolidae; genus Sepiola; species Sepiola atlantica. Next base: position 51,955,579 of record OY744525.1, on the reverse strand, counting down.
ACGCAGCTCTATTTGCATTATTATATAAACACAGTAAAGATTCACTGGATTAACTCCTATGAACAAAATCTCACCAGAATTATATACGTGTGTGTATGCATTTTTACAGAGGCTAAAATCTTTTAGGAAGAGAAATAAAAACAACACTTAAAAATTCAGTTAAAAAAGGCAATGGTGTACAAGCTTTGCACACATGTAGATATCACACAGAACTTGAAAACATTTGTTACATATGTGTGCATATATATATATATATGCTTCACAGATACATATACTTTTGTCTGCATATGTGCATGCAACATGTATGCATACATGTTTATGCATAATACTGAATAATATAAACACATCTTTTTGCATATGCATTACATACAAACAAACAAAAAAATCGTTTAATACGGTGTTCATTAAAGATGACAGTAAACGTAATAAGTAATAGTAGTAGTAATAAGTAATAGTAGTAGTAATAAAAATAACAATAATTTTGGTCCTAAGAAAGGAGTATTGAGTGAAATTTGTTTTGACTTATTTTTTTCAAGAAATTTTTTTCAAGAAATTTTTTTCTCTCGTTTCAAAAAGAAAAACGTGATTTAAACCAACAGTTGCCAAAAACGAAAAAAAACAAACCTACTTTCAGAAAACAATGCATTGATGGTTGAAAAAAGATTAGCAGAAAAGGAGAGGCGACGCTAGAAGGCAGAAAAGAAAATCGAAAAACTTGCAAATCGGAACAGAAAAGAAGAGAGCAGGGAAACACCGTTAAACATTGTGGGTTAAAACCAGCTCCACATGTGTGATGTTTGATGGTGGCCCAGTGTTCGAAGGTTGTCCCTCTGACCACATTCGTAAGCCTCGTTGTCCGTGACTACTTATTGACCCTGTAGGCAACAATTTTTTGTAATTGCTTGGTCTCCGATCACACTTGGATGGCATATAGAAAACTGCAGCAATAATTAGCAAATATTGCGGGGTGTTCAGATCTCGGACTCGCACTAAATCCTGGACAGTGAAATTTGTTTCAACTTTTTTTAAGTAGAATTTTCTGTTCTTTGTTTAAAAAGGAAAAACCAAGTGACACAGTTCTGGATTTGTGAGCCTTGAATCCGTTATATTGCCAACTACTGGCTTAAGCACACAAAAGAACGATGCAGCATAATCGGTACGGGTCAGTTGGGGATAAGCCCCCACTGACCTACAAAATTGGTCCATGCAGACTCTTCACCCCTGCCATACAAACTCTCTTTTCATATGTCCACATCGCAGCATTGGTTAACACCATTAAACATTGACAAAAATCCCATTTTTTTTTTTAAATGCCATTTTCTTATTTGCTGTTTTTTCAGCAATTAATGACTTTTTAATGCTTTTCTACTCATCAATCTCCTCCTCCTCTCTTTATTCGCTTCACTCGCTTCCCCCATCATAGCTTTCTGATCCATTCTTTCGACAAACCTCTTTCCAAACACCACAGTTTGAGGATTGAACACCAAAACAATCAGGTCACACGCTTCTAAAAATCCAACTTGATTGTGTGTTTTAGGGGCTGTATGACCACAGACAATACATTCAAGGCGTCAGACTGACCTTGAAAACAGAAAATCATTCGAAGAATTTGCTATGGGAGCTTCCCCCAATTTTTTTTTAGATTCTTCTAGTTTACCTTCTTCCAGATTTGTGGAAGCAGACCAATCCCCATGGTTCAAGTTGCAACACAAAACAAAGAAGTAAAAACATTTATTTAGTATGTGTGCATGTGTATACATACATACATCCATACTAAAGAAACATATAAAAGGCAGCAATTTTAAATGCATACAAACACGGTTAAGAATAATAGACAGGAGTGGTTTCTGAATAAATTATAAATAATTCCTGCATTTATTACCAATTGAACCAAAAAAAGGCGTTTGGATCTTCAATGCATCATAAAAAAAAGAAGGTCCCATCTCCCTGTCTTTTATTTCAAACCAAAATGTATGTGAACATAGATATCTCATTTCACAGACAATAACAATGCCAAGTTGCAGGTATTTTTTTTTAAAGCTTTCAAATTGATTTTTGAAAGGTTTTCCTAAACAAACTCTATTTTATTTTTTAATTTGTGCTCTTTGCTCTGAAAATGTTAAAGTCAGAGTAGAAACATAGATAAAAAAGCAGTAGAGTCTGTAAAGAAAACTATACCAGATAATAATAATAAAATAGACAAGAATCGTTACTAAGCTCACGTAGACATGCAGAAACAATATAAATCAAATATCTGCCAACTGTATCCTACTAAAGCATAATAATTAAATGCTATACAATACGTCTAAAAGATACATGCTGTATAACAGAAATTTTGGTTAAGAAGCTCAGCAAAATAAAATTAAAAATGCGTTTTTTTCTCTTCTTTTTAGGCAATGTTTCATTAGTTTAAATCCGTTTACTTTTTCATAATGTTTTTTTTTTTTTTAAGTTTTAACTATATAAAAGAAATCAGATAAATTCCTCATCTTTTGTTGAATTCAAATTTGTTCCTTTCATTTTTTTTCTGGTGTGAAATTTGACTTCTATTAGGCTGAATTAAAAAATAACAATAATAATCATAATAATAATAATAACAATAACATTGAAAGTTGCAAAAAGTTAGTGATTTGAGTAAAATTTACAAATCAGAAGAAATAATAAAGTTTAAAAAGAAAAGAAAAGCAAGAACCAAAATTAATTTGTTCAATTGCTTCATCTTCAGTCAAAAAAAAAAAAAATGATTAATAAATCAAAGTTAAAATTTTTTTTGAATGTTCAGATTCCATTTTTTTTCACATTTCAGAACAAACTCATCAAAAACAAAAGCTATTTTTTTCTTTAGTTGAAAAAAAATCACAAAAAAAGAAATTTTTCAGTGGAAATCTGCTTTCCTCAATAAATGTCAAAAATAAAATTAATTTCTTTTTAGCTTTTTTGTGTATGACATGGAAGTTTTTTTTGCCATTTTTATTGTAAAGGAATTAAATCAATTAAAAAGAAAAACAAAGGAGTTTTTTTTTTAATTCCACATCGTTTCTTTTTTAAACCATTATTATCACATTAGTTTTTTTTTTTCAAAAGAGAAAATAAAAATAAATAAATTTTTTTTTTTGTAAATTAAAATTTTTTTTTTTAAGAGAACAAGGGAGAGGGAGAAAGTAATCGTTCTCCAAAGCCATTTTGTGATTTTCTTGTAAGATTGTTGTTGTTCGTTATTCAGTTAATTTTTGCCAGTCCTAAAGTGTTCAACACTAAACTATAGAGTTCCTCCAAGGAAAGATAAGTGAATATATCTCTTAGTCCTAATTCATTCATCCTCAGACAGCTGAGTGATGCATGCCATTCGAACTTTCTTCCTCATCTTCTTCATCCATTATCTGGAAAAAAAGAAAAAAAAAACAGCGATTAGTTATAGTGAAATACTGATTTATCAACATTGAATAAGTTAGGAGTCGAGAGAAAGAGGGATAAATAAAGACATGGCCAGAGATAGGTTAGTTCGGAAGTCAATTTCTAAAAGTCGTCCAACACATGCAAGCATTTAAACCGAATATTATTATTATTTGACGAATGAACATATACTACACTGACCCGCCCCCAGGAGAAGATAATGCCTTGGAGGATGGTATCAGATACTACACTACATCGCCCCCTCAAAAATAAAGGAGGTAAATGTAAATGACTGATAAGATGGTGTGATTAATGAACATATACTACACTGTCCTCCTCAACAAAGGAGGAGGTAATGCCTGGGAGGATGGTCTCATGACTACAGAACAGATACTAAACTAACCAGCCCCTGAATTGAGCATTGAAAGATAGTAATAGTATAGTTTCGGCTTCAGATAGGCAGATACCAAATCTCTATTAGTAACAGATTATGATAGTGGTGATGATGATGGAAGAGGAGGTTATTCCATTGTATCACATGAGAACATGAGTGATTCTTATCATAAGATTATTGAGAAGAGTTATTCGTGTGAAATGGCCAAGAATAATATCAAATGACAGTTTATATGAATGCACAACAATATCAAATGACAGTTTATATGAATGCACAACAATATCAACAAAAGATGTCATGGCTTTCGACTTCTATCAGAAACAGCCGCCCAACAATGATTAACAAACTATATCAAGATTGCTGAAAACCTATTGGTCGACCAAAATCAATACGATTCAATACAGTTATGAATGATATAAAGGAAAATACAGACTTTAAACTCGTGCAGGATTTGTTAAATCGAGACAGGCTTCAAATCATATGCTCGCACAGCAAAGAAAAGATATATTAAAATATATATTTTCACGTTAAATTTTTATACATACACATAAAACCCGAAACGACATCGTCTGTAGGTATAAAAACACTTTAATATCTAAAAAAATATTTACAGTTAATGCCCCTTTAAGTCTTAAAAGTAGAGCATTGTTTGGAGTTACGAGATTGTTGTCACTAGCGATTATGCAAAGTTCCGCTCGGGCGTCGAACCCTTTCAATAACAAAGACGCTTGCCCCTGCTTCTTGGGTAAGTGTACATTAATTTCAATTACTGTCTGTGGAGATTTCTCGCGGCCACGTAAGGCATATGCTGAATCTACAAACTGAGTTCCGATCTCATGCAGCCGTCGGCAACTGCCACTTCTGCACTAATGAGGGTAGAAAAACCGAACCGATATCGTCTGTAGGTATAAAAACACTTTAATATTTAATAATATTTACACACACGTGTATATATATATATATATATATATATATATATATATAAAGTGGTGAACTAAAAGCGAACTTTTAGGAAAGGTAATACCTATTGTGAAAAGTATACAGCTCAATATACAGGATAGAGCAGATAGATAGGTAGAAGGATGAAAAGGAATTAGAAAAGCAAAAGACAGATCTTTTTTCAATTCAGTTGCTCAGAGCAAGGCATATTCCGCAAAAAGGCAATTTATTCGGGCAGAGTTTTGCCTTGTGTTTTTTTTCCCACAATCTTTATTTTACTTTTTCAAATTTTAAATCTTAGCCTTTGCCAACTTATCTATTCCAGCGATTTCCTCTGATGATAAGATTTTGATCTTTGAAAAGCCTGGCTTAAGGAAAAAATTAATTTGAATAAATTACCTTTTTGCGGAATAAAGAAGATATAATTAAACAGACGAAGAATGTTATTTGCAACAATTTTTGCATATATATATATATATATATATATATATATATATTCAAAAATGTAATCATCTCACTTGGATGCTTGACAAAAGCACAAGGTTGAAATAAATTATTGCATCGATGATTATGTAATTTCGTGTTACTATATTTTATTTTATATATATATATAAGTCAATGTCTGTATGCGTGTGTGTGTTCCCTATAGAAAGAAAGGTTAGAGAATCTACATCAAATCTAAAGTGTATTTATATATAAAATTTTCCAGGGAAGACAAAGGAAATGGTTCCGAATCTCTACGTGCCTCTCAATGTGTCGAACCCCTATGTGCCCCGTCTAAGAAAACTATCGGTACAGAACCTCCTTAAAACTTCAAATACATACATCTGATTTTAATAAAATTTAATTCAGTTTTTGAAAATTTATGTTTCTCCCGACTATATTAGGAGATAAAACGGGGGCCAATAAAAGAAAAAAAGTAATATGGTGTAATGAACATAGTGACAAAAAAAAAACAGTGTTCCTCATTAAATCATGAACAATATCGAATCTTCCAGCTAGTGATATCTAATATATAAATTTAAGTCGAACGCATTTTAAAAGTTGGACCTAAATAGCATTTAAGCTGAAAACTCAAACTATGATTCTGACAAGCCAGTTTTCATTTTTCATTGTTGTACCATGCTATTGGCAAAATATTCTTTGCTACCATGTATTTACTAAATGACTTATTCCAGTCTGGCAGTTTATAATATAGAGACATTCTTAACTTATCACCTAAAAATAAAAATCAGCTCTTTTATTCCAAGGGAGATAACTACTATTCTTTTAGTAAGGGTCTGTATTCCTTATTTGCTTTTATTTATTGTCCCGGGTTTATTTCTTATTCTTCTCTAACTACATAAAGTTAGGTATGTTTATAAAATTTGTATGTACAGAAATAACCCCTAAACAAATTAATCGACCATTATGAATTTTTGAACACAGGTACACGGCGTAAGCAATCCAAATGTGGTCTATATTTAGTTTAATTTAGTTTTAGGGGGTGGAAGCCCTTCATGAAAATCCAGTTACCTGAGATTTTTGTGAAATTTTAACAGGTATTAGGCATCATTTAATAAATATTCCCCAAATTTCAGTTTCTTTGGAGTATTTTAAAGGGTTTTTAGGTGGCATGATATGGACAAAACCTCCCATTTAAAAATCCAAATATTTCAGATTTGCATGAAATTTGATCCATAGTCGTTAGAAATCAATTAAGCAAGATTCCCTGAATTTCAATTTCTTAAGACCCTTTAAGTGAATCCTAAAATTTTAGACATTTTCTAGAATCAAAATCATGTAATGGATTTTGATAAAAATTAGAATAAGGATATTAGACATAAGGTTTAGTAGCATTATATTATGATTTTAATCTTTGTAAGGGGGGGGGGACATGCAAATTTATTCATGTTGATATAGTTGAGGAAACAGGGAGGAAATTCCAAAATAAAGTAATCTGGGGAAAGAAGCTATAAGAGTAGAAAATTTTCCTGAATCTAGGGACGTCTACAATGAAGGGGTGGGATTTTGCTGCTAGTTAGATGGGTTGGAGGTATTTTTGTTGAGGGAGTATAAGTGCAGTAAGTTCCTCGGAGCACATTCAGTGGAAGTACTTGTAAAACAAGCACAGGGATGCAACACTGTGGCGATGTGACAGGGACTCGAGCTTGGCAGACAGTGCAGGACCTATTAGATTAGAGGCTCTTTTTTGCACCTTGTCCAAGACGGAGAGACTAGTGGTTGGTGTACCAGTCCAGATGTGGCAACGATATTCCATGCATTAGCAGATGGTGGCTTTGTAGAGATATAGCATACTGGGAGGTGTGAAAAGTTTTCTAGCCTGGTTGAGGGAGCCCACCTTCTTGAAGCAGATTTGGCAGTATCTTCTATGTACTTATTCCAATTCATGTTACCTGTGAATGTTAGGCCTCAGAGTTTGAATCTTGCATTTCCTGGAAAGGTGTTATCAGCCATGGCAGTCGGTGGGTGAAAAGGTTTCTTATAATTGTTAAAAGAAGGGAGCTTTATCTTGGTAGCATTGAATGTGACCATCCATTTTTAGCCCCATTTTACTACAGACTGGAGGTTATTTTCTAAGGTTGCACAATGTTAAAATCAAGTCAACAAATATGCAACGATGGTTCCCAGTGAATTTGTCCAACAAAAACCAGAAAACAGAGAATGTGAGGTGATTTGGCAGTGTCGATCTCCTTACTAAGGTCAAACCAAGGGTTACATATTACTTGGGGCAATACACTTTTAGAGTTAAAGTGTAGATAGAGTGAGTATTGATTTACTCCTCTCCAAGAGTTAGGCACAAGGCCAGTTTTTATCTTACTCCCACAAGTAAGATGTGACCCAAGGTCGGGTCGGGAAAGTGGGGTTTAAAAATTGCCTGGGCAGCCCTGTTGACATTCCCCGGTAGGGGCGCCTCAAGCAGTAAGCAATAAACTTACTCGTCCCCAAAGAGGGGAGGCAAAGCCTGGGAGGGTAGACCTCTTAGAACTGACCAGGACAGACCCATTGACCGGCGTAAATCAAGCCCCGAAGGACAAGACAATACCAGTATGGGGTGCAGTATCCATCAGAACAGATACTACACTTTGATCTTCGCCAAAAGGCCAAGAACATTTTATTTACCTACCTCTCACAAGGTTAGATGTGACACAAGGTCAGGAAAGTGGGATTAGATAAGCCAGCGCTTGAGAGGTGAGCACTCTGGCAATTTAAAAATTGCCTGGGCAGCCCTGTCGGCATTCCCCGGTAGAGGCGCCTCAGACAGTAAGCAATAAACTTACTCCTCCCCAAAGAGGGGAGGCAAAGCCTGGGAGAGTGGACCTCCTAGAACTGCACAGGACCAGTCTCGTGCAGTATCCATCGGAACAGATACTACACTTTGATCTTAGCCAAAAGGCCAAGAACATTTTATTTACTCCGCTACAGGAGTTAGGCACAAGGCCAGTTTTATCTTACTCCCACAAGTAAGATGTGACCCAAGCTCGGGTCGGGAAAGTGAGGTTTGAAAAGCCAGCGCCCGAGAAGGTGAGCACACTGGCCATTAACAATTGCCTGAGCAGCCCCGTCGGCATTCCCCGGTAAGGGCGCCTCAGGCAGTAAGCAATAAACTTACTCCTCCCCAAAGAGGGGAGGCGAAGCCTGGGAGGGTGGACCTCCTAGAACTGCACAGGACAGATCAGACTCATAGACCGGCGGAAATCAAACCCCGAAGGCCAAGACAATACCGATCTATGAAGTGCAGTATCCATCTGAACAGATACTACACTTTGATCTTAGCCAAAAGGCCAAGAACATTGATTTACTCCTCTCCAGGAGTTAGGTTCAAGGCCAGTTTTTATCTTACTCCCACAAGTAAGATGTGACCCAAGGTCGGGTCGGGAAAGTGGGGTTTAAAAATTGCCTGGGCAGCCCAGTCGGCATTCCCCGGTAGGGGCGCCTCAGACATTAAGCAATAAACTTACTCCTCCCCAAAGAGGGGAGGCGAAGCCTGGGAGGGTAGACCTCCTAGAACTGCACGACAGACCCACAGACCGGCATAAATCAAGCCCCGAAGGTCAAGACAATACCAGTCTATGGGGTGTAGTATACATCGGAACAGATACTACATATTTTATTTACCTCCCCAGGAGGTTAGCACAAGGCCAGGTTTATCTTACTCCCACAAGATAAGATGTGACCCAAGCTCAGGTCGGGAAAGTGGGACTTGAAAAGCCAGCGCCCGAGAAGGTGAGCACTCTGGCTATTAAAAATTGCCTGGGCAGCCCCGTCGGCATTCCCTGGTAGGGGCGCCTCAGGCAGTAAGCAATAAACTTACTCCTCCCCAAAGAGGGGAGGCAAAGCCTGGGAGGGTGAACCTCCTAGAACTGCACAGGACAATACCTCAGACCGGCGGAATCAAGGCCCAAAGGCCCAGACAACACTGGTCTACAGAGTGAGCATCCATCGGAACAGATACTACACTTTGATCTTAGCCAAAATGCCATTATTTAACACCTACCCACAATAGGAGTATGTGACACAAGGTCGGAAAGTGGGATTTGAAAAGCCAGCACCCGAGAAGGTGAGCGCTCTGGCCATTAAAAATTGTCTGAGCAGTCCCGTCGGCATTCCCCGGTAGGGGCGCCTCAGGCAGTAAGCAATAAACTTACTCCTCCCAAAAGAGGGGAGGCAAAGCCTGGGAGGGTGGACCTCCTAGAACTGCAGAGGACAGACCCATTGACCGGCGTAAGTCAAGCCCCGAAGGACAAGACAATACCAGTATGGGGTGCAGTATCCATCGGAACAGATACTACACTTTGATCTTAGCCAAAAGGCCAAGAACATATGTAAAGAAGATTTCTCATTCAATTAAAGACAGGTCCTGTACAGAGTTCTCTGTGGATGGTTTGTAGAAATTGGAAGTTGTGGACTAATTTGGCTATCTTGGAGATATGAGCTATGTTGGTGGGGGATGTGAATTAAAATCGATTTTACATGTACGAACTACATGGGTCAAGTTTTGTGAGCTTTTTCCCATTTTAACCTGTTGTGCACTCTCATTTGTTACTCAGAGTCAAGTTTATAACATCTATGTCCGTAGGGCCATGTTACATGCGAGTGAATGCTCGGCTTCCGCTAGTTTGGTCTTTCTGAGAATGCAGAACAATGACATGGCTATGATTTTTTTTTATTTGTGGCATGCATCTTGACGACAGAGTTAGTCTGACTCCCTGCTACTGAGGTTGAAAGTGCCCAGACTGGAATCAACTCTGTGTCGCAACCGCCTACGGTGGTATGGACATGTTGAACAAAGCTCTGGTTGGATAAACAGATGTACATACATCAATTTATTTGTTTATTGTTTCCAAATTCAATGCTTTTGAATTTGAAGCATTGAATTTCCAAAGAATAAACATAAATAAATTAAAAAATACAAAATAAATATATTAAATTTTTTTTTACTTGTCTGTGAGACAAAGAAGAGTTACAGGAATTTGCTGATATATGAAAGCAAAAAGATTGAAAGAACAGAAGATAAGTTTTGTTGTGGTCGCTTAACGATATATGAAAATTTAAAAATTGAAAGGATAGATGAAAGGTATGGTTATGAATTGATTGTTCCTTTGGTCATTGGAATGCACCTATAACATATAGATGCTCTGAAGCTTCATTGAGCTTGCAATTTGGAACATTTTTGGATATTACAAAGAGTATATACTTAAATATATATTTGTTTGTAAGAACCCATAATTATATATATATATAAATACACACAATATATACATATATATATACACATATCAACCTATAAACTGATGACATTATATATATATATAGGTATGAACTTACTTGATGTTTAAAATATTTATGCATCTAATAGAATCACTTGATGCTTTACAGGATCATAATTTTGTTTATTTTTGGCAAGCCAGTCCATCCCTCTTAGAAGACTGTAGATACACATTTAAAAAATTGCATCCTCATTTTTTATATTCTTTCTCTTATTGAAGCCTATTAATACACATGCAGCAGAATATATAAGAATGTAAAAGTAAATGGTTACATTTTAAAAAACGAGGTCAATTTCGGGGGCCCCGTATAAGTGAGTGTGTTGGGGGAGTCAGAAAAAGAGACAGGAGTGGAAGAAGGAGAAATCAGTCGTAAAAGCTTCAGCCTTCAATTTCCACAAATGCTGCCGACCAATTTCCGCAGAAGCCGAAACCCGAGTAGCAAATCAATACTGAACGCTTTGAAACGAGAGGAAAACGGCAGACACTGCTACAACAGTGCAACATAGTGAGCCATGCACATTTGGGTGTGGGTTACTGGGACATTCGGGTCTGATCAGGTCTCACATCTTCATGTCATCGTGGTCGTGGTAAGGATGAACGAGAAAGGAGAAGAAGGAGGAGGAGGGGGATGGTTGTGTTGGTTCAGATAAAGATGTGAGGTGGTAAGGGTGAAGTGGTGAAATGGCAGTGCAAGAATTTTAATTCTCTAACATTTTACCTGGATTTTGCTTTGATTTCTTTCAAGCTTCCGAATAAAATCGTTTTTATACATTTGAATACAAAAAGGTTAGAATTTGTATTCAAATGCATACAAAAGTCAAGGAGTTTATTAATGTATTTCTGATGAGGGATGATCCATGAAATTTCAGTAATGCCACATTTATTATATATATATATATATATATATATATATATATATATATATATGAGGTTGATGTAGTTTGCTTGAAACATTGTGTATAGTGTATATATAAAGATTATTTATAGGAGGCGATTCCAATGCAGAGGTGTAACGGATAAACATGGACTGAAAGCAAATCAAACATACTAAAGGGTTTTTCATTCCCCTCCCCTTTATTATTATTATTATTTAATTACAAATCTTACTTGTGTATAATGTCACTCGATGTTGGGGTCCGTATATCAATATTTCTTAGAAAAAAATCGCAATTATATATATATATATATATATATATATATAAAATAAAAATGGAATAAAGGATAAGCAAATCAACAACTATCAAAAATAAACTCAAACACACACACACACACACACACATATATATATATATATATATATATATATATATATATATATATATATTTAAAAGGGAGTGAAGGTAATCACATATATGTATAAATAGTTACATATTTATTTTCATACTTTCATAACATTCAACAAAAAATCAGAAGGGAGTCCATTTATGTCCTTTAAATCCCGGATTTTTTAAAGAAAATATTCTTCTCTTCAGAATGTAGTAAGATGATTTGGGAAATAATCAGCTTCAAATATTGTTTCGAAAATAATAAAAGTTAATAGATGATTGTTGTCCTTTGAAATGAAAATATAAACCCACTTGAAGAATTGATAAATAATGCATACAGTTCCAAACAATAATTGAAAAGAATTAAAAGAAGATGGCTAATATGTTTCTTTTGGCATTAGGCAACACATCAAATTGTGTAGTAATGAAGAAGCAGGCAAGTATATGCATATGTAGCAATCAGCTGATGAAAGATATCCAGGTAGAAGTAAGAAATGAAGAGAGAAAACAAAAAATGAAGAGAGAAAACAAAAAATGAAGAGAGAAAAAAATGATGCGTGAATGATCAAAATAATATATAGATAGCAAAAAATATAGACATATATGTGATTACAACCATCATAATGCTCAATTCCCAATATCGAGCACAAAGGTATCATATTAAGAACCTTTTCATCATACTTTTGAAAATATATTTATAAAATACTTATATTATCCTTGAATATATATATATATATACACAATAGTTTTTTTTTAAAGGTTCAATTGCATTTTAACTCTAACTTAGAAATACTGCATGTTTTTTTTCGTTTTTTTTTTAAAATTTTTTTTTTAATTCCTTTTTGGGGTATTTTTAACAATAGCCCTACAACGAAAACGCTGAAAAAAACAAATATACAACAAATAAAAGTTATCGTAGCATGTAAAAGTTGATTTCAAAGTTACCTGTGACATTTATTAATGATTATAATCTGTTAAAAGTGCTGTTTTTTTTATAAATCGATATTTTTATCACACGCAGACTAGAAAATAAAATGACGTCGGCTTCTTCACATTTTCGAAGCCTCGTGTTTTGTTTTTTTACTGGGACTCATATTCAAAGCGCAATTTCATTTTTCAGCCAAGCAAAAAAACAAAACAAAACTACATTTTAAGCAAAATAAATAAAATCATTTTCTTTTGATTTACATGTCATTGTGCTTTGATTTACATATTATTTTCATTCGTCACACCGTAATGCTTTTTTTTTCCTGTTGTTTCTGTAAAACATTCCTTACCATAACCCTAACCCTAACTCCAGCCCTAGCCCTAACCCTAACTTCCACATGGGCAGCTTAGACTTGGCAAAGAACGACCCTACCGGGCTATAATGCCCACACTTCTGGCAAATTTTATTGTCTCGTCGATGTCAGTACTAAAGCGTACTCCTATCGACATAATGGTCAATTCGCTCATGGCACGATATATGAGTTGCGCTTGGGTCATTTCCGCACGTCTTTGCAGCAACAAGAAATACATGGAAATGTCCCCCGTTAAAATGTTCGTTTCATAAAATTAAATTTCAAAAATGCAAACCAAAAAAACGCCGCTTTGATTATGAGACCCGGTAAAAAAAAAACACACCACGTGACAACTGTTGACGCCATTTTTATTAAGTAAACTGTTTGTTGCCGAAATTTTTTTTTTTTTTCATGTCTAATAAAAACCCATTTACCATACGTAAACATACAAACAAATGGAATAGAAAACTAGGAAAATATCCAGTCTCTACGTACGTCGCATTTATTTGTTGCATATTCATTTTTTTGACTACGTTCTACAACTTTTTTTCAACCCGACTCGCGAGTTGTAGGGCTATTGTTAAATATTCCCCCTTTTTGTTCTCTCTCTTTCTTTTTTTTTTCTCCCTTGCTATCTGTAATTTATATACTTATTTAGATATTTTTGATTTTCACTTTCCTTTTTACGACTTGATGTTTAAGTAATATATACATATCTTTTGCTGGCTTCGTTAGTATTAAATATGGCGTCCAATTGGGTAAACAGAACCTCGTGTTCGAGTTTTGAAACATCATTTGTGAATGCTTTAACTATGTGAGTGTTGTTATTGATTTTTGTTTTCTGATGTTTCTGGACACGATTTTTTCAAACTTTCCTGTGAATAGTCACACTTATGGAAAATCCAGAATATATAACTCTATATTCGAGTTACTCATGTGTTGACGAAACAGCCCGTCAAGTATTTGAATTTTGAAAGGTGAATAAAGACATGATTACTGGAATCTACCTTTCTATTGTTTATTAATACACACTTTGGTGTTTAAAAATACAAAATTAACATTCATTGAAAGTCTGACTATTAATAATATATATATATATATATATATATATATATATATATATATATATATATATATATTATATATATAACAAAGATAGAGGCAAAATGCCTTCAAAGAAACCATGTGTTAGTTGCAGATATTTTTATTAAATCAAAATAAAAAAATTTTTTTCTTCATCTTGATTTTTTTTTATCTAATATTTCGCTTGATGAAACAAGCCTCGACAGAGCTTAGACAAATAAAAGGTATAAACCTTTTTTTTTTTTCGTAATAATCCTTCTTGGTCTTGTAGAAGTGTCTCGTCCGATGTTGTGGACTAACGGTGCAAATGTCTGTTTTAAATAGAACTTGATCGCGCATGGTGGCTGGTAGTTATAAATTTGGGAAAGTTCATTTTTTTAAGCATCTTTTAAATTTTAACATAAAGATTGAGGCAAAATGCCTTCAAAGAAACCATACACACATACACATGTTCTCTTTTTTATATATTTTATATGTTAAATCAATAACATTTTTTTTTCTAGAAGTTATTTTCATCACATGATCGGATCCTTTAAGATATTGATTCATTGATTAAATAACTTTCATCTTTCTTTATGTTTGTGCGTGCACATGTCTATAATATCTATGCTATATTTGTGATGATTGTCAAGGGATGCAATTGAAAAACGTTGCTCAGGTAGAAACATATTGCCGGTGTGTGTGTGTAGAGGGTTGGGGGGGGGGGCTTAAGGACAAAATAATTCAATATATAGTCATCTTTACATTTTTTTAAAAATAGGATTTAAAAAAATTTGTTTTAGCTTTCGATTATTTTATTTTTGATTTCAGTAACAAAAACATTCGATTAATAATAAATAAATAATTCGATGTGTATTTGTCAAAGTTACGTATAGTCGAGAAACACACACACACAATATTTTTAGTTATTAATAGAGATGATGAAAAGTTGCTGGAAATTATGTTCAACAATTAAATTTTACATGATAAGAAGCTAGTCATATTTACATTTTTTTAAATTTTAAGATTTTTTAAAAATTCATTTATTTTATTTTTGATTTCAATAAATATTCGATCAATAATAAATAAATAAAAAAATTCAATGTGTAATTATCAAAGTTATGTATCGGCCCAAACACACACATGATATCTTGTCTGATAGTTTTATTAACAGATAAAAAAATAAAATATCAGGGTGGGCCAAAATAAGGGTCCTATCTTTAAATTTGAATAACTTGAATTTGAATAACTTCCACAAAATAAAAGTTAAACTCACCAAACTTTATGTGTGTGTAGACTGACCCTTCCGAGATTTTTTGAAATAAACAAAACAAATTTTAGCCGAAAAACACTTCTTAAAACTTACAAAAACTAAAGTATTGTTTTTTACACTGTTTTGAGTTTTTTAAGCAAAAATAATGTTTTCTAAATGAGGGTATGTTCCTTACGGCTAATACGGCTCATGCTTGCTTCGGAAGGGGTCATTTACTTATTCTAAAAAAAAAAAATTAAAAAAATCAATAAATAAAAAAGTTATGAATTTTTAAAAATAGGACCCTTATTTTTGCCCACCCTGTATAATATCAGGTTGGAAAGAAAGTAATGTCGTATTTTTTACTTCATAACTTTGCAGCCTCCTAAGTTGTACGCAGTTCTAGATTTTTTGGATGGGTGTCTTAATATCTTGCTTGGTCTTTCAGATATAGTAATTAGTTTTAAAATATTAAATTTAACGGTCTCATCCGTCAAAAAATGGATATTAGTGAGGAGCATATGAGACATTGCATGCTCTATGAATTCAAAAAAGGAAACTCAGCTGCAGAAGCTACAAGGAATATTGGAACTGTTTATGGGATAAATGTTCTGAATGATCGAAAATGTCAATGGTAGTTTGGAAAATTTTCTTTTCGAGACTTTAACCTGTCATATCGGCGACGTTCGGGAAAGCCATATTCAATTGATAAAGACGCCATTAAAGTTTCTGTGGAGGCCAATCCATAGTTAACCAACAGAGAATTAGCTCAACAATTCAATACAACCCATACCACAATTATTTCATGCCTTCACGAGTTAGGAAAAGTTTCATAACTTGTACTCTTGGTTCCCCACGATTTGACTGACGCTCAACGAAATTAAAAATTGACTGTTTGCACATCTTTGCTTTCCAAGAATCATCAAGAACCATTTTTGCAAAGAATTGTGGCTGGAGATGAAAAACGGTTTCTTTACAAAAATACCCAACGCAAAAGACAATGGTTAGACCGAAACCAAGGTCCACAGCCTGTTCCAAAACAAGGACTACACCCAAAGAAGGTTATGTTCTCTATGGTAAGACATGAGAGAACTGATTCATTATGAGTTACTAGAGCCTAATCAAACAATCACAGCCGTCAAATATTGTTCGCAGCTGGATGATCTAAGAATTGATCTATCAAGAAAACGACCAGCATTACTCAATAGGAAGGGTGTAGCGCTTCAGCATGATAACGCAAAACTTCACACAGCAAAACTCACTCAGGAAAAGGTCATGAGCTTCAATTGGGAAGTTTTGCTTCATCCGTCTTATTCACCTGACATTGCTCCACCCGACTACCATCTTTTCCGGTCGTTGCAGCATCACTTAAACAATAAAATTCATGAAAATAACGACCTACTCAAAAATAACCTAAATTTGTTTTTCTCTAAAAAATCAGAGAAATGTTTTGAAGAAGGCACCAAGAAGCTAGTTGATCGTTGGACAGAAGTCATAGAAAATGAGGGAAATTATTGTAAAGGTTAAACATGCCTTAATGTGAATGTTTCAGATGAAATAAATGTGTTGGACAAAAACGACATTACTTTCTTTCCAACCATATATATATATATATTATTGGGGAAATGGTAGTTTGATCTGTACCATTGGAGAGCCATGCATATAACTGTCCTGTTTTTAAATCTCCGAAACAGTTACATGGTAAACAGCTGATGATCCCCGTGTTAATATTAGATGCTTATGTTAAGGTCTCCTGTTTTTGTTTCACTGTTAGATACTTAATCCCCCTTTTTATTTTATTTACTTACTATTATATATTTTATTTATTTATGAATTTTCCAACGAATGTTAAGTCTGCACTATTTTGGATTTAGTTAGTTTCTCTGGGAATTTAAACTGCATTTTTCTTTTTTTGTCTTTTTGTTTAAAATAACTCAAAGCTTCTTTAGACTATATATATATATATATATATATATATATATATATATACACACACACACACACACACACAATTTCAGACGAGTCTCTTAGCATGATGGTTTGCACACTCAGTCACAACCCTAGTGATCGCAGGTTCGAGCTCAGTCATAGTCAGCCACACTGATGAGCCACAGTAATGGTGAAACACGTGTCCATGGAAACACTATTTTATCTATATATATATATATATATATATATATATATATATATATATATATAGAGAGAGAGAGAGAGAGAGAGAGAGAGAGAGAGAGAGAGAGAAAATAAATGGGAAAAAAGATACACAAATACACTCAAACTCAGATTTTTTTGCATTTGTATTATCTAGACTTCACTAGAACTAGGTGAAGAAATGTTATTTTCTAATTTTTTACAAAAATGACAGACATGAATGCATGTACACACACGCACACACACAAACACTATTTTTATATACAGAAAAATACTTTCCCCTTATAATATTCGCGATTCTGCCTTTGAAGTAAAGAAAAAGAAATAGTTCTTCCTTTTTGTAGGAATATTTGGCTTGAATTAAAGTTTAAAGACAAAAGTCAAGCATTATGGTTCACTTGTGCTTCTGACCGAAAATAAAACATGAAATTTCACGTGTGCATCTGGCACATTAACAAATCAAAACTCGTTTTAAAGAACGTGTATTTGCCAACAGAATTTTAGAAAAAAACATCAGTTGTGTTTTCTTTGTCTAATGAATAATGCCGTCAAGAAGGAAAGAGTTTAGCTATAGAGGATTTTGAATACCTAAATTTCACGAGAGTAGTAAACACAAGTCAGCCATTTAAAAATATTATTAATAGATTTTTTTAAAAAAATGGTTGATATGTTTACTTTCGTGCCACATCAAAATTAGTCATTTTAAAGCCTTTAAACTGATGAATATAAAGTAATTTTGAAGCCTTTGAACTATAAATAATTTCTTGTTTGAATTTAATTAGGTAAAATTCAAGTATGATGGTTCATTTGTGTTCCTAAACCAAAGTAAAACATTAATTTAAAACAGTAATTTATAAAGTAGGCGGTACCACACTCCTGAGCATGTTGGAAAGATCTTGGTTGGAGGGGACGGTTTGAACATGATCTAACTTATGCCTTACAAAGAATAATATAAAAAAAAGTTTTATTGTTAGAAGTCAGAGTTAAATGTTTGTATACTTGTTTGTATCACACTGACACGATCTAGACAAGGATTGTCATAGGCCAACCAGATCAAACAGCAGACGTCTGCAGGTGCTAAAATCCTTGTTTGTTGGTTGGTTTTCATAAGATATTTTCCATCTTTTAATGTACAGAGATCAACCATAACAAAACGCATTGTGTATCTATTTGTAATATTACTAATATCGAGAAGTTTGTCTATGTATGTATGTAGAAGGAGGCACTAGCGTAGAGATAAAAGAGCCAAGGAAGTGGGGAGACGCCGTGACAAAAAAGGTTTGACAACTAGTGTTTTAAAGAAAAGGAAGTAATTTAAAGTCTGCGGAGATAAAAAGATATTGATGTAAGTGTTTGGAGGCTTGTGGGTAGAGATCTACCTACCTGTGTACATTTATTTTGCCATTGAAAAGAGAATGGAGACGGCAACAACAGTGTTATCTAATTGCGAGTTTTTACGTTTCTGCTGCCATTCAAATTGAAATTACGTCAGCAACAAATTGTTAGAATGCAGCGCTTTGAAAGGGAACAATAAATGCACGGCTGACCTGCAATAAGTGCGGCAAGGTTTATGCGGCATGACAATCTGATTCTTTTTGCTAACGAAATAAAAAAGAAAAGGCATTTTGTCATTTTCCCTTAAATCAAGCGGGGTAAGCAAATATTGGCTGGACGATGGATAGAAAAGGAGAGGTTGTTTAATACTATTTAACAGAACAAACTTGTCTCCCCCCCCCCCCCCCCCAAAAAAAAAACAGGAAAAAATATTTTTACAAGTTCGATTGTTGGTTGGTTGGTTGTTAGGTTTGATGGCATGTCAACTATAGTTTGACCATTTTATGCCGAAACCGTACATGTGTTTTGTATACGATTTGGTTGCAGATTAATTTGTTTTGTAGACAAACAGTTTGTAAATAATAGTTTGTATTGTATTATCAAAATTAATGACAAAGTCTACCCATACATAGTATGTCAACTTTATTTACATCTTGTTGAACAACCAAAAATAAAGTGCTAAAAAGTAAAGAGTTAAGAAATGTTCAAAATGATTAGACAAAGAAAGTGTCATTCTGTCCGTACGTGTGGGGACTGGAGTAGTGAGTGAGTGAGTTTGTAAAACTGTGATAAGCTGTCACTATATTTAAGAAGTCCATGACTGTGACTTGTGTTGTTTGTTGTCGAGATGCTAGTAGTCAAGGAGCTATGACCACAGTTAATTTACCCACCAAACTATGTATAGCAGTTAGTAACACTTTGTTGTGACTGACATAAGTTCGTTGGGCAAGTTGAGTCTCACACTGCATCTACTAGAGTTGGACCATTTTATCCAAAACTGATTGGTTTGCAGATTTAATTTGTTTTGTAGGCATATAGTAAATAAATAGTCTGTAAACGTGTATGTGGACTTCTGTCAGATACTACCACTTCAGGTCAGAATAGACCTGGGAATAGTAGGGTCAGTCCACACTCCAAAATTTAGATTTCACCACAGAATGCATTTCATGGTCATACACCCAGAACCAGTTTGTTCGGGAGTTACGATTATCACCATGTATTGCCTGATTACGGAGTTGAGTTTTTAGACTTACAAGGCCAGTTGTGTGACAGTTACAACCCCGGATTTGGGACTTAGGATTTATTTATAACCTTCTGTTTTTAAAAAAAAAACATATCTTAAACAGACAAGATTTTAAAAAATGGTATTTTCTTTTCCAAGTCATGTAGTGGAAAACATTGTGACCCTTCAAGGTTAGTTTCATACTAAAATCAGGCCGGCAGAGTCATGGCCATTTTTGAGGATGGCTTGTTCTCTGTCAGTCTGAGGTATGGTCCTGCGCAGTTCTAGGAGGTCCACCTTCCCAGGCTTTACTTTCTCACCCTTTGAGAAAGGGGTCAGTTTATTGTTTATTGCCTGAGGCGCAACTACCAAGGAATGCCGACAGGGCTTCCCAGGCAATTTTTGTTCAGCCAGAGTGCTTTTCCTCTAGGGTGCTGGTTTCAAATCCCACTTTCTGACCTTGTGTCACATCTTCCCGCCGTGGGAAGGAGATAAATAAAAAAAAAATCACTGATGAGGAAAACTTTATGTATTGAAAAGAAATACCAGCAGAAACGTAGATAGGCAAATATATTTACAGTTAAAAGAGTTCTTGGAGACTTCAACAAGTGATTGCGTCTGTTAACTGATAAATGCTCTTTCCTCAGTTAGAATGACCCCCCCCCCTCTCCTGAATAAATGCAGGTTTGAAGAGAGTGGTATTATTTTATTAATTTTCTATAACCAATAGTTATGCTGATGAACTGACCAATCATAGATAATTGAAAGCAGACTTGGCTCCATAAACTGAATTGTTGATTAAAATAATGGAAATAATCATAGAACTCATTCAAGAAGGCAATTCACAATCAAGTAGAGTGAAAGACATTTGGTGCAAACATAAAAGATGGCATGGCACCTCCCTATGTGAGAATCAAAAAGTACAAAAAAGGAAACCGACAGAAGACAACCACTATCTGGCCATGTACAACTAAGAGGCAGATTGAAATCAAGAAGCAGTTTCATGACTAAAGAGAGCCTTGACCCTGCACGGTCATAGAACTATCGCATTGACAATTGGAATGACTACTTGAATGAATCTATCCAAGAACCCAGAACCATGAAACAGACCTCCTAAGGAAGGACTGGGTCACCCTGAACCGAGCAAGAGCGAAGGTTGGAAGGACAGCCAGCAACCTCCACAGGTGGAGACCAGCAACAACAAGCAACTGCCCTTGCTTATGGAAATCCCAGATAGACGATGGAATACATCCTTAGTGACCGCAGTGAGGACCAACTTGTATTGACCAAGATTGATGGACTGTAACCTTGATGCCCAATGATGGATCCAGTATTGGCATGATAAGGTATGATATAAAAGAAATGGGATTGTGTTGTAAGTAAAACAGAATCAAGTTACTGCTTGTAACCTGAGCCCCACGGAATAGCGAATGGGGCCTACAGAAAGTCAACCTGACTAAACAGGCGAAATACGCTCACTTATCTCGAGTCAAAAATGCCATTGATTGGTCAGTAAAAATGAATCATTTGCACCGGATGTGCTCACTCCATTGTTCCAGATGTCTATCTACAACTGCTTGGGATAGCCACTTTCCACCACAGACACAGCATACAAGTATGCAGCGCTTCAACTGGGGTAGGTAGCTGTTATCACCATGAACAGTGAACAATTAATTGTTTGTATCAGCTCCACAATAGATAGTTAAAAAATGAAAAGCTACTCATTAAACCACGAAAGATATCAACGCGTCACGATAAATCAATCATTTGCGTAACTGGACGTAGCTCACTTCATTGTCCCGAATGTTCATGTACAAACGCTTGTTTGTGTTAGTCACTGTTCCTTTTTCACTGCAGGCACTGTGGTAAGCAATTCATTGCTTGTATCAGTTCCACTATAGATAGTCAAAAAAGGAAAAGCTACTCGTTAGACCATGAAAAATATCAAAGCGTCAGGATAGAAAGCTGAAAGCAATATTGCTTGAAAAGCAGATGGATCAAGACAAGAGTCAGACAGAATTTAAGAAATTGATTAATTGGAATGGGATTTAGATATAGAAAAAAAAGAAAAAAAAAGCAACACAAATAGAAGGAAATCAGGTTAAAGTGGGCCAAAGCGAAACAATCATGAACAATGCCACGTGTACTCTACAATGGCAAGACTATGTAAGAAACAAAATGCTGTACGGTTGCTTTCCATGCATATCTGCAGTTGTTCAACGCCGACTTTTTGTGCTGGCTGGACATGTATCACGACACAATGGACCTGCTGGAAAACTGCTTCTATGGTCCCCAGAGGTCACGCGATGGGCTCAAAGGCCTCATATGACAATTAAGACTCTTCTGGAGAAGGACACTGGTTTCTTGGGATTGGAGCTTCTGACCGCAATGAGTGAGCGAGCATCATGGTGCATGAACTTCGTGAATGTTTTACCATCAATTAATTGATCACCCAAGAAGAAGAAAACACACACACACACATCTATATGATAAAGTTGTAGTTCAAATCTGTTTGTCCATAAACTCTTCCTAGGGTTGGGAAAATAAAGCCCCCATAACCATATATATTCTGAAACTACATTACCCAAGCTACTTGGATAAGTATATTTCATTTTGATCAAAGAGGTTACAATATTATTGTATGGTTTGCCTTCGTACTTGATGCCCATAAAAAAGGAAATGCAACGTGTTACTTGAAAATTATAAAAAATAAAAAAAAATAAGAATAGTGATGCCTTCAGATAGTAACAGCTTCTTCTCCAATCTTTTGGTAAAAGTTCAGGTGCTACTTCCATGTATTTATCTACCTCCCACAAGGTAAGATGTGACACAAGGTCGGGAAAGTGGGATTAGATAAGCAAGCGCTCGAGAGGTGAGCACTCTGGCCATTTAAAAATTGCCTGGGCAGCCCCGTCGGCATTCCCTGGTAGGGGCGCCTCAGGCAGTAAGCAATAAACTTACTCCTCCCCAAAGAGGGGAGGCAAAGCCTGGGAGGGTGCACCTCCTAGAACTGCACAGAACCGGTAACCCCCAATAGACCGGCGTAAATCCAGACCCAAAGGCCCGGACGATACCGGTTTATTAGGCGGGGTAAAAAATACCCCTGGTTAACACATCACTTAATAACTTATAAAACAACTATCAGGCAAAATTTGACTTTATTCATCAACATAATCTCCTTGGGTGATACACTGATTCCAACGCTTTTTTATAGAATGATTTGTCTTTGGCCTCAAAATATGCCTCAATTTCTGATATTACTTCTTCATTGCAGCCAAATCTCTTTCCTTGGAGAATTCTTTTGAGGTCTGCAAACAGCTAGTAGCCGCTGGGGGACAGATCTGGAGAATAGGGTAGTTGTGAAAACAATTCGAAGTGCAAATCATGTAGTTTTGCCATCGTTGTGATCGACTTGTGACACGGTGCATTGTCTTGGTGAAAGAGCACTTTTTCTTTTTCATTTGTGGCCATTTTTTTTGCGCTTTCTTCCTTTAAACGCATCAATAATGGTATATAATATTCACTATTGATGGTTCTTCCTTTTCCAAGATAATTGGTGAATAAAATTCCTTGCGCATCTCAAAATACGGAAACCAAAACTTTGCCTGCTGATGTTTGCATCTTTAATCACTTTGAAACGGCTTTCACCTGCTGCTGTCAACTCAGCTGACTGTCGATTTGACTGAAGCGGTGGATCCATGTTTCATCCATTGTCACATATTGATGCAAAAAACTCCTTTTTTGATGCATTGAAACAATTGCAGACAACATTCTGAATTGTTGACATGTTGTTTTTGATAGACTGTGAGCAAAAACACCAACATTGAACGTAGCTTTCTCATAGTTTATGCAAAATGGTGAATACGTTGCCTTCTGATATCTTCAACTCCTCTGCTATCTCATGCAACCTCAATTTATTATCAGCCAAAACGAGTTTGCGAACTTTTTGATGTTTTCTGGGACAACTTTCGAATTTGGGGGACCTGAACGCTCAACGTCATTTGTGTCTGTACGATCACGTTTAAAGTCAGCATACAACTTCTTAACCATTGTTTCCGACGGAGCATATTCCGAATAACACTTATCAAGCAATTGCTTTGCTTGAACAGTATTTTTTACCATCAGAAACCAATGTTTTATCAACACATGAAATTCAGATTTTTCCATTGTTTTGAAAATTTGCAACAGTAGCTTCACTTAAATAACTGTAATTTGTAAACTAATAATCTGATTGGGCTCAAATTTTGACACCTGCTAACTGAAGGTTAGTACTTTTTTTAATCAGTGGCGCCAACTATATGGCAGACCCGGGACATATTGAGTGATGTGTTCCGAGAACTGATGTAACAATGGTGTTTCATCTTGGTAGGAAGATTTGATTTCCAAATTGCTTTCACCTCGTCCAGTTCAGCCCAGGATTTGCTGATTGAGGCTGTGCAATTTTCCTGATGTTTTCCACCTCTGATTTAGTGGATGACATCATCCCTTTGTGACGTCATCCAGTGTGCACAGGGAGAAGCAAACATGCAAGATCAACAGAATTTTATTAGTATTATTCTAGACTACTCTAGGTCAAGACGATTCATCTAGTATATACAGTCACTGTCCACATAGATGATCTGACGTTATAATAGACTTGCCGTGTGACTTCCAACTCTGTTTAAATGGATGATGTCATCTCTTTGTGATGTCATCCAGTGTGCAATAAGACAAACAAACAAACAAACAAACAAACCACAAAATAAATCCACAGAATTTTAGTAATATATTTTAGCGAATTCCTTCTGCCCACACAAGGAAAGTTTACAAATGGCGATAGAGACAGATTCCAAAATTTTCAAATGGTTTTTAGAATCCGCTCTATGCAAGACCTCAAAACACTTTCTTTTATAGCTACTGACACAGCATGGATTTTCAACCAAATGCTGACCACTAGCAGAGTCCACCCTTCCTCTGCGACTTTGGACTCTGCTATTGGTCATTGATCAGCATTTAGGTGGAAAATCAATGCTGTGCCAGTAGCTATAAAATAGAGTGTTTTGAGGTCTTGTGTAGAGCAGATTCCAAAAACCATTTGAATATATATATATATATAATAATGGTAATAATCCAGGTAAAAACATCCACAGGATAGTAATCCAAAGAATTTCAACCGGGTTTATAAAAAGTGCTCAATATCAAATAGAGCTTTATATATGATTATTTTTATTTACACAGACATGTACAAAATCTGCGACACTGGCATGTCGATGTTATTGATCAAAAGTTATTATAAACTGAGATCTCATCAGGCAGAGTTAGAATCCGATCTTAACCTCAGATCATATTTGGAGATGTGCCATATGCATCACTAGCGCTTTTGATTCTTTGTTGAATTATCTCCAGGTGACAAAAAACAAATGACCAAAAAGCTGGAAGAAAGAAGAGAATTTTTAAAAGCAGCCGAGAGTGTGCATATGAAGTTGTTGGACGTCAAAAGAACAAACCGGTACAATTCCAGAAGAACGTTTACAATTTAAATTCCAGGACGCCAAAGTTAACGTCTCAGGATAAATTGTATTTACGTTAAACATTTTAAAATTTTCTTACTCGTTTCATACGTAATGTTATTTATTGTAAGTTGTTGGGTTTTAATAAAAATAGCTTTTAATTAAAAAAAAATTAGTTTCAGAATGTATTATTTTCGTGTTATTAACTAAAAAATTTCTTAAATTAGAGGTGGGGGGGGCGGTTAGTGTGTGTGTGTGTGTGTGTGTGTGTGTGTGTGTGTGTGTGTATACATATATACAGACACACAAATTATTACTAGTGGAAAAAGATTATCTCTTAAGCCGGAGTTGAGTGTTTCAACTACCAACCCCACAGCCCTGATAGTTTGGTTAGACATTACTTTCATATCTCGTGTCTGGAAAGAAACAAATTTTCATGAATTCTAGTGGTCAAATGTAAAAGACGAAATTAGTTTGGCAGAACTGTCAGAATTTAGTAGACGTGTATTTTGAAATTTGTATTCAGACGGACACTTCAAGAAAACCTAGGCGTCTATGGATGATTTGAGAGATGGCAATAAAGTCTAAATTGATTGAGATAAATTTTTAATGGCGGAAAGCTAATGAGAAACAAAGAGGATATTCTTAAGATACGTCCATCCAATCTGCATGTTAAGTAATGAGAATGTTATACAAACATAAATGTGACAGACCTATGGACAGACAGGGCCTCTTTAGAGACACATATAAAATGCTATTTTAAACTTAAGAGTGACAGACTGACAAAACTGCTATTTCAAACATAAGCTTGACAGACTGACAGAAATGTTATGTCACTTCAAACTTTAGCATGACAGACGATAAAAATGCTGTTTCAAACTTAAGCGTGACAGAGCGACACAAAATGCTTTAACAAATTAAGCCTGACAGAGCAACAAAAATGCTATTTCAACCATGATAGACTAATGAAAATACTATTTCAAATGTGATACACAAACGAAAATACCAGTTCAATCATGACAGACCGACGAAAATGCTATTTCAAATGCGACAGCTCAACGAAAAAGCAATTTCAACAGTGACAGGCTGATTGATGGAGATACTTGAAAACATCTAAAGCAAGTTTCGTCATGAAAATACTATTTTAAACTGGAGCGTGACAGACCAACAGACTGACCTCCAAAGCCTCTCACACAGATGCGATGATGCATCTACAAACCCATTATGCGAACGGACAGCAAGAACCAATCAAATTTTCTGTCTCTCAGGAAGAATAATAATAATAAAAAAGAATAAATAAATAATCTTGTTGTGTCAGACGACTTATCTAACAAATGAAGCGCAACAAAAACGATGATGTCGCTAATTAATCAATTTCCTGTTGTCTAATTGGAGAGAGTTAATATTTTACGTTTGTGGCTGTTTAATTATACAACATTATATTTTGCTTTTAACTTTTTTTTTTTTTTTAGTAATTTAGACTTTGTAATTAGAATTGATTATTTTTGCATGTATAAAAACTAGGTAAGTTTTACACTGTTAACTTGAATGTAATATAAGGACGGGCATCGAAAGTGAAAGTTTTTTGTTGTTTTTTTTAAAAACCAAAATAATATGAATACTCAGGATACAAAAAATTTACCAAAAAAACCATCAGAATTATTCGATCTTAATAAAATTTTCGGTATTTATCAATTAATGCATGAATGTTAATATAAAGTAAAACAAAACAAAAAACCGAACGTGTAGATTTTCTTAGGTCGCTTAAGTTACATGACACCCCTTTCATTTCAAGGATGAAATATGTCTTATATACTCATAGTCGAAACTCAGTAATCACCTTTATTAAAAGATAACACCCTGAAGGTTTAAAAAAAAAAAAAAAAAAATTTAAAGATAAGTAGTGCTTAAAACTCTCAAGGCATTCAATTCTTTTTTACATTTAAATTTCCGATGTTTTTAGTATCATTTTCTACAGAAAGCTGCTTTGAATTTGTTTTCTTTTCATTCACACCTTCAGGATGTAAAGGTTGTCACCGAGTTTCCACTATGGTATCCATTTTTTTTGTACTATAACCCCTATTTACCAGAACCTTACATTTTTATGCGTATCTTCACTAAAGTATTCACAGCAACCTATTTATTAAAGTTCAAATCCTTAATAGGTCACATGATTAAAACTAACCAATCAAATTCACTTCCTTTGGATAGGGGCAACAAGTGAACCTATGGGTTAACCCCTGTCACTCATACCTAAGTAACATTCAAACATTTTACAAACCACATCTACACTTAACTTCAAAAGCATATTACTGCTAAGTAATATGTAATACATACTTTTTAATTAAATAAAATAATGTTTTGAAATGAATTACCAGCAAGTACAAGGGACAAAACTGAAGAAAGAGGACAAAATGGATGCTGCTTAGATGAGGATAACAGTGCAATTGTACAGGATGCCCCCCCTCCCCCCAAAAAAGTCACCCATGAAATCGCAAATAAAATTCACAATCCTTTCTACAATCTAACAATATTTTGTACAAATAAACTTCAGTCTATGCCCGACTTGTCCACCACATTTCAATCCTGAATGTCAAACAGTCTTTGTTTTAATGCCATTTAATGATATGTGGGGACACTTTGGTGATTGTCTCATCAGTAGGAGATGTGATTCTGAATGGTCTTTACACTCACTGAAACATAACCTCCTCCTATCTCAGATTTTTTTTTATGGGGTTATCCCAAAGATAATGTCTATCAAAACAATCCCCAGACTATTCTTGAACTGAAGAGAGCCATCACAGCCCAAATCAGGGCATTGCTAAGAGAGAAGTGTGTCAGAGTTAGTGACAATTTTGCACATCTTATACATGTATGCTTATCATTGAATGAGGATGAGACAAAGACTGTTGGACATTCATGACTGAAACTTGGTGGACAAGTCGTATGAAATATAGTTGGATCGCAAAAAAGATTGTGAATTTTATTCACGATTCTATAGGTGGCAGTTTTGGAAGTCACCCTGTATGTTAATGATAATTCACATCATCTCAGAAATGAAGACAAACATCCTGAAATCGAATATTTCTTTATAATGATAAAAAAAATACTGAAGCCATTGAGTGAAAACATAGCCATCCTCAATAACTGTGACATCCGTGTGGACTGAATGCACAGGGAAGGTTTTATAAGAAAACAAACATTTCTTGGATACAGGCAGACCTTTTGAATCGACTATTCCCTCTCTAAATCACACATATTAGGCGCCAATTCATGTGTTTTACAGTATGGATACATGTAGTGGACAGTGTATGCAATCATTCCACTCTGGTCAGCTCGCCTGTGTTACTGAATGAGTCCAGCGTCTCGTCTGGCTTGCATGGTTTCATGCAGACGTTACAGACAATCTGATAACAAAGGAGTAATGCAAATGAATATGCCAACGAGCCAATAAATAACAAGACTCAAGTTTTTTGTTTGGAGCTTTCCTTCTCCTAGACTAGTTGCCCTTTCCCCCTGCCCCGAGGCTTTAGTCTACCATATCTAGGAGATGAAGAGCTAGATTCATACCTTTTCCAAGGTTATTAGTAAAAGCGACAACCATTCAACACAGAATTTGAACACAGCGAGCCGAGGTTATATTGCTGAAACAATTTCGCATCAATTCAGTCATCTATTATTACAGTAAAGCTGAATTAATCAACGTTTGTTTCCTTAAAGCTTTTCTCCTATATCACATAAAATAAATGTTAAAAATTCTTTGGTTTGAGGATTGAGTTATGTTTAAAAAAATCCATTTTAATTGTTTTAATTAGCTATAATTTGCAACCAAGCAACTCATCTCTTACTCTCACCCTCGCTCACTGTATGTTGTTTGACCCCTACTCCACCCCGCTCTTATTTTATACAGCATCTCTCTCTGAATTAACTATAAAACAGGAGATTGGAATAGTCCATTATAAACAATAGGGAATATCACCACAAGTATTAATATTATTTCACCCATAGCTAGAGAGAGAGAGAGAGAGAGAGAGAGAGAGAGAGAGAGAGAGAGAGAGAGAGAGAGAGAGTGAGAGAGGAAGGAGATATAGTGAACAGAAAGACTAATTTGTGATTTTGTTTTTTAATTTATTTTTTTATTTATTTAACTAGCTTTGTAAACTCACTTTTTCCTGATTCAAACATTCTGACCTTGACTCAATAGGTCACATTTTTTTTTCTAGTCTCTATTTATATATAGGTATGTGTATATGTTTATATATTTCTATGATAGGATTCACTCCAAAATTAATTAACCGATCATTATGAATTTTGGAACACAGCTGCTAGCCGTAAGGATGGATAATGTGAACTATATTTACTTTAATTTAGTTTAATGCAAAAGGGAGCATTTAGAAGACCTTTGTGAAAATTTAGATACCTCTGATTTTTGTGAAATTTTAATAATAGGTATTAGACATCAATTAATAAATATTCCCCAAATTTCAGTTTCTTTGGAATATTTTTAAAGTTTTTAGGAGGCATAATATAGACACAATCTCCATTTGAAAATTAAAATATTTCAGATTTGCATTAAATTTGATCCATAGACATCAGACACCAATTAAGCAAGATTCCTTGAATTTCAATAAAGCCAGATTCCTTGAATTTCAATTAAGCCTTAAATTTTAGACATTTTCTAGAATCAAAATCATGTAATGGATTTTGATCAACACTGGAATAAGGATTCTAGACATGAGGTTTAATATCATTATATTTTGATTTTAATCTTCGTAAGTAGACATAAAAGTGGTGCAAAACT
Organism: Sepiola atlantica; assembly: GCA_963556195.1. Classification (NCBI taxonomy): domain Eukaryota; kingdom Metazoa; phylum Mollusca; class Cephalopoda; order Sepiida; family Sepiolidae; genus Sepiola; species Sepiola atlantica. Next base: position 51,925,225 of record OY744525.1, on the reverse strand, counting down.
GTTCTGTTCAGGGAATTCATTTTACCCATTCTGGAACAGGTATTCATCTAATATATATATATATATATATATATATATATATATATATATATACACACACATACATATACACACACACACACTTCGCTTTATTACACTATTGACATAAATTAGTTAAGTTACCCAGGTTTTCTGGATTTGACTATGGATTTATTATCAATCTAAAAACGTATATCTAAATTAAAGATCAATGGTTAAATGAAAAAGTGCGCTGAGAGATATCAGAGGCTCTGAGTGGTTGAGCTAGGTCACATATTAGGAGATAATATAGCATGTTTGAAATAGGTAGACTCAATTATTTGAACCTTCATCTGGTCCCGTGATATCTTCAATACCCCAATTACAACTTCGGTAAGTCGAAAGCTAAGAGAATAATAAAACATAGGATGAACTTTGAATGTTTCCTTTATTCTTTACTAGCATGGTTACCCGGCATTGCCCGGGAGCAGGACAACATTAGTAGGTGTTGTTCATACCAATCGAGGATTCGTCTTCGACAATCAATCTGGCAGTAGCCTTGCTTTTGTCTGGCTACGGTATGATTCTGCTCAGACTTAGGAGGTCCATCCTCCCAGGCTTTACCTTCTCTCTTTGAGAAGGGGTTTGTTTATTACTAATCGCCTGAAGAGCCCTACCAGGGAATGCCAACGGAGATGCTCAGGCATTTTTTGTAAGCCAGAGTGCACTTCACCTAGTGTGCTGGCTTTTCAAAATCTAACCTGACCTTGTGTCTCACCTCCTCACTAGGAGGTAAATAAATGGCTACCTGGCGTTAAAAATGTGTGTCACATCTTACTTTTAAAAGTTACCTCTCTCTCTATATATATATATCTCCCATCCTTCCCCCAGTCAAGAAAGATTTCCCCTTCTCTGACCTAGGAAAGAACAGATACTACACTTTGATAATAGTCTGAAAGCCAAGAAAGTGCATTTTAGTTCAAGTTCTAAATGTTGACCCTCTCCTGACTAGAACAAAATTATAAATATTAAAAAGAATGAATATTTAAAAAAAAAAAAAGATGTGTTCATATTATTATGTCTGAGACAATGCAGAAAAAGAATATATCAGCTTCGTGGGTGTGTCTTGTGTAGTTTCTGACTTTTAGCTGGACACACACACATGCACACAAATAGACAACTGCTCTTTATATAATAGAAGATTTCAAGAATTGAGTTAAATCTATGGAAAAATTGATAAAAAAAAAAATGCAACAGTTATGAGACATCCGTTTCTCATAACAAGGTTTAACACACACATAGACACACACATAGACACGCACACACAGGGTGAAAGACTTCTGAGAAATAACTGAACTAAAATAAAAATAAAAACAAAGCGTGAAAGACTGAGCTTCTCCGTGTCTGATTAGTAGTTAGTAGTCATGTGAGACTGCATTGTGTTTTGCCTGATCTTGCGAAGCAGCAGCCCTCATCTGGCGCCGACTGCAACACTTGACTCATAAATTAGCCATTGATCTGACATGCCAACACGAGTCGGACTGACGGAAAATAAGACAATACATGCATCAACTTTCCATCCACTTCCTTTCCTCACAAACAGATACAAATACCCCATGAAATCAAATGATACAATTTCGGTTTTACCTATCTCATACTGTTCGCACTTATTTTTCCTGAAGGTGCTTTGAAAATGTGAAGGAAGGAATGTGTTATGAATAATGAATGACTAAAACATTTGATCGTCTGTTATAAATAGTATATATTTAATCCTAAAGTGCTCAATACTATGACAAGCAGAGCATTTATAATATATTATACGTTGTATTAAGGCAGTTGGTTCTGAAGAGACCATTAGGTTGAAATCTTGGCAGTGTAATAAGCAATTTAGGTATATGAATATACATTTTATAATGCTTGTCTACAAATACTTCTGTTGTTAGATGTTATTGTAGGAAGTAAATAACAAAAACAATTACAGATTGCTATGACTCATCGTTTTGTTTATTAAATCCCTCAGGTTTGATTGGACTTCTTTTTTTTAGAAGTATGGTGTATATAATATATATATATATATATATATATATATATATATATATATATATATATATATGTTAAATATATATTTTTTTTCTCATTGCGTGATTCTATTCTAGGTATATGAATTATATAAGTAATTAATTTATATAATTCAAATTCGCTTCGGAAAACCCACTCAGAGTTATCTGTAATTCCAAACCTACAAAATAAAAAGTAAGCTCAATAACTTATCAATTCCATAAGGTAGAGCTATTATGTAATTATAGATGGATTTAAAACCTATTTAAATCAAGTTTCAGAAAGAAAATTCGTATAAGACTTATTGTTTTTATACAGATTTTTCTTTCTGAAATTTGATTTAAATACGTTTTAAATTAATCTATAAGTATATATATATATATTATGTGTGCATGTTATATCCACACTGAAGAGATTTGATAGTCACACAATGAATGTAGGAGGTGGATGTGTTGATGTGGAGACTGGTGGTGCGACCTGACAACTCTTTGAGCCCTGTTGAGTCCAGAGCAAAATGTTGGCAACTTCCATTTTTTCCCTCTTGTGAGCACATCATTTATCAGAGGGAAGCCAATGCTAACGAAGCAGAATAAAGATATATCGGAATTTGCTGATTCATACACATTGCATCACATTGGATCCGTTGATTTTGTACAATATCTTTTTAACAATTAAATATTTGTTTCTAACACTAATCTCTCCCTTTGCTCCACCAACCTCCTATTTTCTAAGTCAATCTTCAATCAAGGTCAACCAGTCTGTTGGGGGGTAGACATAGACCATGTGATAATTGACACTGCAGACTACGATTATTCCATCGGCTAATCACCCTCAACCCACTTATTCTGATTCTGATTATTTTTTGTGTCCGTTCAGTTGTACCCGTCAGATAATCTACTTATCTTTATCTATTTACTTTCACTTTTGTGCGGACGCATCTCATTTTTTATTTGAATCGTTTTTATACGAACTATGTTTCTCACTGTTGCTATTTATTTTTAGGCTACGTTTTCGGCAGATATGTCTTCCGGGCTTCTTTAGATGCATTGTTTAAAAATCAAAATGAAAATGCAACGTTTTATAAGAACATTTATTTTACGCTTAATACGACTGTAATAAATGTGTAATTCTTGAAAAGTATGTTTGCAAACCTACGTTCGTGCACGTTCACTGCACAGGCCGTGATTGTCTGCTCGTTGTCTTCATCCGAATTCAGCATTTGATTTTTGACACTGGCCGTAATGTCAATCATGTGACCTCGGTCACTGCTGTACCAAAAGGATTTTACTTCTAAACAAGATCACAACTCAAGTTTAAAACAAGCAACAATGTTTTATTTTGAGGTTACAATGACACCCAGCTTTTCCACCGAACAACAGACTTGCAAAAATGGATAAACATATTTCCCAACCGAACACAAACAGTCCATCAGCTTGAGGCCCATCTGTCTCTGAGACCCAAAGAAACCCAACTGCCCCTTCTTGCTGGAATATACCTAGATATTGGTGTCATTTGAGGCCAGTCAATCTACTTGAAAATGACAGACTGTTTTATCATGAGACATAAAAACCTATTGACCAGGGGGCCTCTTATCTGGAGTTGACATTAATTCTTGGGAGGTGACGGTGGTTAAGTAGATGGTGTTCCAAGTTCGAATCCAGTCGGTTCCACAGTTTATCTTCAAGTGAAGATAGCTGGTGCTCGGGTGTCCAGTGGGCAGGAGAGAGGAGAACATTTTTCTTCGTTGCTTCAAGGAAACTCTCTGACTGCTGTCTGCAATTCCCAAATGAGCTGAAGTAGTCTTTCAAGAGACGGTTGGAATTAGTACAGCCTGAAAGCTAATTGGTCATTGTAGGACAAAATCACCTCACAAGGGCTGCTCTCCGAGAGAGAAAATAAATGTCAGTATTTATTACTGCTAGAGAGTACAATAAAATGACAAAATTCCAGGACCTCAAGAATGACAAAAACAATGTGGTCCCTGAAAAAAATAAACATTATACCGGATGTGGTAGGAGCAACTTGTTTAATCAAACAAAATTTTAAATAATACCTAGACACAATTCCTGGAAGACCAAGCTGTAGCAACGTTCAGATAGCAGTTCTAAAAGGGACAGAATCAATCCTTAAAAGAGCCCTCAGATATAAATGTAGCTCCTAAAGGAATCAAGTGTTAGCCTCAAGATGAGGTCCCTTGATCTCTAAGAACTAACTGAACTTAAATGAAAAAAATAAATTAATTAAAAATGAATTTTTTTTTTTGAAAATTTTATTTTTAATGTCTTATTAAAAATAAAATCTAAAAAAAAAAACGATTATTTAAATTTGTTTTTTTTTTATTTAACTCTTAAATTCATAAATAAGACATCAAAATAGACAAATTTTATGCTGGTACAAAATAATTTTATTTGTTTTAAATAGTATTTTTGTGGCAGTTAAATTTAATTATTATGGTATCATTTGATCATAAAATTATTAATTGAACAAAATTGTTTTAAATTAAAACCGATTATAAACGCCAATTCACACACACAGAAATGTGGTACAAGGATGAGCGCCCCTTTGTTGGAACTGGATTTCCTCACATTTAAGGTTGGCCTTGTGCCTAACTTGCCCCTGTGAGGAGGCAAGTAAATCAAGACAATGGTGTTGTCACATGGAAATGTCGCTGCAGCCACCATTAACAACAATGTGTTATCAATCAACTTTCCACTGAAGTTGAATTTGACAAATGTTTACAATATTGCCTGCCGTTGAGTACATCGAAAGGCCAAGGGTCAAATCAACTGTTGATTGACACCAGGACTTGTTGAACTGAGAATACTACCAGTGACTGTTGTCCTTCTTTCTCTCTGTCTCTTTCAGATTGGTAGCTGGCCTTCGGTTTGCAAGGCCACTAACACTTGGTATTCACAAATGGTCACCCATTCCAGTACTGACCAGGCTCAACATTGCTCAACTTTGGTGATCTTACACAAACTGGTGTGCAAACGTAATTATAGCTGTATATAAACAATTTTAAACCTTAAGTTGTACCCGTTCAATGTAAATACCCCGGCCCACCCGATTAACAGTAAAACTCCCACCCCTTCACTGTAGAAGTCCCTAGATCTCGGAAGATTTTCTACTCTAATAGCTTCTTTCCTCGAACCACTTGCCTTTGGAATTCCCTCCCTGTTCCCCCGACCATACCAACATACAGAAATTTAAATGTAATGTAACCACAAACATCTTGCTGCTCAACTCCCCACTCAGGTTAGCCTCCAATAAATATGGCTCCTATCACAGTAGCCCCTTATGTTTCAGTGACAATATGCCTTGTTTGGGGTGAATAAAAGAGTAAAAAGAAAAAAAACAAAGCTTTTTCAATGCAAAAAGACAAAGGTCAAATTATTCTCTTACTTAAATTTTGACATCCGTTTATTACTTTGATACAGTGTTAAAAAAAAAACAAAGTTGGTGGTTTTATAGTTGCCTTTGTTGAGGCTGAAACGCAAATACATTCTGGCATTCTTTTGTTTTTGTTAAACATAAACGACGATCAGACCTGTCAGTCTCCGAAGTGCGATCCTCTGGAGATTCATGCAATCTGGAGATTTCAAACATCTGGAGATTTGTGGGTGCTTATTGATTGGGGAGCAAAAATGAAAAGAAAAAGAAATGTATATGCGTACGTTGAACTTTTTCTTTTTACTGTATAAGATGAACTTTTTCTTATAAGATGTCTCATTTGCAATAATAGTTATTGTTTATATTGATTTTTTAACCAAAAAAAAAAAAAAAAAGAAGTGAATTTGTATTTTACCAATTCAGTAAAACAATGATAAAACAAAGACTTTATTCTTATAACACTAAGGTCGATTTTTTAGTGGATTTTTAAAAACTTGAAAAAAAAAAAAATGTTTTTAAAATCGTTTTTGATTTTTTAAAATCTATGGCAAACATCTTTTGATAGAAAAGGTAAAAAAAATGCGGAACTTAATTTTTTTTTCTTTAACATTTATTGATCCCAAACAAGGTACATTGCCACTAAGACGTAAGGGGCTACTGTGAATTAGGGGCCAGATTTATAGGGGGCATCTAAGTGGGGGGAGTTGGGCATAATATGGCATAATCATGCGTTAATTAAAGAAAATCTTCTTATTGTATACTTGTGTTACTATGGACTGCCCCCTCCACTCCAGAGCTGAAGAAATGATTCACAAAAAGGGGAAAAGCTGTCGGAAGTAAGATAGGTAAAAAGACAATAGGATGAAATGATTCACCAACATGCACAAAGGCGATTGGAAAAAGGATGGGTAGTCAGCTAGGAGTGAGGCGAGTCATTTTCTGCTTAGTGGTCGGTGACTAAGACAATTGTTCCGACTTAGGATTTCTGGTGGAAACTAAATATATTTAAGAGTCAGGGTTGTTTACAACAGTTTTTTTTAGTTTACGACGGTTGGCGGCTTGGAGGTCCCCAGAGAGATATCAGAGCAGATTGACGCAGACCCGACATGAACTGGCTTCAACCAAGCGATGGTGATGCCTCGACAGACGATTTACTCTCAGTTTGGTCCTAGTTAATATATGGCAATTTAACTAAGATGTGGACGTTAGCATTTGAAGGGCCCTTTTCCGCGACGATATCACACACACACACCCAGAATACAATTGATTTGTGTACAATATGTCAGAGTTTGTGTTTTTTCTTGTAGATCTGCATTGATTTTATTGCTATAAACCAGTGCTTGTGCCCTCGGCGATTGTTAGTGGAATAGACAATATGGCCAGATCGAGAGCGAAAGATAAAGATGAAGACGAACAGAAGAAAATCACGGCACACAGCGTTGGAATCGGCGATTGTCGCGATGGACGCACATGGTTCTAGAAATGGTGCCTGTGACTGTAAGAGCGACTCTTACAAACGGAGAAAAATAAAATAGAGACTAAAAAAAGACAGAAAGAAAGATATATCGCAAGAGCTCACATGGAAGCGAACAAAAAAGAAAGAAAAAAAAAAGGCAAAAATATTGTACATATTTTTAAAAATTTGTTTTTAAAGCTGTAAATAGACATTTTATGTATTTAAATGACTGAATATTAGGGTGAGGATGAAGCTACCACCACTAGTGAGACACGTAGCAAGAGCCACAATATTTTATAAGGCATATTCCATAACGGAGCTGCAATCCCACCAATCGTCCAAAGAAACACAATTGAATGAGGGCCAACAACCCCAGAAGTCTTTACTGTCACTGGAGTCAAAATAAATCTGTCTGCTAAACAATATTTATTAAAATAATCTCTTCATCTCAAGCGATAAACCTCAGTTCAACTGCAGACCAAATTGGTTTGGTAGTTTTGTTTTACGGCATATCAACCCTTTTTGGGTTATTTAATGCCGAATCTGGTCATTATAGTGAAAGTTTTTATGCTTCAAGTTCTTTATATCTTCAAATGTTTAATCAGGGTTTTTGGTTTGGTAGTTTTGTTTTACGGCATATCAACCCTTTTTGGGTTATTTAATGCCGAATCTGGTCTTGTTTTCTTCTCTTTTTTGTTTCTTTCCCCTTTTAATATCTGTTTCTATTTAACCCATAGTTGGGACCCTAACAGGTACTACCACTCCGGGTCAGGGTGGACCTGGGAGCAATGGTAATTAAGAGGAGGCTCCACATTCCCCAAAGTCCGTAAGCCGGATCTCACCATCGGATGTAGTTTAAGGTCATATCCAGGACCGGGAGTAGGGTAGGAAAAATAAAAATAAAAACGGGGAGGGAGAAAGGGAGAGGGGCTGTTGTTTTTGTTTTTGGTTTTGTAGAACATAATTAAGTTTTACAAACAAAAAAAAAAAACAAACAAAAAAAAAAACGTCAATGTAGGCAGACCAAATTGTTAGTCAAAAATGTGATGACACAAATAGCATACAAAATCAACAACTTTTCCCTCCTTTAAAATGGAAAATGGTAATCTCATTTGATTGCTTTCCATCACCACGATTGCAGTGTACTGGTTCGATTTGGGAAGGGAACCCAGCCGTATACATATCTCCTCTTCTGATGATGTCATTTATTGCTACATGTCTTGGAAGGCAGTCGACACAAAGGAAAATGTTTGACATGTTTTCCTAATAAAACCACGAAAGTGGGATTAATTTTTATGCGAAAAATGTGTTTTCTTGTTTCTTCTTTGATGATGAATTAAAATTTTATTTGTGATTTGGGTTTAATTATTTACGAGTGAATTGTTAAAGGTTTACAACCATTTTAGAATCGTGAGAAATGGACATTGTTGAATCAGGAGATCTTGGTTTGGTAGTTTTGTTTTACGGCATATCAACCCTTTTTGGGTTATTTAATGCCGAATCTGGTCATTATAGTAAAAGTTTTTATGCTTCAAGTTCTTTATATCTTCAAATGTTTAATCATCGTTTTTGGTTTGGTAGTTTTGTTTTACGGCATATCAACCCTTTTTGGGTTATTTAATGCCGAATCTGGTCATTATAGTAAAAGTTTTTATGCTTCAAGTTCTTTATATCTTCAAATGTTTAATCATCGTTTTTGGTTTGGTAGTTTTGTTTTACGGCATATCAACCCTTTTTGGGTTATTTAATGCCGAATCTGGTCATTATAGTAAAAGATTTATGCTTCAAGTTCTAAAAATAAAATAAAAAAGGGGAGAGAGAAAGGGAGAGGGGCTGTTGTTTTTGTTTTTGGTTTTGTAGAACATAATTAAGTTTTACAAAAAAAAAAAAAAAAAAAAAAAAACGTCAATGTAGGTGAATTTCGTCTCAGGGAGCCACAGGGCAGCCTGATCTGGTATCACCAGAGGAGATCTTGAGATAGATATAAAAAACATGAAAACATGGGGGGGCTTCAGAAAGGGGTATTCCCATGCTGATAGGACGGAGGACAGTCATTCTGTAGCTTTTCGGTTCATAGCTGTAGTCTCTATTTTCTTGCTTCCCCATGAGGGCAGAGTTAGACAAAAGGTCGGTTATTTATGTAGGGGATATTCAACTCACCAACATCACACCACAGTTTTATTCCAGCCAGCTGTAGTCTGGTTTCTTCCTGGGATATTGACTTCAGTTTTATGCTCAATTACTTCATAAATAAAATCATCTCCTTCTACGGTATGAGAGGCACTTTTCTATTAATCGGTGGCCTATTCCTAAGCTTGACCGTATATGGTGCATTGTGTCGCCCGCTCAAGCCAGTCATCAAACAAAGTTCGGATATTTCGCGTAAGTATTCATCACAAAATTCGATTTATTTTCCAATTACGTACTATCATCATCATCTAATAATAATAATAATAATAATGATGATGATGATGATAAAATAATAATGATGATGATGATGATAATAATAATGATAATAATGATAATAATAATAATAATAATAATAATAATAATAATAATAATAATAATTTTAAGTATGAAACTAAAAAACGAAGAGAATGGACTAAGTATGAAACTAAAAAACGAAGAGAATGGACAAAAGAGAGGACCAACGAAACCTGGATGGGAAATCAGACTGGAAACCCAGATCACCAAACTTCGGAAAGAAGCTAAAACCGTGAACAGAAGGAAGGAGGACATGAAACGATTAATAAGCAAAAATCAGAAACGCAAGGAAAAACTAAATGAGAAACATGAAGAAATAAAACAAAGGATAGCAGCAATAGAAGGAAGACTGAGACGATACAGGTACAAATCAGAACAGAGCAAACAGAACAGGACCTTTGAAAACAATGAAAGCCAGTTTTACAAAAACGTAAATGGAGAAAAAACAACAACAGAGCAACCGAACCCAACAGAAACAAAACAATTCTGGAGCAAGATATGGGAAGAACCAAAAAAGCACAACAAGAATGCCCAATGGTTGAAAAACATGAAAGATGAACTGCAGGAAATCGAAAAAGGAACCGAAACAGAAATCAACAAAGAAACGATCAAGAAAACCCTAAAAAAAATGGCAAACTGGAGAGCACCAGGCCACGATGGAATACATGCATACTGGTTTTAAAAATTCATGACCCTGCATGAAAGAATAGCGCAGAAACTGAGCGGATGTATCCGCAAAACAGACGTACCAGAATGGATGACGGAAGGAAGAACAACACTAATACAAAAAGACCCCAAAAAGGGAACGACCCCCAGCAACTACAGACCGATAACATGTCTACCAATAATGTGGAAAATTCTCACAGCACAACTGAGAGAACAAATCTACCAATCCCTGGACAATCGTGGACTGCTCCCCGAGGAACAAAAAGGATGCCGGAAAGGACAAAGAGGGGCACATGATCTACTATACATTGATCAAAAGACCCTGAAGGAGGTGAAGAGCAGACAAAAGAACATAACCATGGCATGGATTGACTACAAGAAAGCCTACGACAGAATCCCCCAAACATGGATAATTGAATGCTTAAAGTTATACAAGATACCAGACAGGATTATTAATCTCATCCAGAAAGCGATGGAAACATGGAGACTAAAACTGACAGCCGGAGGACAATACCTGTCTGAGATAAAAATACAGAGAGGCATTTTTCAAGGAGACTCTCTATCACCACTACTGTTTATAATAGCCATGATGCCACTCAACTACATACTCAGAAAGTGTGATGCCGGATACAGGTTTACAGATACAGAACAAAGAATAAACCACTTGATGTACATGGATGACCTTAAACTGTATGCAAAAAACAAAAAAGAACTGGAAAAGCTGATAAACACAACCAGGATATTCAGCCAGGATATCCAAATGGAGTTTGGAATAGAAAAATGTGCACTGCTAGAGATCAAAAAAGGAAAACTGGAGACGACAGAAGGTATAGAACTCCCCAACCAAGAGGAGATGAGGGCGCTAGGAGAACAAGATAGCTACAAATACCTGGGAGTTCTGGAAGCAGACACAATCAAATATACAGAAATGAAAGAGAAGATTGGAAAAGAATATCTACGAAGAACAAGGAAACTCTTAGAAACTAAACTATATAGCAGAAACCTAGTAAAAGGGATAAACACATGGGCTGTATCACTAATAAGATACTCTGGACCATTCATAGGCTGGACCAAAGAAGAACTCAGGCACCTTGACCAAAGAACTAGAAAACTAATGACTATGCACAATGCATTGCACCCAAAAGACGACACGGACAGACTCTACGTGAAAAGAAATGAAGGAGGTAGAGGACTGGTAAGTATAGAAGACTGTGTGGAAGACACCAAAAAAGAGCTGGAGAAATATGTAACCCAGAACACGGAAAGACTGATCACCACAGCAAGAGACACCAGCCCAACAAACAACCCCGGAAGTACTGAACCCAGAAACAAAAAGACAAGAAAGGAAAAGTGGGAAGAAAAACAACTACATGGACGCTTTATAAGGCTCACAAGCGATGAAGCCAATGAAAACAGCTGGGCATGGCTAAGAAAAGGACACCTGAACAGAGAAACGGAATCTCTGCTGACGGCCGCACAGAACAATGCGATTAGGACAAACTTTATTAAAGCAAAGATAGATAAAACCCAGGAAAACAGCAAATGCCGACTGTGTGGACAAAGAGACGAAACGATAAATCATATAATAAGTGAATGCAGCAAGCTAGCACAAAGGGAATACAAGAACAGACATGACAGCATGGGGAAAGAAGTACACCGGGAAATGTGCAAACAACTGAATTTCGAATATGCAAAAAAACGGTGCAAACACAAACCAGAAACTGTACTAGAAAACGAAAAACACAAAATCATATGGGATATGAATGTACAAACAGACAAACCCATAACAGCAAGGAGACCGGATATGATAATAATCAACAAGAAAGAAAAATCCTGCAAAATCGTGGACTTTGCCGTTCCAGCAGACCACAGAGTGAAGATCAAAGAGACGGAAAAAAGCAAATATACTGAACTTGCCAGAGAATTGAAAGGAATATGGAACATGAAGAAAGTCAGTATAACACCAATAATCATAGGAGCACTAGGAACAGTCCCCAAAAACATGGAGAAAAGACTAGGAGAAATAGGAATCAAAGGGATAACTGAGAGCATACAAAGGACAGTAATGATCAAAACAGCTACAATCCTGAGAAATGTCCTCGAATGCGGAAACCAACCCACATAAGCAACGAATGGAGAACAAACACATGGAAGCACAAGACAACAGAACCGGGGAAAATACAACCGCACGAGAGAGGCGCAAGCATAGGCTAACGCCACGAAAATTATGGACAGAGGGTCGAGGAGGGAAAGCGCAAACCAGACCTCCACTGGAAGAGCGCGGACAGCTCTGGGACCTTGGGGAGGCTTGTTGCCACTCGAGCCCCAGAGGGGACCAATGGCCCTTATCAGCGGGAAATCGTTGGTAAGTGGCTGTTGCGATTACCGCAAGGTCATCAGCGGTGATGAACGAAAAGAGGTGGAGCATACTGGAAGTCTGAGGAGACTTGTTGTCACTCAGACTCCAGGGAATACCACAGGTTGTCGGCAGTGGGTGATCACTGACGATGACCAGTGTGATAACTTCTAGTGAGTAAATAATAACAACTTTTGACTTCAGGGCATTCGAGTAAAATTATTAAATTATTTAAATCAGTAAAATAAAAATGTTTAATTAAATTTTGCTATTATTAAACTTTACTAAATTATTTGAAACAATAAGGTTAATCTGTGGAATTAATAAAATAACAATTTATTTAAAAATAATTAAACATTACTAATTTAATCGATGTTATTAAGAAGTGAACACTGTCCATAATGATACGGGGGGGGGGGGGGGGGCAAAGCTGGTTATGAAAATATGAATCAAAAAGAAATCTGGTTAATCAGTTTCAAAATGTAAAAATTAATTCGCAAGAAATGCTTTTAACGAATTAATATTGGACCATCGAACAAGATTTAGAGTTAATTTAATCAAGGATCAAAAACAACTTTCCGCTCAAAAGGCAAAAATGAAAATGAGAAACACTGCGCTGTTCATTTTATATTTCTTTAGATTTTGAAAACGGAAATTATGACGCAATCTTTAGGGACTCTAAGGAATCTCATCATTTTTGGTTTTGCTTCTTTTTTCCTCCCGTCTTTTGTCTGTTTCTTTGTTTTTCTTGTTTCTTTCCTCTGTCTATTATCTCTCCTTATTCATTTCTAATGCTATCTCCTCTTTGAAAACACCTTTTTCCTCTTAAGTTTTGCATATTTGGAGAAGATATTTAATATACTGGAATCTCATATGGAATAAATAAAACTTTCTTCACAACAATTTTTTTAGTCATCCTTGTATATATATATATATATATATATATATATATATATATATATATATATATATATATATATATATATATATATATATTTATTTTTATTTCTTCCTTGCTTTATACCTATTTATATTAAACTTTTTCCTTTTCTTTTCTTGATTTCTCCCTCTGATACTACTTTCTCCTCCTTCTTCATTTTTTCTTTTTTCTAATTTCTTGAACCTCTCCCATTCTGAATTTGACATTTAAGGCCTTTAATCTCACATTTTTACTGGCCCAAGGAAGTCAAATTACCGGGCTGATGGATTTACGTATATTGTGAATTTTATTTGGAGATTTATACTCTTATCTTCTCTGATGAGTCACATATTTTTTTACCAATAATCTTTAGCACCGGATTTGTACCCCTATATTGTTCGAACATCTGGAACACTTTCTGCTATGTTTGCTTGCTTGACATTCGTAATACCATGGATTTACCTTTTTTGGGACATGTTGCATTTTTTCATCAATGTTGGATTTTCTTTGCTCAAAAAACTTGTGTATTTTTATGTTTTTATATATTTTTTTATATATTTTCAAATCTGTGCTAACTGTAATATAATTTTTACTGATTCATTCCGATGATCTCTTTTGATAAAAGCTTGCATTTTTGAAAATCCATGGGTTAAGGTAAAGAAAAAAAGTTTATTGATATATTCCTTGTTTAAACTACTTGATGATTCAATAAATATTGTTCTTTCTCCAATTTTTATTCTCATCATACATTTCATTTCATTTTATATATAAATATATATATATATATATTACTAAAAGAATACCCGTTTCAGGACGAGTAAAATGAATTCTTCCAAACAGAACAGTTTTGCACCATTTTTATATCCCCTTACAAAGATTAAAACTAAGATATGATGATACTAAATCTTATGTCTAGAACCTGTATTCTAATTTTGATCAAAATCCATTCCATGATTTTGATTCTAGAAAATATCTGAAATTTAATGCTCACGGTTTCATGGATGAATGGGTAATTTCAAATGATGGCCTGAAAATACTCTGTGTATACCATTCCTCAGTCAGTGGTTTAAGTTGTGGCATTTGATATTTTGGAACCTTTCATCTGGTTTTTCTTTTTTACATTTATTTATTTAAAAAAATATTTTTTCTATTTTACAACTGTTTTTGTCTCCAGAGCATTGAAGAGTTCCATATTTGTGGAAGACAGATGGAGTTCTCCTTGGAATCTGAGTCAGAAAGACAAATTACAGAGATTTTAGACTTCCTCAGCATCAACAGGAGGATGATAGAAAGTGTCAGAGAGGAATTGAAAGATTCAGTATTCAACTACAAGATAACATCAAAGAGAAAAACACATAATCGACATTCTGACACCATTAGAATGCCCGAGTTTGTCTGTCGCTAAAGTTCAGGAAATCAACGATAAACTTAGCATACCTTTGCAAGGAATAAAGGTGTAGATTAAAAGCTCATTAGACAGGTAATGCATGAGGACATCTGTTATATTTTATACAAGATGAGGAAGTGACTGAAGCATGCAAAGAAGCTGATCAACAAGTTGAAACACCTACTGGAGGCAAGACAGGCTGTGGTTCTCCGAGGAGAAGAAAATTTCTACTGAGACCAGAAAATCAACTCTCAGAACAGGAGGTTGTTCGCAGACTCATCCATAGACATGCTCAGAGTTAGGCAGACAAAGTTTCCAGCGAAAACCATGGTCTTTGGTATCATCAGCAGTGAAGGTGACGTCATGCAACCCTACTTCTTACTTGAGAGTCTCAGACTGACCACATGGCTACAGCTACGTTTTGAGTGAGGTAATGAAACCTGGTAGTTGCAGGTAGGCCGTACATGTGGCAGCAAGATTCAATGTCCTACCATATCAGCTGGAAGACCCAGGTCTGGCTGTCAAAGAACTTTGTTGACCACATGGTCTCCCAGCTTGCTTGACTGCAGCCCCTCGACTTCTTTGTGTATGGTGTATGTGGAACGAGGCACCAACAGATCCAGCTATAACACGAAAGACGAGCTAAAAGCCAGAACCACCAGAGCCTTTGGAGGTCTAAGATACAGCTACAAAAACCTAAAACTACATTAAGGCCTCAATCAAAACAAAAGGCAAATGTGTTAAGCTAAATTGACAAAACAAGTCATCATGGCAAACTGACACAAATTTGGGGAATAAATATTAAAAAAATACAACATTTGTATTATTTTTTCCTAGACAGTAATTCATGCGAATAAATATTGTTTAGAACCTGTACATAGACAGATAGACAGTGAGGCCTTATTGCTATATAGACAGGTTGACAGTGAAATCCCATTGATATAGGGACAGGTGGAAAGTGAGATCCCATTAATATTAGGGGTGGGACGTAATGGGTGAAAATTTCAGATTCATGCGAGTAGTATTTTTTTGTGTTCATTTATACATAAATAACACTAAACAATCAAACATTTTGAAAATTCAGAAGATGCAGGCCAAAAATAGCAGTTAGCGTAGGCGTTCATGGAGATACTCCCAGATAGATGATGAACAGAACACGAATATAATCCAGATCATTCCATGCAATGTGCTCGGTGCTTGGGACATGAGTACACGCCAAACAAAGTTCGAAGTCGAGAATTGGGAAATCATTGAAGGTTTATTTCAGTCGATGTACAAGTAATTGGCTAATCTCCTGTGCAGTTCCCCATGGATTTCCACAACTTCAATTGACTATTTCATGACATTTCATAGCCATTACGGATGTTTTATTAAATTGACTGCATTATCCACTATTCGGTTTATGATTCCAGCGGTGTCATTTGGATACGTAGTTTGTGGTGCATTTTTAACCATTTTGGCTGAAATTTGACCCCAATTTCTACCTTGGGGGGCCCTTAAAACCCCAAAACTGGTGTTAAACCTTAGTGTCTTGTCAGTTTCAACTATCTACAGCCATGCATAACCATTGTAGAGGCTTGGGAACCAATTAGGTAGCTTAACAGAGGATTTGGGGAAATTTTGGCTATTTTTCACTAGTTTTTGGCTATTCTACATTCATGAAAACCCTTTCACAGCCTGAAAATGGTCCTAAATTAAAGTACTTTATCAGATTTAACCATCTATATCCATTCATAGCTTTTGAGGATGTTTTAGGACCTGCAATGTCGCATGAAACCACTTTTCACCGAAAAATGATGGATTTTGAGTCCCGTGGAGCCCTAACGGCTATTTTTGGCCTGCACCTTCTGAATTTTGCAAAATTCTCAAAATGTTTGATTGTTTAGTGTTATTTATGTATAAATGAACACAAAAAAATACTACTCGCATGAATCTGAAATTTTCACCCATTACGTCCCACCTCTATTAATATAGTGACAGGTGGAAAGTGAGACTCCATTGATATAGGGACAGGTGGACTGAGACCTCATTTATATATGGACAGGTGGACATAGAAACCCCATTAAAATAGGGACAGGTGGACAGTGAGACGCCATGGATATAAGGAAAGGTGGACAGTGAGATGCTAATTGATATATAGACAGGTTGACAGTGAGACCCCATTGATATAGGGACAGGTGACAGTGAGACCCCATTGATATATAGAAAGGTGGACTGAGACCTCATTGATATATGGACAGGTGGACATAGAAACCCCATTAAAATAGGGACAGGTGGACAGTGAGACGCCATGGATATAGGGAAAGGTGGACAGTGAGACGCTAATTGATATATAGACAGGTTGACAGTGAGACCCCATTGATATAGGGACAGGTTGACAGTGAGACCCCATTGATATATAGAAAGGTGGACTGAGACCTCATTGATATATGGACAGGTAGACAGTGAGACCTCATTGATATGTAGACAGTGAAACCCCATTGATATAAAGACAGGTAGACAGTGAGAACCATTAATATTGGGACAAGTGGACAGTGAGACACCAGTTGATATGTAGAGAGTGAGACGCCAATTGATATGTGGACAGTTAAATTCTATTGATAGGTGGACAGTGAAACCCTATTAATAGGTAGACAGTGAGACCCTATTGATATATGGACAGGTGGGCAGTGAGACCCCATTGATATAAAGACAGATGGACAGTGAGACCTCATTAATATAGGGACAGGTGGACAGTGAGACGCCAGTTGATATATGGACAGTGAGACACCAATTGATATGTGGACAGTGAAATCCTATTGATAGGTGGACAATGAAACCTTATTGATAGGTGGACAGTGAAACCCCATTGATATATGTACCAAATAAGGTTGCAATGCAGAAAGGATTGTAAATTTTATTAACAATTGCATGTGTCGCATTTTTTTTTGGTCAACCTTTTTTGAGGGGGAGTGTCACCATCTAGCTAGTGAGAAACTACCAATTGTATCAGTGTCAAGTTGATCACAATAGTTTTAACAGGATTTGAACTCGGCATAGCCGATTCTATAGACTGAAACAGGATCCATTGGGCTAGTCATGCAACCCCATTAAAAAATCTTTTTAAATTTTATTCAGAATTGGTTAAAAAGATTATAAAGAAAAATATTGAAACTTAGTCAGGTTGCCAAAGAAAATATCAGTCAATTTGATTGGCGCCAGCCAAAAACTACTTATAAGATATGGCCAATCTTTAAAAAAAAAATCATATTTTGTGTAGTGTTCAAATACTTTATATAAACACTTGAGAGTAAATCCTTGAACAAATATACATTTCTAATTGGAAACAAGATTTATTATATAGATATACTAGCTGTCCCAATCAAGCTTTGCCCTGGATATTTATAAATACTAAGTGTGTAATAACTGTAGTAATATCTCTATATAAAGTTAGGTATGTGTATGTGTTTATATATTTCTATGTATAAGATTCACCCTTAAACTATTTAACTGACCATTATAAATTTTGAAATACAGCTGCTAAGCATAAGGGTAGGTAATGTGAACTATATTTAGTTTAATTTAGTTTTATGCAAAAGAAGCAAAACGGGGGATGGCAGCTCTTTGTGAAAATTCAGATACCTCCAATTTGTTCTGTGCGAGGAATTAATTTTACCTGTCCCGGGACGGGTATTCTTCTCGACCTGGCTCTGCCCTGGATATTTATAAACATTAAGAATGCAATAGCTGTTGTAATATTATTTTTAAAAAAGACGGTGAAGCTTTTATGCCACATATTAAGCAGAAAAAAAAATTGTGAAAACGAAGTTAAACGAATTTTCCGATTATAACTATCTTTGTGGTACTAATAATCAAAATGAAGAATCGATGCTTTGAGTATCCATCGATCGCAGCATCCAATTTGAAATAACTTTTTTTTTAATTGCGACAGTTCTTCTAAACGTTTGTGAAGGCAATTAAATCGGAAATGTTTTGCGCTAAACAATAAAAGCAACACAACATAATAATAATCCAAATTAATAATGAATAAATATGAGTTTCAGCAATAACGCGTTTTCATAAATTTTTTTCATTGTTACCACAAGACGCAGATAAGAAGAGACGGCCTTTCTGTTAATAAAGCAAATATTAAAATGAAAAGAAAATCTTCATTTTATTTAAAAGGAAGGCCCATCAGTCTGTTTACTTTTCCTCTTTCCTTTTGTCTCTACC
The DNA here is from genome assembly GCA_963556195.1 of Sepiola atlantica. Taxonomy (NCBI): domain Eukaryota; kingdom Metazoa; phylum Mollusca; class Cephalopoda; order Sepiida; family Sepiolidae; genus Sepiola; species Sepiola atlantica. Next base: position 51,906,300 of record OY744525.1, on the reverse strand, counting down.
TCTCTCTTTCTCTCTCTCTCACTCTCTCTCTCTCTCTATATATATATATATATTATTATATATTATTATTATTATTATTGTTATAAAGAATTTTATTTGATATGCAAATTACCATATCACACGGTAGTCTTAAGGGTAGTATATTATTATTATTATTATTATTATTATTATTATTATTATTTGATTATTATTATTTATTTATGTATATATAAGTAAAATTTTAAGCTGAATTATTTCGACACTTGATTGGGGAAATGGTAGTTTGATATGTACCATTGGAGAGCCATGCATATAACTGTCCTGTTTTTAAATCTCCGAAACAGTTACATGGTAAACAGCTGATGATCCCCGTGTTAATATTAGATGCTTACGTTAAGGTCTCCTGTTTTTGTTTCACCGTTAGATACTTAATCCCCCTTTTTATTTTATTTACTTACTATTATATATTTTATTTATTTATGAATTTTCCAACGAATGTTAAGTCTGCACTATTTTGGATTTAGTTAGTTTCTGTGGGAATTTAAACTGCATTTTCCTTTTTTTTTTGTCTTTTTGTTTAAAATAACTCAAAGCTTCTTTAGACTATATACACAAGAAGAATACCAGTCTCAGGACAGGTAAAATTAATTCACCAAACAGAACAGTTTTGCTCCACTTTTGTTTCCTGTTATGAAGATCAAAATACTAAACATCATGTCTAGAATCCTTACTCAATTTTGATCAAAATCCTGTAGGGGAATAAGATGAATGACACCGGTTGCTAGGGGCACCGGTGAGTAGTGTCCCCTGAGAAAGAGACTAGCGATGGAAAAAGCCGAAGAGTAAGGTTGAAGTTTGCCGCACTGGTCAGGATACCACGCGGTCGAAACGATGTACACCCTACCAGTTCTAGTAGGCCTCCACCACAAGTGGTGAGTAAACGAAATATTGTATGTACTTGTAATGTTATGTCGTAGCCCTTTTATGTTTCTCAATATGTAAATAAATGTGTATATTGTACTTGGGTGTATTTTCCCTTATTTCGTGTTTTCTCATAGAGTATTTAGGAGGTCTGGGTTTCCCCGTAGATTAGTACAGGGAAATAAAGGCAATCTTAACAATCCATTACATGATTATGATTCTAGAAAATGTCTAAAATTTAAGGCTTAAGCTTAAGGGGTCTTTAAAAGAAATTGAAATTCTGGGAATCTTGTTTAATTGGTGTCTAATCACTATTGATCGAATTCAATGCAAATCTGAAATATTTGAATTTTCAAATACGAGGTTGCCCCCATTTTATGCTTCCTAAAAACTCTTTAAAATACTCTAAATAGACTGAAATTTGGGGAATATTTATTAATTGATGTCTAATACCTATTGTTAAAATTTCACAAAAATTTGGAACAATCTAAATTTTCATGAATGCTCCCCCCTCTGCCCATCTTTACAAAACTTAATTAAACTAAATATAGTTCACATTATAATTGCTTATGCCGAGCAGCTATGTTCCAAAATTCATAATGATCGGTTAATTAGTTTAGGAATGAGTCCTTTACATACACATATATAAACATATACACATACCTAACTTTATATAAATAGAGATGAAAAGGAAATCAATTTTAAGATCACACACGAGTGTCTAACAATAGTGTGTATTAATCAGAAAAAACATTAAGACATTTATGTTTCCAAGTTGTGAGTTTGTTATTATGGCAGATAAAAGAGGGGGAAGGGGTGCAACTATTCTTTTTTTTTTTTTTCATAAACAAGATATGTTGCCACTGAAGCGTAAAGACTACTGTGATATGGGTCAGATTCATAAGGGTAACTTGGGTGAGGAGCTGGGCAGCAAGATGCTTGTCCATGTTACATTTAAATTTCTGCATGTTGGTACAATCAGGGAAACAGGTAGCAGGGAGGGAATTCCAAAGGCGAGTCGTTCAAGGAAAGAAGTTATTAGAGTAGAAAATCTTCTGGCATCTGGGGACTTCTACAGTGAAGGAGTGTGATTTTGCTGCTAGTTGAGTGGGTCGGGGGTATTTACGTTGAGAGGGGTACAAATGTATTATGTTCGTCGGAGCACATCCCATAGAAGTACTTGTAAAAGAAGCTCAGAGATACAACAAGGGTATTATTGGGAAATATTGTGTGTCAGAATTGATAAGTATGATTGGTTTGGTTGTTTTGTTTTATGGCATATCACCCCTTTTCGGGTTATTTAATGCTGAATCCAGTCATTTTACTAAAAAAAATTTATGCTTCAAGTTTTTTATATTTTCAAATATTTATTCATTGTGTTTGGTTTGGTTGTTCAGTAGAGGAAAATTGTTGTTTTTGTTTTTGACTTTGCAAAACATGATTGAGTTTTGCAAAGGGAAACGGAAAAAAAAAACAATAACATCAATGTTTGGTGCATTTTAGGTCAGGAAGCCGGTATCTTCAGACAGCCTTATCTGGTAGCATCAGTGACAAGTATGAAATATATTTTTTTTTTCATGTATACAAAACAACAACTTATGATATTTCTCTGCGATAGTCTTTCTTTATCTTATCGTTATTTCCATAGAAAGTGTTCGACTGAGCTTTAATTTTTTTTAAAACTTTCACGCCAAGATTTTTTCTCTTGCTATCACCACCGCAAAGAACTCATCTTTCTTCCTCTGTATGTCTTACATCAAACGGAATTTTCATGAACAGATTATTTCCCTGAGAACTACAACATGGTCCTCTTCAAATCTAATGTCAATAAAACCTTTTTATAAACCGTCCTTTTCAGTCATTGGCTCTTATCCTCGAGTGGCTCTTAGCCTTGATGAGTGGTGACTAATCAGTTAAAAAAAAAAAGAAAACTATTTGGATTTGTTTTGTTCAGGTGTTTGTATTAGTTTTCTGATACCTTTTTAGAATCAGGTACTTACAGTAGGGACCATATGTAGGTTGCCATTCTCCCCTAGTAAAAATGGTGCAACAGTTCTGACAGAACTCGAACTTGGCACGCTGAGTCCATAGTCTATGCCAATAATCATTGCACCATGCAACATCCCAATAAAGCAATCAAGATAAAATGCAAAGGAAATCTCAAAACAGGTGTGCTGTTTATCAATGGCAATACAGTTTTTTACAGTCACCCAGGTAAAAGTGGTTGAAGGAACAAACTGTGGCTTTGAAACAATTTTTGCAGGACTCTGGAATCAGAGTCAGAGTCGAATTTTTTTTAAAACCAAACCGGGAGTCGATTTTTATTCAGCTGACTCCCCACTTGAGGTTGGGGGTTTTGGAGTTAAATAGTGTCAGCTCTGGTTACATGAACTTAATTAGATTGTCATAGTCACTTAAAAAAATAATTAACCATTAGTAACTAATTTAATTAGGATTATTGAAAAGATCCAATAACCCTAATTAAATTACTTGTGAACCTGTATGAGTGCGTTCACTGCACTGGCGGCGATCGTCCCACACGTTGTGCTGGCCCGATGACAACAGAAGCTGAAGAGAGCCGGATGGCTAAGTCCTTCTGTACTTGAAACCGACGGTACGAATGTTGTACTAATTTTTCTGTACCAAAATATATATATATATATATATATATGGTAAGATTTTTTTTATTGTACGTCCAGGGATCCTGTAAAAGTTATTAATTAGCTTGTCAGCCCTTACAACCAGCGGTGGACTGTATCTAAAAAGATTGAGTGCCAGGAGACAAACAGGGCTCAAGCACAACACGAATGCTATCATTTAAGTTTTACTGGCGGTAATCGTCCAATACGTTGTGCTGGTCCAAAGTTATTGTTCGATTCAGTCAGTGCCGAAACAAAGAACTCTCATCCCAAGTAAAACCACAACTCCAGTTTTAAAACAAGTAACAGGTTTATTTGTTGGAGATTACAAATGATACTCATATTTTTAGGTTAAACAGCAGACTGGCAAAATGAGATCTCTTATACCGGCCACGTAAAATCTAAGTCCCAACAACGCAACAGACCCTCTGTTCCAGAGTACTACCGAAAACAAACTGCCACATTCAACTCCAACTAACTGCCAGCAGAAAGACCAACTATGCCTGTCTCATGCCCAAAGGCCAGGTCTCACCCCGTTCATCTTCTGGAATTCTTTCCTCCTGACCAGAAGTCTTGGATTCCAGTCTTTCTCACTAGCCACCATTCGGCCACCCAGAGGCTGACCGTTTAAGATACCCATAAGAGATAACTACCAGACGGTCCACTGAAGGAGGCTTATCACAGAGCCAATCTACAAACATTACATTTTGGTCTTAACATGATTCGCTGTTTAATGAGACACTTATTTTTTTTTCAAAGAGAAATAAGATTCTGACTGGGTATAAAATCAAAAACATTTTCAATTTTCTCTGTGCCCCCCCCCCTTTTTTTTCCTTTGGCCAAGCATCTATCATCTGCACCGTCTGCCATTCGCATGCGCCACTAAAAAATGCAGCCTACTGAATTTTTACATAGTTACAAACGGTTAATTATTTATACATAGTTTCATATTTGATTATATATATATATATATAAGAAAGGGAGGATGAGGGTAATCCGGCGTAATGGGAAATGAAAAAGGAATAACCAAAAGATGTTTTTTTATGTATTCATCAACGTTTCGTCTTTATTTGTAAGACTTCCTCAGGATGATAATTTTAAGAAAAATGTTATGCAAGTACATGAAATCACCTTCATTTCTTCAAATCTTTTAAAACTATGATACTACCTACACACCAAAAACACAGAGCCTCCCCCTTCCCCTTCTCTTTCCCCACCCTCCACTTTTTCACTCACAGCCATCCACATTAATTTCATTCCCTGCCACTGACTTCTCTCAGCCCGGACCTCGGTCCTGCGCTCCCAGTAGTGGCTACTACTTCTTCTCATTAACCCATCATGTCAACCCAATATTTTCATGTACTTGCATGACATTTTTCTTAAAATTATCATCCTGAGGAAGTCTTACAAATAAAGACGAAACGTTGATGAATACATAAAAAAACATCTTTTGGTTTTTTCCTTTTTCATTTCCCATATATATATATATATATTATATATATATATATATATATATATATATTATATAAGGTAGAATTTTTTTATTGTATGTCCAGGGATCCTGTAAAAGTTATTAATTAGCTCGTCAGCCCTTACAACCAGCGGTGGACTGTATCTAAAAAGAGTGAGTGCCAGGAGACAAACAGGGCTCAAGCACAACACGAATGCTATCATTTAAGTTTTATAACAAATAAATAAAACCCATCCACTGCCACTGCACTATGTACTGCTTATTTGTGTGATGCTCTCTTTTTTTATTACAAAAATAATTGCCTGTGTTTTTTTATATCACATTTTTGTTTGATACTAGTTTATACCCGTTCCTTGAGTGGTGTTGGTACAATACTTACCTAGCTTCTACCACTTTATAGCTAGTACGAACAAAAATATTTGTGTAATTTTGTGGAAAAATATGCTAATTAGTGTTTGCATGTGAGAGTAAGTAACTACGATGAATGTATTTATGCATTGTTTTTATTGGAAAAAACATTAGAAATAATGTTTTTAAGCAAAAATAATTCACTAACGCCTACTTTTTCGCGGATTATCAAAAAGAATGGTGACTTAGTTTAAAAATAATATTTATGTAATGTTTTTTAATGTTATTTTATGTGAATTTCTTTAAATTTATAAAACATGTATCCAGTTAAAAAAAAAACTTCGTTAGACTTATGTGAGATTCGAACTTGGGTATTGACATCATAAAAAAAACTATTGCCTTAGTAATGTGTACTCTCCCTAATCTTTTTCTGTCAACCAATCATGTGTTTCTATTTGAGTATGAACAAACTCCCAAAATACAATAATATTTTAATAATATATAGATTAGTGGCCCGCGTTATCAGGGGCTCGTTTATCATTGGGCAAGCGGACATCCTGGACCGTCTCCCACTGTTCACAACTGTAACCTTGTGTCAAACTAAACAAGGCTAAAAAAATTTAAAAGTTAAGTGTTCGACCATAGTCAAGGGAACCCTGAAGGCTCCTTTTCATTCACTACTACACCGAGATATAGGGGAGGGCGCCACTTTTTTCCCAGGGTTACTCCATTTACCCTTGATTCTCACCTTATAATGCTGAGTGTTTAGCAAGGGGCATCACATACTATTTTTTTTAAGTCTTTGGTATGATTCGACCGAGGAGTGAACAATGGTTTCCTGGCCCATTAGCAAGCTCTCTAACCATTATGCCAAATTGGCTAATTGAATAATAATTATCTCTTTTTTATTTAGACAAATAAATTCCCCCTTGTATTTGTTATTTTCCCAATGTTTCGGTCGATACATTTCCTGGACTTCTTTGGAAATTATGACGTAACATCTATCTAGAAAGATAAACTGCTTATATTATGTTTTTAAGATGAATATTGATATGTATTATTTAGAAAGTTCGTACTACTGTTCTCATTGGTATGGATACGAATTAATATGAAAAAATAGAAACGACTCAACGGTCTTTCCGTTTCATAAAGACATCACACATTTTGAATCCTAACGACTAGGGTTTGTTGGAAAAAAAAGAACAAAATACATTCTTTCCACTATTCACTAATAAGAGCCATTGTTAAAGTACACCTGAAAATGGTCGGAGGTTACATCGACCAAAATGTTGTGAGAATAACACCTAAGATGAGAACAGTCGTCCGAACAATCCAAATAATGCTGATTATTATGTTACGCATGTGCATTCATAAATTTAAATATGCAGGAAACAAAATACACAAATAATGAACAACAACAAAAAAAAAGCAACAACGCCAAAAATTAACAATAGACCTGAAAGAAGCCAGATAATAAATCGGCCAAAATGTACTCAAAATATAAATATCAATGATAAGGACAATAGCCGAAAGAAAAATAATGTAAAACGAAATAGTTATGTTGTAAATATGCATAGGAGCATAGAGATATTAAAAGAAAGGGTGGACGATCATTGGAGGAGGAGGAAGAGAAGAGAGAAGAGGAAGAGGAAGAGGATTGAGAAAAGAGATGCGTGAGTGTCTGTGTATAAGTTATGAAGTAGGAAATAGAATTAAGAGCATCAGCATCAGCAAGAGGAGTTACAATCATCATCAGCATCGTCATCATTTAGCGATGCAAGCACATATGTCTGTGTGCTTGTTCAAAGATTTGAAGGAGGAGCAGTGAGAGGAGGAGGAAGCAGCAGAATGGTGGGAAGAGAGAAGGACTCCTAGTTTTGCCAATACCTTGAGCTTTATTGATTTTTGTTCCACTCGCCTCCCAACATTCCTCTGAACTCAGAAAGGCAGGCATAATGATGACGATGGAGATGTTGACAGTTACAATGATCGCAGTCAGCAATGGCAGCAACAAAACGAGATCTACTAACTTTTTTCAGGCTATTTACCTACTGTATTTTCTCTCTCATTTTTTTTTCCTGCATTTGTTTTTAAATAAGTTTTCTTGAACACCCACCACATGTTAAGCCTTTTGTTTTTCATTTTTCTTTTCTCTGTTGTCTTCTGTTTTTTTTTTAAGCAAAAATCTTCATTTTGCTCTCTTTCAATTTCGAAATCTTTCTATGATCTTTTTTACCATCTCTTTATAACCCACCTCTCTTTATCCCTCTTGTTTTTCTATTTATCCCCTCACTCCGGAATCCCCTCCTCTCTCTATTTTCTTCTTTCCCTCTAGATCCAGAACAGTCACTGTCTCTTTCCTCACACTTACACTCTCTCTCTCTCATATATATAACATAAAATATAATAACACGAAATTACATTATATATATATATATATATATAACCTGCCTCTCTCTATTTCTCCAGAACCTACCTACCTACCTACCTATCACCCTCTCTCTCTCTCTCCAGAACCTGCCTCTCTCTATTTCACTCTCTCCAAACCCCTTCTTTATTTCCCCCTACTCACTCCCCCCCCCTTCATTTCCCCCCTCTTTCTCTCTCCAAACCTCCTCTTTATTTCCCCTCTCATCTCCAAACTCCCTATTTCCCTCTCTTTCCACACACCCTCTCTATTTTCCTCTCTATCTCCCTTTTCTTTCCTTTATTCTTTCTTTTTCATATTTATCTCTTCGCTCTTTCTTTTCATTCCCAGTCACCTAGCCCCACCCCACCTCAAGAAAACTTCTAGAATTGTCTGTTTAGCCTAAAAACAAGATAGATTATAGCAAATGCTTATTCCCTCATGTAGTTGTCTACATTTTTGTTTATCCAGAGTTGAACCGAATTCTTTTATGACATTATAAAAAACACAAAAAAAACAATGTCCATCTAAGTAAAAAAAAAAAGAAAAGTCTAACCACAGTTCATAAGGGAAGGCAAGTGAATGGAGGAAGGTTAGACAATAAATACCTTCGACTTTATGGTCGGTCTACCACAGGAAATTTATATAAGCTAGTGTAGTGGGGAAAGTTCAGAGAACTTCTCCCAATCCTAACATCCTGCTGTGCCATCCCAATTATTACCAGGGGTAAGGTCTATGATAGCTGTATGGCAGTGAGCGTTGGGCCCTCACTTGCTCCAGAGAAATGACAGGGCAATGATTAGGTGGATATGCAATGTAAAGGCTTTACATCCAACCAAATTCAGAACATTAGGTTGGACACTCTACTTGAGAAATTGGCCATTCCAAAACTTGATGTCCTAATAAGGGCAAACATAGGATACATCAGCACATGCAGAGACCTACGGTTGGACAGCAAAAAGAAAGCTGGGCACCCTAGGAAGACACGGAAAGAAACCATCAGGCAAGACCGTAAACAGTGGCAAATGGACACAGTCAATCCCCACAACCGTAGCATTGGAGACTTAGCATAAGGACAGCCAGACAACGTTGAACCTCTTGTCAAAGGGAACATAGATGATAAACCTGGATAGTGAGTGAGTGTTAGTGAGTATACCCTTCATAAGTTCAGGAAACCTGCCATTACTAACCAGCAGAGCGTTACCACTGTCGACTAAGGGAAGAGTCTATCAGGCATGTGTACGCAGTGTGATCATGTATGGAAGTGAAACCTGGCTGGTGAAGGTTGAGGACATGCTTTGCATTGAGAGAAATGATATGAGAATGATACGATGGAAGTATAATGTGAGTGCTAAAACAGGCTTAGTTCTGATGACCTTAGAGGAAGGTTAAATCTGGACAGTATGGGAATATGTGTGCAAAACAGGAGACTTCGATGGTATGGCCACGTTGAAAGAATAGATGAGAGTTCTTGGTTTAGTAGATGTAGAACAGTTGAGATAGCAGGTCCAGTTCACAGGAATAAATGTGAGGAAGTGATAAAAATAGATCTTAGAGACAGAAGGATAAATAAAGACCTGACCAGAGATAGGTTAGTTTGAAAGTTAATTTCTTAAAGCGGTCCAATACATGCCAGCATGTAAAATGGACGTTAAACCGAATATGATGATGATGATCCTTTGTCAAAAATGATGAAAAAACAAATATTCATATAAAAGCATAGAATTACGTTAATAATTTTATTTTTCATATATAAATTATTATCATTTCTGATGACCTAAAGAAAAATACACCTAGCATTCACTTTTTATTTAGTGGAAGATTTCTTTTCCGAATTCATTTGAACAATGTGGTAAGTGAAATTGCCAGCTACCATTAGTGATAATGCAAAACTCTTCGTAAACGAATGGAGCATTTTCGGTGACTGATATTGTTTATATAAACATTAAGACTTCTTCATGGCTTATGCTGATGGCGTAGCAGTTAGAATCTCTGACAGTCGAAAAAACCAGTTGAGTTTCTATCTCAGCTCAAAGCTCCTGCCTATCTCACCATACTGAAGAGTTGTGATATAGCGAAACAGCCAGTAGATGGCATTATATATATATATATATATATAAGAATAAGAAATGAGGTAAAATACCTTCAAAAGCACGTTTAAGATGCAATATTAATTTTAAAAGAAAAATCGTAACATATTTTTTTTCTTTTTCTTTTTTTTATAAACTTTCATTTTAGTAAAAAATCTGTTACGATTTTTCTTTTAAAATTAATATCGCATCTTAAACATGCTTTTGAAGGTATTTTATCTCATTTCTTACTCTTAAATTTCTAATGATGCTTACAAGGAAACATATGAACTCTGTTTTGATATATATATATATATATATATATATAGAGAGAGAGAGAGAGAGAGAGAGAGATAGAAGAAAGAAGAGTGATAAATATGCGACGATTGTCCAAATTTATTTCAAATTTCAATTGTTCAATGCAAGGTGTATTCAGTAATAAACTAGTGTTTATTATTCTTTCCTTAAGCCAAGGCTTTTCAAAGATCGAAATCTTATCATCAGAGGAGAAAATACAGATGGATAAGTTGGCTTTCGAAAAAACCAAAGTTCAAATATTTGAAAAATATGAAAATTATTATTAAAAATTATTAAAATAATTTTTGTTAAAAAAACGTATTGAATGAAAATAAAAGTTCCGTGAAAAAGATATGCAAATTGTCTGGGTTGTAAATTTCCGTTGAAAAGAAGTTCGGTGAATTGTAGAATGTGAAGAAAAACTCTTTGCGTGGAAGCAGATTGGAGAAAATGCTCAAAATATAGGTAAGTCCAGACGCACTTAAAGGGGGTTGAGAAGAGGGAAACAGGACATTTTTTTTTTTTTTGATGTACTTCCAGGGCCAAGTATATATATATAACAAATTTATATAGCTCACATCGATTCGAATAGGAATCAGTTTCCAAAAGCAAAAATAAGGCTCAATATTTAAAATATGTAATCAAGCTTACAATAAAGTATTAAATTTCAAATTATATCATTCTATGATTTAATAACAATTCCAGAACAAAATAACTTTACACATGTTTCTAGAGGCATCAGGAGTAAACACAGGTAATCTAGGCTGCTTACTTTAGCACCATAATATATATATATATATATATATATATATATATATACTACCTGTACTTACCCTGAAATGCTCTGTAGTGTATTTACTTGCAATTTGTTTTTCTTTTCTTTTTTTAAACTATGCAGTTTTTTTCCCCAATCAAATACAAATAACTCTGTATGGATGAATATAGAGTTACATCCCATTTCTTGGTGGACATTTGAAAATAATTCTGACCCTAACAAAATATTTTGTAGAAGGAATTAAATTGAATTACAGTTTCTTCTTAACAACATGATGCAATAACATTGACGAACTAGAATCAAATATTGATTTTGTAGGAAAAAAGCTATCGATGACAAGGAAACAATAAAGAGACTGACTTTATTTTATATATTAGATTATATATGTGTGTGTGTGAGATAAATGACCTTTGACCAAAATTAGCAACATCCCTTATTAATTAATTAGTTTGGTATTTCAGAAGTACTTGAAAGGTCAAGTTAGAAAGGCCATAGAAACAAAGGCTTAATAAAACCTGAGGGATGTTACTATTTTCTGCCTGTTCAACTTGGCAAGTCAAAAAGAAAAGTAATTGCTGAAGCTACAAGTTAATCTGTATTATTGTTCTTATCTTGGATTTTATTCTTATTTAGTACGTTGTAACCTCCGACCTCCTTGAGATGTGTCTTCTCGAACTTAGTAATCTGTATGGATCTTCGAACGGAACTCTTTTTATTTAACCCATGGGGGTAGTTGGCATTCATTCCATCAACCATGACTATAATTCATAATTGTATTCTTAGTATGCGGACAAGGACCCCGTGACGCAACAGATAAAAGTGCTAAGTAATAATTGGTTCTAAGTGACCGTCTTCTGAAGGTTAAAGGTTCAATCCTCAGCACGGGCAATACTAAGAATACAATTACGAATTACTTATAGACTACTACCCGGTAATGGCTGACGGAACACGATTCCAGAGTTTGGCAAGACACGCCTGAAGAAGATTACATCGGCCGAAACGTTGTGAGAATGACATACAAGATGAAAACAGTAGTCCGAATAATCCAAATAATACAAATTATCAAAAATTCTGAAACATGCAGTCAATCTTTTTATTTTTATCATTTACTCACTAGGAGTTTTCACATGTGTCAGTACACTTTTTGGCTGTACATTGTCTTTTTTGGTTTCATTTTACTTCAGTCGAAGTTCTCAGAAATCAAGGGGCCCCTTTCCTGGGGACAACATTTGATCTCTATATGAGATACATAGATATTTGAATATTCCATTAAAGTTCTTCTTTAATTGTCAAACGTTGAGTTAGTAAAGAAGTTAAGAATATTAATTTCCCTCTCCCCAATTGACCAGTTGATTATGTTATAGTATATATTTCCTTTGGTCTCTTGGTCTTACCGGATTCCAGGTCAAGAATTCATCTGGTCTGGTGGAGTATCCAGCTAAGTGCTGTTACGTGAGATAACATCACTAAGAAAAGGTGCGCCACTTCTCGTATAGGCATGTAGCCAAACCGAGGAGATCTTATTTGGGCTTTGAATACTATGTTATTTTGAATATTTGGTCAGAGTTTATTTGAAGGGTGAAGTATCCTCATGTCAGGTTTTCCTGACAAACCCTTTTACAGAGAGACCGAAGACATTCGAGAATGGTGTCTAGTATATGTCAGGTGATAAGTGTTTAATAAAAATGAATAGAATGAATTACATTTTATGTTGTATGATGTCTCATTTATTTCTGACTGACTCAATAGATGGGATTATGATGACGAGATTCAATGAAAGAATACTAACAAGCAATTGATTCACAGAGAAACCGACAAAATCAGCTTGTCAACTAAGATAATGTATAGATAGTATAGTATATAAACAAATGTTGAAATAAGACTTATATATATATATATATATATATATATATATATATATATATATATATATATATCAGTCAGTTCATATTATATTCCAATAACCATGGTATTATTTTTATTTTTTCACATTTCCAAAAAACATAACATTTCTGTGAGATATATTTTTTACGGTCCGTTTCATTTGTCTTGTGCCAAACAACATTTTTATGTCAATATCGTCTCTGCAACACTACAAAATCATCAGAAAAAATTCACAAAGAGTAAAAAGTTCTTGGGTTAAAGTGTCTTGAAAAAACCTACACTGTAGTTCATTTTTAGGGTGAAAACAAACAAAAAACAAACAAAAGAGAGCAAAAACTCACAGGTGGGGGAACCCACTAATACGCCATTTTGAATTTTTCGTTCAAAGCTAGTACATCCTAAAAATTGTGCAAACAATTATAAATTTTAATTCAGTAATATTTCTTAAAATAGTTAATAAGTTCTATAATTTATTTATAAAAATTCTAATATATATATATATATATAATTCATTTGTGTATTTATTTTATAGACTATAAAATAACCAAAAGCACTCGTTAACATGTTCTTTTTTTTGTGTGTAGACATTACTTTCTAGTTCTAATCAAGAAAGTGAATGCAGTATTATTACTTGATCCTACCTAGGAAGTGATCCATCCAGATTTGGATTCAGCATCCCCCAAATTAGATAAAATACATCGGAATACCACGCACCAGAAAAACTGTGATGACCAGTGGTATCAGTGATCGCTCACTGGCAACAACAGGTGGTGTTCTTTGGAATCTGAGTGACAACAAATCTCTTCAGATTTCCAGTGCAATCCTCAACTGCACTTCAACTGACCTGACGCTGCCTAAGTTCAGTGGCAAAGAAATACAAGATGACAGAAAGGAACACCGGGATCAGCAGAGAAAGACTACCAGTATTATTTCAGAGTTTTCTTTATCCTAAACTAGTTTTGAGACTCTAGTCTACCCTACTATTTTAGCTATAGTTATAGGGAAAAGAGAATAATTTTGTATCTTTCCTATAGAGAAAGTTACATTTTTGCAGCAACTTTCAAAGTTACAACTCCTGGTGTTACCCAAATTGCAACCAATTTAAGTACTGACTAGGCTTAACATTATTAATCCAACAAGAAATGGTGTTTCGATAAACCTAGAAGGATGATGTTATGTTGTGCATTTTTTCTCTTTTTATTAAGAGTGAAAAATTCTATCTTATATAAATAGATATTTTGTCTGTCTGTCAGTCACAATTTCTTAAACATAATAAATACATTCCAGAATTTGTCTCATTTTGAAATATCAGAGATCTTTACTACTTTTAGAAATGGAAAATATTGCATTAATAGTAAATGATAAATTCCCAACAAATAAAGAGGATGCCATGATCAGAGATTGAAACCGAAACCTTAAGACCTTCAATCTGAAGTTCTACCAACTGAGCTATTGGAACATTCTTATAAATAGAGCTTAAAACATTACCATAACAAAGTAATTATAGCATTGGCTTGACGTCATACATTTATGATTTAGGTCATGTTTCAAAACATGAATTCAAACATAAGCGATAATAAAAATAAATAAATGTATGGGTAAACATTATCAATAGCGTCAGAAATTATTTTAATCACTCAAAACAATTTATTTTGCTTTAACTATGTATTGGCGTTAAAAATAATTTAATATTTAATATATACTAGAATTTGGTGCCGTAGAGCCTATAGTTCTAGTTATAAAAAAATGAATTGTAGACAAACACGAAAAGATTGCTTCAACTAAAAAATATTAAATTTCAAGTCAAGAAAAAGTTATAAATTCTTTATATATATTTATATATATATATATAGTCATCCATATACAGACTGTTTCGCTGTATCACAGCTCTTCAATGCGGCTAGACCAGCTAGTGTCTCAAGCCGGGATTGAAACTGACTGAATGTAAGTAATATCTCAATGTAAACATTGTCAAGTGCCGGGAGCTCGAATTAGTTTTACCCAATGAGCTATGCCTTTAAGCTAATGGCAGTTGGCGATATCCTTACAAATAAGCTCTACCCAAGAAAGGGAGCTTTATATAGTCATCCACATACAGACTGTTTCGCTGTATCACAATTCTTCAGTGCAGATAGACCATTCTAAAAATAAATTTTAAAAATAATTATAAACATTTTTAAATAATGAAAAAGCTTGTAAATAATTTTCTTTTAAATTTTTTGAAATATCGATTAAACAGCAAATTTTCAGATCATAAAATTTTTTAAAAAATTATGTAATATTCGCAAATACAACTCTTTCTTAATCTGCTTTCAAGTCTTCCTTTAACCGTTCTTGCTTTCAAAGCCTGGTTTGAAGTGAGTAAGTGTGAACACGTGGCTGCTTTAATTATAGTTAGGTGCAGCCATTATTCACGTTATCAAATCAAATTTATTTGGCAAAAAATAGCAAAGTGCAACAAGCCATTTTAAGAGACAGATAGAAGATATTTACATCCACATACAGTTTGAATGTTTGTCCGAGGCCACTTTAAACCGCCACAATCTCCTCTAGCAGGCTGTTATACAAAGAATGTTGCTTTTCTTCAATTTAGATAGAAAGCGATGCTAGTACATCTTTTGCGGGTGCCTACGGCCACGGAAACTGTTACTTGGTGCTGGAGTGAAAATCTCCTCAAAAGATAGATTCAAGTTCCCGTTGATGATGTTCACTGCTCAACTGAGAACATTTATTTTTTTGATCCGCTCTTTGTAGGTAAGCGTGGGGTGTTCTATCACCATCCTAGTTATGTCACTTTTATGTGTGTGTTTGGGGGTGAGGAGATAGGCGTTGTCCATTGCAAATTACTTGTTCAATTTTCAGCAGAGTGGTTCAGTTTAACATAAAATGATTTCCTAATGTATTTTCTGACCGGTCTTCAGCAAAAAAAAAAAAAAAAAAAAAAAAAAAAAATCCATCTTCCGATTATTAAACAGTAAAACGTTTGTGTATTATGAAAAAATACTGTATTTATATGATGTGTAAACGTTCTAATTACAGCCCAATGTCTTATTGCACTTTGTTAGGATTAAAGATTTTTCATTTTTTTTAATTATAAAATTAGCCGCAACTGCATGACGTTACTCGAAAGTGTTTACTTTCATTTTTGTTTGGCTCATCTTTTTGTATAATTTTGGTTATTCGGACCACATTTCTTATCTTGAGTGTTATCATCACAACGTTTCGGCCGTTGTAACCTCCGGCCTTCTTTAGGTGTATCTTTTCGAACTCGGGAATATTTCTGTCGAACTCTGGAATCTGGACGGAATTTCGAACAGAACCCTTTATTTAGTCCACAGGAGTAGCATGCTCTTGTTCCATGACTGGGAGAAGTCTTCAGTAATTCGCAATTCTTCGTATCGCCCACACCGAGTTCGAAGAGATACACCTGAAGAAGGCCGGAGATTACAGCAGCCGAAACGTTGTGATGATAACACTCAAGATGAGAAATGTAGCCCGAATAACCAAAATTATACAAATTATCAATCCTCATCTCAAAAATTCAGAAATATTATCTATCTTTTTTCTTAATTTTTTGTAAGAAAATATTTACATTTTTAGAAAGACAATTCAATGAAGGAATATATATTTCTTTTAGAAAAGTGTAACATATTTCTATTAAACATTCTACTTCTTTCTTTCTTCCCTCCTCCCCCATTTCCCCCCTCCGTCTTTCCAACCCCTTCTTTCTCCTCCGCCCATATAGAGTGAAAAAAAATAAAACTGAGAAGGTCTCTAGAGCACTATTGAAGCCACCCAAATAAAATTAAGGAGGCCTCCAGAGTACTACTAAAACCAACCTTTCCGAGTTTCTTGACCCCCCCCCCCCTCCTCCTATTGAAGAGAAACAGTCTGAAGAGAACGTTAAAAAACGATAAATAAAATCCGGAGTTAGCATCTAATAATTTTGAAATGAGTCAGCATTTTCTTTCCAAATTAGTACATAAGATTGAAAATGCCTGAAAAACCGACCCCCATGGTGAAACCTGGCCCAGTTGACCCTTAAAGAATGAATAATCTTTTTTCTAATTTTAGATATTATTTACGGGGGCAACACCGATCAAGAAAATTCCGACTTTGTAGCTGTTTGTTTTGTAATTTTTTAAACTTTTAGCTAGACATACAGATAGGAGAGTTTGAATTACCTACTAGACACCATCCTCGAGTGTCTTCGGTCTCTCTGTACGAGGGTTTGTCAGGACAACCTAAAATGAGGATATTTCACCTTACAAGTAAACCATGACCAAATATTCAAAATACCATAGTATTCAAAGCCCAAATAAGATCTCCTCAACACGGCTATACACTGGCTAATACGAGGAATGGTGCACCTTCTCCAAGTAATGTTACCTCAAGTAACAGCACTTAGCTGGATACTCCACCAGACTAGATGAATTCTTGTCCTGGAATCCGATCAGATCAAGAGACCACAAGAAAGATATACAATAACATAGTTAACTGGTCAATTGAGGAAAGGAAAATTAATGTTCCTCACTAACTCAATGTTTGGCAGGTAAAGAAAAAGTTTAATGGAATATTCAAATATTCGAATATTTATGTATCTCATATAGAGATCAAGTGTAAGCCCCAGGAAGGGACCTCTTGATTTCTGAGAACTTCGACTGAAGTAAAATGAAACAAAAACAGATAACTGCCCTTTATATGATAAAAGACTAGCTGCATTTGACCGGCATTTCTCGAATGAAGAGCTTAGAATAAAAAAGTCAATTTCTATTTATCAAAGATATAAAGACGAGAAACATACACACAAGATCTTATCTGATAATTTTATTAATACATAGATGAACAGTTCCTTTGAAATAGTGTTAAAAAATGCAGTAAAAACGAATATATATATATATATATATATATATTTTATAAGGAATTTTAAACATTCATTTTAGCTTTTCCTTATTTTATTTTTGATTTCAATAAATATTTGATTAATAGTAAATAAAAATACATTTAATATGTATTTATCAAAGTTATGTATAGGTGAGATATACACAAAAACATAAAAGATCTTGTCTGCTATTTTTATTCAAACAGCAATGAGTTTTCGTTGCCATCTTGGATGTTTATAGAAACACTTCCAATAAACTAAAACCGTCCAATATTTAATAAATAAACTAAAGCCAGTAGCTTTCAATTTTTATCATTGACAGCTTTTTTCCTACAAAATCACTATTTGATTCTAGTTCGTCAACGTCATTGCATCTGTTTTGGTCAATTGTTGTAGCATGTTGTTAAGAACAATAAAATGTAACTCTCTTTAATTCCTTTCAGAAAATACTTTGACAGGGTAGGAATTATTTTCATATGGCTGCCATCTTTAAAAAAAAGGATGTAACTGTATTTGTCAATACAGAATTACTTCCCTTTGTATGGAACAAAAAGGGTAATATTTTGGAGAAAAAACACCCAACAAATTTCAAGAAAAAATACTACCGGGCAGCACCAGATGGGTACACTTAGTACACTATATTTTGAGTTGAAAATTATCACTCACAGTGACATCCTGTAGTATTACTTATAGTAAGAATGAAAGCCTGTGTGGTTTCTCTTTCTTTACGGTAAATAGAATGAAAATAGGAAAAAGATTTCACTTACCTCCAAATGTAGTTGAAGTCTCGTTTATCAGACGTTAAAGCGCTAAACATTGTCACCAAGAAAATCTGAGTCACTGAAAAACATAAACGAAATAAATTTATAGCTTTATTTTTGTTTAATGGCAATAAAAACAAAATATTTGAATGGATTTATTGAAAATATTTAACAAAAAAATAAGAAAAAAGAAAAGAAAGCATTCATTACAAAACAAGAGTCCGTAACAAATATTAAAACATTCATAATACAGAGTAGCCCTCTCCCCCAAATGTCACCCATGAAAACGTTAAAATTCACAATCCTTTCTGCAATCCAACCATATTTGGTACAAATAAACTTAATTCTCTGCCTGACTTGTCCACTAAGTTTCAATCATGAATGTCCAACAGTCTTTGTTTTATCACCTCCAATAATAAGAACACCAGGATACTACATGCAAAATTGTCAATAACTCTAAAACTTCTCTTTTGGCACTGCTCTGATTCGGGCTGTGATGGCCCGATTAAGTTCAGGAATAGCCTGGGGATTGTTTTGCTAGACGTTATCTTTTAAATGACCCTACAGATAAAAATCTCGGAGGTTAAGGTCCGGTGAGTATGTAGTTTATTTAGAATCGCACCACCTACTAATGAGACGATCACCAAAGTGCCCCAACCCCCTCATTTAACGACAATAAAACAAAAACAGGCGTGTAGATTTTATTAACGCTTCTAAGAGTGGCATTGGAGGGGGGGGGGGTATCCTTAATCTGGGTAACAGTTCATTTTTACATTCTAATGTTCGCTTAATACTAATCCTTCTGTAATGTACTTATACATATGTGGGTTATACAGGCATGCACTGATATACTTTTACTTAACTATAGCGTAACGCGTTTAATTCTGATAACATTACAACGTCTATGAGCCGACAATTTTTATAGTTCAACCGATCAGGAGAAGCAGTATGCTAGATTGTTGATCCTGCTTTATGACTTATGTTCACTTTTCTGGATCATGGATCGTTATTCTTAAATGCTTTACAACGAAAAACGTGTCAACTTGTTTGATAAGAAAATCAATAACGATTTCGGTGACCCCATTCACAAACTGAACAACTATTTACTTAGGTGAATGTCTGTTTGTACGTACGAATGCACACAGTTTTCGCTTTTCTAATTGATTTGTTTACCTATAAACATTAGTATACACATATCTATACTATATTTGCGGTCTCTTTGTGTGTCCCTATTTACTTGCCTCCCCACGAGGGCATGGTTAGACACCAGATCGCTTTTAATGAAGGCACTCTAGATTGGGACAAACATTTAAATTGCCTCAGTCTAGAAGGATTTCTCCTTCACTGACCGAGGACAGAAAATATGAAGTGTAGTATCAGAACAGATACTACACTTTGATCCTGGCTAAAAGACCAAGTTATTATATCAGCAGGAGGTTAGACACATGGTCAAAGTATTTTTATTTACCTCCTCTCCAGAAGGATTAGCGCGCTCTCGCCTACAAAAATTTCCTGGACAGCCGATTAGCAATGAACTAACCCCTTCTCAAAGGGTGAGATGGCAAAGCCTGGGAGGGTAAACCTCCTAGAACTGCATAAGACAATACCCCAGACTGGCGGGATCAAGGCCCGAAGGCCAAGACGATACCGGTCTACAGAGTAACATCCATCGGAACAGATACTACAGTCTGATCTTAGCCAAAACGCCAAGGAACTGCAATTTTATATCCATTGTTTCTTACTTTTCTTAGTTTTTCTTTTTCTTTTTTTAAAATCACTTTCTGTTCTCTCTCTCTCTCTCTGTCTCTCTCTCTCTTGCACTTTTATCGCTTTCGCTCTGATAAGAATGATAACCTTCTCTTTTATATGCATTTTGATTTGTGATATGTACACGTGTACCATTTCATTTACCAAATTTGTAAAATAATTATCAATGGAGTTTTGGTATCTATTTATCTGAAGCCGAACTATACAATGACTTCTATTTATTGTATTATCTTTAAATGTTCAATTCAGTTTACTATAATATTTCAAACTAATGTACTATATTCCAATGTGCAATTCAGGGAGGGGGGGTAGTGTAGTCTCTGTTCTGTTTTCATAAAACAATCCTCCCATGTATCACCTCCTCCTTTGGAGGGATAGGGCAGTATCTGTTCGTTCGGCATCATACCATCCTACCAAGCATTACCCCCTTTTGAGAGTAGGTAGTGTAGTATCTGTTCTGTTGTTATGAGACCACCCTCTCAAGCATTACCTCCTCACATTCATTTTACATGCTGACATGCATTGAACGGTTTTAAGAAATTGACTTCCAAACTATCCTATCTCTGGACAGGTCTTTATTTATCCTTCTTTCTCTCAAATCCATCCTTATCTTGTTCTATATTTTCCTTGGGTTTCCCTGCCAACTGACCCTGCTACCTCAACTGTACTAACCCAAGCATTCTCATCCATTCTTTCAATGTGACCAAACCAACGAAATTCCATGTTCTGCACACATCTCCTTATATTATCCAGATTTGATCTCTTCTGAGATCATCAGATCTAAGTCTCTCTGTAAGACCCACCTTTACACATCCATCGTATCATTCTCATATCATTTCTCTCCGTACAACACATATCCTCAAACATCACTGACTCGGTTTCACTTCCATACATCATCACACTACGCACACATGCCTGATGTTTAAAGACAGATAATAAGCTATCTCTATTCCTTCTCTCACTCTCTCTCTATATATATATATATATATATATACTCGCAACATAATACAGAATGAATAAAAAGAATAATATGTCTGTATTATTATTGTCTGTGTTAATTAATAGTAATTAACAACGACTGGGTGCGTTTCCTTCAGTCAGAAAGAAGTCTCATTCTCTCATATTTAAAAAGTAGCCACTGAACGGTCATCATCAGCATCAAAAGAATGGGCCCGCCTATACAACACATGAGGTATAAGGAAGAAGAGGTCAGCATTTGAACATGGAAATGACATTTTTGATCCCAGTTGATTTGGGAAAACATGTTCAGTGAGACATTGCCTTATATTAAAAAAAAAATAATGTGTTGATAGCAGAAGTGCAGTAATCAGGATTCTATGCAAACGGATCAGTGCATAAAAAGAAATGGCAGCTGGCAAAGAGGTGATAATTTTCGTCAACACTTGTACGCCAGCAGCATGCAATTATGTAACCTTTTTTACACCTCTTTTTGCTCCCACCTTGACAAAAACTAGTAGATTTGTGTATTTAGGCAACAGTCATTCATTCAAACATGTTTGATTAAAGACAAGTAGTCTTTTGCCATTTTTTTTTTTCAGACAAGGAATTTTCTTCTTTATTCTAAATTGTACAAAAACTGTTCAAAATTCTTTTTAGTATATGCACAAGCGCTTTCAACCTCTATATTTTCATCAGCTGTGTTTAAAAAATTTGTCAATGATAGTAAAAATTGCAAGAAATTTTATTGGTGTTTAAAAATATTTTAAAACCCCCACAGGAATATTATAATGGTTAATAGTGGATTGAAGAAATATGATTAGCAATGCCTCAAAAATGGGTAAACTAAAACTAAAATTGGATACTGTAATCATTTTCGCATTTTCTGTGATTATATATATATATATATATATAAAAGTAGAGAACTAAAAGCGAACATTTAGGAAAGGTAAAACCTATTGTGAAAAGTATACAGCTCAATATACCGGATAGAGCAGATAGATAGAAAGATGAAAAGGAATTAGAAAAGCGACAGAGGCAGATCTTTTTTCAATTCAGTTGCTCAATGCAAGGTATATTCCGCAAAAAAGCAATTTATTCAATTAATTTTTTCCTTAAGCTAGGCTTTTCAAAGATGAAAATCTTATCATCAGAGGAAATTGCTGGGATAGATAAGTTGGCAAAAGCCAAGATTTAAAATCTGAAAAAGTAAAACAAAGATTGTGGGGGAAAAAACACAAGGCAAAAAGAAGCCCGAATGCAAGCAAGTGTCCGATTGTAAAAAAATCCGGTGTCAAAAAGTCCAGAGGAGAAAGTGATTCGTAGGTAGGTCGTTAGAAGGCACGAGAAATAAATTGAGAGGTTTCAAAGTTAAACTCCAGAAACCACCATCTTCAGGTGCGGCCAAAATAGATAGAATCCAGAGGGTAAAAAGTCCAATAGAGGGTTCGTTCGTGGATGCAACAAGGCTCAGTAGTTCTAACGACCTACCTACGAATCACTTTCTCTGCTGGACTTTTTGACACCAAATTTTTTTACAATCAGACACGTGCTTGTATTCGGGCTTCTTTTTGTCTTGTGTTTTTTTCCCACAATCTTTGTTTCACTTTTTTCAGATTTTAAATCTTGGCTTTTGCCAACTTATCTATCCCAGCAATTTCCTTTGAAGATAAGATTTTGATCTTTGAAAAGCCTGGCTTAAGGAAAAAATTAATTGAATAAATTGCTTTTTTGCGGAATATACCTTGCATTGAGCAACTGAATTGAAAAAAGATCTGCCTCCATCGCTTTTCTAATTCCTTTTCATCCTTCTATCTATCTATCTATCTATCTCTCTCTCTCTATATATATATATATATATATTGGTGTTGGGACGATTGATCGGAATCTGGAATCTGAAAAATCGGAACTTTTTGGTGTATTTGAAAGATTTCAGCATAATTTCCGGTTCCCAAAACAATTCTTTTACTTCTTTATTTAGTTTAAAACTTAATTTATTGCTGACACAAGTGAAAAATATAGAAAAAAATTTCACAATGAGTTTATCAAAATCTTGGATACGATACATAAGGGGAAAACATTAAGGAGTTTGTTGTCAAATTTAAAAGAAAAATTATATCTACATTTAAAAGTCGATGAGGACTCTTCAGTCCCCCCCCCCCCAAAAAAAAATATGGAATTCTACTATTTTAGAATTGGAATCAGTATGTGTATTGGAATCGGGAATATAGAAAAGGATCGGTAATTGCATCGGAATTGGGGAAAATATTGAAATCGTCCCATCACTAATATATATATATATATATATATATATATATATATAATTACAATTAAAAACTGTTATAAGCCAAAACAATGCGATAAAAAAAAAAAATGAATAAAATCATTTATTTTAAAACTTTAATATTTTCGACGTTAACGCATCTTCAGATTTAATAAACATTCAATAATTTTTTTTTCTGATTCCGTTAACACACGGATTCGTGTATTAATAGAATCAGAAAAAAAAATCATTGAATGTCTACTACTTGGAAGAAGACATGTTAACATCGAAAATATTCAAGTTTTAAAAAAATATATATTTTAAGAAAAAAAAATCGCCTTGTTTTGGCTTATAACCGTTTTTAATTGTAATTCAAATATCTGCAATGCTTTCTAAAAAAGTGACTTTCACTAATTTCTTATATATATATATATATATATATATATATATATATATATATATGTTATAAGCAATAAATATAGCATTAGTTATAAATTTTAATGTTTTTTTCTTTCTTGGAGGGGGGGGGTATGGTACAGTTTCGTTGGCATCCCCTAAATGGTAAAGTTTATTAAAAAAAAAAAAATGTGCCCACATTACTCACCCTGTTGCTTAGGATACATATTCCATAATTCATAATGATAAGTTCAATAGTTCAGTATTTTACCAAGCACATACATATTAATGATGCTCATGTATATATATATATATATATATATATATATATAAATAAATAAAGACATATACTTAATAGATATAGAGAAGAGATAGATGGATAGATAGTGAGAGAGTGTTTGTGCAAGAGAACAACAAAAATTTAACCTCTTTATCAGTGTATTTTTTTGCTTGTTTTCCTATTCTAAAAAAATAAATCAGTAATTTAATTTGAGGAGAATGAATTTGTCACGGCTAATCATGTGTGGGAGGTCCAGGTTATATATAGAGAAAACATGTTACGCTAATGAACGCCTCTTTCGGGCAGACTAGCGTATAAAATCCATGGTGGGAAGTTTTAATCAAGAGATTTACTCAAGAATATCATCAACTGAAAAAAAGCTACAAGCAGTGGGAAAAGCAAGGGTAGACACAGAGTTTCACCATTAAGGAACTCTTTCTAACATATAAAATTATCCTGTTGGATTTTAGAATTTAGACGCAAATAGCATCACATCTGACACATCGATATTTGACGAGTTAAATAAAATTTACTTTTAATCTAAATTAATTTTAAAATGTGCAACCAATGAATCCTGGGCAAAGCCAAGTAAATAGAGCTAGTAGCTAGTGAGCCCCCTCTGCCCCCCCCCCCGGTGCCACCGTCCATGATGGATACTACTTGGTGATTCTATTCCCGAGATATATCAGTAAAATCAGAGATTAAATAAAAGCTTTACTTACAGAAAGAAGTTGGCTATATATCTCTACAAAGCCACCATCCGCCCATGCATGGAGTATTGTTGCCACATCTGGGCTGGTGCATCATCTACTAGTCTCTCCCTCCTTGACAAGGTCCAAAAAAGAGTCGCTAACCTAATAGGTCTCTCACTGTCAACCAAGCACCAGCCCCTGTCCCATCACCGCAATGTAGCATCCTTGTGCTTGTTTTACAAATACTTCAATGGATTATGCTCCGATAAACTGGCTACTCTGGTGTCCCCCCGGACGTAAATTCACTAGACCAACTCGACAATCAGCTAAATCCCATCCTTTCACTGTGCAAGTCCCCAGATGCCGGAGAGCCTTTTACTCCAATAGCTTCTTTCCTCGTGCTGCTGGCCTCTGAAACTCTCTTCCTGCCCCCTGTTTCCCTGACAGTACCGACATGCAGAGGTTTAAAACTAATGTAAACAGACATCTCGCTGCACAGCTCCCAACTTAGAATGACACCCTAAACCTACTCCCTAATTCTCAGTAGCTCCTTACGTCTACAGTGGCGTCCTGCCTTGTTTGAGGTGAAATATCATTAAAAAAAATGTTTTTTTAAATATATATAATCTGACTTCGGAATCGGTATTAAAAAAGTAATAAATAAAATGATGCACTATGGTTGTCAGAGATATTTTTGGAAAAAGTGATGAGACCAGGCCTCTAAATGTTAGATGTAAGTGAATTCTGGGTTCCCACTAATTCGGTCTTTCTATCTATCTTTATCTCTACAAATCTACAATCAGACCATGTATGGAGTACTGTTGTCATATTTGGGCTGGTGAATCTTTACCCCATTTCTTGATAAGGTGCAGAAATGTATCTGTAATTTGATTGGCCCCACCCTTTCTCCTTCTCTGCACCCTCTCTCTCACAAACGTAATTTTGCTAGTCTCAGTCTTTTCTATAAATGCTATTATGGCATGTGTTCTTCAGAATTGTCTGATCTATACCCTGCATCATTTGTTCCAGCTCGTTTGACTGGTTGGTCTAGTGGTCTCCATCAATTCGCTGTTTTGATACCTCAGTGTAATACAGCTTCCTATTCCAGTAGCTTCTTTCCAAGAACTGCAGGCTTGTGGAACTCTCGTCCTGCTGACTGTTTTCCTCCTACCTATAACCTTAGTCTTTTCAAGACTAAGGCCACTAGACATCTCCTGTCTTTACGATAATCATCTTTCCTTTTTGCTAGCTCCTTACATCAAGTGGCTTTATGTCTTGTTGTCTGGAGCGATTTCCATAAATAAAATTTTTTTTTTTTTTAAATGACAGGGATATGATTCGGTAGATTTGTGGCATGCATCTTGACCACAAAATTAGTTCAGACTCCTTGCTATTGATTCTGAAGGTGTCCAGACTGGAGTCAGTTCTGCATTTCAACCATTTGCAGTGGTATGGACATGTTTTACGAAGCTCTGGTTGGATAAATAGATGTACATACATCTCAGTTGAGGGTAACCAAGAAAAAGGCAGGCCAAAGAAGACTTGGAATTATTTAGTCAAGGATGACCTCAAGTCAACATAAATGATAGAATTAGGTAGAAAAACTCACAACGTACTGCCATGCCCAATGTGCAACCCCCACCGGATATGGAAAAGACACGCTAATAACAGAAAAGGAGCTCAAAGAGGCTGCACTGCAAATTCCACTTTCTCCTCTTCGAAACTGAGATTGCCTCACTAACCTTCCGTTACTATTTCATAACCATATTTGGCCGTTTCATTTGAAACAACCTGATGGAATGCATTTATATTTTGCAATCTGCTACCTAAGATGGAATGATGTTACTAATAGTACTACTAATCAATATACTGATGATGATGATGATAAATATACTGATAAATATGATGATGATGATGATAAATATACTGATGATGATGATAAATATACTGATGATGGTGGTGATGATGATGATGATAAATATACTGATGATGATGATGATAAATATACTGATGATGATAAATACACTGATGATGATGATGATAAATATGATGATGATGATAAATATACTGATGATGATGATAAATATACTGATGATGATGATAATAAATATACCGATGATGATGATAATAAATATACCGATGATGATGATGATAATAAATATACCGATGATGATGATGATGATAAATATACTGATGATGATGATAATAAATATACTGCTGATGATGATAATAAATATACTGATGATGATGATGATAAATATACTGATGATGATGATGATAATATACTGATGATGATGATGATGATGATGATGATAATATACTGATGATGATGATGATGATGATGATAATATACTGATGATGATGATGATGATGATAATATACTGATGATGATGATGATGATGATAATATACTGATGATGATGATGATGATGATAATATACTGATGATGATGATGATGATGATAATATACTGATGATGATGATGATGATGATAATATACTGATGATGATGATGATGATGATGATGATGATGACGACGATGATGATGATGATGATGATGATGACGACGACGACGACGACAACGACGTCGTCCAAATGTGACGATTCAAATATAAACAATTTTTTTAAAAGTTTCGTCAAGCGGGTAGATAATCTGGCGACAAAGGTGGCATCGGCTGATGCTAACTTGTCAATATTCGTAAAGTAGAACACTATTGATTGATTACAGGTGTTAAAAAAAAACAACATGGATTACCTCCCATCTCATTTCACTTGCTTATTTCATTCTTTTCATACAATAAAAAAATAGATTAAAAATAGATTAAAAAAAAACTAAAAGTAAAAGCGATGAACTATTTGTGCTTTCATCTCTGAAATGGATTTGCAGGTGTCCCACTGCTAATTGCATTAACCAAGCATTCAAAGAGACAGTGACATTTATCTCAGAGAAAGAATTCATGAAAAGCTTTTCTGGCATTTTAATATATTTCATAGCATCATTATATCATATTCGGTTTAACGCTATGGACGCTTTTTATCAATTGATTTTCAAACTAACCTATCTCTGTCAGGTTTTTATCTATCCCTCTTTCTCTCAAGTCCATCCTTATCACTTCCTCCTATGTTTTCCTTGGTCTTCCCCTGTGAACTGACACTTCTACCTCAACTGTTCTACATCTACTAACCTAAGAACTCTCATCCATTCTTTGAACATGGCCATAAATATATTCCTATTTTAGAAAGCAAAAGATGAAGTGGATAACGACATGGACTGACAACCAGGGTGTACCAAGTTCGAAACCAGTCGGTTCCATAGCACCACTCACTTTTTCTTTTCTTTTTTTTTTGATGGAAATCGCTCCAGACAAGGCATGAAGCCACTTGATGTAAGGAGCTAAAATAAAAATTAAAATACTACTTCAAGATCAAAAACTAGCCAACGATAAGTGTTAGATAGATAGATTCCGACCCAGAAAACAGCAATTCTTCCTTCTTTGTCAGAAACAGCGCTCATGGAATGTGAGGACTAAAGGACAAAATAAAGGAAGCGAGAGTTGCGAAGCTGCCGAAAGTAAACCCAAGGTTCACTTTCTATGGATGTTGGTAATCTTCACGCGGTTCTTCCTGTAAATACAGGATTCTAGATAAAAATAAATAAATCGGGGAAAACCAATGCCAATAACCGAATCGAGCCAGGTTTTCCGAGTTAAGTGTAGACAGTTACTTGAGTGTGATTGACAGAGTTTGATCCTAGATTCAACTAGACTCATGATAAGAGAGCAGATAGCAGATTGGGGGCAGGTGTGACCGTGGTTAAGTGAACTGATGACCTGGGTGTGCCAAGTTCGAATTCAGTCGGTTCCATAGCACCACATTTACTATGGATGTTGGCAACCTTCACATGGTCGCTCCTGTAAGTACCTGACTCTAGAAAGAATCAGGGGAACAAATGCCAACAAGAGAAAAAAGCCGGTCAAAAAAGTTGTACTATATTGATTCATATGAATTAATTTACTTTTTTTTTTTATTTAATTGTGAAAAGAGTATGAAAAAATATGAGATTACACTACTGAAGTTATGGGCTAAGACATTTTTTGTTCTGTTAGTGTTAAATTCCCATTCAGGTTCAAGAGTCTTATAATAATCAAAATGTTCTCAATAATAAGTGTACATTTTACTTATGGTTGACATCTCATTAAGATCAAAGGTTATTGTTTCCTGGCCTATACTTATTCCATATACTAAACTAGAATACCCGTCCCAGGAAAGGTAAAATTAATTTCTTAAACAGTTTTGCATAACTTCTTA
The DNA here is from genome assembly GCA_963556195.1 of Sepiola atlantica. Classification (NCBI taxonomy): domain Eukaryota; kingdom Metazoa; phylum Mollusca; class Cephalopoda; order Sepiida; family Sepiolidae; genus Sepiola; species Sepiola atlantica. The sequence continues at coordinate 51,877,207 of OY744525.1, read as the reverse complement.
GTTCCCTTACGAATATTAAAATCAAGATGTAATGAAACAAAACTTTATGTCTAGAATCCTTATCCAATTTTAATCAAAATCCATTACATGATTTTAATTCTAGAAAATATCTAAAATTCAAGGCTTAAGCTTAACAGGTCTTAAGAAATTGAAATGTAGGTAATCTTGCTTAATTGGTATCTAATGACTATGGATCAAATTCAATGTAAATCTGAAATATTTTAATTTTTAAATGGGAGGTTGGGGCCATATTATGCCTCCTAAAACCCTTTAAAATACTTTAAAGAAACCGAAATTTGGGGAATTTTTATTAATTGATGTCTTATACATATTGTTAAAGTTTCACAAAACTCTGAAGTATCTGAATTTTCGTGAAGGGCATCCACCCCCTATTCATTAAACTAAATATAGCCCACATTACGACCCCTTACGCCTAGCAGCTGTGTTAAAAAAATTCATAATAATTGGTGAATTAGTTGTTTAGGAGTGAATCCTGTACATACAAATATATAAACATATATACATACCTAACTTTATAGCAATAGAGATGTCTAGAAACATTTTAAAGAATGATATACAAAGAATACTGAGGAATAATGCAATAATTTCTTGCACTTTCTATCTATTTATTATTTGTTCTTTACAATAATATTAGCATAACTAGCAGACCCGTGAACATTCCAGTTGTATTTTCATGTTGTATATTGCTGCCATGCTTAAAAAGAATTTCCATTCTATGGACATCTGGTGCGAAGACAGACCCCACGGAATTCTTGTACCAAACTAAAACATACCTATCTAAGTTCTTTGGTTAATGTATTTTCAGAATATATCTGGTTATGGGGGTCTATCTCCAAAACCCTTGTAGGAGTTTGTGACATATTTCCATTGTATGGACGTCCGACGCGAACACTGAACCCCATAAGATTATTGTACTATCTTTGGACAAAACAGATACTTCCCTTTGATCTTAGGCCGGAGGTCAAGAAAATGTATTTTTTTTTTCACATTTGACACAACTGAGACATCAAATGAAATTTAAATTTGATTTTTTTTTGCATGGCATCCTCGCACCCTATATTTTAAAAAAGTTGTGGAGAATAATAATGTATGTATGAACAGGAAATTGCCATAGCGTATTATTATATAGATTATAAAACTAGCTACACTCTAGATCTTGTTGGCGTTTTATTTTTTACCTTTCTACAGAATCAAAGAACAGAGGGAGATGGAAACTTCTGTTCGTATATCTTCACTATGACGATAATGATGGTTTCATAACAGAAAAGAGAGAAACGTCACTACCTATCGAGCAAACTACTTATAACATTTCAACGAGATAATAGCCATTTTCTGTCAACAAGAAGACGACGGGCAATCTATTGAGGTCGAAAGGATTCCCCATCTAACGTTACAAGCGGCTTATTAGTGTCACATAACATTACAGAGATAAAAACATTTCAAACTTGAGGCGATTAGGAATTTTACTCTGCAATCAATTTCTTGACTAATTGGCTGTGATTAGCAAAACAGTAAAAAAAACAAACAAAAAAAACAAACAAACATGAAATCATCATCAAATTCGGCTTAATGTCCGTTTTACATGCTGGCATGCATTGGACAGCTTTTAAAAATTGACTTACAAACTTACTATCTTGACTTACTATCTCTGGCCAGGTCTTTATTTATCCTTTTTTCTTCTAAGTCCATTTTTATCACTTCCTCCCATGTTTCCCTTGGCCTTTCCCTGTAAACTGAACATGCTACATCAACCATTCTACATCTACTAAACCAAGAATACTCATACCATTGCCCTATGGTCATACCATCAAAGTGTCCTGTTCTGCACACATCTCTCTATACTGTCCAGATTTAATCGTCCTGTGAGGTCATCAGATCTAAACCTGTCTACGACCCACACTACACATCAATCATATCATTCTCATATCATTTCTCTCCATGCAACGCATGTCCTCAACCCTCATTGGCCAGGTTTCACTTTTATACATCATCACACTGCATACACATGTCTGATAGGCCCCTCCCTTAGTCGACAGTGGTAACTGACATTTTCAAATTAAAACTATACATAGAAATAGAATTATATTTAAAATACACTTTTATGCCAAGTTTCTCAAATTTTCCTGTCCTCCAGCTATGGGTAAAATAGCAACTTGTGTTCCACTAATAGATATTTTACAATATGTATTGTTTCAACATTAAATAACCACAAAGGAGGTTGTCTTTTTACTAGGAGTCACAATTATCAAGGCTAAAAGCCACTCAAGGATAAGGGTTAAATGAGACGGATCGATTGTCAGTTGAATGATGAAGAATATTATGAGAGTTTTGAAAATGATGAATGGAATGAACAAAATTTGATTACTTATGAGGACGGTTTATGACAAGTATTTGTTGACATTGCATTTGAAAACGACCCCATGTTGTAGTCTGCAGGAAAGCAACACCGTGGTAAAGTGTTCCACAGGTGAAAAGTTCTCGGAAAGAAATTTTGTTCATGAAAATCCTGTTTGGAATTAGGCACACATCGTTAATATGTTGAAACAAATTGTCCTCTTAAATACACGTCAACTCAAATGGATAACATGTTTTTACTTTAAATTGTATTAAAAACGTTAAAAAAAATTATTTTTAAATCAGTGAAATGTTTTGATAGAAAAACTAGCAGGGATACTCGGCATTGTCCGGGATCATAGATAACACAGAAGAGTTAAAAAGAAAAGTGTGCAACATCTTTTAAAATCTTTCTTTCTCGTTCCCTTTTGAACACACCTCCGCCTTTTCTCTTTAGCAACTGGTTCAATATAATAGAAAGAGAAAGTCATCAGTAGCTAACTTTAATAGAATTTAGAACATTGTTGATGAGATGGTGTAGCATTTTTTTCTTTAAACTCTAAGGAAGAGAAATATTTGTTTTTAAGATGTTGAGAATATGAACTCGCATTTTTCAGTGTAAATTTTTATCGTGTCAACTGGCATTCCTTCCTCTTCTTTTCCTACTCATCCGTTTTTGATCTGCTTGTCCCTTTCCCGGCGTTCTCTTCTTCATAGCAAGACATGACAAAAAAGGTACACCTGTAGCACTACGATGGACCAATTCTTGGATCCCAGCAGTTTATCTTCATGGCAGCTCATTGCGTAGGCAGCTAGAGTCTTGTTGCATAGATGACATGTTATAAGTTGTTGCTCAGTGTATAGTGACGTCTCTCTGCTTCTTTCGCTCTTTCTTCTTGTTACAGTCATTTCCTTCTTCATAATAACAGCAGTTGTAAAAGTTATTAAAAATGACAGCATAAGATCATCTGGGGTTTAACGATGTTTTCTTGTTTCTTTCCCAGTATACATATATATAATATATCCACCCCATCTTCTATAGGGCCTGGGGGCAGCTATTCCTGAAGCACAACCCCTCTCTGTTGTCGGCCAGAAAAAAGAGAAAGATTTTCTCAGATTATTAGCAATGTGTCTCTCGCAACTTCCGGTCTATGGCGCAACATCCTGATGCAACACTTAACTCTAGACTTTCGCTTCTAATGGAATTTTCCACTACTCAAATCTTATGCTTACTTTAACCTTGTGTGGAAAATATCGTTTTTAACATCATTTTCACCTACCCACGTATTGAAATGTAATTCTTTTAGGAAAAAGAATATATATGCTTTTTTTTTAAATTTCTTTTTGAGTTTGAGTTCTTGAAGGAAGAAACAAAAATAATAGAAGATTGGAATTACAATGCGAGAGAATAGCAGAATGAGATTGAAAGAATAAAGAACAAAAAAGTGTGCATGTGTGTGTGTATGTGTGCATACAATGAAAGGAAGAATATTTTTTTTTATTAATCTTTTTCTTCCTAATTCAAAAGAAGAGATGGGTTTAATGAAGCAGTTCTTTTTATAAAACAAAGAAGGGGACTTTGATTACAAGATATTCAGTGCATTGTTTTTGAACAATGATTGGCTTAGTTTTAGCATCTTTTATCATGAGATAATGCAAAAATAATAACATAAGGGCTTTGTTTAGGTTGGTATTGGTAAACTATAAACAAAAACATGGCAGATGGTATGATGATGATGATGCCACCAAAATGGCTTGTCTTTTTTAATCAACAAGGTTTATAACAGATTTAATCAGGGCAGGTGGTATAGAACTTCCATTAATAGATGGTTAGCTCATTTATCGATTCTGATAGTGTGGTTGACTAGTTGAGGATATTTTTAAAGCTTATTTTGTTTGCGTACAAGATCGAAGTAGTGGATGTGCCCAATGAGGATTGAAATCACCAAACAAATATGTGAGTCAAGCTTGCAAATCAGGGAACCATGTCAGATTGTAGACATACAATGCTTATTTTAGTCTGCCACAAAACCACAATAGCCAGCCACTTGGTGAGAGTAGGACTTATTACTACATAAATCAAAGGTGGGAAGTCATGTGTAAAAAAGAAAAAGAAATCCAACTTTCAAGTTGGTTTGAAACTTTTTTTTTTTTACTAATGAGTCACCACTTATTAAGGCTAAATGCCACCCGAGGATAAATAGATTGTCAGTTGAATGATGAAGAATATTATGAGAGGATTGAAAAGTCTGCTTCCCATTGTCATAACCAGTATTTGTTGAAAGCAGTGTCCGCTGAAAGTCCAATCCGTTGAGGGCGGTGTCTGCTGAAGCTCCTGTCTGTTGAACATGATTTCAAATGAAAATCCCGTTACTTGAAGGCTGGTTAATCTTTTGCTTTCAATAGATCTTGTTTGGTGTCCTGTGGGAATCAGGGTACAAGCAGTAACCTAATCTAGTTTTATTGACTGCATTTAATTACGATTATCATCTCTTATGTTAATAAAAGTGTTTGTCCGTTTGCTGTACAATCAAAAGCTACTGATCCAGTTTTATTTACTGTACACAGAGTGCTCGATTTGTCTAACAGATATAACTATAGAATCTGTTATGCTTTCAAATCCTTGTAGTGCATTTGTGGTCATTTACGCACTAATAGTATTAAGGAAAGGTATGAACCTGCAATTTACCCCACGTTATTGGTAAAATAGCAGTTTCTGTTCAATGAATTGTTTACTATAGAGTTTGTGTTTCGGCATTGAATAACCTAAAATGAAGTGATATACAGGTTGACGCCCTCTCCCCCCCCCCCATGCCATCCATGGAATCGTTAATAAAACCCACGATCTTGTCTGCAATCCAACCATATTTGATACAAATAAACTTCAATCTATGTCTGACTTGTCCACCAAGTTTCAGTTATGAATGAGCAACAGTCTTTGTTTTATCACTGTTCAATTATATACGGAGCCATTTAGCTGATTGTCTCATTCGTAGGAGGTGCGATCCTGAATGGGCTTCACATTCTCTAGACCTTTCCCGATTTTTATCTGTGGGGTTATCTAAATGATAATGTCTATCAAAACAATCCTAACATTATTCCTGAACTTAAGAGGCCAATAACAGTCCAAATTAGGACAGTGCCAAGAGAGTAGTGTGTCACAGTTATTGACAATTTTGCACATCGTATCCAGGTGTGCTTGTAATGCTGATAAAAGAAAGACTGTTGGAGATCCATGACTGAAACTTGGTGAACAATTCAGGCATAGATTAAAGTTTATTTGTACCAAATATGGTTCAATTGTAGAAAAAAATTGTGAATTTTATTAACAATTGTACGGGTGGCATTTTTGGGCGGGTCACTTTGTAAAACAGACAAATCAATCAAATTGACAGAACGCATCTTTTGCAAACTTTACAATTTCTCTTACAGATGTCTGGTGCTACCACGTCAGGCCAGGCTGTCTGAAAATACTGGCTTCCTGACCTAAAATGGACCAAACATTGATGTTATTGCTTTTATCCTTTCCCTTTGCAAAACTCAATCATGTTCTACAAAATCAAAAACAAAACCAATTTTCCTCAACAAAACAACCAAACAAAACGCCATAAATCAATATTTGAAGATATAAAGAACTTGAAGCATAAAAACTGCAAACAGAATAGTTAATCAATCCCTAACCTCTCTATGTTAAGAATAGCTTTCTAAATTATAACGTTATTTCAGTTCGGTCCGTAAACTGCATAAATACCCTTTTTTAAATTTATTTTCTGACTAATTTTCTGAATTTTCCTAATGAGTTATGGTTACAACAATAAAACAACGGTTTGAATTATCTCCCTTTTCAACACACTCTTCTAAATTAGAGATGAAAATGTCATCTACCCCAATAATACAGAAGCACCGTTTTTTAATAATTTTTTTATACTTTTCTATAATTTTTATATTCTATAACTTTTTTACAGTTTTTATATTCTATAGTTTTTTTTATAGTTTTATATTTTTGTTTTTATAGTTTTTAATAATTTTCATATTTTATAGTTTTCTATAATTTTTATATTCTATAGTTTTTTTATAGTTTTCTATAATTTTTGTTTTTATAGTTTTTAATAATTTTCATATTTTATAGTTTTCTATAATTTTTGTTTCTATAGTTTTTAATAATTTTCATACTTTATAGTTTTCTATAATTTTTATATTCTATTGTTTTTATATTCTATAGTTTTTATAGTTAAACTTTTTTTTTTTTAAATTATATATTTTAAATCAATATAACAAAATTACCATATTCTGTATTACCTATAAACACTAACAAATGAGAAGTACTGACTACTAAAGGGTAAGAAGATTGTATAACACCAATAATCTATTTAAGTTAACTTGACAAACTTTATATAGGAAGGATGGAACGGGCATGGTCGGTCGGGGGGGGGGGGGGGGGTTAGCTAATCCTTTATCGAAGGAGAAAGAAGAGGAAGGGGAGCATCTGCCTTATTTGTTATTTTAGTCAACATTGGAAATTTATTCTATTTTGTTTTTTAATAGAATGCAACACCAAGAAAAGACCAATGAAGAAATGTTCAACTATTATTTGCACTGTTTTTCTATTCAAACTATTGTCTTCATTAACGTGTGCCCTCCAGCAGGTGAATCGTTAATTAATGTATGTTCATGTTCTTCTCGTATTTGAAGGAACACCACCTTACACAAATAAAAACAATCATGTCTAAATATTTTTTTTTACTAATGAGTCACCACTTATCAAGGATAAAAGCCACTCGAGGATAAAGGGTGATAAGATGGATAGCTTGACAGGTGAACGATGATGAATCTTATGAGAGGATTGAAAAATTAATGGAATGAATAACATTTGATGACTTATGAGGATGGTTTATGACAAATGGATTTGAAGATGATCATGGTGTAGCCCAATACAACATGAAAATTCACTAGTTTGATATGTCAATTTAAATGCAATTTAGGTCCAACTCTGAAAATTTCACAAGATAACTTTATATGTTAGATAATCAACTGAGCAGAAAGAGACTCTGGTGTGTTCAGATTCTCAATTAATGTAAAGTAATTAATATGAAATAACCAAAAATGGATATTCTACAGTTATGTCCATTCAATCTAAGCGTTGAGTGATGTACATGATATTTCAAACTGAAGTGTGACAGACCGACCAACAGACAGATCCTCCGATAGTGATGCTTAGACGCATTTAAAATAAGATGCATCCATTCAATCTACACATTTAACAATGAAAATACTATTTCAAACTGAAGAAGTATGACTGACTTACTGACGGATAAGTCGACAGACAGAGCCTCTTATAGGAGTTGTATAGACATATCTAAAAGGATAAGTTTCTGTATAACTAGTTACTGATATATAAGAAAGTTTCATCATGCGGGTAATAGAAACATTTTAATGAGATTTATGTACAAAGCATTTAACATCAACATAAATATATCAGCATAGATATCGGTACAAAAAAAACCCTAGGGTTGCGCAAAGAGATGTTCGTGCATGTAAAAAAAAGGGGTAATGAGACTTTTGGGACAACAAAAAACTTTTTGTAAGAAGACAAATGATAAAGCCCTTTTATATGTACAATAGGAAATTAGATTCCTAGCAAAATTTTTTAACCTAAAGCTCTTTGGAAACTTACTGATAAATTCTATCTCATTCTGAGAGAGATGGAGAAAGAGAGAGAAGAGAGAAAGAAAAAAGAAAAGAGAAAGGAAGAGAGAGAAAAGAAAAAAGAGGGGGGGCGAAAGAAGAAAAAAAGAAAAGGGGGACGAAGACAGAAAAAAGGGAGAGAGAGAGAGAAAAAAGGGGAGAGTAAGAGAGAAAAGGGGAGAGTGAGAGAGAGAAAATGGAAGAGAGAGAGAGAGAAAAGGGAGAGAGAGAGAAAAGGGAGAGAGAGAGAAAAGGGAGAGAGAGAGAAAAGGGAGAGAGAGAAAAGGGAGAGAGAGAAAAGGGAGAGAGAGAGAAAAGGGAGAGAGAGAGAAAAGGGAGAGAGAGGGAAAGGGAGAGAGAGGGAAAGGGAGAGAAAAGGGAGAGGGAGAGAGAAAAAAGGGAGAGGGAGAGAAAAAAAGGGAGAAAGAGAGAAGAAGAGAAAGGAAGAGAAAAGAGAGAGAGAGAGAGAGAAAAGGAGGAAGAGGGATATATATAGAGAGAAATGGAGGGAGAGAAAGGGGGATGGAGAGAAATGAAGGGAGGGAGATAAAAGCAGGGAGAGATAGAAAAAGGAGGAAGGAGAGAAAAGGGAGGAGAGAGAGAGAAGTGATTTGTTGTTGTTTGAAAATCTAAAGTGAAGGATTATGTATGAATGAATAATTTATGAATGAATTATTCAAATTTCATCGCTAGCTTTGTTTTTTTTTTAATGCTCCAATTTGGTTGCACAGTCTTATTCGCCATTGTCTCTAATTTCCGAGCTTTAGTGTTTTTTTTCTTTTCTTTTGATTGAATGAATTATTCATATTTTCGGCTTCTTTTTTTCCTGCTATCAACACACTTTCATTGGTCGTTTCACCAAGCTTCTTTATGTGCAGTATCAGAACATTTACAGTTTTTTTTATTCTTACCAAAATTCCCGCATCGGTTGTCATTCAAGTGATAAAGATGTTCCAGTATTTAATTTACTATTCAACCTTTGTTGCTCAAATCAGAAAGTAAAGATTGGAGAGATGAGCCGGGAGATCAATCCTCGATAGAGTTATGTCAAAGACTCAAAAATGGTATTTGATGACTCCTTGCTAAACACTCAGCATTATAAGGTGAGGATCAAGGATAAGTGGAGAAATTCATGGAAAGGAGTCGTGCTCTCCTCTACATCTCAGCATAATGGTCAAAGAAAAAGAGAATCTTCAGACCGTCCTCAACTACAGTCGATCCATTTATTAAAATTATTCATTAGGGCTCATGTTGCTATTTTAGCTATACCTGGGAGAGGGGTTCATACCCCCCCCCCTTCTTCCCTTCCTCTAGGATATTATATTGTAGGTTAACACTAATAAATAAAGTAAAGGAGTGCAGTTACAGGGAGAGATTGGACAAATTGGGATTGACTACTTTGCTGGAGAGAAGAATGAGAGGTGATATGATTGAGACTTTCGAGATAATTAATGGCATTTCTAACTATGGTGGGCATTTTTTTAGTATTTCTCCAAGATCTGGAAAGTTATTGTCAAGGCAGTTTTACAAAACTAGATCTGTTAACCAGTTATGTTTTTTTGCTCACAGAGTAATATGTTTTTGGAATAAGTTGCCAGATCGGATTAAGAACAGCAATAGCGTGGATCAGTTTAAGATGAGTTTGGATGAATTCAGAGAAAGTGGTAGGATGGAGAAATTGAGGGGGCACTTTTGGCAGTTGTCAAATTAAATATTTAACAGTATTTTATCTGGATATCGATACTGTACTAAGAATTTAATTTTTTTAAATTTTAATTTTTAATTTTTTTTTTAACAGTTGAATTGAGAAGATAGTTAAAGAGGAGATGCCCACAGAGGCATAACAAACAAATAATAATAATAATAATAATAGATCTGATGTGATTTTAACTTGGCATATATATAAAGTGGACCTTGGGTTTACTTTCGGCAGCCTCGAATCAGAATGCAAGAAAATAATTAGACGGTAAGTCAACATTTTAATTGATGGAATCACAAAATTCACTTATTTAAATTGATCAAAGCGATAATGAATTTGGTACTTATGCAGATTAGTACCCAAGCTAAACTCGACTTGGCATCGGTTAGGGCTATGGTTAGCTTGGATCCTAATCTGTATAAGTACCATGAATTTTAATGAACCCCCAACCCTAACACTGTTTTAATACTTGTTCAGTAAAAAAAAAAAAAATTTTTTTTCATGCAAAAAAACATTTTATAACCCTAACACCGTTAAAACACTTATTCAGTGATATTTTTCTTAAAAAAAAAGTTTTACGTGTAAAAAAACAAAAAAAAAACATTTTTTTCCAGTTGTACATCCAGCCTAGTTTTGGATTTTTGAACGCAGGCAACCGACTTTTCATTCAGCTTTTTCCAGCCGTCTACCAAAACATCCGGCTTTTTAGCTTGAATCCTAATCGTGACCAGTACCCATTCTTCTTCATGCATGAAATTTTCCAGCTGTTTGAGAAGAATCTAGACCACAATAGTGACGGCCGCAGAGAAAAGAGAGAAGCGACCAACAACATCCATAGCTACATCAAGAACATGAGCAACGTGAAGCTTAGCCTGCAAATGGGGGACATCGATCTGATTGTATTTCTGCAGTGACCATCCGTTTTACAGTATGTAAGTACATTAAAATTACTGTCTCAGTTTTAGTAGATCTTTTTCCTATTGCATCCAAAGGAGGGCATTAGCATTAATGCACATGTGTGGTCTCTGGAGATTTCAACTCCAACAGGAGACCTCACTAATGCACTTAAAGAAAATAAAAAGAGAGATTGCCTTAAGTTTATTCAAGCAGATATGACATCTGTTTGAATAAACTTAAGGCAATAATAATAATAATAATAATATAATCCAATTCAAATGTTCCTTAATTTGATTTGTTTTTTTTCATTTTCATAGTATTTCAGGGAAAAATTTCAACAAAAAAAGTTTTATTGCATACTATCAGTGCTACTCGGCATCGCCTGGGATTCAAATTTCCATAAATTACACAGATTACAGAAAAAAATGAAAGCAAATCTAAAAACTTTGACTTGACTTATGTGCATACTCCAGAGAGCTTCGCTACAGGCTTAATAACAAAATTCTGCTACGGATTACGGTCTTGGGCCAGTCTTTCATCTGTCAGGAGCGGCATGCCAGTCTCAACCCTTATCTGGTCATCCCATCGCTTTGACGGTCATCCTCTTGATCTTTCTTCAATGAAATCTTCTTGATATGATATGGTAGACGGGAAACATGTCCAAACTACATTCATCTCTTTTTTCGAATGACATCGTTGATGGATGAAACTCATAGTTGAGGAATAAGTGCACTTGAGCTTTGAGCCTTTTTAAAAAAATATTTTACTCATAACTTACATGTGTGTACCAAGGCGCACCACTTATATCGGACATTACACACCAGACTTCAATAAGAACAGAAGTTCAAGACTAAGTGGCAACATGTCGCTTAAAAAAAAAAAAAAATATTGTCTGTATCCTCCTGATAAAGATTCTTTTATGAATCGAAAATTTGAATTTTAAATAAATAATATTTTATTTTAAAAAAAAATCTGTGCATTGGATTGGTCTCTTTACGGTTTAAAAAAATCTTTTTAAAATTTTTTTTATTTTGTAAATTTAAAAACATTTGTTCTTAATTTTGTTTTCATGTTTTAAAAGAAAAATTCAATAAAAAAAACTTATGTTCGTAAGAATAGTCGGAGTCAGATTTTTTAATCTCCGAAGAATCAACAAACAATCTGAGTATTGGAAGACTTTAAAATAAGGAGTCAGAGATTCTGGAATTCTAGGAGTCGGAGTCGGACCTTATACCTTTTGTCTCTGCAACCCTGGTTTTAACAACAAAATCGCAGAGACAGTAATTTATTTTACTTTTGAAAAAAGAATTAAATCAAAAAAGAAAAAATTCTGTTTCAGATTCACAAGTCTGTAATTTTTTTTTTTTTTTGTAGAAATCGCTTCAGACAAGGCATGAAGCCGCTTGATGTAAGGAGCTAACACGAACGAAAGATGATTATCGCAAAGACAGGAGACGCCTATTGACCTTAATCTTGAAAAAAAAAAAAACAAGGAGGAAAACAGTCAGCAGAAAGAGTTCCACAAGCCTGCAGTTCTTGGAAAGAAGCTACTGGAATAGAAAACTGTATTATTGTATAATTGTGAAAAATTAGTTTCCCTACATCTGGCGTTTCATATCAAAGCTATAATTGTACTATCATAAAAACAACATTACCAGTCCACACGAGTTTCAGAAGATTTGAAACACCCACTATTTGATAAAGAGGTCTTACCTCGAAATATATTATGGAACACGGTCACACACATTAGATCACTGTGTAGAAGTTGTGACTAAATAAGTAAGATTTACTATTAAATTTTTTTTTTTTTTTTTTTTTTTTTTTTAATCACTTTGTTTGTCCTCAACACCGACATATTTCCATTTCTTGCATTGTTGGGAGGTTTATGTCCACTTAAAATTGTTGCTAAATGTGAGCAAACTGTGTCACTCATATATATACATAAGGATAAACGGTTTTGCCATGATAAAATTAAACGCTGCTAACAGTAATGACGGCCAATTAAAGAAGACGGATAACAAGTGAACAATAATCGCACTACCAACCCAAAGTAATCAATGATGCTAAAACTGGTACGAGTTTGCAGCAAGTGATTCTATATTTAACAGAAATCAATCAAAATTCAGTTGAGTGCATTTAGAAAGAATTCATCAGATGGAGCGGCATGCAGCCTTCCCAGGCAGAGGTGAACTCATAACCTCTACAGATAACTCTTAAAGAGATCGTCTAGGATGAATTGTAACATTGCCGTGGTAATAGGTGACTTGTAACAAACTTTATTTTTTTAAACCTCTCCTATCATTTGACAAGAAAGATTTTTTTAAATAAATCTATAATACAATTAGATTTTTTTTCTAATGGGGTAATATATTTTGTGATCAAAATCAAGTTAAAAATAGCATTAGTGTAGAAAAAAATTAAGAATCTGACGTTTAAACTTCTCGGCCTAACATTCACAAGCAACATGACTTGGAATAAATACATAGAAGATACTGCCAAGTCTGCAGCAAATAAGGTGGGCTCCCTTTACTGGGCTAGAAAACTTCTCACACATGCCAGTATCCTATATCTCTATAAAGCCACCATTCGCCCATGCATGGAGCATTGTTGCCACATCTGGGCTGGTGCAACAACCACTTGTTTCTCCCTCTCAGACACGGTGCAAAAAAGAGTCTCTAACCTATTAGGTGTCGCACTGTCTACAAAACTCCAGCCCCTGTCCTATCATCATAATGTTGCATCACTGTGCTTGCTTTAACAGTACTTTCATGGAATGTGTTCCGATGAAATTACTGCACTTGTACTCCCTCAACGTAATTACCTCCGACCAAACTAACTAGCAGCAAAATCCCACCCCTTCACTGTAGAGGCCCCCAGATGCTGAAAACTTTCTATTCTAATGGCTTTTTTCTTCGAATCGGTTACCTTTGAAATTCCCTCTCTGCTTCCTGTTTCCCCCGACTGTACCGAAATACAAAAATTTAAATGTAATGTGAAAACAATCCCCTACTTAAGATACCTCCTATAAATCTGGCCCCTAATCACAGTAGCCCCTTATGTCTCAGTGGCAATGTGTTGCCTTGTTTGAGGTGAACAGAAGTTTTTTAAAAAAATATATATAAATAAATTGGATAAATTTATAATAAAATAACTGATTTACAAGGTCATTTTTAGCTTCTATCTGATGAAATATTAAAAACAAGAATTATTAAAGAGAGGAAATGTCTTCTTTGTAATATTACTTTCGTATGGGCTTCCATACGTGCTCCCGGAGCTGGAAGTCATCAGCTGACTGTTGTTAAAACTGGCCATGTGTGCCATCATTTTTATATTCCGTTTTAATTGAATAAAGCTTGGCTTCCAAGTAAGACGTGTTTTATTATTACAATTTATTCAACTAAAACTTTTTTGGACGTTTACCACGATACTAAGATAGATGTGACATGGAAACCTAAATGCCTAGATATTGATCCCAGTCTACCGACAGCTGCCAAGGAATACCGACACCGGCGTGCAATACTAACCAATTACTTTGAAGATTATCAAGAGAGAATACCAAACAAATACAGAGCCTTGTTAAGCTGTGTTAGCTCTAGTATTTATGAGTTTATAGAGACATGTACGAACTTTGATGCTGCCATAGGAAAACTGGACAGCTTGTTTATTAAAACACCGAATGAAGTCTTTGCAAGACATGTACTAGGTACCAGACGGAAGAAACCAGGAGAATCGATAGACTAGTTTTTTCGGGAGTTGGAGAAACTAAAAAAAAAATTGCAACTTTCGCGACCACAGTGCAGAGGAGTGTGGCATGAGGCAATGCGTGACGCATTCATTTCTGGGATATCCTCGCCTGCAATACGACAGCGGCTCTTGTAAAATAAAACACTGGACCTTCTAATGGCGTACAGTCAAGCCTCTGCGTTGGATATAGCCCAGCATAATAGTGATGCGTACGCAACTCTGGATACCTACCTGGCTACGGTTGTGGACCCAGGGTCACCACAGGTATGTGAGTTTAATTGTTCCAGTCCCCCAGTTGCTCCCAGGGAATCGGCTATGGCTGCCACATATAAAAATCGTAAATGTTTCTTCTGTGGTTTCTTCTATCAAGAGATAGCTGTCCCTCCCGCGAGGCTACTTGTAATAAATGCTCCAAGAAAGGACATTATGCCCGCATGTGCAAGTCTCAGTCTTCAAGTTCAGTGGCAACATTGGTCAGTTCTCACTTACTGACCACATTTACCAACATACCACAAGGACTCGCTCCAGCTGCAATGCATGTGACTGTTAATGGGAAAAGATTAAGCGCTCTCCTGGATTCTTGCAGTACTGATAGTTATCTTAATGAAAGAATTGTGCAGGAACTAAAACTAAAAGTTTATCCGTCCAATAAAGATATTTCTATGCCTCAGAAAACCTTAAGACTTGTTCCAAGGGCTATGTTGTTGTTAACCTAGCTCTCGATCTTAATAACTAGTTCTACATTGCTACACGGCTTGGTATTCTGAAAACTCTGTGTTCGGACTTAATACTTGGCCAGGATTTCTTGCGTCAACATCATAGTGTAACTTTTAAATATGGTGGGCCCCCGTCCCGAGTTAACTATGGATAGAGCTCCCCCCTTTTGTGCATTGGCCGCAGCAAAAATAGAAGAGCCGTCTCTTTTTCAAAATGTATCTTCAAACTGCAAACCAATAGCTGGCAAATCTAGATGTTTTAGCAAGGACGATCAGATATTCATTGCAGAGGAAGTTAATCATCTACTCTCTGAAGGCATCATCGAAACCAGCATATCACCATGGCGAGCCCAAGTAATGGTAGTAAAAGACCCTACCTATCGACATAAAAAGCGGATGTGTGTGCATTATTCACAGACAATTAACCAATACACTGAATTAGATGCCTACCCTTTGCCAAGGATAGACGACATGGTGAATGATCTTGCAAAATACAAGGTATTCTCCACTTTTGATCTTAAAAGTGCCTACCACCAGGTGCCGCTGAATGAGACTGATAAAAAGTATACCTCGTTTGAGGCAAATGGTTGCTTGTATCAGTTTTGTAGAATTCCATTTGGAGTCACAAATGGGGCCGCTGCCTTTTAGCGAGCTATGGACAGTATAGTAAAAGAGGAGAACCTGCACGGTATTTTCCCATACCTTGACAATGTAACAATTGCAGGACATACTCAGGAGGAACATGATCAAAAGTTCCTAGAGACTATTGGTCAGAGAAACCTTACTCTTAACCAATCAAAGACTGAAGTCCATGCCTTCTATTAACGTGCTGGGATACTGTGTTGGGAATGGTGTCATCAAGCCTGATACCGAGCGACTTCGCCCATTACAGGAGCTTCATCCACCCGAGAACTTAAAATCACTTAAAAGGATAATTGGAATGTTTACGTACTATGCAAAGTAGATACATGAATTTTCTAACAAAATTGAACCGCTAAAAAACGCGAAAAAATTTTCATTAGAAGAGAAGGCCTTGAAATCCTTCAACTTACTAAAAATAGAGTTGGAAAAGGCTACTCTGCAGACG
Organism: Sepiola atlantica; assembly: GCA_963556195.1. NCBI lineage: Eukaryota > Metazoa > Mollusca > Cephalopoda > Sepiida > Sepiolidae > Sepiola > Sepiola atlantica. The sequence continues at coordinate 51,861,024 of OY744525.1, read as the reverse complement.
GTGAATGAAGACTTGCTCTTCGAGGTAGAGTGTGATGCATCCGATGTTGCGATTTCCGCCGTTCTTAATCAAGGAGGACGACCTGTGGCTTTTATTTCTAGAACACTACAAGGCAGTGAACTAAAATACCACATCGTAGAAAAAGAAGCGACTGCCATTATTGAGGCAGTGCGTAAATGGAGCCACTATCTGGCACAAAACCACTTTACTTTGATTACAGATCAGCAGTCAGTAGCCTTTATGTTCGATAGTAAAAGGTGTACTAAAATTAAGAATGCAAAAATCCAGGAACTTGCTGTATTCAACTACACGATTAAGTATCATCCTGGTAAGGATAATGTGGTCCCTGACACATTTTCCCGAGCATACACTTGTTCAACTTTTAATAGCTCCACATTTGCTGACCTTCACAATGGACTGTGTCATCCGGCCGGGGATAACTCGACTGCTTCATTTTGTAAAAGCAAGGAATCTCCCCTTTTCTACAGAAGAGGTAAAGAAGATGTGTGCTTCTTGTAGAATTTGCGCAGAGCTAAAACCCTAATTCTATCGCTTACCAAAAGGAACTCTTATAAAAGCAACAAAACCTATTGAACACCTTAGTGTGGATTTTAAGGCTCCTCTGCGTGATGTATCGACTAATTGTTATTTATTAATTATAGTTGATGAATACTCTCATTTCCCTTTAGCTTTTCCATGTCCCAATATGCATGCAGCAACAGTGATCAAATGTTTAGATTTGCTATTTAGCCTATATGGAATGCCAAGTTATATACGTCCAGATCGAGGCACATCTTTAATATCCAAGGAGCTGAAATCTTTATCTCCCAGAAAGGAGTTGCCACTAGTAATACCACTCCTTATCATCCAACCGGAAACGGACAAGTAGAGAGAATTAATGGCATTATATGGAAGGCGATTCGTTTAGCTCTTTGATCGCATAACCTGTCTGAAAAGCATTGGGAACTTGTACTTGCCGAGGTGCTCCACTCACAGAGATCGTTGTTGTGTACAGTAACTAACGCCACACCGCATGAACGTTTCTTCACATTCCAGCATCGTTCATCCCATGGAAACTCGCTTCCCTCTTGGCTAATAACTCCTGGACCCGTACTGCTAAACCAAGTTGAGCTCCTTAACAGTAACCCGACCTATGCAAACATTAAGTACCCAGATGGACGAAACTCTACTGTGTCTGTTCGTGACTTAGCACCTTATCCAGAAGCCCAGACAATCTCCGAGTCGCCTATTGAGGAACAAGAGAGGGAACCATTTTGTGCCAGTACATGATAATATACAATGCCATAACGGGGGTTTATGATGACACGTTGGCTCAGCCTGAACTAAGGCGATCCAGTCAGATACCAAAGCCATGTCATAACGGGGGCTATGATAAGACGTTGACCCAGCCTGAACTAAGGCGATCCAGTCGGGTACCAAAGCCTCTCAATCGATATGAAGATTGGCTGGAGTAGCAAGTAAAAAAAAAAAAATATCATAGTTATCGTTTTAGTAATGACGGATTTTACGAAGGACGATTTCTGGTTTAACCAGATGGTGTTTCTTTAAGAATTTCCTTTTCGAAAATCTGTAATTTGTTTAAAAGTTTTTCATGTTAGAAGAAAAAAAAAAAAAAAAAAGATATATATATATATATATATATATATATATATATATATATATATATATATTTATATGTATATATATTGAAGCCACTTTTTTTTCTTCTTCTTTCTAGCAATGTAATATTACTTTCGTTAAAAATATATATATATATATATATATATATATATATATATAAAATAAAATAAAATAAAAATCAAAAAAATTAAATTATTGAAGCCACTATCTTTTTTATTTCTAGCAAGGAAGAATGTAATATTACGTTCGTATTGGCTTCCATACGTGCTTCCGGAGCCGGAAGTCGTCAGGTGACTGTTGTTAAAACTGGCCATGTGTGCCACCATTTTTATATTCCGTTTTAGTTGAATAAAGCTTGGCTTCCAAGTAAGACGTGTTTTATTATTACATTCTTTTTTCTCTATTTTCCTCATTAAAATAAACTTACCATCCAAATATATGATTTCCAGAATGAGCGGCCCTTTTTTTAATTTTACATCAATAGATTCACCTGAAGAGGGGCTCCTTACAGACTTCTGAAAACTTGGGTAACTAATTTATGTCAATAATGTAATAAAGCAAAGTGCATTTTTAATTGTATAATCATGTAGACACACCGGTTCTCATGAGTTAAGCACTGTTGAGCCTGGTCAATACTAGATGGATGACCATTTAAAAATATCACGCACTGTATGTGAGAGTACTGTGACATTTTCCTGGAAAAATACCCAAAAAACTACAGTTCTGAACATGCCTTCAGTATAACCTGCTAAACGACACATGTGATGATACAATGGAACAATCGCCCCCGGAAGTACTGTTCTCAAGCATGTGGCGAAGCTCCCCAGAGTATGCAGATGGATGGATATATATATAATATTACTATTTCATGTATATACATATATATTATAAAATAATACAATATTAGGTTTGTATATTTTCAGTATTTACTTCAAAAGTATTCAATACGTGAGAAGAGCTTAGTAGTAAGATGAAAATATACTCATGGCATGTAAATTACAGAAACGTTTATGTTTCTATTTCCGTAGAAAATCATCAGCCTAATTGTGTGAATATATGAGATATATATATATATATATATAGATATATATATATATATAGATATATATATAGAGAGAGAGAGATAGAGATAGAGATAGAGATAGAGAGAGAGAGAGAGAGTATTTAAAAACGTAAAACAAGCAAACATATTATTCAAGTATGAACAGAGATTTGTTTAATTTAGAAGTCCAAAAGAAAAGATTTGTCTTGCTTCCTTATTTCAAGAAATTTCAAAATAATAATTATCATCAGAAGGAAATTTTTGGTAGATTACCAAAATAGTCCGTCAAAATTTAGTAAAAGGATTATGCAGATATATACAAAAAAAAAAAAAAGTGGAACAACAGAAAAAAGATTTTTTTTATTGGTGTTTTATCTCATTTGGGCAGAATCAACAAATTCTTATTTTTAAGGCAGTTGAAAATGGTAACAAAATCCATTCCAACTCGAGTGAAAAATGTCACAATGGTAAGAGGGCTTTTTTTAAGAAGCATAGTCCCCAAAAGTTCAAATAGATCAATTGCCCGGCAAAGTTAGTATGAATAGGACGAGATGATTCGAAATATCTTCCCTATACCAAAAGTAGAAATAATTTTCAAAATGAAAAGAAATAATAATGGATGCTTGTCATTCAAAGTTTTTTTTAAACTAGTATAAAAACAACGAAACAATAAGGGGAGAAAAACAAAAGGAAACAGATACAAAATTAAAGAGAGATAATCTTAAATAAATCAAAATGTGGTGAAGAGGAGCTAACTGAAGCTATTTCTGAGTTTTGAAGGGTTAAACTGTCCTGACTTTTACATATGAAATCCTATATATATATATTCCATGGTAAATGCCAGTATACTGAAATCATATGCCCTTAATAGGGTTAAGATGAAAATTCATATACACTAAATGTACAAAAACAAGGAAATTCCCAAATTTTTACACTTTTATTGTCATTAATTAAGGGTATGATTACATATCAACCAAACCATTTCATTATCACATCACTGCAGTATAAATCTCTATGCATGAGTGGATGAAGTGTGTTAGGTGCACTGAAGAAAAATTCCTACCAGTAAAATACATAGCCCTGTTATGCTCGTATACCCTTACTGACAATAAAAGTGTAAAAATTTGGGAATTTCCTTGCTTTTGTACATTTAGTGTATATGAATTTTCATCTTAACCCTATTAAGGGCATATGATTTCAGTATACTGGCATTTATCATGGAATGTCACTACTTTTGTAAAGGCTATGCCGCAATACAATGGTCATTTTAAAGGTTTTTTGGAATTTTCTGGAAAACTAAGGTATATGGTAAACTGAAATTAAAATGCCATCAACTAGACCCTAGAACCTCTATCTCTGCCAAAAATCAGCTGAATCCATCAAATAGTTGATGAGATACAGGGTGGCACATACGTACGTACACACGGATAACACAAAATCATGCCCGACCTTTCTGGATCTCTGGGTTGCCTTGACTAATGATGCTGAAATTCTACACACTTATAGAACCTATCAAAAAAAAATGTTGTGCAAAGTGTTAACTAATTTGGTTTATTGGTTTTTGAGTTATGACTGATCAAAGAAATGAGATTTCTAGCATAGGCCGTTTTTGAAGTCTATTAAGGGATAGAGCACTCTCATGCCTCCCTTGATATATATAAATAAATATGATGAACATTAAATTAAAAAAGTACTGCACTAAGTGTCAGAATGACTTATATGATGCAATTAAAGACGTAAACAATTCTAATAATTTCTTAATTTATGCTGAAGAAACTAGAAACCTTACAGCAAGAAAATGTACTAAGAATTCTTTAAAAAAAAACAACAAAAACAACTGGATACAAAATAAACTTGGAGAACGTCATCAACTAAAAAAAAAAAAAAAGAGAAACCATACATTATATCAATTTTGTTTTGCTTTCTTTAAAAGTTGAAATGTGATTATTGGATAAAAAATAAAAGATGCCCAAAGTGACATAATAAACAAAAAGAAGCAGAAGAAGCAGATTTAGAATAAAATCAATACGAAAGACGAGAATCTGAAATTAAAATAAAAATATCTTGAATCTTTTATATTAAACTAGCATGGCTACTCGGCGTTACCCGGGAGGGGTATGGACAACAAAATAGAAGAGTTAAAAAGTGTGCGTAAAATCTTTGTTAGGAAACTTCTATCTTACCAACTCTCTATATCTCCCTCTCCTCTCTCTCTCCTTCCCAATCAAGAAGGATTTCCCCTCTGAGGATAGAACAGATAATACACTTTGATCCTAACCCGAAGGCCGAGAAAGTGTATTTTAGTTCGAATTTCACACCAAAGATCGATGGAAAAAAAGAAGTTCTAAATGTCGACACCTCTACCCGACTAATTTTGTTTTCAGTGCCATCTCCCTCCCCCCCCCCCCCGCCAGAAAAAAGAATGAATATTACAAAAAAAACAAAAACATGTGTCCATATTCTGTCCAAAGCAATGCTGAAAAAAGAATATATCAGCTTTGTGGGGGTGTCTTGTGTAGTTTCTGACTTTTAGCTAGACAGACACAGACAAACTACTGCCCTTTATATAATAGACTCTCTGCAACTACCCGGCGTTGTTCGGGAGTCTTTTTACTTTCATTTCTGTTTGGCTTTTATTCTTTATTTTATACTGTGTTTTTTTATAGGATTTTGAAAGTTCAATTTGATTATTAAATTGTTAATTGAACCAAATTCTAACTAATTTTTAAAGATAATGTTGTTTACATCTCTTTATAAAATTATTGGATGTAAATAACTTTCACTTTTTTAATATATGTGCATTTGTTAAGTATTTTAAGGCCAAAAATGACTTTCTATTCGACTGCTTAAATGCTACAAAATCCCTTTCAAATTTCTAAAAGTTACAAAGTAAATACACAGACACACGAGAAGTGGTAACATGATTTTTATAAACATTGAGATTTACAGAAATTATTATATACAAACTGAAAAACCTCCGGGTTGATATAATATTCTTGTTTTTTTACCTGCATTTATCGACATACAAAAAAGTAAGAATGTTATATAATTTATAATATTTAGTTGTTTAGTACTCTTGTCTCCCTTTGTCAGTGAATTTTCACTGTATAAAAGTTGCAGTTTGAATTTTGTAAAAACCAGAAAACAAATTAAAAAGATATAAAAAAATTCAAGCAAATCTGTTTAACAAAAATCACGGAAAGTGGTCGACCATAGTCGCAACGACCCAAAAGCCCCCTTTTCATTGGCTACTACACAGAGGTGTAGGGGAAGGCGCTACTCCTTTTCCAGGATTGCCTCACTTACCCTTGATCCTCATCTTATAATGCTGAGTATTTAGCAAGAGGGCATCAAGTACCATTTTTTTTTAGTCTTTGGTATGACTCGACCCAGGATTGAACCCCAATCTCCCAGCCCATTAGCAAACATTAACGATTATGCCAAAGGGGTATAAGAAGAAAATAAGCTTTGCATTAAAATCAATACTTCTTTCTTATATGCTCTTCATTTAAATAAATTTCATTAGACCTAAATATAACATTTTCGTTTTCTTTTTTTTTATGTCTGTAAAATTAAATTTGACATCAATAGATTCGACGGAAGAGGAAAACTTTAACTAATTTATGTCAATTTATGTAGTAAAGTGGTTGCTTTTCATGACAGTTTTTTAAGCAGGCTGATGGGAATGGTAGACATGGCATGTGTTCTTCAGAATTGTCTGATCTATTCCCTGCTTCCATTGTTCCAGCTCGTTGGTCTAGTGGTCTCCATCAATTCACTATTTTTTATACCTCATTGTAATACAGCTTCCTATTCCAGTAGTTTCTTTCCAAGAACTTGTGGAACTCTCTTTCTGCTGACTGTTTTCCTCCTACCTATTGCCTTGGTCTTTTCAAGACTAAGGCAAATAGGCATCTCCTGTCTGTGTGATAATCATCTTTTGTTCTTGTTAGCTCCTTACATCAAGTGGCTTCATGCCTTGTCTGGAGCGATTTCCATAAAAAAAGACCCCCAGACTTTCCACAATTGGTATTATTTTAGAGTTGTTCTTCTCCTAGACTGGTTGCATTAACAAAGTTTTCATCCTACTATTTCACTCATATCTGGAGGGACAATAGATTGATTCATACCCAGGGTTGCAAAGTCGGATTTGGAGATAGTTAGAGTCAAAGTTGTAAGAATGCTAGGCATCAGTTTGGTTTGGTTTGGTTTGGTTTAGTTGTTTTTGGTTTGGTTTAGTTGTTTTTGCTTTACGGCATATCAACCCTTTTCGGGTTATTTACTGCCGAATCCGGTCATTTTTGGTAAAAGTTTTTATGCTTCAAGTTTTTTTATATCTTCAAATGGTTATTCATGGTGTTTGGTTTGGATGTTTTTCTTTGTTTTGTTTTACAGCATATCAACCCTTTTCGGGTTATTTAATGCCGAATCCGGTCATTTTAGTAAAGGTTTTTATGCTTCAAGTTCTTTATGTCTTCATATATTTATTCATGGTGTTTGGTTTGGTTGTTTTGTAGAGGAAAAATGTTGTTTTTGTTTTTGGTTTTGCAGAACATGATTGAGTTTTGCAAAGGGGAAAAAAACAATAACATCAATGTTTGGCGGAGTCAGGAAGCCGGTATCTTCAGACAGCCTGATCTGGTAGCACCGTGCTAGGAGTCAGAATTTTTGATCTCTGAAGAATCTACAGACAACAAACTGAATATTGCAAGCCTAAAAAGAAGTCATCGTCTGATATTTTGGAATTCTAGGAGTCTGAGTCAGACCTTATACCTTCCGACTCCGCAAACCTGTTCGTACCTTTTCCAAGGATATTAGTGAAATTGATGCAATAGTTCTAACAGAACTTGAACACGTTACACTGAGCCGATGCCGGTAAACATTGTAACGCCACCATTTCCAAAATCAATAAAGAATAACCGAGGAAGGCATAAAAAAATAATAATAATCACAAGCACAAAAGCAATCAGAAATCGATCGAGAAATATTTTATAGAATATTAATATCGAAAATGAATAAATTTGTAAATGAAAATGTTTTAGTGTGTGTGGGGGGGGGGGAGGGGGTGTTGCGTTAAAAGTGATGATGAGGGAGTTGGGAAGTTAGAGTTGTGTGGGTGAGTGGGGGGTGGGGGTAGCACTCAATCTGAAATCTGACAACAAGAGTTAGCACTTCTCGGAGAGACAATAAAAAAATGCCAGGATGTATGTTCGGAGTCCGATCGACGAGGATTACAAACGCTGAATATTGACTGCAGCCTCTCAAGAAATGCTAAAACGCAGAAGAGTTTGCTTAAAAAAAAGCACGCAAGGATACTGCGTAGAAGAGTCGTACTTCTACGTAGAAATGGAATGCACACATAATGTGCATTATGATGGCAAAGTATAAAAGTAAATGATGCTTGAGTGCACAAGCAAATATGCACATATGCATGCACTCACGCACGCACACATCTATTATATTAAAGCTGAGTTAATCAACGTTTGTTTCCCTAAGTCCTTTTCCTATATATTTTAATCACACAAAATACATGCTAAAGTATTCCTTAGTTTAGGGATTGAGTTATATTTGAAAAAAAAACAACTTCCATTTTAACTGTTCTAATTAGCTGCAATTTATAATTGACTCATTAAGTGACCCATCTCTTACCAAATTCCTATCTATCACTCTCACCCTCTCTTCTCATTGTATGTTGTTTGACCTGCCCCACACTCTTATTTTATATAGTATTTATCATTCTCGCTTCCGTCACTCTCTCTCTGTGTTTATTAACAGTCGAAGGTAAGAAAGAAAGGAAAGAATAAAAGATTAGAATAGTCCATTATAAAGAAAAAAGAATATCACAGTAGCTGGTGAAAGAGAGCGAGAGAGAGAGAGAGAGAGATATATAATGCTACTAAACCTTATGTTTAGAATCCTTATTCGAATTTTGATCAAAATCCATTATATGATTTTGATTCTATAAAATGTCAGGCTTAAGCTTAAGGGGTCTTAAGAAGACATTGAAATTTAGCGAATCTTGCTTAATTGGTGTCTAATGACTATGGATCAAATTTTATGAAAATCTGAAATTTTTTAATTTTTAAATGGCAGATTGTTCCCATATTATACCTCCTAAAAACCCTTTAAAATACTCCAAAGTGTGACAGATCAATGAAAATGCTATACCAAACGTAGGCATGAAAGATCAACAAAAATATTTGAAACTTAAGTATGAGAAAAATGCTATTTCAACGCTAAGTGTGACAGACGGAATGACAGAGACTTTTATAGAAACACTCGGACACATAAAAAGAAAAACAAAAAAACAAACAATTTAGTCTATGAGAAGGAAAAGGAAATCAAATAGAAAAGCTAAAAAAAAGTTGTTTTACAAAAATAATGGCTATGAATACTCAAGCAGACATTATTTCTCATCTGACTGCGTAGTAGTATTGGACACACACACACACACACACACACACACACACGAATAATATGTACAAAAAACACACACTTTTGCAAGCAATAAGACACAAATAAATTCACTTTTTTGTAGTTCTGGAAACTATTCTTAACACTCAAACGCAAAAAAATAAATAATGATTTTTTATTTGTTAAATTGTTTTAAAAACAGAATCGACTTCACAATCTAGTGAAGGATGAGCCCTTCTCTTCCCTACAGCCTCTTTCAGATAAAAGAGATGTTGCTAGCCCCTCTCGACTGTATCGTTATGTTCATAGTAGGTGCTCGACTGAGCTCTAATCCCTGCCCCCCCCCCCAACTGTAAAACATTCACAGCAAGAACTCGTCTGGCTACAACCACAGTAAAGAGCTTTCCTTTCTCTCTATACCAAAAACCAAACGTAACTTCCACAAACAAAATGCGGACAAAATCTTATTTTTTATTTATTTTTTTTTTTAATGGCAATCACCACTTAATGACACACAGATTTTTATGTGTTTTGTTTTGATCATTTTTCATCATATATCCTTTTTTTATTTTTTTATTAACTTTAGTTTTTGTTCGCTAAAAAAAAACACAAAAAAGATGTTGAATTCACAGCGCCTCGAAACACATACTCGGTCTCCTTAAAAATCAAAATGCAATAAATAATATTCACAACTGTATTTACCGGTGTTACTAGAGTGCAGACATACTGTGGTCGGCTTTAAGAGAAAGAATTCAAAATATGGTTATATTTTGAATTTTATTTTTTTAATAGGATTTTTTTTTATTCCAATAAATATTCGATTAAAAATAAATTTAAAAAATACTTCAATGTGTATTTATCAAAGTTATGCATAGGCGAAAAACACACACACATGATATCTTGTGTGATAGTTTTATTAATACATAAATTACTAGTGAAAGGCTAGAATCAGAATTGGACATCTTAAAACGTCAGGAGCTGTACTTGCATATTTAAGCCATCAACACCATAGCTCTGTGTGTAAGCTTCGTATGGGTACGCATCTCTGTGTGATAAGAGGGTAATGTAGTTTGCTTGAAGCATTGTGTGTAATATATACATAGAGAGAATTTATAGAAGGCTAATAACAATGCGGAAATATGCCAGGTTGTAAGAAGGAATATTGAAAAGGCGATTTTTTTATAATCTTATTTTTAATCTTGCATGCTTCCAGTTTTCATTTCGTTCACTAGAGTTGTATGTGTTAAAGCGAAATATCACAATATTTCGGAGAAATACCCACCTTCTCGAGTGTTTTTATTTCTATTATCTCAAATATCTGTATAAATGGATAGATATGTGTATATATGCATGCAAAACAGAAATATTAAGGTGCATACAATGTCCATATACTCTCCGTCTTCAGGTTCCTTTTACGGGTGGCTGGTAATCTGAAGAAGGCTGGAGAGTAGTATAATGATGTACAAGGAACCGGAATTTCACCCTGCCACGCCCAAATAAGCATTCAAAATATTATAAATATATACAAAATACGTTTACATTTTAACCTAAGCAAAAGTATCTCCGATTAAATATCTAATTATGTTTTTGCGAAACCATGTTAATTTGTCAAGAATATAGAAAGGCAACAAAATACAAAAATTAATAAATAGCAATTTGACACCCTGACTTCAACACCTTGCTTGACGTTCCCAACTTCACCCACCAACCTGTCGAGGCAATCACAGACTTCAAACACCCGCTTGGCACAACATCCACCTTCACGGTATCACCTTTTAAAGAACATTTAGGTATTAATTTTCTTCCTCTTACTTTGATCACTTCTTAAAATATACGTTTCTGGCTGTCATTAAGCTTTTCACACATACCTGCCACTGATATTTTCCCTACCTGCTTCCAAGTTTATGTTTATTTTCTACCTTTGAATTTATATAAAATCTTTGTGTCTATATCTGATTTAAATAACATTGAAGGTGAGTTATCTCTATACGGTCTTACAACCCAAACGATCCCCACATTTGAAGAATCTTCTTCGGTACAATGGCCCAGACACTATGATAATGGCAGCAACTCTGAGGAAAACGATCTGAAACATGTAAATAATGCAAACAGCTTTGCATGAGAATGCATCGTTTTGATATCTCTGTGTATGTGCGTGCATAGATGTGAGTTGCGCTTATAACAGAAATAAGTTTATGCGCATATTTCGTAGTTTATGTGTATATGTAAATATCTGCGTATTTCAGTTCGTTTCTATATCGACGCAGTTTTCTTGTTTGTATATTAAGTCTTTTGATTATTCTCTTTGATATTACGAGATGTGAATGGGTTGAATTATATCAAGAGGGGGAGGGCATAAAATACTCCCCCCTCCACCGCCCGCCCGCCCGCCCGCATAATGTTGTATGTTGCGCATTCTATAAATACAGTAAATCAATAAATCTTAAGACATATTGATCTCTACTGTTATATTCGTCCCCGCCTCCCCAACCGTATTCCTTCTTGTAGGCCACATGCAGAAAAAAAAAAAAGAGATGGAATCAAATCTCTTAAAAGCAGAATGTCCTTTTGGCGCCATTCAACAACCAAACTGCTGCTGCTGCTGCGGATTGAACTATTAAGTTATATAATCATTAATTCATTTATTTTTTTCTTTAATATATCAAAATTCTGTGCACTTCCCTAACTACAGCTGACATGCATGTTTCAGTGAGTCGGCCGGCACGATGGACATTGTATTGCCTCGGTATGCGACAATTGAAATGTGTTCAGAGAGCCACAGCTATTTACGAGGTTCGTTGCTTCATTCTGACAACTTTTGTCCAATAGAGTGCAAGAGCATATGATGTCCTTTCCTATGATGCCGGAGCAACATTACATTGGCCGTTCAATGACATGTGGGAAACATTTTCGTCGTCATTTTATCAGTAAGAAGTGTGATCCTGAATAGGCTTCACATACACCAAACCATAACTCCCCATATTTTTATAAGTCAGGTTATCTCAAAGATAATGTCTATCAAAACAATCCCCAGACTATTCCTGAAGAGAAACCTCACAGCACAAATCTGGATAGTGCCAAGAGAGTAGTATGAACATTGTATTCAGATCTGCTTATCATTGAACGGCAATAAAATAAAGACTGTTGAACATTCACGACTGAAACTTGGTGGATAAGGCAAGCATAGACTAAAGTTTATTTGTACCAAATATGGTTAGATTGCGTAAAGGATTTTGAATTTTTAATAACGATTCCATGCGTGCCATTTTCTTTTTTTGGGGGGGGGGTGGGGGTGGGGTCACACTATATATACACGACCCTCCTTAAACAATCTATTATGGCTAAATCAAGTTAACACAGACAGCGGTTCCAATCAAATCACCAAAGTTTAGCAACATTGAGCCTGGTCAGTACTTAAATGGGTGACCATTTAGAAATACCATGTGCTGTAAGCAAACACTCCACACAGGTGTACCAGACTTGCTGGGAATATAACCGACGACAGACTAGCATCCTGTCATGGAGATGATTTGAGTCATCCATTCCGCTTAACATAAGAGCAGGAATAAGCACCGAACATGAGCCTTCAGGTTGAGAAAAGGACTTCTTTTAGGACAATTTGCATAGGTAGAGAATCATTCCTCCGGAATTTCACATCACCACCCCCTCAAAGCATTAGGGGGTTACAGCAGGTGACGGTGGGAGATAGGGCCAAGAGTAAGTGGAACAGCGAAATAGAACAAGAAAATGTAATATTTGTTTGGGGGGGGGGGCGAAGGGTCCACTCCTTTTTACTCCCACTTACTCTGAGCTCTATCTTTCACCATCACCTGCTGCCATCCTCTGATGCCTTGGTGTGTGTGTGCACGGGGCGGAGGGAGAATTGGTACAGAACTTTCTTCCATTTGGCTTTCTCCAAGAAAAAGAATTTAATTTTCTTCTTGTTTAATTTTCCTTATCAATCATTGGCTACTCAAGCTCTCCAACATTAAGCCTTTATCCTTCCTCTTTCGATTAAACTTTCCCCTGGTCACCTGATCCAGGTTATCTGACATTTTTTCTAGACATGTTTTTCAATCTTTGGCACCAAAAAGTATTAGTTTTCAATTTATTATTCTTATCTAGCTTTATTATTCTGATGGGCAGGTGTCCCTCCCCTCTTCTTCATGTGGGGGTCTGGTCAGTGACCATATCTAGGTGTCACGTATGTCACTTCATGTTTAAAATTTTTATTCAGCTCAATTTTCCTGCAGTTTTTAAAAACTTCATTTTCACTAAAATTTTCTATTGGCTCCAGCACAAAGTACCATAGGTTTAATAGCTTACAAGTTAACGGGCACATACACACATCTCTCGTATTAATACAGGGTGGGCAAAAATAAGGGTCCTATTTTAAAAAATTCATAACTTTTTTATTTATTGATTTAAAAAAATTTTTTTTTTAGAATAAGTAAAGGACCCCTTCCGAAGCAAGCATGAGCCGTATTAGCCCTAAGGAACGTACCCTCATTTAGAAAACATTATTTTTGCTTAAAAAACTCAAAACAGTGTAAAAAACAATACTTTAGTTTTTGTAAGTTTTAAGAAGTGTTTTTCGGCTAAAATTTGTTTTGTTTATTTCAAAAAATCTCGGAAGGGTCAGTCTACACACACATAAAGTTTGGTGAGTTTAACTTTTATTTTGTGGAAGTTATTCAAATTCAAGTTATTCAAATTTAAAGATAGGACCCTTATTTTGGCCCACCCTGTATAAATATACTTTACTCTATATACACAATATATTTGAATTTTTTTTCTTCCTGTTTCTCACAGTGAGAATATAGACAATATATAGACGATAACCTCTATTTTACAGTTGTTGGCCACAATCCGATTTTGTGACATTACTTTTTGAAGGGTGATGTCGCCGTCCTCCCACATACAGCGCCTGGTATTCTTAAATGGTCACCCATCTAGTACTGACCAGGTTCAACGTTGCTTAACTTCAGTGATCTAATGAGAACTGGTGTGTCAACATGATTATGGCGTAATTAATTAGAAGATGTAACAATAAGTAGTATTCAATAAAGTATATAATTAAAAAGAAGCCGTATAAGTGGGGATCATATTAACCTGAACAAAGACGGCTATTATCATATCAACAGAATGCATTTCATTCTCTCCTTCTAACCGTTATTATCTAATAATGATCAAAATTAAACAAGCTTCAGCATTTGGATGGAGAGGGGGGGGGCATTTCAGAATCCTAATTATCTTCGATCAAATTGAACTCACTACAAATCCAGATTGATGAAATTGATCCAGAAATAATCCAAGCTTATAATCAATGGCTTCTTACATGAATAGTGTGCGTACACACACACACACACACACACACACACACACACACACACAAGTGACGATAAAGGAAATCACCTTTATGTACAGCTGCTGCTGATAACCATTAAAAAAGTAGCAGGTGTGTTAATTAAAGAGGATACAAGACAAAAAAAAATTAACATAAAAAACAATCAATCATCAATCAGACATGCACACATATCAAGAGCAGATACAGGTATCTGTCTGCTACCAAATTAATATGCTTTTGTTGATTAATGCCTATAAATATCTACCCAGATAGTCTCAGTTCCCTTGGTTTTGTCTTAGTATGTTCCATCTATATTTCTGGTCCTGGTGCGACATTCACTCAGAGTAAGTTGAGTCGACTTCTTCCGAAGGAGGAAGTTTCTTGTGAATATTAAATCCACAAGTGGTCCTTTAGTTGCATGTATATCTCGGTCAGGGGAGATGACAACCATATTTTTTTTTTACAGGGAGAGGGTCATCGTCTTTCCACATAGAGCGCCTGGTATTCCCAAACGGTAACCCATCTGGTACTGACCAGGCTCAATGTCACTTAACTTCTGTGATCTAATGAGATCCGGTGTGTCAATGAGATTATGCTGTATATTTTTAGCTGTGTTTAATGAAAAAAAATAAGTGGTGTTTTTTAGCATTTGAGTGACAACATGTCTCTCCAGATTTCCATTACTCTCTGCTTCTTTCGATCACCATTGTTATTCACTTGGTGTTCTCACACCAGCTCTTTTCCATTCAGTTTTTGTTAATAATGAACGATGGCGTTCTTTGATATTCGAGGGGCAAGAAGCCTCCTCAGAATTCCAGTACTCTCTGTGCTCTTCCAGTCTTTCCATCAACTCAGAAACCTTTTGGCGATTCGAACCCCAGATCCAAGTATTATGAATCCGGGTTTCTTACCACTAGGCCATCGTGATAATCACGCCTTCAAATGCGAAAGAAATATGTATTGTATTTAAGTGTAAACACAAGTAATGAGATCCTGACAGTGTTCCAATCTCCTAAAGAGAGAGAACTTTGCAACGTAGCTAAATTTTAATCTTCAATTTTATTTCTTAATGGAGCTTGATTCGCTGTATTATTATACAGCGAATCAAAATTACGTTTTTCATAACCATAAAGGGATGATAACAATAAAGGTATGTTTGGCCAGTTTTGTGATAGAGGTTGTTCTGCTTGCTCATATATATGTATGTGCGGGTGTGTAAGTAAACAATGGATTTTAATTTCGAAATATATGTGTGTTACTTACCAATTCTCTTTGGTACATTATAACGACAACATAAATAAACATGTCAATATCACCATGGCGAAAACTATTTATATCTATATTGAATGCCAATAAAAAGTCGTTCAAAATACAACTATCTCTGTTGTTTATTTTCTGCAAATATCAGTGAGGAGGAAACGGAGAAGGCGGATAAGTGAAAGTACAATAGACCGTGATCCCATTTGTAACCATGGTGATGCAAAGTCAGAAGCAGAGCGAGGGGGGGGGGGTATAATTGCTTATACAAAACATTAGACATCACCAAATATCCTAAGTAAATTCTATGTTTCTTCTTAAAAAGTTATTCATAAGAAATGTATTTAATAATGCACACTTTTTGTTGTGAGCTTGAAAGGCCGATAATAATTAAGACAACACGGTGGTATATTTACTAGAGTGTAATTACAGAAGTACAGAATAGTATGTTACAGAAAGTCTGCGTCCGATACTGTGGCTATGACTGCCACAACACATCGTCGTAACTCTATTCATACTGTCTGGAAGAGTCTATCTATTCCTGAAATAGGGTAGATCACCATCACACCATAACATTCTCATATGCATTGCTTAATGTTATCATACCTTTATGGTTATGAAAAACTGGTTACTCCAAGTCATTATATAAGCCAGTTCTATTGTGGGTGCATTTGAACATGTCATGGACTCTCCCATCGAGAATAATGTAACAAACTCTGCGTTAAACCACATATCAAACCACAAAAACCAACAAACAGTGCTAACACCCAACAAAATCTTTAATTAATTAACCAACTTCATCCGGTTTTGGTATTTAGGGTGTTGCGAGCGTTCCAGACCAGGGCGAGCAACACCAGGAAACATCTCACACCTGCTCTCTACGCGGTTCGATCCAAAGGGTTGACATCAGTCATATCGCTTCTTACACACCTAAGTCAAGTCTTCCTTGGTGTACCATGCTCCCTAATGCGTAGGATATCCAGACGCGTTATGGAGTTGATGTAAAAGCGGTACACCGTACCAACATGGCCGAACCACCTAAGATGCAAAATGCGCAAATACGTTTTATACTGATCAGTCTCTCCAATCAGTAAAAAACGTATTAGCAGTTGAATAGTGCGAGTATTTAATCTATAATTATAATCCCACCAATACCAACTTTCTGATGAAGTATCGTTGATGAGATCCTTTCCTCCTGTTTGCAACCGCACATCCACCTGATCGTGGCACAACCCTTCCACTAGTAAAATACCTCATCGTGTCACATACAGTCATGAGAAAAGCACACACAGACACACAAAATTGTTTAAATTTTTTAAAAAGAAACAAAAAAACTAGCAGAAATTCCTGACAATGTTACTCGGCATAAAAGACTGAAAAAGTAAAGCTAAGCTGAGTTTTCTTCATCTTCCTCAATGATGTGTCTATTAGGACAGTGAATGGTAACAGTGATATAACTTGGTAAGTAGTTATAAATAACAAAATAACCCAGAGTGTAAAGGTCTTAAAATAGCACGGTTTATTCCAACGTATATATCTTGTACAAACAATAGTAACTACAGGTAATCCAATAGGATTTAACAATACAAGCGAATGCCCCATGCTACTGTTCATAGTTGTATTTATTGTCCAGACTAGTTCACTTATTTAGTTTCTGAGGGGAGTCTGGCATTCCATCACAACAAATAGTCTTTAAAACAAAAGAAAAAGTTTGATTTTTCTGAATATCATTTTTATATTCAACATTAAAACCTTGTTTAGCATAACAGTGATCGATTATAATGGCACCTAAAAACTATTGGAGGCTTAAAAGAAATCAAATTGAATTAATTTTAAATTAATTTGCGATGTAATCTCCTCACCCTCTCTGCCTGGGTGGCACAAGCTGAGGACTTGGAGGACTCTGCTCTGAAGTCCACGAGTGGTCAGCCTTCGATGATGGAATTGCAATTGGTTAGCCATCTCATGCAACCTTGCTCAGGACCACCATGCATGGGCCGCCATGATCCGGGATATAGTGCAAGAAAGAGAAGAAGCTGGCTTAACCTGACCAGGTTGAACACCATTGTAACAACAGCAATCAATTTTTAAAAAAACATCTTTTAATCAAATAGTTTTCCGACTATAATTTTGATTCAAGTTTTTACATACGTCCTAGCATCTTTATAAGAGGTTTTGTCGGTTGGTCTGTCACACTTCTGTTTTAAATAGCATCTTCATTGCTAAACATGCAGATTGAATATTCATTATTGTTTGTTTTTTTTCAGCGCTAAATTGAAGCTGAAATGATACGTAAAGTCATTGTAACAGATAAACTATAACTTTTATTTTTATTGGCTACTAGCTAGCTGGCGTTGCCCGGGAGTCATTTTTATTGTATCTATGACTGAAATAGGATTTCTTCGCCCGTCAAAAAAACGTTATTTTGGTTATGAATAAAAGTAAAAAGAAAAAGTAAAAGGTCAACCATTTATTTTTCCCTTCCACCCCATCCAATTAAAAAGTCGTCTGTGATTTAAAAATAAGAATATATGTAAAAAAAAAAAAAAAGACGTATCTTCAGAATTGCATTTTGGCAGGCTAGCGTCTTTTTAATTTAGTCACTGAGCTAGTGTTATTAATACACAGGTTATAAAGCATGCTATGGAAACGTTATTGTGTAAGTCAGTCAAATAACGTTTAATTGAGAGAAATCGCTTATCAAAAAGAGAGGAAAGGGAGGATATTAGTGGAAAAATTGAAAAATCAGATTTCTTCCAGATTTCTTCACGGTCTCATTGATGACAGGAAGAGGACTTGAGACGGTGGGAGGGTTAGCTCCTTTGACTCCCTCTATTATATTAATAATCAAAATATAAACTATTGATCGGACTACATATGAAATTCAATGAAATCGATTGGAAATTAAAACTGACTGAACAGTTTGTTTTTTACTGATGTACCTTTCGTTAACAAAGCTATTACGGTCAAAGAAATAGGGGGAAATTTTCTATTATATATATTTGCAATTGTAATTTTGGATGATTCACTCTTGGAATAATATTCTAATTTACATTCTTCAACCCCCATTGGAATAAGATTCACATTCCTCTATACTCATTGGTTCAAAATTCCAATCCAACGTTCCTCCATCCCTATGTTTATGACATGTAAAAATGATGTCTGCTAGACTTCTATCACTCTTTACTTCATTTATCTTAACTAAAAAAAACATCATTCATACTTATTTACTAAATTTACTTTAGTTTTATAGGGGCACTCAGTGAGGACCAAACTCGCAATTCACCTTTGACGTTTGTGATAAGCTTATCGGTTGTAAGTAAGTTAATTTGTACAATGAATTTAGTAAGTGCAAATACGTTTTATACTGATTAGAATCTCTCCAATCAGTAGAAAAAAAAACGTATTAGCAGTTAAATAGTAGCTTAAATAGTGCGGGTGTTTAATCTATAATTGAGTGGATTTTATTGCAGTGAAATGAGAATCTATTTTTACCGCAGACTGATTACTTTTCAAACATGATTAGTTTTCCATTTCAAAGTTATTATCATTATTCATCATTTGAACAAAAAAGTTGCTCGTTTTCTGTTGAAATGAGAATCGAGATTAAAGTGGTTTCATTGTAATCTATATTATGTGTTGTCTCTCTGTCTGGGGATGCATTTGAAAACAAAGCCCTATACCAAGATCAAACAACTTTTATTCATATTGAGCAACATTTTATGAGGAATCCAATGGTGGTATTAATTTTATATTAGCAGGGCTACTCGGCATTGCCCGGGGTTCTAATTTCCATAAATGACAGTAAAATTTTAAAAAAAAGAAAAATGAAAGTAAACTAAGCAATATGTTAAATTTTGTTACTTGAAATGTCTAAGTTCATTTGAGAACAAAAGCAGAGTAAAAATACTTATGCCCCGGGTGAGGCTCAAACTCACAACCTCTGTCTCTAAGTATGGCGCACTAACCAATTGATCCACCTCGGCAATTAGGAAAAGGCAATGTTATTAACTAAATAAACCAAGAACAGGTGGCTTCCTTTCCTCTCTCTTTACTTTCTTTTCCCCCCTCTCTCTTTACAGTCAAACGTGAGTCAGCTGCTTAACCAAAACAAGCAGCTTTCTTTCCTCCTATTTACTTTATTACTCTACCCCTTTTTATTGACAGTCGAATGTGAATCAACCAGTGAATATCGAAAAAAAAAAAAAAGGGTATGTTATTAAATTTGTCCCGGTGTTATGGGTGGCAGTGTTCGAACTTCTGAGTGTGGGGAGTAGTGGCTCCCCCTTCCTCTATTTATAACTAATCAAAGGTAAAATATCGATCAGGATGAAATATTAACATTAATCAGAAATAAAATTTTAATTTTTTAACAACACAGACAAATATTTCCATTATATGACCGATGAAATAGATTCGATCATGTACCCTGTATTAAAAGAGCAATTAATCACAAAGATACCGGGGAGAAAACTGGCTCAACTTGATATGTAAGATTAAGATTTATAATATTGTGAGGTTTCCGTTCCATAAACAGCAAATACTTGAAAATTATAGAAATAAAAAATTAAAATTAAAATATGAGATTCAAGGCTAGAAGCAGAACTACACTAAATACATAAATTAGAACAGGCGGCTTTCTGTTTGCTGTAAATTATATTCTTATTGAATATATGCTTGGATTACTAGATGTAGAACAGTTGTGGTATCAGGGTCAGTTGACAGAGGAAGGTGAAGGAAAACATGTGAGGAAGTTATAAGGATGGATTTGAGAGAAAGAGGGATAAATAAAGATCTATGCAGAGATAGGTTAGTTTGGAAGTCAATTTTTAAAAGCCGTCCAACACATGTTAGCATGTAAAACAGAAGTTAAACCGAATATGATGATGATGTATCATCAAAAACAATTCTTCTTGAGTGAGTCTTGTGTTGTCTCTATTATTATACTTTTTGAGAACACATTTTAAAACCTTACAAAACAACTTGTAACTTGAAACTGCAAATCCTCCATTTGCATAAGAATCAATCAGATTTCAGAAAATATGCTTGAGATAATAAAAAAAAGATGGTTTTTTTTTTCAAAATCATTAAAAAAATTCACATTTTCTAGCATTCGATTTCTAGATTTTTTTATTGTTCCATTTTCCTTTTTCCCTTTTAAACAAAAATCAATTGTAACATTTCTTTTTTGTTGTAAATATTTTTCAACGTTGTAGATTTAAGCATTAGAATGAAAAAAAAAAAAAAATGGCTAACCCGATCTAATTTACTGATTTTGTTTTTGTACATTTTTGAATAGCTTTTTTTTTTTCTTTATTGTCTGTTGCATCAAATGCAGCCATTTAAAGTTTAAGGGCTAGAACTAAGGAAAGAGTTATTTAGAAATGGCAAAAATCCTTTTGATCAATACAATTTGTGTGGAGTGATAAAGATGACATTTTAGTTGGTCACGAAAGAGTCTCAACAGCAGAAACACATCTGCTGACAACAATAATCTACTTTGGAAAACAGAAGAGTACCGCTTAAGACCTTTGCAGGGATCTGGCTCAAGGGGTTTTCGTTTTGACCCTATTGAAAACATTACCAAGATCAATCATTTAAGGATTAATTGTTCATCAAGAGGTTCGTGCTGAACAGGAAAAGTGGTTATTTAAATAGTAATGCTGTAATTAGTGACTACTACTACTACTACTACTACTATATTATCACCACTTCCGTTTAATGAGTAATTTCTCCCCCTCTTAATATCTAATATAAATATACCATATTAGTGTACACCATCTGTTAAAAATTACAACAACAAAAAATAAAGCTTCACCAGTGTTTGCACTAATATTCATATAAAATCATAGAATTACATCAGTAATTTAATTTTTAATATATAAATTATTATTATCATTTCTGATGACGTAAAGAAAAAATAAACACCTATCATTGACTTTTTAATTAGAGTAGTGGATTTCTTTCCTAATTCATTTACGATCGCAGAGTGGGGAGGGGCTGACTTGCTATTTGCTTTCATCTAGAGGCTAGAAAAGGGCATGTTTTTTTACTTGCTATCTTTTTGTGATGGGACGGATATATTATCTAAAAATATACAAATAAATACACATTGGTCTTTATTATAAAAAGTTGAAAGTTATATTTCTAACTAATCTCTATATAACCAAAATTCTGTGGCCACTTCTCGTGTGTCTGTGTTTCTCGCCTCTGCGTGACTTACACATTATTATTATTTTTTGTTTTACTAATAATCGATGATTTATTGAAAGTCAAAAATACAATAGTATAAAGTACTAAAAGGAACCTCTATATAAATAAAATAATCTCTATATTAATCAGATTCTGTGACCACGTCTCGTGCATCTGTATGTGTTTCGTGTCTATGTGACTTACACATTATTATTACAAACCATTCAATCTGTCTTTTGTTTTTATCTTTAAATAAAACCTTAAAAACCACACCTGGAATCCATGTGTTTGTCGATCACGGCCAAAGGACAGGAGCCAGCAGCGAGAAACCTGGGTACATACCGTGAAGGTATGCCGCAATGTAACATTATCGCAAAATTGCAGGTCACCCCTTCCTGCCCCACATCCAGAGCAGCAAAACGCAGTGGCTACACATGAAGTCAGAGAAGGGTTGACCAAGAAGTCACTAATGAATGGCAGTTTCACATATGCAGAAGCAACATTGTTATCCTTACTTCATGGATTTGTAGTTCCAAGCCGTACTGATCCCGATGTCGACTCCTCCTAGATTTTCACCAGAGCTCTGTGAGCCGGATTGCAGCCCTAATACCACTGTATACCAGACCCGTCTGCCATGAGTGAGACTTACAGAAACCGGGGTCCCAGATGGCATAGCTCTGATACTATCACATTGCCACTGCTCTTACCCCTACCACGGTGATGAAGGGTCGGACTCTCCAGTCAATGAAGAAGCACAAAAAAAAATGAAGACATGAGATTTGATCTCTTGGATTAAAATATCATCATCATCATCATAGAGAGAGAAACTCTCTAATCAGAACCATCGGGTATTGATCAAAGTATCGGTAAACCAATGACGATATTACCATTTTCCGAACAAATGGAAATCGCTCCAGAAAATGCATGAAGCCACTTGATCTAAAGAGCTAGCAAGAACAAAAGATGATTATTGCAAAGACAGGAGATGCCTATTGGCCTTAGTCTTGAAAAGACCAAGGCTATAGATAGGAGGAAAACAGTCAGCAGAAAGATAATTCCACAAGCCTGCAGTTATTGGAAAGAAGCTACTGGAATAGGAAGCTGTATTATAATGAGATATCAAAACAATGAATTGATGGAGACCACTAGACTAACGAGTTAAACGAGCTGGAACAAAGGAAGCAGGGAATAGATCAGACAATTCTGAAGAACACATGCCACAATAGTATTTATAGAAAAGACTGAGACTGACAACATCACGTCTGTAATATATTCTCCCCCAGAAGTATTGCATCATTATTAGTTTGTTTTTTTTACTTATATTCGGATGTAAAGGGCTACTGTGAATTAGAGGCCAGATTACTAAGAGTATCCTAAATGGGGAGTTGTGCAACAAGATGTTTGTTCACTTTATATTTAAATTTCTGCATGTTGGTACAGTCGGGGGAACAGGGAAAGAAGTCTAAAGGCAAGCAGTTCGAGAAAAAAAGCTATTAGAGTAGAAAACTTTTCGGCATCTGGGTACCTCTGCCGATTGTAAATTTGACCTAGGAAAGGTTTCTCAGAGATGCAAAGAGTGTAAGCTTTCAAAATATGTAGCTTTTTAAACCTTTTTTTCTTTTATTAATTTTTTTTTTTTTTTTTACTAATGAGTCACCATTTACCAAGTTCTTGGAAAGAAACTTTGTTCATAGAAATTCCGTCTAACGCAAGGCAGATGAAGGAAAGTTGTTTTCAGTTGTAGTGGGAAAATGTGTTATCGTTGTGAATGTCTTATAAGGAGGAACCAGAGATTGGAGATCACTCGAGTATCTTCTATGGAAATAACAATAGAGTATTGATTTACTCCTCTCCAGGAGTTAGGCACAAGGCCAGTTTTTATCTTACTCCCACAAGTAAGATGTGACCCAAGGTCGGGTCGGGAAAGTGGGGTTTAAAAATTGCCTGGGCAGCCCCGTCGGCATTCCCCGGTAGGGACACCTCAGGCAGAAAGCAATAAACTTACTCCTCCCCAAAAAGGGGAGGCGAAGCCTGAGAGGGTGTACCTCCTAGAACTGCACAGGACAGACCCATAGACCGGCGTAAATCAAGCCCCGAAGACCAAGATATTACCAGTCTATGGGGTGCAGTATCCATCGGAACAGATACTACACTTTGATCTTAGCCAGAAGGTCACTAGCAATTTCTCTTCTGTACGAAAGGAGCTGGAGAGAAGAGAAGAGATCTTCACCCACTAGATTGCGAAGTCAATATTATACTCTGTTATAAAAAAAAAATAAAGTATTTTGAGCGGAACCTCCTCAGATGTGGCAGCAGTACTCCAACATGGACATATCTGTTGAGACTTCAGGAATTCTTGGTCCCTTTTTACTTTCTTCCCCACAAGGAAAAAGTTAGACATAAGGTCGGTTTTTAATCTGCAAAATCCAGCTCATATTCTGGATTGGTAACATTTTTAAACTTAAGGTAGACAACTCCTATTACATTCTTAAATTTCACATAAGTTATCCCTCTTGCTGATTTTTATTTTTAGGTTATTATTTAAAATGTTTCATATTATAGAAGTCGTCTGGGCTGAACTAGGTAATTTTTTAAAATAAATTGTACCTAAGCATGTTATTATATTGCCGGTAACACAGTACAACAACATAACAAATGAAAATTGGCGAGTCAGAAGCATTGTCAGCTTAAATACTATTTGGGTCCGATTTTGAAAATTCGGCAACATAACTTTATGTGTTAGATTTGCCTTGTTTTTGTTTTTTTTAATATTGATTTTCAAAAATCTTATTGTATGTTCTAAACAAAAAAAATGTTTATTTTCGGTTGAATTATTCAAAATGGATCCTTTTGTGTGCATAATTAAAACAGCAAAAATGTCTTTGATTTTAAATTAATTAAGTTTTTTTATTATTCGATTATAGAAGTAAAAGAAAAAATAATGGATATATATATATATATATATATATATATATATATATATATATATATATACACACAGCACATTTCCCCTGAATATTCTCATGAATTTTCAATTGAAATCTTGGGAATAATATTGATTAGCTACCAAATTTTCACATTATAAAAACAATTTTTTTTTTGTTTTTAATTAATAATCACTTGTTCGATTTTTAACAGGTAGATTCAGTTTTGGATGTAAGTTTATAACATAACAATTTGGTATGTTGAAGCGGTCAGCTCCTCCAAAAGTCTGCCACCTTTTATCGACTAGTTTTTTCTGTTTTTTCGTGATAGAGCAAATTAATCAATCAAGCAAATATTTGTACAGATAATTTGTTTATCTTTTAGGAAGGAAGATATCATTTTACATTAAACTTTTTAAAATTAAAAAGTAAGTTTTTTAAAAATGCTTTTTAATTATCTGAGAATTTGATGTTCAATTGATATAATTATCCGAAGACTTATTTAAAAAACAAAAAAACAAATAATGAACAAAATATCAACCCAAGAGGAATAATTTTATGTTAAACTGAAACCACTACACCCCCCACACCTAAAAATTGAACATATCGATTTAAAAAAAGGTTTGTTTGTTTTATAATTTAAAAAAAATAGCAAAAATTGAATAAAATTAATTGAAAATGAAAATATTGGATTGGAAGTATCAAAATAGAGAAGTTTACTTTTTCATTTTTTCGTTTTTTTTTGTTTTTCAGGGATTGTAAAAAGGGGTTCTTATGGAAAGGGTTTGCTGATCAATATGCTTTTGTCTATTGTTAACGACGAAGGTGGTCATACGACTGCTGCTACCTTTGCAATCATTGCTGCTGCTGCTGCTGCTACAGACATATGATGCATTATCTTTAGTTCAGAGAGACGGTCACAACGGATATAGATGTGGGGGATTCTGGACATAGTGTAGTGGAATAACGATGCGCCGATGCATGGAAACATTTTTCAGTTTTATTGTTACATCATCTCCTTTAATGATACTTGCCCCGCGGGTCAGTCACTCGCTACTCATTCTAACGATCAAAGTGTAGTAATCAATGAAACCTTATTTATAAACAAATTGAACAGCTCCCAATTTAGAATGACCCTCGAAACTTTCACTCTAATTCTCAGTAGCCCCTTACGTCTACAGTGGTGGCCTGCCTTGTTTGGTGTAAACTATGATTAAAAAAAAAAAATTTTTTTAATGAAAAAATTTAAACTATCGGGGATATTTTAAGTAGGGTAGGCCCATAGAGTGAATGTGGTTTCGTGGTGACTTGAAGTGAAAGCGACGGACAAATGGCGAAAGAATGAAACGAACGGTGCTTGGACTGAATGGGTCAGAATGCGCCTAGTTAAGAGTAGGATAAAAGATAACCAAAGGCCTCCCTCTCTCTCTCCATTCCTCACACTTTTGAGAGCCTTGTGCCTAATTTGTAAAACTGTACTCATTTCATTTTTGAAAATAAATTAATCAAAGTGTAGTATCTGTTCCTTCTTGGCACATTCTGACACAAAGGTCTGGCTTGCTGAGGATGCTGACTATTGGATCGGAATGAGTTATGATTCTATTTGGACGCAAGATGAATGGGATTCATGGCTTGGACTTGTCAGTTTATGACTTTTTTAGTTAGGAAGGTAATTGTTCACTCCAAACAAGGCATATTGCCACTGAAGTGTAAAGAGTTACCGTAGTAGGGGTTATATTTAGAGGGGGGGGGGTCGTCGATCTGGTTGGGGAGTTGGGCAGCAAGATTTTTGAACTCTAAAACCTGTACCGAATTTTGAACTGAACTTCTTATTAAATCTACAGAAGTAGATTGTACTTGTTCTGTCAGCCACAACTGGATAGAACTAGAAGTGTTAATTACTGTATTATGTTATTCTTAAATATTGCCTGCAGTAAGGATTGAACCTACAACATCCAGAAGACTGTCACTTAGAACTGATTATTAATAAACACCTTTCACCGTTACGCCATGTATGCATTCTAGTAGATTTAATTTTGTAATTAAATTATTTTTTTAAACAGGATTTTTACATTTTCGCTTTATTTTATGCTATTGCATTTTTTTATTTCAATAAATAATTGATTAATAGTAAGAACAAAATATTGATACTTCAATGTGTAATTATCAGTTTTATTGACATGAGAAATGCACACACGCGAGAAGTGCTCGCGCAAGTTTATTATCAGAGATTTGGTCCTTTTACAGGTCTACACACGAGTGAAATATAGTAGTTAAAAAAAAAATAACAGGAAAACTTTAGGAAATACTTCTGATCGAAAAATATTATGGAAAATAATCCAGTATTTTTTTTTTTAAAAAGAAATTCAACTTTTATTCAGAAGCGATAATCGCCGCCATTTTTAGCCAAAGGAGATAATTAAAACTTTTTTTTGTTCGAAACGACAAACAAAAAAACAGAATAAGATAAAAACAAGAATTTATTGACATAAATTAATCCAAACTTATTTTTTGGGGGCGATTGTAAGAAATCGATCAGTTTCGGTTGATCACTAGTTAAAAAAAAAATTCTAAATTTAACTCATTGATGTCCATTATCGGAGGTATTCTTCTTATGTATTGTGACTGAGTCACTGTTTGCCTCTACTTTACCCCCTCCCCTCCCCCTTATGTAAATCTTCTAAAATAGATGGCGTCAATCAAACGTAAAATCGCTCATTTTACAAATACCTTTTTTTGTTTTTTTAATTAAAAAACTACTGCTTTATTTTCCATAAACTTTTGTGTACCCTAATATTTTTTTATCACAAGAATGTATTTCTTAAAGTTTTCCTGTTATTTTATTTTAACTGCCATATTTCACTCATGTGTCGACCTGCACCAAAGATTTTAATGTCGGAGTAGATAGCGTACTACTAATGTAATCTATAAAGGGCACCCAATAAAGGTGATACTCTTTAGATATGAATTTGGAGAAGATTCCATTTCTATACTCAAGCGCTACAATATTACAACCAATCAGAAAAGGGGGTCACCAATGTCAATAATGTACCCCTTTACAAGAATCCAAAAACAGTTTTCTCTCTAAATTGATTTTATAAAATCAGTCCAGCAATTTTGAAATACCAATGTTACAATACTATTGCTTCAACATTAGTAAATCACAATATCAATTGTAGTTGCTTTTTTTATTATTCTCTTTTTAGATGAAGTTTAGTTTTTTTTTACACTGTTTATGTATTATTTGGATCATTCGAAGTACTAGTCTCATCTTGGTTGTTATTTTCACAACGTTTCGACCGATGTAACCACCGACCTTCTTCAGGCGCATCTTTTTTAACTTGGAAATCTGTATGATGAGCTCGGAAACCTATACAGAATTTGGAACTGAACAAAGGGTTCAATTTTAAATTCTATATAGGTTCCTGAATTTGAAAGAACATACCTGAAGGTCGGAGGTGACATTGGCCGAAACATTGGGAAAATAACAACCAAGGTGAGAATAGTAGTCTAAATAATCTAAATACAAATTATCAATCCTCATCTAAAAAATTTCAAAACTAATCTCCTGTTTATGTTTTATGTTGATTAAATATATAAAAATATGACAGCCGCAGTTTTTAACTTTTGCGTTAAAAAACCCCCAAAAGGTCTACCTATAATTTACTGCAATCTATGACAATTGTTATACAATGTTATGATTTTACAATGAAAGCATTCACTATAAACTGATGGTAGCTTCTTTCTATGTAATGTAATATGATCAGAGCTTTCCCCAGATGGTAATTAAACAACAGGATGTTCCAAAATGAAGGAAAAGTTTTTTTTAATCTGTAAAAAAGTGATAAATGGATTTTTATGGCAGACAATTGAAATATAGAAAGTTCAAATCAAGTCGTTTCATTCAGTTTTTGTTTTTGTGAAAAGTGATAACGTATGTATAAAAAAAAGGTACAAGCGATACAAACTAGCGGGACCCGTAAAAATTCCGCAGTTGTATTCTTCATCTTTTGTATATCGTTGCCGTGCTTAAAATATTTCCATTGTATGGACGTTCGGCACGAACGCAGATTCAACAATATTACTGCACCACCTTTGTTCAAACCGAAATATACTTATTTATGTACTCCGAGTAGTTTCAGTATATATCTGGTTATGGGGAGTCTCTCTCCAAAATCCTTGTAAGATTTTGTGACATATTTCCAGTCTATGCACGTATGGCGCGAACGCTGACCCTACAATATTTATCATTCGCAGAAGAGAATGTGATCTCTTGTGAGGATGCAAGAGAAGTTCCCACCTTCCGATTATTAAATTGCTCTGAATTTTATACTGACCACTCTATTTGGATCCACCTTTTAAAGGACTACAGGGATTATCTTAATTACAAATTACTAGGATCTATTGTTTATGCATGTGTATTTATATGTATCAAATAACACTATACATTAGTCTGATCATCCATCGATGTCGGCAGTTTTACAAAAAACACTGGAAATTCAGCGTGCAGGGCTAAAGATATCAAGCGTAATTGTTCTTCAGTCACTGCTACGGCGAAATGGCTCTAACACAGCTATATAACTCTCACATATACATATATATATATATATATAACACTCCAAGCAAATAATGCGTCTTAACGAGAGTGACATGTGACTTCACATTTCAGAAACAGATGACAACAGAAGCTGAAGAGAGCCAGATGGCTAAGTCCTTCTGTGCTTGAAACCGCCGGTACGAATGTTGCACTAATTTTTCTGTACCAAAATAAATAAATATATATATATATATATATATATATATATATATATATATATATATATATATATATATATATATATATAGAGAGAGAGAGAGAGAGAGAGAGAGAGAGAGAGAGAGAGAGAGAGAGAGAGAGAGAGAGAGAGCAGTGGTTTTTAATTACTGACATTACCTAGAAGTACAAGAAAAGAGAGCCATTTTTATTTTGTCAGACTCTCTATCCCATCAAATAACAGTTTAATAGGCTATCACTAGTTATTGGCTTGCATTATTATTAATGTTGAATATGTATATATGTGTGTGTATGTGGATGTGTATAAATGATTACTAAAAGCTTCATTTGAATATATATATATATATATATATATATATATATATATATATATATATATGTGTGTATATAATAATATAAGATATTGTAATGTTGCGTTTTAGTACAGGAGAAATGACCAGAGTGCTAAGTGACATGTGTATGCACATATATATTTTTTATTTTTAAAAAAAACCCACTACACTTTAGTTTCATCATCCATTGATACCTTCAGTTTCACGAAAACACTGAAAACTCAGCCCACAGGGCTTATGATACCAAATGAATCCGTTCTTCAGTCGGTGAGCTAACACATTTGCATAACTTTGCAGAAAAAAAAAACAGTCATGAATAAGAGTAAAATTTGGGAACGGCTACCTTATTTGAGATTTAGTTTATATGCACAACATGTGTACACGCGTATAACTATGACAAGGACTAAACCTACGAGAACCTAAAAAATAAAAAAATAAAACATATCAAGGTTTTTACTCACTCCCTGAGGAGGAACCCCGCCCCTGGTTTCCTTCCACCTTGTTTTGTCCCTGGCAAGGTGTGGCCATGTGGGACCCAGTTGGCTGTCAAGGTCATCTCTACACAAGGTTTTTGGTCTTTTTTTTAGTCTTTTCCATTGTCCTGAGGTCCATTCTGTCGCTCTAAATGGCCACTTGTAGTCTATAGATCTCGAAAGTTGACCCACCCATCTATGTTTAGCCATTCGTATGGTGATGATGTCATTCACTCCAGTTTCCTGGTGTTTTTTTTTCTTTCCCCATAGACTGATGCCGAGCGCAATGCGTTCCATTTTGTGTTGTGACACTTTTAGCTTTTCTATTGCTGCATTATTGAGTTCCCATGTTTCACCACCATATGTCATAACAGGCATGATGTATTCATTGAATATTTTTCGTTTAATGTTCATAGTGGACTTTCTACTCTTCATGATGTTTATTTTGGAGAAGGCTGTTCATCCAAGCGCAATTCACCGTTTCAGTTACCTGGATGGACTAAAACATATATAGATAAATAAATAAATGAAACTACATAGTAAAAAACAACAATAGGACCCTCTACCCTATTGAATAACAGGTTATCGTTATGTGACAGTCATGATGACCCTGAACCTACTTGGAAGGCAACCATGCTAACCGTTACACCACTGACACCATAAAAGGGCTCTGTCTTTGCCTGGCATGCAATTTAAAAATTAAAGAAATGTTTAAATCATAGGTTGCGAGTGAGGATTCGAACACTGTTCTGTTGATGGCGAATATTGGTGTGAGCAGAGACGACTTGTGGTGTCTTTATTTTAACATCCGGGACAGTGAGTCCATCGATGTAGTTATGCAAATCAAGTTGAACCAGATTAATTGTGCCGAGCATCATTGGTCAGACATAACCAACAGGCAGCTTCCACGATGCTTCTATTCGCTTCCATGGAACTTCATTCTGTTACCATTCACGCACCAGTCTCCCCTGATTGTCTTGTTAAAAAGAATTTGCATTTGATTTTCACACTAATCGAATGTAAATAAACAACGATATGAAAAAACTGTAAATTATGACATCCTTTTTAATTTGGTTCAATTAGCGTCTGTCCTGGGCATATCGTGAAATGCAGACGAGATGTGCAGCAAAAAGATCAGAACTGATACAGTCATTTTCCAAGAAATCTTTTCAGCTAACACGATATAACGTTCTTGATTATAAATTAATGTTGAACGATTGAACCCTATAATTGTATCATCATACAACCAGAAACATCTGTTCGCGTTGGTAACTTGGAAATAATTGACTTTGAATCGTTTTATAGTGGAATAAGGAAATTATGGTGATGGCTCTCAGCCAAGCCAAACGCAATGAAGATGTGATAAGCAGATGAGATTTTTTGGAGGGTTCTTTTTGCAAACAGATGAAAACGCCACTTAATTAAATATTTCCTATTCTTTTGTCACGAGGCCAGGAAAAAAAAAATCTCTGACAAACCTATTAATTCATCTCTAAAATTGGGCCATCGATCCCCCACTCTATAATAAAGACCAATATATATATATATATATATATATATATATATATATATACTAGCAAAACCTACCTGCCATCCGGGCAGCAGTTAATTGGAATGGGAGGCCGTTAATTAAAAAAAAAGATTTTACTCAAAGAATTCCAAAATTTTAACAACAAACTTTGGTAAATGTGTAGATTAACACACTCAGCTAAATTACACCCCCCTAAAAAATGAGATTCTTTTTTTTACGGTCATTCTAAATTATTAGGGCAGTTAACTAATATATTTTTTAACACTAATCCTAAATTCAACTGGCAAGGTCGTAAAACCACATACAATCGCCCCAAAATAATAACGTACAGAATTCATCTCCAATAGCAAAAAATGGTTAACTGCCATAAAACCCTAGAATGGCTCGAAAATGGAGAATCATTTTACGTTACATTTATTTGCGAAACTAATCCCCCAGTCTAAATTCTAAAATATTTTTTGTTGTTTCTCTTTCCGACAGTTTTTTAGGGTATTCACATATAATCGCCTAAAAATGGAGAATCTCATTTTATCGGGAGATAGGTGTTCATCTACAATAATATCCAAACTTTTAATATTTTTATTTATACCATAAAAATAAGGTATTTAATTAGTTAGATAATTTGAAAGTTTTTTATTCAATTTTTATGGGAAAAGTAAACAACATTGCTTAGAATTAAAATAAAAAAGGAGGTATAGTTAAAAAAAAATGTATAAGATTTAAAAACTTTAGATATGGGTAAATTTGTGGATTAATACCCTCCCCCCCAAAAAAATGACATTTGCTTTTTTTTAGGCGATTGCGTATTAAAACCGTGTAAAATAGAGATAAAGAAAAACAAATTATTAGAATTTAGTGGGGGATCAGTTGTGTGTATGTATGTATGTATGTATATATATATATATATATATATCAAACGTACTATGTTCTCAATTTCCGTTAAGTTTTTCAGGGTGTTCACACGTGATCACCTAAAACAGGTAGAATACTTTTGAGGTGGATCAGGAGGATGTTAATCTACAATCATACCAAAATAAGAATCAATATTTTTTCGTAATTGGGACAGATCACAGTGCTACTAAACTATTGTTTTAATTTGTCAATCAGAATAGTGATAAGGTCTTTGTAAACATTAAACAATAAGTTTGTTGTTAAACTTTACAATAAAGGCATTAACTTAATTATAAAAAAAAAAACGTTATTTATTTATTTTTCAGGGAAAATGTAAAAACTGAAAAAAGAGAGCGATAGAAAGGATCAGAGAGAAAGCGAGTGAGACAGTCACACTCTTTCTCCCCTCCCCTTTCTATTCTTGCTTATGCCCTGCTCATGGCGAGCCACAAACTTTGGTAAGGTCGTGAGCGAGCACCAGTTGTTTAAACTTAAGGCGTTTTAGTTATTATTGCCGATTTATTTATTAAATTAATTAAGTAATTACTGTTAATATGGACGAAACTATTGCATATAGATAACAAACATAAGCAAATGCAATTCCTAATTAATAATACCAAAAGTTTATTAATTATGAACGGTTTAAAAAATAGTTATACTAATAAGGCAGTCAAAAGGTTCTCTCTTAATCGTTTATCTGCACTATATATACAGAATATTAAGTCTTTATGTTGTATCATTGATTAAAATAACAGTAACTGTTTTGATTATTAGATAGGAGTGATAAATGAAAAAAACTTTCGCATTTATTCATTCAGATATATATCTGTCTCGTCACACAAAATTTAGCAAGAAAAATCTGCCAGTTAATTTTTTTTTTTTTAACTTTTATTAACCTCAAACACAGCACATTGTCAATGAGACGTAGGAGGCTACTGTGAATTAGGGGCCATATTTACAGGGATATTCTAAGTGGGGAGTTGTGCAGCAAGATGTTTGTTAACATTACATTTAAATTTCTGCATGTTAGTACAGTCAGGGAAACAGAAAGCAGGCAGGGAATTCCAAAGGTAAGCAATCCAAGGAAAGAAGCTGTTAGAGTAGAAAGCTGACCGGCATCTGGCAACCTCCACAGTGAAGTAGTGGGATTTTACCGATTGTTGGCTTAGGAGAATTGAGAAAGCAAATAAAAAGTCAGACAAACCTCTGCCTTCAATCTATTTCCATAATGAGATGCTTTCTTTTTCCCCCTTTCTGTTTTTTTATATTGATTAATATGTTTTTCTTTCCTTTTTTTTTCAAACTTTCCAGTTTGTGACGTTTTTTTTTTTTTTTTTTTTTAACTTCACCAATTCAGACGTTCTGAAACTTCATTTTTGACAGAGAGTGTATACTCATATTAGATCAGTGCTCTTCAAACTTTTTTTGTCGCGACCCTTTTTTGGAAAAAAATTTTTTTCGTGACCCACCAAAATTTTTTATAAATAAAAAATAAGTTTGAATATTATTTTAAAAATTCCATAGTTATAATTTTGGCGACCCCCTTTCTATGGTTACGCGACTCCCCTGGGGGTCGCGACCCCCACTTTGAAGACCTCTGTATTAGATAACAGTTTTCTCCTTATAACAATGAGTACCTAACTGTTAACAGTTCAATCCCTGTATTAGGCCGTGATTTTATCCCATTAGGTGAAAAAAAAAGAAAGTGAATAAATTAATTAAATGATTTAATTCATACAATATACTGCATACCAGCGTTTCTCAACCTTTTTACCATTGCATAACCGCCATCCTTGATCTTTTGGCTAAGATCATGGCCTTGTGCCTAATTTGTTTTAAATGTAATTTTTGTAATATTTTCTGCAAATAATTATTTCAAAGTGTAGTATCTGTTCTGATACTACACTTTATCTGTTCTGTTCTCAGTCAGTGAAGAAAAGATACTTCTAGACTGAGGCAATTAAAATTTTTTGTCCCAATCCAGAGTGACGCTATTTTGGAAAGCTGGATTTTTCTCCACATTAAAAATAGACCTTGTGTCTAACTGTCCTCATGGGGAGGCAAGTAAATAGGGTCTCAAAGAACTACTGTGCAAAGTTCATGTTGTAAATAACTGGTTTAAAAAAATAATTCTTGGTCAAATTTTTCAGTAATGTGAAATCAAATTCATACTGTTCGTTTATAATTATTTATTGGGAGTTTTCATTCATACAAAAAATTCTAAACTTAAACATATAAAATAAACATAAGTAACCAATATCATGTCTATATTACAATAACCAAGAATAAATTATGCATGTTTGGTGCTATATTACATATATATGAAATTCAATAAAAAGTTAAAAGTGCATTAGCTTATGTCACTTATTCTTTCAGAATCTTTAGTGACCTTTTGCGGAATCTTAGGGTTCCAAGGTAACCCCGGTTGAGTAATACTGCCTTATATACTCGTGCAATGAACAACCTATTAAAACCAAGAGGTCAGCTAAATAATTAAAAAAAAAAAAAACTACATTTTGTGTAATAAACAGCACCTTGTTTCTTTAGGTGAAAAATTAGTTTTAAGTTAAAATGTGATTTTGTTACATGGGTATATATTTAAACATGGACATTGAAGCAATAACAATCTACACACACACACACACATCATGGTTTGAATTAAGTGTTTGGGTTTGAAATTAATTGAAGATTACTAAATGTCAAAAAACGGAGAAAGGAAAAAGATGCACTGGTCAAAGTGGCATGACTCATCACAAAGCAAGCTGAAAACTGATAAAGTTAGATCAGCATTGCATTGGGTTGGACAAAATGTTTGTTCGTTTTTATTTTTTAATGTCATCTTTCCGGCCTACTAAAGATCGTTTTATATTCCTATTCTTCAAATCCTGTATTTGGTATGCTGAGTATGTTGATGTCAGTGTATAATAAGCCTCCGAGTAGAGGAGTTCTTACATTTTTGCTTGTATTTCAGGCTTTGAAATGGAAGATCAAGCAGAGCACTACCGACATCTGACGCTTTTTTTTTTACTACAGAAAAGGAAAAAAAGCTACAGAAACCTGCATAAAGATATGCCATGTGTATGGGGAGAATGTTGTTACAGAATGAGTGTGCCAGAAATGGTTTGCTCGATTTTGAAAAGGAAATCTTTCAGTGAGAAATGCTCCTCGCTCTGGCTGACCAAAGATGCTCGACAGTGACCAAGAGAAAGCCATAGTTGAACAAGATTGCCGTTTGACCATCAGACAAATCGCAGACATTCTCAAGATTTCCAAATCGAACGTGGAAAATGAATTGCATTAATATCTACTTAAAAAAATGAAAAAACTTTTTTGTCAACCCAATATAATAATTCATCATATGTGTTTATTATACAGGGTGACCACCCCCTCCCTTCAAAAAAACAACAAAAAAAATGCCACAAATGGAATCGTTAACAAAATCTACAATACTTTCTGCAATCCAACCATATTTGGTACAAATACACTTCACTCTATATCTATCAAGTCCACCAAGTTTCATTCATGAATATCCAACAAACTGTTTTATCAGCGTTCAATGATAAACACGCCTGAATACAATGTTCAAAATCGCCAATAACTTAGACACACTCCTCTCTTGTCAGTGCCCTGCTTTTAGTTATGACGGCCCTCTTCAGTTCAGAAGTAATCTAGGGATTGTTTTAATAGACATTCTCTTTGAGATAACCCCACAGATAAAAATCTGGGAAGTTAAGATCCGGTGAGTGTGAAGTCTATTCAGGATCACACCTCCTACTGCTGAGATGTTCACCAAAATTACTCTGCATATGGGGTCGGATTTGTTTACGATTTGGAATTCTTGAGGTGAGGATTAATAACATATGCTATTCAGACTACTATCCTCATTTTGGTTGTTATATCATCAACGTTTCAGACGATGTAACCTCCAACCTTCTTCAGGTGCTTCTTTTCGAACTTGGGAACATTGGCCGAAACGTTGTGAATAATAACAAGGATGATGAGAATAGTAATCCGAATAATACGGATTTGTCGAAACAAATGAAATGGAGAATAGAAAGCAGCAGCAACTTTAAGAAACTGATGAATTAATTAAAAAGGTTTTAGAATTGAATCTCAACTAGAAAAGGTTTTAAGGAAATGGTTTAAAAGCTTGAATAAGTCATAATCTGTCAGTTCAAGGTTACGTAAAGAGGCTGAATGCTAACAAGGTATCCATCTTTAATTGATTTAACTTTAGCAATCACATTGTGTAACGGTTACTAAATGGATTTTTTTGTGAGTTATATATTATTATTATTATTATTATTATTATTGTTATATACATTTTTATCAGATATTTAACGTAAAGGAAGCACTAATACTGAATAATAGAGCCGTGGAATAAAGTACTGTGAATTAAGGAATCAAAGTTCTAAAACTTTAGGTCAATAAGATTGCAACGCTGGTGAGAACAGAACTGGCAAACTTCAACAAACAGAAAGAAATGAAGAGGCTCTTTTAATGCATACATGATTTTGTTAATTAGAAAGTCGGTAATTTGTATCAGAAAAAGGGTACACTGAATATTTAGCTATTTTTTTTTTCTTTTTTTTTTTAGCTAGTTATTTGGAATAGTTTTGATAACTTTAACCCTTTTTTATCAGTTTGTGCTGCCCTTATTTACTTCCAGCCTCAGACAGGAAATGAGGATGGGATCAAAGGGCATTCCAACCACTGTTAGCAAAAGAGGCACACGGTAATTATGACCCACCCCCACCCTTTTTTGAATTTGTCCATTTACTCTTTGTGTCTACTTTTCTTTTAGCTAAGATCAAAGTGTAGTATCTGTTCCGATGGATACTACACCCCATAAACTGGTATCGTCTTGGCCTTCGGGCTTGATCTATGCCGGTCTATGGGTCGGTCCTGTGCAGTTCTAGGAGGTCCACCCTCCCAGGCTTCGCCTCCCCTCTTTGGGGAGGAGTAAGTTTATTGCTTACTGCCTGAGGCGCCCTTACCGGGGAATACCGACGGGCTGCCCAGGCAATTTTTAATGGCCAGAGTGCTCACTTTCTCGGGCGCTGGCTTTTCAAACCCCACTTTCCCGACCCGAGCTTGGGTCACATCTTACCTTGTGGGAGTAAGATG
The DNA here is from genome assembly GCA_963556195.1 of Sepiola atlantica. Lineage (NCBI taxonomy): Eukaryota > Metazoa > Mollusca > Cephalopoda > Sepiida > Sepiolidae > Sepiola > Sepiola atlantica. The sequence goes on along the minus strand of OY744525.1, from coordinate 51,823,079 downwards.
AACCTGGCCTTGTGCCTAACCTCCTAGAGAGGAGGTAAATAAATACTTTTCTATTGAAATGTGTTATCTATTTCTTTCTTTGTAGTTTTCACGGTGATTATTGAATAAAATTGATAACATCATCAGTATGAAGAGTCAACCCCTTTTTCTTCCACAGCAAGCAGATAGTTGTTACACATTGTTCCCTTGAAAGGGGAGAGAGCAACTTGATTGGACATCATTTCCATTCTATTCACAAAACTGCGTGCACCACCGTTTAACACATGGAAAGCTCCTTGGGATGTTTGTATTAATTCCTATATCCTGACAATCTGAATGAGAGGATTTGGTAGTCCATCACTCGGACTCCAAAGCTCCGTTCTACTGGATAAAACCAACGAGATCGCTGATGCTTCAATAAAAAAAATAATGGGCTCACAAATAACTCGACGATATCACTCACTTCTCTCTTTTTTCCTTTCTTTCTTACCCCAAGTCAGCAGATGTCAGACATTAAATGATCTCAGTCAATTCCTTTTAACCAATGAGAACACAGAGAATTCCGGGTTCATACTCTTCTTATCAAGATGGACTTGCCCACTACAGTGCAACAACCAATCGCGCCGTTTCTCATAGGTCGTGAGTTCGATCCTTGCTAGCATCCTCTTTGCTTGACATTTCCCCACTTTTCAAACTACATGTCAAGCAAAGACGGATCTTTTTATGGCGGGGACGAAGCAAGTCGGGGCCATTTCCACCACTCGATCCTGGCTCAGGACCATCACTTTTGCCACACAAGTCCTTCCTTCCCCATGCATTATTGATTTACGAGTGTACACACTTCGTCAAAAATGATACAAAAAAAATATTATGCTTCATCAATGTTCACACTAATATTCATATATAAAGTCATAGAATTATGTTAAATTATGATTAATGACCTAAAGAAAAAAGAAATCAACCGTTGAATTTTATTTAAAGTGGAGGATTTTTTTCCGCTTTCGAATTTATTTCCAGCACGGGGGTTGTCTGACTTGCTATTTGCTTTCTTGCTTCTTTTCACCACTTGAAATTGGTTTCGTCCAGCTAGAAAAAGGCACGTTTTTTACTCTCCAACTTCTGTGTGATGGGATGGAAGTACATATATTTTTATATATTTACTAGCAGGGCTACCCAGCGTTGCTCGGAGCCATTAAAAAAATAGAAGAGGGTTAAAAGTGTGAGTAACATCTTTATATTAATATTTCCCTTTTTTTGTCCCTTTATGTTTCTGACAAAAGGGGAAGAATTACTGTTTTCTTGATCGGAATATATTCACCTAACACTTATCCTTGGCTAGTTTTTGATTTTGAAATAGTATAATTTTTTAGCTCCTTACATCAAGTTGCTTCATGCCTTGTCTGGAGCGACTTCAATAAAAAAAATTTTTTTTTAATTCTATCTCTCTACCGCTCTCAATCCGTCTCTCTATCTTTATCTCTTTCCTCCTTTCCCCGATTTTTGCACATCCCCCTCCCCCACCCACAAGATGAGAATAATAGTCATAATAATACAAATTATCAATTTCCATGTAAAAAAGGAAATAGCTTTAATCGATGTATTTATTCAAAACGATGTGAATTATTAACATTAACTCATTTTCTTGTGTCAGCAACAAAAATGGTGAATTTTTTTCTCCCCAATTTTCAAACATTAAAAATAGAAACATTTTTTTTTTCCAACGTATAAACATTTTTTGATAATCCTTTCTGATTAAATAAAGGGGTTTCGTTTAAAATTCCGTACAGATTTTTCTGATAATCCTTTCTGATTAAATAAGGGGTTTCGTTTAAAATTCCGTACAGATTTTTCTGATAATCCTTTCTGATTAAATAAAGGGTTTCGTTTGAAATTCCGTACAGATTTTTCTGATAATCCTTTCTGATTAAATAAGGGGTTTCGTTTAAAATTCCGTACAGATTTTTCTGATAATCCTTTCTGATTAAATAAAGGGTTTCGTTTAAAATTCCGTACAGATTTCCAAGTTCGACATGAAGATTCCAGAGTTTGACAAGATGCACCTGATGAAGTTTGAAGGTTACATCAGCCGAAAGGTGAGAATAGATGAGAACAGTAGTCCAAATAATCCAAATAATACATATGCATTCAAAATTTCTGAGAGAGAACATCTAACAGCTTGCCTAGCATGTTAAATCCTCTGGCAAGAATCCTGCCGACCCCACATCCACGGATATAAATTCTCAACAGGGGACAACTTGTCCCGTTGTGATTACTGTGGACAGGATAAGATTTTATCAGTGGACCAGAGAGAGTGAGTTTTGCATCTAATTTTCTTATGTACGAAGAGTAGGTTATTAAAGTGTCCCTATTTACTAGCTTTCCCATGGGGGCAGAGTTAGACATAAGGTCTGTTTTTAATGTGGGGAAAAATCCAGCTTCTAAAAAAGGGGCACTCTGAATTGGGGCAAACATAAACATTGCCTCAGTCTTGAAGGATTTCTCCTTCACTGACCAAGGACATAAAATATAAAGTGTAGTATCAAAACAGATACTACACTTTGAATTATTTATTTGCAGAAAATATAAAATTAACATTTAATACAAATTAGGCACAAGGCCCTCAAAAGTGAGGGAAAATGGATGTCGTTGGTCATCCTTGGTCTGTAGTTATAAAACCTAGTTTTAACGAGAATCATCTCATCACCAAAATACCACATTTACACTAGGGGCCGTCCTACTTAAAGTGTCCCCAACTGGTTTGAAATTTTTATTTTTTTTTAATCCTAGCCCAAAAGCCAAGGACAAGAGTAGGTAAAAAGAACATCATGAGTGTCTTGTAGAAACAGTGGAAGAAATATAGTCGCAAGATCGATGACAAGAGTTAAAAGCTGTCATCAGGATATGAACCCCTAACTTAATTGAAGTCAAGAAGTTTCCACAGCCATGCCCGGCCCTTTACAACCATTAAAGGAAGAAACCAGACAACAGCTATAAACCAGAAAGCTAGAGAATGCCTCCTCCCCTCTTATTGACATGGAAATCCCCATTCCCTTCCGAAACCCTCCCTCCTGGCTCAGAAACACCACACCTTGGTCCAGTGGAAGAGACTCAATCGCCTGAGAACAGAAATGGGACAATCAAAAGCTGCTATAACAAGATGGGGCTACAAAACTGACCTAACCATCTGCGAATGTGGAGAGGAGGACCATACGATGCAGTATTGCCCTGTCTGCCTTCTACTATCTAACCACTGCAGCTTAAAAGACCTTCCAGAGTGCAATAATAATGCAAGGGATTGTGTGTGATACAATGAAGGCCGCGAGGATAGGAAGTGACTCATCGACAGAGACAAAAGAAAATGCGGGAGTGGTCAGTTTCCATTGTTCAGGACAGGAGACTCAGAAAAGAATACCGGACACGACATTTAGGAGTGACAACGTTTTACGACAGTAAGGTAAGTTAGTTTTAAGACAGTTTGACGACAGTAAGGTTTATGGCAAAAAGTTAACGAGTTTGGATTTCGGAGAGAAGCCGAGCAGTTATGATCGAACCTCCCCAGAGAGCGGATCGGACCGGGAAAACGATGAGATGAGCTGACGACTTGAGTAATGGCAATGGGGGTCTTGACAGTCAGCGATGGTGTCACACACACTCATAAAAGGGAGGGCCTGTGGACAAGTGGTTATAGCACTTGTCTTTGGGCTGGACGACCCGGGTTCGATCCCACTCACGGCATGCGAATTTTCGGGTCTGAAAACTCCCTCTGTCCACCCAGCAGTAAATGGGTACCTGACTAAAACTCAGGGAAGGTTCAAGGCAGCGGAAGGAGAGGGATGGGCTCCGCCTTCCATATGCTGTGCCCTAAACACGGTGATTCTTAACAAATCACCGCCGCTACGGCCATGGGCAGTGTGCGATGTCGGCAACGACACTCGTGCGCGTCCAGGCTATGCGACCTTTACCTTTACCTTATATGTGTTTGTGTTATTTATCGAGAGTTGTGTTTCTTTTATTTAACTTGTGGACCAGTGCTGTGCCCTCGATGATTCGTCAGTGGATAGACGACTCGGCTAGATGATGAAGGCAAGAAGAAGGTCACGGACACACAACGTTGGGGTTGACGGTCGTTGAGTGGGGCAACATGGTTTTGCATGTGTAAAGAAACGCTAAACTGTCATAATAACTTGCTTCAAAGACATGAAAATAAGAATCAGGATATTCAATCTTCTATATATTTTTATGTTAACAGTAAAACTGCCGAGATTAATTTTGTGAGTAATTTTATCTCCCTCTCTCCACACTTTTAGATGATTCCAGTTTTTAATTGTTATTAAATTCTCCCTTTTGCAAATATTTGCTTTTCAGAAAATCTAGGGTTATCCTCCTTTCCTTTGTTTCGTTTTCCATTTGCAACTCATCGTTAGTTGCAACAACATTTATTACATGAGAAATTAATATAATCCTTTTAAATAAGTAACAATAATAAGTAACATAGATAGTCCCGCCCAACTCGACAATCAGCAAAATCCCACCCCTTCACTGTAGAGGTCCCCAGATGTTGGAAAGCTTTCTACTCTAATAGCTTCTTTCTTCGAACTGCTTGACTTTGGAATTCTCTCCCTGCTCCCTGTTTACCCTGATTGTACCAACATGCAGAAATTTAAATGTAATGTGAACAAACATCTCGCTACACAACTCCCCACTTAGGAAGCCCCTAAAAATATGTCCCCGAATTCACATTACCATTCTACGTCTCAATGGCAATGTGCTTTGTTTGGGGTGAATATAAGTAAAACAAAAGAAGAAAATATACAATCGTTTTAAATAAATAACAACGGTGTTCCATCCGGCAAGTGTTGTGTGTAAAGCTCTTAAAGTAAAAATAAATAAATAAAAATAACTTCACTTCAATATGCCTTCACAAATATTGTTTACAGCACTTAAAAAATTCTTTATCAGACAAAATAATGTGTGTGTGTGAATGTGTAATATATACTAGAAGACTACCCGTCCTAGGATGGGTAAAATAAATTCCCCAAACAGAACAGTTTTGCACAGGTTTTATGTCCCTTAATGAAAATATAAAATCTTATGTCTAAAATTCTAATTTCACTTTTGATCAAAATCTATTACATCATTTTGACTCTAGAAAATGTCTAAAATTAAAGGCTTAAGCTTAAGGGGTCTTAAGAAATTGAAAATCAAGAGATCTTGCTTAATTGATGTCTAATGACTATGGATCAAACTTGATGCAAATCTGAAATATTTGAATTTTCCAATGGGAGGTTGTGCCCATATTCTGCCCTCTAAAAACCCTTTAAAATACTCCAAAGAAACTAAAATTTAGGAAATATTCATTAATTGATGTCCAATACCTATTGTTAAAATTTCATCAAAATCGGAGGTATCTGAATTTTCACAAAGTGCTTCCGCCCTCTTTTTACCAACTTTTCATGAAACTAAATTAAACTCAATATAGTCCACATTTGGATCCCATACACCTAGCAGCTGTGTTCCAAAATTCATAATGATCGGTTATTTAGTTTAGGAGTAAATCCTGTACATATAAACATACCTAACTTTATAAAGGTGCATATATATATATATATATATATATATATATATATATTTTCTTATCTTTCCGTTTTTGCTGGCGATGGGGCATCCTACCGGATGCCAGACATTCACCGACTATTTCAGACACTCCAGCCTAGAGATCTTTTTAAGATTCTAACCGTCCTTTTAAGTGCAATTGTTTGTATTTCTCTTGCACTCGGTTCACCGGGTATACTCGTTAGATAGCTTTTGAAATTATTTTTCATTAGTCCTGTTGTTCCTATAATTACTGGTATGATGGAGATTTTCTTAAGATTCCGGTTTCTTTTCATGTCGTACATAAGACCTTGGTATTTCGTAATCTTTTCCCTTTCAGCTCTGTTTAATCCTGCATCATTTGGGACACTGAATATATGTATGTGTGCGTGTGTAAGTATATATAAGACTATGTGCATATATACACATAAACACTAAAATATGTTTCTAGATCACTTTTCCACAAAAAAGACACAAAAAATATGTGTGTGTGTGTGTGTGCATTTTGTATCTATCCTAAAACGAATAAGTAGCATAAATATTTGACTGCATTCTTCAGCCACATAAGATGAAGCATAAAGTATGCAGTGTGAATCCACTCATTCTTTACGAAAAGTGTCATAATGGCATCAAAATTGTGAACTAATCAATATCAAGTGCCAAGTAGGTGAGGCTCATTATCACGCTCTTTCAAAAAGAACACATATGTTCCCCGTTATCAGATGGAATTTGTATTAATCCCAAAGGAATCACCATTGAATGCTTAATGGCCTTAAAAACGGCAAAAGGAACTGACCATGATCTGGGAGACATCTTTGGGAACACATGAGCGCCAACAGGATTCATCTCTTCTTAAAAAACTGGATCAAATTATTATTTTTTTTTTGCTTCCTTTTTTTTTTTTTAACAAAAGAGTCAAGGTCCACAGACCACTTGAGGATAAGAATTATTGAGTTTGACAGGTAAGTGGTGAAACATCGAGGGGATTCGTAATGATGGTTGTAACTGGTCAGACTATTTAAGAGGACGGATCAACAAGAATTTGTTTACATTGGACTCGAAAACGACAATGTTAAAGTCAGCCGTGAAGCAGCTATGTGGTACTGTAGAGACAATGAATACTTTCTGAAACTATAAGAAGTTTATAACGAGGCAAGGGTTTCACAATCATTAACCACACTTCTCATAAACTGCCATTGCTTGAGTCAAGTAGCAAAGAGAATACGAAGATGACCAGCAATAATACTGGAATAAGCGGAGAATGGACGTGTTATTTCAGAGTTTTTCTTCTTCGGGTGGAGCAGGTGCTAATGTGATTGCAAGAGTTAGGAGTAGATGGAGTAAGTTCAGGGAACTCCTACCATTATTAACCAGCAGCACGTTACCACTGTCGACCAAGGGAAGAGTCTATGAGGCATGTGTACGCAGTGTGATGATGTATGGAAGTGAAACCTGGCTAGCAAGGGTTGAGGACATGCGTTGCATGGAGAGAAATGATATGAGAATGATATGATAAATGTATAATGTGAGTCTTAAAGACAGGTTTAGTTCTGATGACTTCAAAGGAAGATTAAATCTGGACAGTATAGGGAGTTGTGTGTAAAACTGGAGACTTCGATTATGGTATGGTCATGTTGAAAGAATGAATGAGAGTTCTTGGGTTAGTAGATGTAAAAAAAGTCAAGGTAGCACGTTCAGTTCACAGGGTAAGGCCAGGGAAAATATGGGAGGAAGTGATACAAATGGACTTGATAGAAAGAGGGATAAATAAAGACCTGGCTAGAGATCGGTTAGTTGGGAAGTCAATTTCTTAAAACTGTCCGACGCATGCCAGCATGTAAAACGGACGTTAAACTGATGATGATGATGATGATGATGATGATGATGTGCTAGTTGCCCTACCACGGCTTGAGAGTCTAGTCTACCCAACTATTTCACCATACAGTGGTTTCATAACTTTTGCAAGGGTATTAGAAAAAGTGCCTATACAGCCACTTCCAAACTTACAGTACCTGCTATTCTTAAATGGTCACCCATCTAAATACTGAATCGGCTCAACTGGCTTAACCTGTGATAAAAAGTTCTCATCAGCACAGCCACCAACACAAACAAATGGGCATCTCTACACCAGGATAGCACTTTGAATTATCTGGTGGTTGCCGATAGCTTAGTCATTACCACACTTAACTGCTGAAAATCCATTCAGGTTCCGAATCATAGTTGGAAGAGCCCACCAGTTTCTAGCCACACTGAAAAGCCATGATATGGCGAAACAGCTGTCTGTGGATGAACTAAATAAATTCCCCCCTCACTCTGTGTGGTTTGAGCTCTCTGGTAAGTGAGATAATTGGCTCCCACTTTGCATAAATGCATAGAGCACTCAGTCTCGTAATTGCGAATATATATATATAATATATATATATATATATATATAGTATGAAAATATATTTATGGCAATTAAGCTACACAGAGGCACCCATGTTTCATCCCCATAAGGAATCGTCAGGCTAAGTGCATAGAATTTGTGTTACTAATTGTTTTTATATATCCACGTGGTGTTTAGTTTAGATAGCTAACCAATCAGATTCGTTGTTATTCCCTCCCATAGGTTAATATTTTCATGAGCCAATAGCTGAGCTTCTCTCAAACAAAACTTCTTTGTAGCTTAATTGTCATAAATATATTTTTCATACGTTACTACCTAGCTCTACTCATGTATTGAACACTGTTGAAGTAAATACTGAAAATCTATACATAATATATATCTCCTTATAATATTATGTGTATACATGAAATAATAATAATTATATATATATATATATATGTGTGTGTGCGCGCACATTCAGTGGCAATCAAATGATCTCTTTGCCTAGGCATTCGGCTCTGCCTCGATGAGACTGAAAACAAACCAAGGAAAGTTTAAATAAAATACCCAAGATAAAACGTTCGTTTAATAAAAATGAAAAACTACAAGATTAAAAATTTACGTCAACATATTTAGTTTATGGACTGAAGTGTTCTTCAATGTGTACACAGTTTTGATCAACTCGAGTTTGAATGACATGGAAATCATATCAGTGATATCAGCATTTTGTTTAACGGAGAAATCATTTTGTGGAGAGCTTAAAAATAATTTATGTCGAAAGATACTTGAGTGTGTGAATATTATATTGTTGGCATATCTATGTGCACACACATGCATTTATATTTACTTATTTTTTGGATCGCCCGTCAGATGTAGTCTCTTTCACCTATTCTTCAGCTGCGTTCGAACAAGTGGATTGTGGGGCCTGGTCATTGAGTGCAACCAACGTGTCTCTTGATTTAATGCATTTATATATGGAAGGGCATCCAACCATCACACCTATCTGTCAAAACAATATGAGACACGAAATGGACAGTCACCATGTCTACATTCTTTAAGCTTAGATCTACATATACATTTTATTTATAATAAATATAGTGACTTTCTTCCATTAATACTAGTATATGTTCGAAAAGGAACACTGAAACTAGATCAGTCAGTCAGCTGATGATGATGACTATCTTTACTAAATAAACATACGGCTCTACTTATTGAGTACATTTATATAATCGTATATTGCATGGTTCATGGGGTTGTTTAACAACCACTATGAATAGAACTTTACCTGGGATATATATATATATATATAAAATTAATGTAAAAAAAATATATAAAGTGATGTAGTTTGCTCGAAGCATTGTGTGTATTGTGTATATAGAGGAGTCATAGAAGGCTACCACAATGCAAGACATGAAAATATGCCGGTGTGTAGAAGGAGGGCGAAAACGAAGTGTTTTTTTCTTCTTTTAGTCCACATGAGTTTCAGATTTAACACACCCACCATTTGATGAAGAGGTCTTACCTCGAAATATATTATGGAACACGGTTACACACATCAGATCATTGTAGAAATTTTATCTGAACAAGTCAGATTTGCTAAAAATAAATCAATAAAAAAAAAAAATCACTCGGTTTTTTTTTCCTCCTTCTCAACACAGACATATTTTCAAATGTTTACATTGTGATAGGCTTCTATGACTCGTCTGTATATTTTGTATTTTATTTCTTATTCGCTGATGTATAGGAATACATGTTTTTTTAAATCAAAATTTTTGACTGCTACCTGCGATCTTCTTCAGTGTGTATAGATAACAATAATAAATAATTAAAAGGGGCTTATCTTTAACACCTTACTGCAATTTCATGGTAATTCCGATCCTCAGAAAAGTATTTCTATCTCACAAGTCTGTATAAATTTGAACGTGAGCTCAAACTAGTCATAATCAAATTTCATCATTAAATTTCAAATTACTATTTTTCAAAATTATTTGGCATGATGTTACCTCGGGAAATTATCATAACTCACGGCTTAAGAATATTGAGAATGTTAAAAAACTTAAAATTAAATTTGAAATGTGCGGATAAAGAGTTTAAATTTTTACAAAAAAATAAATGTATTATAATTAATTAGTTTTTTTCATCTGAAGTTTCAAAAATGCTAAAATCAACAGACCCAATCCAAGACAGCACGTCTTGCAGATGCGATTTTAAAAACAAATAAATTTTTTATTTGTGGCATTTTGTGTGTGAAATGGGAACAAGCAGCATTTTTGATACTTTAGATGAAAAAACAAACTACCTCGTAATTAATTACAATATAATTTTAAACAGAAGAAAATAAGTGTAACTCTTGATTTGTACATTTCAAATTTAATCATCAGTTTCTTAACATTCTCAATATTGTTAAGCCGTGAGTCAAGATAATTCTGTGATGTAATGTCATGCAAAATAATTTTGAAAACTAGGTGTTGGAAATTCGATAGTTCACATTTAAATGTCTATAGACATGTGGGATAAAAATGCCCTTCTAACGATCGGATTTATCGTAAAACTATAGTAAAGTGTTAAGATAAGCCCCGCTTAATTATTTACTATATATATATATATATATATATATATATTTCCCAGGTAAAGTTTTGTTCATAGTGGTGGTACAAACAATCCATGACCAATAAAATATATTATATGAAAAAGATATCAAATACTAAAATTTGAAAATTCTGTTTGTAATAGGAAATGATATCAATTAAAAAATTCTGTTTGAAATAAGAAACGAGATCAAATACACAAATTTGAAAATTCTGTTCGAAATATGAAAAGATATCAAATACACAAATTTGAAAATTCTGTTTGAAATATGAAAAGATATCAAATACTAAAATGTGAAAATTCTGTTTGAAATATGAAAAGATATCAAATACTAAAATTTGAAAATTCTATTTGAAATAGGAAATTATATCAAATACTAAAATGTGAAAATTCTGTTTGAAATAGGAAATGATATCAAATACTGTCAAAGGATATCAAAATCTATTTTACAAAATTTTCTTAATACACATTAACATTCCTTTCTTGATGTACATACAACAGGTTTATAATTAAACAAATTTGAATCTTTATTCTTATAATCAAACTAGAAAAAATGTGACATGTTGAGTTACCCATTCAGCTAGAGTTAGATTGTTTGAATCAGGAAAAAGTGTTTGCAAAGCCAGTTAAATATAAAAAAAATGTTAAACTAAATCCAAAACGAATCTATTTCTGCTCGCAATACACCACTATCCCTCCCTCCCTCTCTCTTTCCTTCTTCAGCTTCAGGTTAAACAGTATTACTAGTTTTGTGATATTCCCTTTTGGTTATAATGGACTATTCCAATATTTTTATTCTTTCTTTTCTTTGTTACTTTCGACATTAATAAACAGAGGAAGGGAGAGTGACAGAAGTGAGAGTGATAGAGGGCATATAGAATAAGAGCAGGGGGTCAAACAACATACAATGAGAGAAGGTAAAAGTGATAGAAGTTTAGTAAGAGATGGGTCGCTTGATGAGTTAATTACAAATTATGGCTAATTATAAACAATTAAATGGAAGTTTGTTTTTTTTTCAAACATAACTCAATGCTAAAACTGAGGAATATTTTTGCATGTATTTTTGTGTGATTAAAATATATAGGAAAAAAAGCCTTAGGGAAGCAAAGGTTGATTAACTCAGTTTTAATGTAATAGATACGAGGCCTATCTAAAAAGTATCCGACCTTAGGCCAGAAATAATGTCTCAAATACGTGATGGGGTTGGGACCCTAATCTACTTCAAAGTAGGCCCCTTGTGCTTGCACACACTTAGCCCACCGATCCATCCATTGCCGGAAACACCTCTGGAAATCTTCTTTTGGAATGGTGATCATCTCTGCCGTCACATTAGATTCAGCAGGTATTTGGAGAAGATGCGATGTGTAACACAAATTAAGGAGTGGTTCAACCGATTTAAAAATGGCCGCACATCAGTGGAAAGTGACCAGCGTTCTGGCAGGTCCCAAACTGCTCGGAGTGCAGCTGTTGTTGAGAGGGTGCGAAAAAAGAGATAATGCAGAACGCGACGGCAGAGATGAACACCATTCCAAAAGAACACTTCCAGAGATGTTTCCGGCAGTGGATGGATCGGTGGGCTAAGTGTGTGCAAGCACAAGGGGCCTACTTTTAAGGGGATTAGGGTCCCAACCCCGTCACGTATTTGAAACATTTTTTCTGGCCTAAGGTCGGATATGTTTTAGACACTCCTCGAATACTGAGGCAAATCTATAAGAATAAATGTCTGTTTTTGTCAATAATATAAATCAGTTACTAATATTTAATATTAACATTATTGTACTAAGTAAAGGCTACAGACTTAGTGGTACAAAATTAATGGGGAGGCGGAGGGGGGTAATGCTCCCCACTCATAAAATTCATTAAGTAAAAGTTAGAAAGACCATTCATTCTATCTCCATTTACTTGCCTCCCCACAAGAGCAAATTATACACAAGGTCGGTTTCTTGCTAGTGTGGAGAAAATCCAGCTCCCTAAAGCGGTGCATTCTGGATTAGGATGAAAATAAAAAATTTCCCAAGTTTAAGAGGATTTCTCTTTCTCTGACCGAGAACAGAACAGATACTACACTTTGATTCTAACCCGAAATCTAGAAAACGTTTGTTCCTATTTACTTGCCTCCCCACGAGGATATACACACAAGGTCGGTTTTTAATATGGAGAAAATCCAGCTCCCCGGAAAGGGGCACTTTGGATTGGGACAAAAATTTAAATTGCCTCAGTCTAGAAGAATTTCTCCTTTACTGACCGAGGACAGAACAGATGAAGTGTTGTATCAGAACAGATACTACACTTTGCTCTTAACGCTTGTCTTTCAATAAATTATCATAATTATAATTCTTATCAATGTAACGAAACAGTAGTAACAATAGAAATAGTTGTCAGGTGCTTGCCGACTGCTTGGCTCGGCGTATCAGGTGGTGGGAGGAGGGGGAACTAATGAATGGATCATGTACGTTTTGTCCTTGGCCTTTTATTCTTCACGTGGAGCTTTTTAAATTGTTATTTTTACTTTCGCTTTCGATTCAAATAATCAAGTTATTTTTTACAAAGAAAATAAAAAACGAAAACAGAATTTTCTTTTCATATGACAATCTCGTGTAACTGAAGAAAGTCGAATATAAAAATAAAAATGAAGGTTTATTTATTGATTTTAATCAGTTACAAAATATTTATAAAACTTTTTTTTTTTTTTAATCTTTCCGAGACTGCTAGTGCTCGCCATTCCACTCATTTCCTGGTCTCTTGAATGTAATAATTTATACATAAGTAATCAAACTTTGTTCATCGCTTTGTTTGTTTTACGGCATATCAGCCCTTTTTGGGGTCATTTAATGCTGAATTCAGTCACTCTAGTGAAACAAAAAGAAAAAAGAAAGTGTTTGTGCTTCTTAGACTCTTCAAATATTTATTTACTTTTTCTTTGTTTTATTTTACGGCATATCAACCCTTTTTGGGTCATTTAATGCTGAATTCAGTCACTCTAGTGAAAAGAAAAAAGAAAGTGTTTGTGCTTCTTAGACTCTTAAAATTTTTCTTCATGTTTTCTGTGTTTGTTTTATTTAACTGCAACTCAACCCTTGAAAGTTTGTAGGAATTACATCTTCAGTTAGATTCTGTTGTAAACGCCAGCTTCTTTTAAATATTCGAATATTTTGCCTGGATTTATCTGGAGAAGTATCTCCATCATTTCTGTTTCTTTATAATGTTTTTGTCGAGTCTGTTCTAGACCCATTCAATTCGTCAATACATGACGTATCATGTAGGCCTCTTGGCATACTATGCAAATTGGAGCTGCTTCTATCTCAAGGAGATAAGTTCATCCCCCCCACCCCTCCCAGGAGGTTAGACACAAGGTCAAAGTATTTTTTATTTACCTCCTCTCCAGGAGGCTAGACACAAGGTCAGGTGTGGTTTGAAAAGCCAACGCACTAGGATTAGCGCGCTTTGGCCTACATCGGCATTCCCTGATAGGGGCACTTCTTCTCAAAGAGAAGGTAAAGCCTGGGAGGGTGGACCTCCTGAGACTGAACAGAACCATACCTCAGCCGACAGCAACAAAGTCACTGTCGGACTGATGTCGAGGACGTATCCCCGACTGATAAGAATACACCTACTCAGCCTGTGCCAGGTGTCCTATACGAGGTCTTCATAATAAGTCTCGCATAATATTCTTCATCAACTGATCATCTTGTTAACCCTTATCCTCGAGTGGTTTTTGGCCTTGATAAGTGATGACTCATTAGTATAGAAAATTTTTTTAATTTTTTTATGCATCCACATATATCTACAAGAAGCTCTGTCTGTCGAACGGTCGATATGTCACGCCAGTTTGAAATAGCATTTCCATCGCTATACGCGCAGATTGAATGAACTCATCATATTTCAAACGTGCCCAAGCAAATCTAGAAGAGGCTCTGTCCGTCAGTTGGTTTGTCATACTTAAGTTTGACATAGAATTTTCATCGGTCTGTCATGATTGGGTTTGAAATAGCATTTTTGGGGTCTGTCACTTAAATTCCAAATACCATCTTCATTAAGTCTGAAATAATATTGTCATCACTAAATGTTCAGATTTCATGGACGCATTTTATTTTAAATACGTCCAAGCATCTCTATAAATGGCTCTGTCTGTCAACCAGTCTGCCATGCTTAAGTTTCAGATAGCATCTATGTTGGTCTGTCATGCTTAAGTTTCAAATAGCATTTTTGTTGGTTGGCCACGCTTAAGTTTCAGATAGCATCTTTGTTGATCCCTATTGACTTGCCTCCCCACGAAGACAGAATCAGACCCAAGGTCGATTTTTAATGTAGGGAAAATTCACCTCCTCAAAAAGGGGCATTGAATTGGAACAAAAATTTAAAAAACGCCTTAGTCTCTAAGGATCTCTCCTTTACTGACTGGGGACATAAAAGATGAATTGTAGTATCAGAACAGATACTACACTTTGATCTTAGCAAAAATGTTAATTATTAAATGTACCGATTGACTGGATGAATCTTCAGAATATCCATTCTTGTCGGCACAAACATTTATTCGAGATTTTCACCCATAAATAAATTACAGCCCTAATCACCACCAACAATGTCTCCTTAAATATTATTCCATCTACTTTTCTTATAAATTCATTTATTTATGATTCTTCAAGAATATCAGCATTTATTATTCAACACAATCTGTCGACATCCGCTGATCATCCCCTGCCGCCAAGTTCCACATTTGGTGGAGCTGCTTATTTAATCGCTATTTTCTCCTCCGTTGAGCGAGAAAATTGTCTTCTCCTTCATTGATTCAGTTTGATTACTACAAGACGACGAATAAATAATTCAACACTAATTATTAGTCATTTAATTTAATTATCTTACAAGACAACCTAAAAAATGTCAAGATTTCATTTTTACACATCTCTTCCTTTAATTTATATATATATATATAATTTTATTACTATTTCATGTATATATATATATATATATAATTTTATTACTATTTCATGTATATATATATATATAATTTTATTACTATTTCATGTATATATATATATAATTTTATTACTATTTCATATATATATATATATAATTTTATTACTATTTCATGTATATATATATATAATTTTATTACTATTTCATGTATATATATATATAATTTTATTACTATTTCATGTATATATATAATTTTATTACTATTTCATGTATATATATATATATATAATTTTATTACTATTTCATGTATATATATATATATAATTTTATTACTATTTCATGTATATATATATATATAATTTTATTACTATTTCATGTATATATATATATATATATAATTTTATTACTATTTCATGAATATATATATATATATATATATATATAATTTTATTACTATTTCATGAATATATATATATATATAATTTTATTACTATTTCATGAATATATATATATATATATAATTTTATTACTATTTCATGAATATATATATATATATAATTTTATTACTATTTCATGAATATATATATATATATAATTTTATTACTATTTCATGTATATATATATATATATATATATATATATATAATTTTATTACTATTTCATATATATATATAATTTTATTACTATTTCATATATATATATATATATAATTTTATTACTATTTCATGTATATATATATATAATTTTATTACTATTTCATGTATATATATATATAATTTTATTACTATTTCATGTATATATATATATAATTTTATTACTATTTCATGAATATATATATATATAATTTTATTACTATTTCATGTGTATATATATATATATATAATTTTATTACTATTTCATGTGTATATATATATATATAATTTTATTACTATTTCATGTGTGTATATATATATATAATTTTATTACTATTTCATATGTGTGTATATATATATATATAATTTTATTACTATTTCATATGTGTATATATATATATAATTTTATTACTATTTCATATGTGTATATATATATATAATTTTATTACTATTTCATATGTGTATATATATATATAATTTTATTACTATTTCATATGTGTATATATATATATAATTTTATTACTATTTCATATGTGTATATATATATATATATAATTTTATTACTATTTCATATGCGTATATATATAATTTTATTACTACTTCATATGTGTATATATATATATAATTTTATTACTATTTTATGTGTGTATATATATATATATATATATATAATGAAAAGTTGTGTTGCGACATCACAGTTAAACGGTCGATATAAGAGCCAAACTAACCGCAGATTTTGAATCAGCACCTTTGATCCAATGTCCTTATAGTTGTCAGAAGTTGTTGAACCTTTTTTGAAAGTTATTATTCAAACTTAAAAGTATTAAAAAATAGCATTAGAAACAAATGTTCTGCCATTTTTAGCATTCCCTTTCCAGTCGACTGAACAACATAATCTGAACCTCTTAATTACCAGTAAGAAAAATGAATAAATAACTAAATAACTAAATAAATAAATAAAAGTAAAAATAAGTCAAGATTGTTTTTTGTCTCAAATCATCATACATATTTGACATCCTTTTTATTTTATTATTGGAATTTTTTTCATATTTATTTATTTTGAAAAATGAAATTATTTTAGATCTATGCTAAACTCAAACACAATAAGTAGGTTAAAAAGACAACATATTTTCGTTTGTTCGATGGATGTGTGGATAAAGTATTCGCCTTCAGTTCCAATATTTTATGCCATCTTTCAGGTTTCGAATCTCACACTAGACCATTGTTTTTTGTTAGTTTTTTTCTATAGCATTCCAGTTATTTCTTATCAATATCGATCATCATAAATCTGAATGATACACTTTTTAAAAAACGTTATTTTATTGCAATTTAAAGTAAGAAATTTAAAAAGAAGGGTACTTCAGTTAGTATATATATATAATTTTATTACTATTTTATGTATATACACATAATATTATAAAATAATATATTATATATTTTTTCAGTATTTACTTCAACAGTGCATGAGTAGAGTTTAGTAGTATGAAAATATATTTATGGCAAATGTTTATCTTTCATTCCGGAGGAAATAGTCAGGCTAATTGCACGGATGGATATATATATATATATATATATATATATATATATATATATATAATTGTTCTCATGGTGCTAGAGAGTGTGGAAAGAAATCCAAGAGAGTGCTTGGGATAAGAGAGTAATATTTATTTATAATAAAAATTTATAGAACTTAGAGCATTTTGGATACCACGGTTTCACACAAGGAAACCATCTGGGGGAGTTTGGAGAGTCCCTATGTTGCGAAACCGTGGTATCCAAAATGTTTTAAGTTCTGTATATTTTTTCATATATATAATTCTTTAAAAAGTTCAATTAGAATAGAAAAATTCTGTTTTAAAAACCAATAAAATGTTTTTTATTTAAATGTTATTTAAATAGTGTCCAAATTTACAAATAAAAAATATATAATAGAGCTGATACAACGCTTCAGAATTTTTTAGATGAGGATTGATAATTTTTATTATTCAGACTACTGTTCTCATCTTGGATATTGTTCTCATGTTTCGGCTGATGTAACCTGCAACCTTCCTCCAGAATCCCAGGAATCTATACGGAATTTTGAACTGAACTCTTTATTTAATCCACGGGGGTAGATTGTTCTTGTTCTGTCAGCCATGAACAGGTAGAAATCTTAAGTATTTATTTTTTTAATTATATTCTTAGTATCGTCTATAGTGAGGATTGAACTGATACTAGTTTTAAGGTTAAAACTCACCCTACGGATCCAACATTACCCGGGCTTTCATCGCTTTCATTGTGGGGCAGTTCTTATTTGAATTAGTTCAAATAAGAACTGAGCCACATCAGAAGCAATATATGACGATTGCCTCTTGGTGGCATGAAACCTGATGTAATGTTTGATCTGTGTGTGAGTTGTAACATTACAAAAAAGAGATAGATAGAAAGAGAAATAGGGAGATAGAGAGAAAGAGAAAGAGTGAAAAAGAGAAAGAGTGAAAAAGAGAAAGAGTGAAAAAGAGAAAGAGTGTGAGAGAAAAAGAGAAAGAGTGTGAGAGAAAAAGAGAAAGAGTGCGAGAGAGAAAGAGAAAGAGTGCGAGAGAGAAAGAGAAAGAGTGCGAGAGAGAAAGAGAAAGAGTGCGAGAGAGAAAGAGAAAGAGTGCGAGAGAGAAAGAGAAAGAGTGCGAGAGAGAAAGAGTGGAGAGTGTGAGAGAGAAAGAGTGGAGAGTGTGAGAGAGAAAGAGTGAGAGAGAGAAAGAGTGAGAGAGAGAAAGAGTGAGAGAGAGAGAGAAAGAGTGAGAGAGAGAGAGAAAGAGTGAGAGAGAGAGAAAGAGTGAGAGAGAGAGAGAAAGAGTGAGAGAGAGAGAGAAAGAGTGAGAGAGAGAGAGAAAGAGTGTGAGAGAGAGAGAGAAAGAGTGTGAGAGAGAGAGAGAAAGAGTGTGAGAGAGAGAGAGAAAGAGTGAGAGAGAGAGAGAGAAAGAGTGAGAGAGAGAGAGAGAAAGAGTGAGAGAGAGAGAGAAAGAGTGAGAGAGAGAGAGAAAGAGTGAGAGAGAGAGAAAGAGTGAGAGAGAGAGAAAGAGTGAGAGAGAGAGAAAGAGTGAGAGAGAGAGAAAGAGTGAGAGAGAGAGAGAAAGAGTGAGAGAGAGAGTGAGAGAGAAAGAGAGAGTGAGAGAGAGAAAGAGTGAGAGAGAGAGTGAGAGAGAAAGAGAGAGTGAGAGAGAAAGAGAAATAAAGAGAGAAAGAGAGAAAAAAAGAGAGAGAGAAAGAAATAAAAAGAGAGAGAAAGAAATAAAGAGAGAGAGAAAGAGAGTAATAAAGAGAGAGAAAGGGAGTAATAAAGAGAGAGAAAGGGAGTAATAAAGAGAGAGAAAGGGAGTAATAAAGAGAGAGAAAGGGAGAAATAAAGAGAGAGAAAGGGAGAAATAAAGAGAGAGAAAGGGAGAAATAAAGAGAGAGAGAGAGAGAGAGAGAGAGAGGGGGAAAGAGAGAGAGAGGGAAAGAGAGCGAGAGGGAAAAAGAGCGAGAGGGAAAAAGAGCGAGAGGGAAAGAGAGCGAGAGGGAAAGAGAGCGAGAGGGAAAGAGAGCGAGAGGGAAAGAGAGCGAGAGGGAAAGAGAGCGAGAGGGAAAGAGAGCGAGAGGGAAAGAGAGCGAGAAGGAAAGAGGGGGGGGGGAAACAGAGAGGGAGGGGGGAAACAGAGAGGGAAGGGGGGGGTCAGTAATAAGAAATGATGGAAACATCTTCAGAAAATTTCATTTACATATATATGATGGGGCAAAAGTTTTATATCTAACAACCTGAAGGTAAAATATTTTAAGGAAAAAAAAACTATCCGTTTCATTAATAACTTAACCTCTTCAATCTTAGATCAATAACAAAATAATCTTGAGGATTGCATTTTAAAGCTAATATATTCAAACAGCATGATTGTCAATTCTTTGTGCTATAATGGCCGATAGGTTTTGGAGTAATTAACCTGTTTTACAAGTGTCTCATTAGCCAATTCTATAGTTAATGATCATCTTCGAAGCTATTCAACCCAACAAGCATAAACCCAGTTTTTATTTTATATATACCAACACACACACACACAATTATAGCTTGTATACTGGAAAATTGTGTAAATGCAATTCCCTATTTACTTGTTTCCCCACGAGGGTAGAGTTATACACAATGTCGGTTTTTAATGCGGGGTAAATTCAGCTCCCCAAAAAGGGGCACTCTGAATGGGGACAAAAATTTAAATTGCCTCAGTCTAGAAAGATTTCTTCTTCACTGACCGAGGACAGAAAAGATGAAGTGCAGTATCAGAACAGATACTACACTTTGCTCCTAGCCAAAAGGCAAAGATTGGAGTGTGTAAATGTGAGCTGATTTTTTCGTTTTTTCCTGAAGATTTATTGTCTGTAAAATTCAAACTTTGTTTGATTGTATGGCCCCATTGATGAAACGATCATAGAAAATTGTGAATAAACCACATTGCTTGATAAAGTTTTTGGCATTCAGTTTATAATTGCTCTGGAACCACAAAGTAGCATCTTTGGATCAGAAAAGTGGAATATCCATTGAGCTTAAAGCACATTTAACTACACAACCAAAATATAATATAACTGGCTAACATATGCTCACTTCGGTAGTATATGTTTGCTAGTTTAATCGTTTTGGACTATTAAAATAATTTCCAATGCTATTGATAATGTTTACCCATTCATTTTTTTAAATTTTATTATCGCTTATGTTTGAATTCATGTTTTAAAACATGATGTACGAGGCCTGTCTAAAACATATCCGACCTTAGGCCAGAAAAAATATTTCAAATACGTGACGGGATGTGGATTCTAATCCTCTTCAAACAAAGTAGGACCCTTGTGCTTGCACACACTTAGCCCACCGATCCATCCACTGCCGGAAACACCTCTGGAAGTCTTCTTTTGGAATGGTGTCCATCTCCGCCGTTGCGTTCTGCATTATCTCTTTTTTCGCACCCTCTTAACAACAGCTGCACTCCGAGCAGTTTGGGGCCTGCCAGAACGCTGGTCATTTTCCGCTGATGTGCGGCCATTTTTGAATTGGTTGAACCACTCCTTAATTTGTGTTACACGTCGCATCTTCTCCAAATACCTGCTGAATCTAATGCGACGGCAGAGATGAACACCATTCCAAAAGAAGACTTCCAGAGGTGTTTCTGGCAAAACACCAAAATCAACATTAGAAGACACTTGAAAAAATTGGTTTCACTTTCCCTCATAATGTCATCCACTATTCTTTTGATTAAAAGAATACACAAAAAAGCATATGAATCAAAGAAAACGTTAACAAACAAACAAGCATACTTTCATCTTTTCCCTTACTCCTTACTTCACAATTGTTCTTTACTCATCCCTTCATGTCATCATGTTGTTTTTAGTCCGGCATTAACATTTTTTTTAATTAACTTCCTGTTTAATCGTTCTTCGTTATAAATTTAACATTACCTATCTATTATTTTTAATTTTTCTACTTATAACTATTATTTTAATAAAAATTTAAAGATAGTATTAAATTGCGAAATTATTAACTTTCGGTTTATTAAAATTCTTTACATATAACAAATAATAATAATAATAATAATAATTATTATTATTATTAATTATTATTATTATTATCATCATCATTATCAATTTCAATCGAAATTTAAAGAGATAGTATTAACTCAGAAATAAATCTTATCTAACTTCTGGATTTATTAAGTTTCTTTTTTTATTTTAGAACTTTTCTTATTAATATTATAATCATCATCAGCAGCATAATCACTATTACTATTATTATTATTATTCATTTTTCTTCTTTTTATACTTATTATTATTATTGTCATTATTATTTTAATCAAAATGTTAAAATAGTATTAAATTGTGATATGAAATTTATTAACTTTCCCGTTTATTAAATTTCTTTTTTTATTATTAAAATTCTTAACAAATAATAATAATAATAATAATAATAATAATAATAATAATAATAATAATAATAATAATAATAATTTCAATCGAAATTTAAAAATAATATTAACTCAGATCTATCTTACTTCCGGGTTTATTAAGTTCCTTTTTTATTTTAGAATTCTCTATTTTTTTATTATTTAAATAATTATTATTACGATTATTATTATTATTAATAAATTCTTATTCAGGTCATTCATTTTCATCTAAACAAATTCAGAACATTTATCAAATTATATATTAGCGACAATGGATACTTCCTGTAAGGGTGCTTGTATGGGAAGTCTATAGTGAAGCAAGGGTTGCGCAATCACACCACAACACCTCTCCTGAACTGGTATTGCTGAATTCCAGTGGCAAGGAGAAATTCAGAATGACGATTGGAAACAATGCCGGGATAAGCAGAGAAAGGCTGGTGTTATTTTGGAAGATTTTTTTTTCATCTTAGACTAGTTGCACACCTAAGTCTAGTATACCCTACTATTTAATCAATAGCTGGAGTGGGAATATATGCAGATTCATACCTTTCCGAAAGGTATTAGTGAAAATGATGCAGTAGTCCTGACAGAACTCAAACTCGGCATGCAAAACCCACACCTGTAACCACTACACCATGCTACTTCCATATATATATATATATATATATATATATATATATATATTTAGGTACAGAAAAATTAGTACAACATTCGTACCGTCGGTTTCAAGCACGGAAAGACTTAGCCATCCGGCAGAAGCTGAAGAGAGCCGGATGGCTAAGTCTTTCCGTGCTTGAAACCGACGGTACGAATGTTGTACTAATTTTTCTGTACCAAAATAAATAAATATTATGCTCTTAATTTTTAACTTTATTTCTTAATTAATCGAGCACTCTGCTGGGATTTTTCCTGCTATATAACAAAGAAGTTATATATATATATATATATATATATATATATATATATAATGAAAATTTTTATTTATACAAACATAGTATGGCTACACATCTAGGAACATGTTTCAGTCGAAGCTTTAAACAGCCACCGACTTCCTCAAGCCAAAAAAATATGTCCGTTCTCATTTTTTCAATATGAAAACAGAGAACGGACATATTTTTTCGGCCTGAGAAAGTAGGTGGCTTTTTAAAGCTTTGACTGAAACATGTTCCTAAATGTGTAGCCATACTATGTTTGTATAAATAAAACTCTTCATTATAAATATATAGCTCTATTTATTACTGAACCCTTCTACATAAACACAGTAGAGATTCTCCGGATTGTTTACCCTGTGAATACAAACTTACCCTGGATATATATATAAGTCGGTCAGATTTTTCAAGTTAGATCTAAATGGGATTGCATCTGGCAAATCGATATTTGATGTTGACTAGTCAGTCATGTACATAACATTTCAGTCTACGTTCTTTACATAAGAAAAGAAAATCTCAATCAATTTTATCCACTACAGATTCTAACTGGCCCGCTAATTTTTTCAGCAACATACACTGTAAGATTCACCATTTCTTACAAATGGCAAATTAATAATGGCGTCTAAAATCGCCGAGTACGTACTTATTCAGTTTGTTTAATATATTTACATTATGACTGCATTTTAAGAATTAAATTTAAACACTTATAACATACGATTAGCGTTTCACAATTATTTTCATTTTTGGGGTCTTTTAATTTGTGACCATTGGGATTTCGTTTTTAATGCTTCAGATTCTACAGACTACACTGAAAGTTTTACAGAGGAATTGAATTAAATCGATAATTCTCTGCTTACCTCATTCATTCAATACATTTTTTTAGTTTGACTTTATTGGAAATACACTAACAAACAAAAAGATTATTCCTTAACAATAACAAATAGAACATTACTTTGACTGTCCATGTTGGGATCTTCTTCATTTATAGATTTACAAATTGTCCAGTTGGTAGACAGTACTTCTGAAAGACAACACCTCAATGATATGAACACATGACTATACATCATATAGAAGCTAGTATAATACCCATCCTAGGACGAGTAGAATTAATTTCCCAAAAAGAACAGTTTTGCACCACTTTTATGTCACTTTAGGGGGATTAAAATCAAAGTTATAATGCTACTAAACCTTATTCCAATTTTGATAAAAAAATGTCTAAAATGTAAGGCTTAACTTAAGAAGCAATTAAAATTCGGGGAATCTCGTTTAATTGATGTCAAATGAGTATGCATCAAATTTAATGCTAATCTGAAATATTTGAGGTTGTACCCATTATTATACCCTTAAAAATCCCTTTAAAATACTAAACAGAAAATGAAATTTGGGGAATATTTATTAATTGACGTCTAATATCTATTGTTAATTTTTTTTTTTTAAATCGGGCATCTCATGAAGGCTTTTTGTTGCATTACCCGTTCTTTCGGGGTACCCGGTAAGATCCAACAAGAATGACAAAGAACAGAACGTATATGGAAAAACTTTGGTTTTCTTTATTTCCCATCACCGGATGGTTTACGCCGGCTATGCACACACACATATAAAAATCTTTTGACATACTTTTGTCTCATGAAAGTCTTTTTCTTGCTGAGGTCACAGACTTGGTTTCCGCTAGAAACTAGTTCATATATACATCCGATTGGAAAGCAATTTGCTCTGCATTGTCTATCCAAGCGTGAACTGAAGCAATTGTTCCACAAGCACTTTGATGAAATACAAGTCAGGGGATTCTTTCACAGTACCAACTTGCTTATCAGTCGCATTTTTAGTCAGCAGACACGAAAGCCTAACACCAAGACGGGCTTGGGTACCATAGCCAATAAAGCTTCATCGGTGCCATACACATCGGTAAACTCGAATTCTTCCGGTACTTCGATACTCTGATCACCAAATTAATACTAATAATAATAATCTTAAATGCCATGATCTGACTTACCCCCCCCCCCAAAAAAAAGTGGCGGCACCAGCCTCGTTTGATACCATACAAAATGGTTGCGAAAGATCAAGGAGGATGGAAAGACCAGAGAGAGAGAGAGACAGAGAGAGAGAGAGAGATGGAATCTTGGAAGGCTTATTGCCCTAAAATTCCAGAGTTATCAGTTAGGAAGCAATGCTAAACGGCTGTTGCGATAATGCAAAAGGATTTGCAATGATTATTGAAAGAAGCAGAGAGTGCTGGAAATCTGGGGGAGACTTGGTATCACTCAAACTCCAGAGAACACTACTTAAGCAATCACTGATAATGACTAGTGGGTAAATAGTAATCCGATCCATCCACCCTCTACCCCTCCCCCCAAAAAAACAAATGCAATGGCACCGACATCGGTCGATACGAGAGAAAGTGGCTCTTTGGAGGGTCTGAAAGAAGGGATAGTACCATTTAGACATAGATAGGAAGGGTACAGAGAGTCCTGGAATCCTTAGACTTTTTGTCACTCAAATTCCAGAAAACACCATCAGCCGTTATCAGTGAGAGCTCAATGGTAAATAACTGGTGGGAAGATGCAAAGTGAATTACGATGGCGACAGACGTGGGGAGTACTGGAAATCTCAAGAGATTTGCTGTCACTTGATATCTAAGTGTTCTCTCACTGGTAATAAGTCATGTGACAATTCCCAGTAAGAAATAATAATACAGAAGTATATTGAGTAGACACACAAATGCAATCGCTTTTCAATCTTAGATCTCATCAAGGCACTACTCAAAATACTTCTATATTATTAATTATTATTATTATTATTATTATTATTATTATATACTAGCTGAAGTACCAGTCTATGCCGGGTTTCTTAACTTTTCTTGAATTTTATAGCCAGGTTTCAGCTTTGGTCTACACATACACATATAACAGACTGGGGCAATAGCTCTCGACATATCAAAGATTTTTGATAGAGTCTGGCACAAAGGGCAGCTTCAAAAACTATGAAATATCTGGCAATGTCTTCTCAACCATCAAATCCCTTCTCTTTGATAGGTATATAAAAGTACTAGTTAATGGGCAGAAATTTGAAATGCACCAACACCAAGAATCTATTTTGAGCCCAACTCTCTTTGTGATTTTCATTAATGATCTTCCAGATCATATTCCGAGATCATTTGTTGACTTGTATGCTGATGACAACTGTCTATGGCTGCATTTCGAAGAGCATTGGTGATCAAGATCTTGTTGATTCCATTTCTTCTGCACTGGAGCATGTAGTGCGATGGCTGGAAAAAAAGTAGCTTATTACTTTTAACGTTTCTAAAACAAAGCTTCTCTCCTTTCACCACCAACGTTCAGATCCTTGTTTTGCTGCAGTTGAAATTAATGGCTCTTTCCTTGAAGAAGCCGCTTGTTTTGCTAAGCTCCTAGAACTGACTTTCACTCCAAATCTAAAATCAAGACTTATATCCAATTTGTTGCTAAGGTCATTGGGAAAATGGTTGGATCATTCTACCGCTCCAGGAAATACCTGAATTATGATGCAATATTCTCCCTATATAAAAGTCACATACATCCTAGGATGGAATATTGCTGCCACATCTGGGGAGGTGCCGCCTAGAGCACTCTTTCTTGCCTTGACAAAGTTCAAAACCGATTTTGCAATCTAGTGGGGGATGATCTCTCTTATTCTCTACAGCCCCTTTCTCACAAAAAAGACGTTGCTAGTCTTTCTCTACTCTATCGTTATTTCCATGCAAAGTGCTTGACTGAGCTTCAATCTCTTGTTCCTTGTAAAACTTTTACAGCAAGAACTCGTCTTCTACTACCACCACAAAGAACTTACCTTTCTTCCTCACATCAAACAGAATTTCCATGAACAGAGTTTCTTTCCAAAACCTTCCTATTTGTGAAACATGTTGCCACATGATTGCCTCCTGAGGGCTACAACTTAGTCATCTTCAAATCTAATGTCAATAAACATTTGCCATAAACCATCCTCATAAGTCATCAAATTTCATTCATTCTATTCATTATTTTGAATCCTCTCATAATATTCATCATCATTCAACTGTCAGTCAATCTGTCTTATCAACCCTTAATTTCGAATGGCTTTTATCCTTGATAAGTGGTGACAATTTGTACCTACAGTTATAAAGGTATGGTTTGGTAGTTTTGTTTTACGGCATATCAACCCTTTTTGGGTTATTTAATGCCGAATCTGGTCATTATAGTAAAAGTTTTTATGCTTCAAGTTCTTTATATCTTCAAATGTTTAATCATGGTTTTTGGTTTGGTAGTTTTGTTTTACGGCATATCAACCCTTTTTGGGTTATTTAATGCCAAATCTGGTCATTATAGTAAAAGATTTATGCTTCAAGTTCTAAAAATAAAATAAAAAAGGGGAGGGAGAAAGGGAGAGGGGCTGTTGTTTTTGTTTTTGTTTTTGGTTTTGTAGAACATAATTAAGTTTTACAAAAAAAAAAAAAAAAAAAAAAAAAAACGTCAATGTAGGTGAATTTCGTCTCAGGGAGCCACAGGGCAGCCTGATCTGGTATCACCAGACAGTTATAAAAGCCTAGATAAATCACTGTTATTAATTCGGAAACAAAATGACAAAGTCAAAAGAATAAGGTGCCCATTTGGTACAATGGGTCGAGTGTTATCTGATGGGACGAAAAACCAGGGTTCAATCCTTGGTCAAGTCACACAAAAGACTAAAACAAATGGTACTTGATGCCTCCTTGATGAGAATTAAGGGTAAGTGCAGTAATCAAGGGAAAGAAGTTGCGCTCTCCCCTACATTTCAGTGGAATAAGCAAAGAAAACTGAATCTTCGAGCCGCCCCCTCGACTATGGTGGATCCATTTATTAAGTTTTTTTTGAAGTGCACTGGCAAATTAAAAAAAAAAATTTCACTCGTTTTCTCTTTCTTCATTCTACATAATGTATCTCCCTATCTTACTTGCATATATATATATATATATATATATATATATATATATATATATATATATATTCCCCTCTGACTAATTTTACCTTATCCATTTCTAATGTCTTCAAATTAATAACAGTTTTTATTTCTCTCTTGACTTTTACATATCTGAAGATGTATGAGGATTTTCCTGTCGTTATTTATATCATATTGTCATTAAAAAAATATGTTCAACGAATTATAACATTTGAGAATTGCAAGTAGCATGAAATGACTTATGGGATGGAATATTTAAAGTAGGGGGGCAACAGAAACTTTAAGGAGGCCCATGAAACAATGTTATATTTTTTTGTTTATTTACTAAGCGATGTACGTATGTTTATTGAAATTCCCAAGATTTGTATTTAGATTTTATGTTATGGATATGATGAAATCTATCCATTTTTCCAGTTTTGACTAACTTAGAAACAAATATTTGATTTTAAAATATTATATATGCATATATGGAGTCCATGGATGATAAAACACCTCTCAGGGGAGTCCACAAGCAAAATAAGGTTGGGAACACCTGATGTAGTTTAGTTGTTATCTTTAAAGCATATCAACTCTTTAGCCATTTAATGTTGAATTCAATTCCATTGGAAAAAAAATAGCAAAGTGCAACAAGCCATGTAAAAAAGGTAGAAGATATTTACATCTGTATACATAGCAGCTCTGTTGGTGAGGCTGAATATACCGAAGCTTGATGAGCTCCTGACGGTCAGGTTTAGCCATGTTGTTGAAAGGAGCGATTCCTGGATAGAAAAATGCAGAGATCTTGTGGTGGAAGGCTGAAGAAATGTGGGATGACCCAAGAAAACTTGGATGCAAAGTATCACCAAGGATCTTAAAAATGAATTTGAATGGAATCAATCCTCAAGACCGTCAAGCTTGAAGACTGGGATTGCAGGCTGCTAGAAAACGTCAGACCCTAACCAAGGGAAATAATACGATAAAATGGATATAATAATGATGGTGATATATACAGTCTGAATGTTTGTCCAAAGCCAGTTTAGAACCTGGATATGGTAAACATCGGCACGGCCTCCTATTGCAGACTGTTCCACAGAGTGGAAATAGAGAATGCTGCTTTTCTTCTGTCGAGACGAAAGCAATGGTGGTACATCTTCTGAGGGTGTCAGCAGGGGCCACTACTTGGCGCTTGGGTGAAAAACTCCTCAAAAGGTAGATTTAAATTCCCATTGACAATGTTGTACACCAGAATCAGGTCCTCCTCGCATCTTCTGCCACTCAAGTGAGAACAGATTTAGTCTTTGAAGCTAAACATGGACATTCCCATCACCATCTTGCTTGCCAACCGTTGAACACGCTTCCAGTGTGCAATATCTTTTTGAAGATAAGGATCTATTGCTTGAATGGCATACTCAAGAATAGTCCATACTAGAGTGATGTATAGAGGGCGGAAAGTGTTTGCCGTTAGGTTGAAAAAAGATTTTCAGATCTGATAGCAAACCTGCCTGGCTTTGTTCATCATCTCGATACAATGATTTGTTAGTTTGAAAGAGTAGTCGACATTTGCTACGTTCTTGAGTGGCTGACGTGGAAAACCGATGGTCAGTAGATAAAAAACTGGTACGAAAATGATTGCATTTTGCAGAGTTCAACGGTAAATCCCAGCTTGAAGACCAAGGCCAGATTTTGTTGAGCTTATCTTGAAGTTGATCATAGTTGCTTCTAGGTGATGCTAGCTTCACATCGTCCGCAAAGAGGTGTACCTTTTCGGTCAATATATGACAAATCATTGACAGTCTTTTTGGTCAAATTTTCTATGCTTTAAAGTTCTTAATATCTTCAAATTATTGATAGATTAATTTGTTTTGTAATCATATATTTTTTAACTGAATTATCTGCAAATGATAGATTCTATTTAACCCATAGATAGTAATCTAGCAGGTACTCCTACTCCGGGTCAGAGTGGATCATGGAGTTATGGTAACTAAAGGATGACTATGCACTCCCCAAAGTTCCCGAATTGAAGCCACACAAGCGGACGCAGTTTCATATCACATTCAAGACCGAGACTAAACATTAGTATCCATATATAAATGAATAAATGCGAAAGTTTCTTTTCATCTATCACACCCATATTACCATCAAAACGTTATTTAAATTAATAAGTCTTTTGAAATATTGAATATATAGTAGACAGCAAAGTCCTAAACACAGCTATTTATTGGCCTAATTTACATAATTATTTTTTAAACAATTTATTATTCATGTTTGATGTTATTTATTTGTAATTGCCCTATTTTCCTATATATATATATGCAATAGCTTTGTTAACAGTAAATAATTATAGTGATTTAATAAAAAAGAACAAAGTATTAAAACCTTTTTAAAAATATTATGTTCATTAATTTTCAAAGGAGATAATTTAAATGAAAACTATTAGTTTAAAAAATTATAATAGATTTATATTAAAGATATATGTAATTTAAAAAGAATACTTAGATTAATAGCTGCCGAATAGCAGGTAATTTCTTTGATTGTATCTATATAAAGTTGTAGTTGCTCCTCCTAGGGTTTTGAAGATAGACCCCCATAATCACATACATTCTGAAACTACATTACCTAGGGTACTTGAATAAGTATATTTTATTTTGATCAAAGATGGAATAATAATATTGTAGGATTTGTATCGGTGCTTGACATCCATAGAAAGGAAATATGTTTTCCTTTATTTCGTTTATAACTTGAAAACTATAGAACTAAAAATACGAAAATGTTAAGCGGTTCCGAGCTTGGAGCAGAAATGCACATGGGCCCTCATTAATTCCCGGGCAAACGCTGAAGGTGTCTTGAGGGGTTTAAAGACTATAAATTTACGAAACTTATTTGAATTAATGTCACTTTACTTTTTACCCCCTTCCACCCACTGCTGAGTACATCTTTGGGCCCCATCCCAAAAATTGAATATTAAAATGTAAAAAAATAAAAGATAATATGGAGTCAAGAGGATATAAGGTTTCTCATTCAATCATGGGAAATGCCGGACCTTCGTGCCAATATATATATACATACTGTGTCCGCTGGGGATACCCGAGTTTAATCTGTCTGGTCATCCTGGATTTAGGAGAAAATCCAGCTTGTTTACCGATGAATCTTTCTGGAATAGAAACAAGTCGGAATCTCTCCTAAATCCAAGATGACCAGATAGATGAAACTCGGGTATCCCAAATGGACACAGTAATGTATAGTATTTAAATAAAATAATTAATATTAGCTCTTGTAAAACGTATATCAGAGAACTTTGATGTTTTTTTTCTAACCTGTACTGTGTGTGTGTATGTGTGAAATATGAAAATAAGATAAAGAGTATATCTTTAAATTAAATCCTATCTGGAATGGTCAAATCTCGTTATACGAGATAGAGCAATAGTAAAAGTAGATAAGTGATGAGAATAAAAATTGGATAAAATGCAATATTTATTAAATCATCAATTGTTCAAACAAGGGTAATATAAAATCAGATGATAAGAGCATATCTTTGAAAATCCATGGATTAACCTTGTTTAAACAATTGATGATTTAATAAATATTGCATTTTATCCAATTTTTATTCTCATCACTTATCTACTTATATATATATATGGGTAATACTTTACAGTGAAAATTCGACCAAACATTGATTGATACCGGCGATTTCAGAAATTGTAGGATATCCGGCCCGTTGGGCTAGGAAATATTCCACATCTCCAGTCAGCAAGCCAAGTGGCGAATTATGAGGGATATAAAACTCTTTAAAAGAAACTCAATATATATATATATATATATATATTGTTGTGTGTGTGCATACACACACACACACACTTATGTGTGAGACACAAAGCATACAGCATCTCGGTTAACCAACACACCCAGCAAGTGTGTTTAAATTATGCATATGACAATTAGCATATAATAATAATTCATATATGGATACTGTAAATTTATATAATTTCGATAGAATATGTGTGTGTGTGTGTGTGTGTATTAAATGTGAATAAAAGACAGTTGAATAAAAATCTTGAGTATAGTGCCCATTCTATAATCTCCTAAATGATTATTATTTGGGATAGCCGACATGAAATACAGAATTGTCCCGGCTGAAAAAAAAAAAATTCCCACCTGTTGGTAGAGAAACTAAATATTTAGAATAAATAAAAAGTTTGGAGACAATTGTATTTTTTTTTCTTTGAAATTAAAAGATCATTGTTCATATTATTGTTAGGACTAAGAGGAAATCTCTTGAAATAGATGTCCCATATTTATTAGCAAATGAGTGGGTGTGTAGGTAATAATTGCTCTGGTCAGAAATGACCTCTCAGAACCGGCCGTATGTGATCTTCAAAGGGTCAAACGATAATGAGATTCATCTACATATGTATTATATGCTTATAGAGAAAGCGATATTAAAAAAAAAAACTTCTTGTATATAGGGAAAAAAAGAAAGTATAAATAAAAATATTAAATAGACAACACCCAGAAATAACATATTAGTACATGATTTCTTTAATTCCATTTGATTTCCTAGTCAGAATAGGAATACAATATATTTATATGCAAAAATATATTTTTCCAGTATTTATTTTAATAGTGCTCAATACATTTGCAGAGCTTTATAATAAGAATTTACAAAATACTGATCAAATTAATGGTCTGGTGAGATTACCATTTAAACTTCAAATGTTACATTAATATATATATATATATATATATATATATATATATATACATATAAGTTACAAAGAAAAAACACACCAACAATATTAAGCCATTTGCACTATAATTTATTTTGCCTCGGAATAAAACAAGGCTCCTCAGGTACAATCATCATGGCTTAACACACACACACACATATATATATATATATATATATATATATATATATATATATATATATATATATATAATTTAAAATTCATTTCTTTGTGGGGTGGGGAGAATATTTGAAACAATTTAAAAATAATTTAAACTTTTCATCAGAAAATCTATAAAATGTGAATATAAAACATACAAATTATTTGTCACATCTACCAAAAGAATCCAAATAAACCATCCCATATATATATGAGATGGTGTGTGTGGGTTCTACTGGTAAAAAGATCTTTAAATGCTTTTTTTCTTTAATTTAACATGTGACAAATAATTGTTCTGTTTTATATGAACATTTGATAAATTAAACTTCATCAGAAAATCTATTTTTTAATTCTTTCAAATTTTCTTAAAAAAAACAACAAAAAACCCCATAGAATTTAAATTTGAAAAAAGTATAAATTCTAAAATTAAATTGACCTTGAAATAATTGTAAAGGATTTCTGATTAGCTAAAAAGATATCTAATAAATATATATATATATATATATATATATATATATATATATATATATATATATATATATATATATGAGAGAGATTGAGTGAGTCTGTTGTGTACAGATAGATATGCGTCATTTGTTATCCACTTATCTTGCACTAATAATAAAAATAAAAATGAAAAGATTAGTTCTCACCTGTCTCCAAAAAGGTAAATTCATCCAATCTTTAATGATGTTGAAACTTCTGAATCAGATATTTTTGTTGTTGTTGTTGGAAGGATGGGGGATAAATGGGATCCTTTTTTTCCAATGAAATTTTTTCAATGGATGTTTTCAAAGTTTCAAAATAAATGGCAAGTTTTGTCTGTTGAAAATATTGCTTAGTTTTTAGCCCATTTTTTTTTGTGTGTGTTTATGAAGGTTTGTTTATTTAAACAAGAGAGAAAGAAAGATTTTTTTCTTCTTCTTTGATCTTATTCATATTTAAAATTGGCAATTCCATCAGACCCAATTTGTCATCATTATTGAATGAAGAAGACTCTAAAGTCAACATTTTATTATTTTTTAGAAATATTTTGAAATACATTTTTTTAAAAACATTTTTGGAATTCTGAAATCTTTAGAAAATTATATTTTTTATTATTAATTATCTATTAATTAATTAACTAATTTAGTCTTATTTGGAAGATTTTCTTTTTATTTGAAAATATAGCTGACAATATTTGAAATGAATAAAAGATTTTAGCTGTAAACTCACTTTTTTAACATTTATTTTTATTTTTTTAAAATTATTTTATATTTATTTAATTTAAATGTCCATCATCCTTCCAATGTTCCTATTTTAGGAGACATTTTAAATTCATTTTTGAGTTGCCTTATGAAAAATTAAAAAAAAATAATGACCACAGACTTGAAAATAATTTTCCTATGTTGAAAATGATTTTACAAGATGTTAACTTTTTTTTTTTTTAAATCGTTCCCAACCATTTAAAAATATATATTTAAATTAATTTAAAACCTGAAAGAAAGTTGACATTTATTAAAAAATATTTCTTTGGAGATGCATCATTAAATCTTAAAAAAGAATTTTATTGATTGAATTTGAATTAAGCAAAAAATAATAATCTCATATGAAAAAGCGAATTTAGAGAAGAAAAATAATTAAATTCAAATATCTGGAATTTTGCATAATTTTATTTGGAAGGGAGAAGAAATATGATTAGAATGTAATTTCTTGTTCGTTTGGTTTATTCGTAAGATCAAAAAATAAATATTTTTGCGATTAATAGAAGTCAAAATGTATAAAACAACAGCAGTTCCATGCTGGTGGTACCTTTTTGAAAAATGTTTCAATTTTATTTTAATTTTATTCGATTTCCCCAAAATTTTATTAAAATATTACTAATAGCAATTTTCATTTAAAAAATGTTTATGAAATCTTATTTCAAAAATATATATGTTTTAGAATGATTAAGCAAAAAGGTCACGTGATTAATTTTAATGATTGAATTTAATTTACAAATAAAATAACTTCAAATTCTCAAACCTAAAAATTCAAGATGTTTTTGTTTATTACCTAAGATCGATATTGTAATATCTATTCAACCAATATGTTCTTAAGCTTTAAACTGACATTAGATATAAAAGGTGTTTATTAACTAAATTAAATAGATTGATTTTTGAAAAGAGGTGCTATGAAGAGATTTCAGGATACACATTTTTGCTATTAACATTATTTTTTTTTTATTAAAAAAAAAAAATATTTGACTTTTTTTTTTCTAAATAATTAATTTATACTAAAACTAAAAAGTGAAACATGCTTCTTTTTTTTTTTTAATTTAAAAAAAATTATTGTAAAAATATTTTGGCAAAAAAATGGTTTGGAATTGTGTTTATTTTGCAAGGGTTGTGCTATATTTTTATGAAGAAATTTTATATAAATGGTAAGTTCACCTAAATGGAAACATTGGTGTAGGATTGTGTAAATTATTTATTTGTGTTGTAATAAATTAATTATTAAAGAAGAGAGGGTGTTGAAAAAGAAATTGTGCAAATAAAATACCCAAAATCTTTCTTTACACCTAGATCAAAATATTAAATTTCTTGTATTATTCTGGCTACTATTCACATCTTGGTTGTTATATTCACAACGTTTCGGCCGACGTAATCTTGGAACTTCTTCAGGTGTACCTTTCCGAACTTGGGAACCTTCTAGTCAAATTTCGGAATCGTTATATCGACCTGAACCTTTTTCAGGTCTAAATTCCGTGCATGTTCTCGAGAAAGAATCTCATGTTCGACTAGAAGGTTCCAAAGTTCGAAAAGATGCACCTGAAGAAGGTCGAAGGTTTCACCGTCCGAAACGTTATGAAAATAACAACCAAGATGAGAATAGTAGTCCGAATAATCCAAATAATCAATCCTCATCTAAAAAATTTCGAAACATAAGAAATGAAATGTTTAAAAAATCGGTGGACAGGTGGGAGGTAAACTAAAATAGCTAAGTAAAAAAAAAAAAAAAAAATTATAATGAGGTCCGTGCTCCATTTCGGGAGGGGGGGGGGTTGTATGTGTTTAAATGTTCACCCCCAACATTTTAAAGATGGAGGGGGGGGGTCAGTCTCGATATTGTTCGTCCGTCCCATTTAGTGTATCTTTTATTAATCTTAGCTAAATGTTTTTTTTTAATCTGAAGAAATCTTTCTTCTTTTAAATAAATTAACATGGGTTTTAATTATTGATTTATTTTGTATTACTCGAACTACTGTTCTCATCTTGGTTATTTTCACGTTTCGGCCGATGTAACTTCCGACCTTCTTCGAACTAGGGAACTGTCTATTTGAACTTAAAGGAAGTATGTGGTTACATCGGCCGAAACGTTGTGTAACCAAGATTCGAATAGTAATCCAAATAATATAAATTATCAATATAAAAAAATTCCGAAACATAATATTTGGCGCTTGTGCAGTTTAACATCCCCCGGCAAATTAATTGTTTTCATTTCATTTGCCGAGGGATGTTAAACTGTACAAATGCCTAATATTTTATTTTAGTTTTACCTATTATTTTGTTGTTGTTGTTTAATTCTTTTTCCCATAATTTGTTTATATTTTATAATAATGTTTGTTGCTGTTGTTGTCATTTTTTGATGATATCTAAGTTGATGTTTTGTTTTTAATGTTGTTGTGGTCCTCAGTTTTTAAGTAATTTGGTGGCTTTCTTGTTGGCCTCGTCAATGCGAGTCTCGTTGGATTCGGCCTTCTGTTGGATCCGGTCAACCTGCCTGTTCTGGGAGCCAATCTCGTTACCCATGTCGATAGCCATGTTCCTCAGGTTCCCGATCATGCTGCTCACTTCTTTCATGTTGCCCTCCATCTCGTCCTCGCGAGCGTCGTTCGTGATGCGGGTCACATACCCGGAACTGGGCCCCATCCCGTTCTGGTCCCCGACCGTGACCCGAGGCCCGTTCGTGTTGGTGGGGCCGTCGTCGTCCTTCTTCCAGGTGTTGGCATAGTCCCCGCTCTTCTCAAAAGACTTGCCCCTCTTCCAGGGCAACACGCACAGGCCGCAGCATTTATCCATCCCTTCCAGATTCTTTTCCGCATCCCTCATGTCCTGGTTGATCTGGTCGAGGCCCTCCTCAATGCGATCCAACTGTTCCCCTTGTTCATCCAACATGACCAGGGTCCGGATGCCGGCCTCTTTGCTCTCCTCACACATGTTCATCATCCTCCTGGTCGATTCCAGGGAATCGTCCGTTACTTGGTTGCATTGTTGCTGGATTTCTTCCAGTTCAGTCTTCGGAACAATCTCCATCTCGACGTTGTTGATGTTAGCGGACATCTTTACTCGTCTGGGTTTTGGCCGGGACTTGGAGTTTAGGTTTTTATTCTTCCTTGTTTACTACGTAGATCGAATATACGATATTCGATATTTTTCGGTGACAAAAAAAAGATGACGTAACCAGAGAAAGTAAAAAACTAAAAGGGGCGGAATACAAGAATTTGGTCGTTAAAAAAAAAAAAAAATAACCGCAATTTCCCCCCGTTTTGTTTCCAATAAAAAGGACAGGGGTACTCTGTGGGGAAATATTGTATTAATATTTCTAGTCTTCAAATGTTTCTTTTTTTTCTGATTTCTTCGTTTGTTCTTAAATTTTGGTAACTATTTTTGAGTTGTTGTCAATTTGTAGTGTTTTTTTTTTTTGTTGTTGTTTTTTTTTTTTTTAATCCTTCGTCTTCTTCCTTTCTCTGTTGCTATTGTTTTTTGATCCACCTTTATCTTATTATTAAATACGTTTCCAAGTTGAAAGTTGCCGATCAGTCCTTCGGTCAAACTTGTATAAAATGAGAGACACTTTTTTTTCTTCGGTGTTCACTCTTCTGTTTAATGACAACCAAACAGTAAATGTTGAGGTGGGCGGAGTCTCTGGATTGAGAAAACTGAGAGACAAAATCTAATAGAGGGTAGACTAGCAATCCTTAGAGGGATGCCCTCATATACACAGAGAGGGGTAGAGAGAGCGTGTGTGAGAGTACAGAAAAAAGATAGAGATAGGGTAATACTTCTATGTATATTCTCTCTTCTAGATAAGGAGAGGGAGGGGAAGAAGAATAAGAACGTGATCGAGGAAGGTGTTGAGTAAGATGACGAGATTCTCACGTGAGTCGGTGAGAATTAACCGCTGTTTATTCAAATTTAAAAAAATAAAATATTTATATTAAAATAGTAAAAAAGGAAATGAATGTAAAAAAAATTAAATTCCTAAAGATCGATTTTTTTTTCTAAACGAGTGGGGGAATGTAAGTGTACCAGCAGAGCTAATCTGTCTGTCACCATCTTGAAAAATCGTACTTTTTCAATTTCTTTTATTTTTTCCTACTTCAATTTTAAAAATTAATTAATGGAATAAATTAATAATTAATTAATTACTGGCTGGTAATAATAACAATAATTAAAATGGTTTGTTAATAATGCGTATGTACGAAACAGCTGTAGATCCTTCCCTCTCCTACCGTCTCTTTAACCCCTACCTAATCTTGTCATCTAAAGCTAGCATCTTTTTTTTTCCACTCCCACTTATAAGAAATAGACAAATAATCTCACTCCCTTTCTTAATCTTAATCTTTCCTACATATATCTTTCTACATTTTATTTTGATAATGATTTCACTATTCCACCCTCTCTCTCTCTTTTGATACCGTTTTCTTTGTTGGGTAAAGGCAAAAGTAAAGAGCCCCAAATTGTTCATCTTTTGGATGGGATCCATTCTGTCATCCCAGGTAAAAACGGAGAAGAAAAAAAAAGACATAAGAATGATGAATCCATTTTTTTTTTTAATTTTGGAATCATTCATTCATTTTTATTTTCAGGAAGTGACAATATGGATTGTTTCCAAGTTTTATTGATTACGTTTTGTTCCTTTTATTTATTTATTTGCGACTATCATATCTAAAAATAACGCCCTTTTTAAATTCAAATTTAGTTTTTATTTATTAAATTCATTCTGGGCATAAATTGAATTTAAAAAAAAAAAAATTTAATTTTTCCAGTGTGGATATGAAATTTCTCTTTATTTCTTTGTTAAAAAAAAACATTTTACTTGTCTCTGTGTTCTATACAAAATTCTACAAGTAAAAAAATAGTATAATACTAATTATACTTTTTTCACCTGAATAATTAGTTAAATTAACTAATTATTCAGGTGAAAAAAGTATAATTTAACTAACTAGCTTTTAATTTTTTTCTTCGTTTTATTGCTTTTTAAGTTAATAAAACAAGTTAGAATATTCCAGATAATTTCTTTAAAATAAATGAAATCAAATACTACTTCTTACTCAATAATAATGTATGCATTCAACAAGTGTCCTCTCTTCTTGGTATAACTGCGGCTACTACATTTTTCTCTAATAAATTGACCAAGAAAATTGGTCATCTTTTAGACTATTGATCAGCAGAAGATGATGGTATATCTATCTATCTATATATATATATATATAAATATACATATATACAATCTTATGTACAGTTTATACCAAGTATGTTAATACCTGTCCGATGCCCTCATAAAACATTGAGCTGTATACGACTTTTTCAACGTCCTGAATTCTCTTGTCAGAAGACGTCATTCTATACGATTATTCGATTTGTAGTATTAAAATTAAACTACAATTTAAGGTGTAACAAAGTAATATATATATATATATATATATTCATAAAGATTAAATTTAATATCGATTTTTTTTTTCTTTTTAACGAAAACTTAATATTTTTATTTTGAAAAAAAAAAAATCGATATTAAATTTAATCTTTATGAATATTTTTTTTTTACTTTGTTACATCTTAAATTGTAATTTAATTTAAAAACTACAAATCGAATAATCGTAATAGACGTCTTTTGAAAACAGAATTTGAAACGCCAAAAACGTACACAATCCATCCAATATGGAAGATGTCATAATTTTCCTGGACAAACATATGTTGTCAGTTTTTTTGTTCTCTCTCCTTGTTTGGGAAGAGAGAAATAAAATTACGATTATTTTCAAGTAGGCATCATTTATATCTCAATAATTTTCAAAAATAAAAACGTTTTTACGTCTGCAACTATACAATTATTTTGGTGTTCTTTTTTAAAATATAATTATGAAATGTAAATCTTAGGTAATTACATAAATTATTCAAGAAGGAAATAATTTCTTCGTGTATTTTTAAAGAACGGTGAATAATCAAAGAAAGAGAATACATTATTTCAACTTCTTCGACCTTAAAATAAATGCTAGGAATTTAAAACAATGTAAAAAGTGCCCTTATTTTATCCTTTGCTTTTTTGTAATTAACTTCTTTGGTCGGACTATACGATACTCCCGCCCCTAATTCTGTTCGATTATTTATTGGTAAACGTTACTATTGGCGACATAAATAATTTTTTTTTAAAGAAATACAGTTGTGGAATTAGTTAAAAACGATTTATTTTGGTTTACCTACTCATTTGTGACCTATTTGCGTTTAAAAAAGATATAACTTATATCTAGAAGCGTGTTAAATCACTGTAAATATCGGTTCTGGGAGTAAAGTAACTCGTGGATAGCCGGCTCGGTACCTTACTTCTTGTGACAAAACAAAATGTGTGACCCTTTATTACTTTACTCACAACCAATATTTACAGTAACTTCTTTTAACGCAAATAGGTCACAAATGAGTAGGTAAACCAAAATAAATTGTTACTAACTTTCCCAACTGTATTTCCTTTAAAATCATTTTTCGCAAATAGTAACGTTTACCTATTTATTTTTTTAATTTTATTGATCACCAAATTTTCCGGTTATTTAAAAAAAAAAAAAAATGAAAAACTGACTTATTTCATTTTTAGAATAGGGGTTCCCGGTTCAGTTAAGTGTCAAACCAGAAGAGTACTCGACTCAGTCAGCAGCAAACGGTGTTTGGTCAGATTTAGTTCCTGATATTAAATACTTGTTTTGTACTAATTGTTTGTTTATTAATTTATTTATTAAATTCTTAGATGAAAGTACAGAATAGTTAAAAAAGAATGTTAAGAATGACTTTCTAAATAATCTTCTGTAGTTTACCGACCGACGTTATTTAGAAACATGGTGAGCGGGGATTTGTTAACTATTCTGTACTTTCACCTAACAATTTAATTTTTTAAATTTGGGAAACTGAAACTTACAGATGAATTTTAATGTCAGGAACTAAATCTGACCGAACACTTTACTGCTGACTTTGAGTCGGGTACTTTTCTGGTTTGCCAATTAAGTTTTTTAGCAAAAAAATAATCTAATTTCCGAAAATGTCTGTTGGGAATTTCGAACACTAACAGGGTGATCATTGATCAATTTACGTTTACATAGCAAACTGAACCCTCCTCTAAAAATCTGAAAATGAAATGAATAATAATTTCAACTCACCTGAAGACCAGCATCTGATGACATTTTCTTTCTTCAGGTTTTGCCATTTTATCCGGCTGTTTATAAAAATGAAATTGAGAAAATTATATTAAAATTTATGTAAAGTAGCATTTTTATTCAGGAGTTATCACGTTCAAAAATATATAAATATAATAGCAGAATATCCGTCTTAGGACTTCTACGGATTAAAAAAATAATAATAATAATAATTCACCGAAAAGAAGTTTTACACCAGTTTTATGTTTCCTTACGATCAAAATCAAGACATATATGCTATTAAAGTTCTAAGTCTTGAATCCTTATTCCAATCGTGATCAAAATCCATTAAATGATTTTGATTCTAGAAAAATGTCTAAAATGTTGGGATTAAGCTTATGGGGTCTTAATAAGAAATTAAAATTCAGGGAATCTTTCTTAATTGCTATCTAATAAATATGGATCCAATTTATGTAAATCTGAAATATTTGATTTTTCAAATGGGAGGTTGTGCTCATATCGTGCTCCTAACAACCCTTTCAAACACTGAAACTGAAATTTTATTTCTGGTTAAAATTGCATAAAATTCAGAGCTATCTACATTTTCATTTCAGTCGCCCAATGCATAAAACTAAATTAAATCAAATATAGCTGACATTACCCACCTTTACACCTAGCAACTCTGTTCCAGAATTTATAATGATTAATTAGTTTCAGAGTTAACCTCATGCAAACTGGAGGAAGTGATAAAAAATTATTTGAGAGAAAGATGGGTAAATAAAGACTTGGCCAGAGATAGGTTAGTCTGGAAGTCAATTTCTTAACATCCAGCATGTAAAACGAACATTAAACGGAATATGATGATGAAACATATACACTTACCTAACTTTATAAACACATCTACATTGACATAAACACACACCTATTGTATTTCGTACTTTATATATGTAAACCTTCTAACCTTTCAATTGATCAAATCAAGAGAATTGCAATTAAATAAAAATGTCAGATTCAACTGAACAAAATATTTATTTTAAATGAAATAATGTAACATAGACCAAATACATATATTGTACAATACATGATGTCTTGAATACGTTCAATTGTCAATATCACAAAAATGACATACATATACATGTATATATAGACACATATAATGTTTAAAAGATTCAGAATGAGAATAGACAAATTGTTTTAAAGACCAATGAAACCTTTTTTATGGAGTGCTCAATAGACCTGACGATGTTGCTTCTATTTAAATTGAATTCAAATCCAGTGTAATGTTGGGGGCAAACCAGAAGAATACCCGACTCGGTCAGCAGCAAACGGTTTCGGTCAGATTTAGTTCCTGATATTAAAAACTTCCTGTTTTGGGTTGCTTACTCTTCTGGTTTTCCAAGTAAATTACAGAATAGTTTACAAAGCCCCCCCCCCCGTCCATGTTAAGAATGGCTTTCTAAATAATCTTCTGCAGTTACGAACTGTGCTGAAATAATGTTATTATTTATAAAACCATTCTTAACATGGGGAGGAGGTCTTTGTTAACTATTCTGTACTTTCACCTAACAATTTAATTAATAAATTTGTGAAACTGAAACTCTTGCCAGAAGTTATATTATGAATGAAGTTTAATATCAGGAACTAAATCTGACTAAACACTGTTTGCTGCTGATTTTGAGTCGGCTACTTTTCTGGTTTGCCATGTTGGGATATGTGGGATGAGTTGTAATTTTAAGAATTATATATATAATCATTCCTTAACATAATAAGAAATGAGATCATTCACTTTTCTTGGGATTATTAACCCTTTTAAAATTCTTAAAAAAAAAAATTTTAATCAATAGTCGAAGTAATATTTTTTTTAATTTCTTATTTTTGATTAGAAGTGTACTTCACTACGGCAGTGTTTCATAAACAATCCTAATTTTATAATCTTTCTATTCATTTTCTTTGTTGTCCAATTGCATTTCTTATTGAAAATTCTGTTTGTGATCATTTTTTTTATTTTACAAAATCGAAGCATAAAGTAAAGACAAAGTTAAATTTTATTTTTTTTTACTTTTATTTTTATTTTTTTAGTTTTTACTTTAAAATAAGATTAGAACAGAACAGTTTTTCTGAAACTACATTCCCGAAATCTAAAGTCATGAACTATCACTGATCCCAATTTTTCTGTTAAGATCAAAGAGAAATAATGTTCTACTAAACCACCAAAATAAAAAAAAAACGATTTAAAAAATAAAAAAAGAACATAAGTTCGATTTACTTGCCTCCCCATGAGGGCAGACTTAGACACACGGTCGTTTTTTATGTGGAGGAAAAATCCAGATCTCCAAAAACGGACACTCTGGATTAGGACAAAAATTTAAATTGCCTCATTCTAGAAGCATTTCTCCTTCACTGATCGAGAACAGAAAAGATTAAGTGTATCACCAGCACAGATACTACACTTTGCCTAGAGACAAAAGGCCAAGGACACAATCAGTCATGAGATTGTATACCTGCGCCCGACAACATAAGAATGGGCCAAAGTCTTATCTGGGCCTTACTTCTCCATATTGTATGAAATATTCCCGACGTTATGCCATGGAAACGTTAACA
Source organism: Sepiola atlantica (assembly GCA_963556195.1). NCBI lineage: Eukaryota > Metazoa > Mollusca > Cephalopoda > Sepiida > Sepiolidae > Sepiola > Sepiola atlantica. The sequence goes on along the minus strand of OY744525.1, from coordinate 51,779,371 downwards.
ACTCAAAAACTATTTATCTGATCAGGATGAAATGTTGCATGGTGGTTACTGTTATCAAAAAGCATCAGATCCATACATCAAATTTGGAAAAGTGGAAATTCCGTAAAAATTCTGCCCATGACTGAACTTTTCAAGATTAAGCTCAGTCATATAAGATGCTAGCCTCCATTAGCTACAATATAGGTCAAATATTTCCTCCTTGGCCTTTTGGCTAAGATCAGAGTTCCGATGGATGCTACACTCTGTAGACCAGTACCGTTTTGGCCTTCGGGCCTTGATTGCGTCGGTCTGAGGTTTTGTTCTGTACAGTTCTAGGAGGTCCATCCTCCCAGGCTTTACCTTCTCTTTGAGAAGGAGTTAGATTATTGCTAATTGCCAGAGATGCCCCTACTGGGGAATGCCGACGGGGCTGCTCAGGCATTTTTTGTAGGCCAGAGCACGCTAATCTTAGTGTGCTGGCTAATCACACCTGACCTTGTGTCTAACCTCCTCGGGGTAAATAGCTAATAAGTAGCGAGCCTTTTGATGAACAGAACCGAAGTTATCACCAAAAATGTAACTTTTACCTTTTTCTGTGACCTTAACCGTTGACCTAGATATCCCAAAATTAAATAAGTTCTATGTTAGACCATGACCAATATTTTGACCACATTTGACGATTGGTCAAGCGATGTGGACGCTAAGTTGTACGCAAACAAACATAGTGACAAACCAAAAAATTCCACCAAAAACATAAAGTCCTTGACGGAGGTAAAAATAACCTGCCGAAATAAAGTCTGCAAATGTAAACAAACCAATTAACCTGTTAAAACCGGATATCCCATCCCATAATGACCAAATGTCCCATTCCATAATGACCAAATGTCCCATTCCATAATGACCAAATGTCCCATTCCATAATGACCAAATGTCCCATCCCATAATGACCAAATGTCCCATCCCATAATGACCAAATGTCCCATCCCATAATGACCAAATGTCCCATCCCATAATGACCAAATGTCCCATCCCATAATGACCAAATGTCCCATCCCATAATGACCAAATGTCCCATTCCATAATGACCAATTCTCAAAATTATAAAGGGACAGGAAGCACATGGGAGAAAATCACATGGTTTGAAAAATGCAAGACAAGAAACTGCCAATCATCATCCACTGTCGACTGTTGCTAAACTTAGATTTATATACAGGGTGCAGACGGTATTTGTTCGCAAGATTACTGTTTAGGAAACGATAACAATAATTTTTTTTTTTTTAGATTTATTCATTCAACTGGGGTCAGTTTGTCTTCATAACTTGTTTTGTCAGTTTCACTTAATAAGCTCGTCTTTGGTTTTGATGGCAGCCTCGGAACTGGTCACAGGTCTTTGTCACTGTCTCTCGACTTAGGCCCCCAAAACATTTGGTGATTCATGTTGCAGATGAATTTGTTAGTGTTTCGTTCCACTGCACCCACATAAATAAGTTGAAGAGGTTGCAGACAGGCCAGAGGTTGGGTGAAATTCATTGACAGTCAGGCCTGGTTCTTCCGGTTGGTACTGAGTTTTGCTGCTGTACATACAGCCTATCTGCAGCTACCTGAGAAATCCAGGGTTTCAATACTGCGCTCAGAATGTAGGTGTAGCCATTGGTGTTTAGCCTAAGTCCCTCAAGGAAGAAGTGGGGTGTCATAACGACACCAGGACCATTGTTGTCAGTGGAAACTTAGTATTTTGGATGAGGCAGCAAGCCACCTCTTATGGGAGTTAGATCTTCTTGCTAGTCTTGGCAGAAGTTTTTCTTGTCGGAGAATCACAGCCTGTCTGGCTCCAGTGGGTGTTTTAACTTGTTGATCAGCTTCTTTGCGTGCTTCAGTCGCTTTTCTTGCATCGCCTTTGAAAGAAATTGTCTTTTCCTCATCTTGTGTAAAAAAATATTGGATGTCCTCATGCACCATCATCTTAATGAACTTTTCATCATCTACACTTTTCTTCCTCGCAATGGCACGCATCGATTTGCTGGATACATTGTTGATGATCTGAACTTCGACAACAAACTTCGGTGTTCTGACGGTGTCTGATCGTCGATCATGCATTTTTCTCTCTAATGTCGCCTCTGAGTAGAATCCTGAATCTTTCAAATCCATTTCTGACCTTTCGTGCCATTTCCCTGCTAACACTGATGAAGTTTCAAATCTTATTTGTCCTTCAAGGAGAGATGTGTCTTCCACAAATGTGGATGTTCAAAATTCTCCATAATCAATTATTCTGCAGAAAAAGAATGTTTACATGAAGACAGGACTGAGAATGAAAGTAAAAAAGAAATATGCATTAAAGTTAGCTGTTAAAAATTGAATATATTGTCTGCACTCTGTATACTAGACCACATGTGACCTGTTGATTCAATATTTGTTATATAATGAGATATTATTTACCTCCTTGCCAGGAGTTTAGGCACAAAATCAAGTGTGGTTTTGAGAAGCCAGTACACTAGGATATGCGCACTCTTGCCTACAAAAAGTGCCTGAGCAACCCTGTCAGAATTTTCCAGTAGGGGTGCCTCAGGCGATTATCAATAAACTAACCCCCTTTTCAGGGAGAAGGTAAAGCTTTGGTAGGGTAGACTTGTTAGGGCTGAATAGAACAATACATCAGTCGGACAGCAACAAAGCCACCGTCGGACTGATTTGTATCATAATTCTATGATACAACATAATGATATATGACATCAAAATATATCAAAGTATGGATACTTTTAACAATCCTAGAAGATCTATGAGAAAAGTAAATTTCTCTTTTTGGAATCCTAATAAGAAGGAACTTAATTGGAGTATGTGTTTCCTGAAACCTAACCAAAATCCAAGTTAAGATTTAATGTGTGTTTGCCATTGCACATTGAATAAAAAAACCCTGCACCATTTGGGGGGGGGGGGGGGGGGTGATGGCTGAATCTTTAAAAAAAAACCCAATTTGTAGTAGAATGGGGCCAGAAATGAATGGTCACATTCAATATTATCAAGATTATTTATGTGATCAAGCTGAAATTTTGCATGACGGTTACTGTTATCAAAGAGATCCATACATCAAATTTGAAAAAGTTGAAATTCCGTCAAAATTTTGACCATGACCAAACTTCTTTGAGTTTCAGGTCAAAGTCATATAAGATTAGCTACAATATGGGCCAAGTAGCGTGTCTCTACTATGAACAGAACCAAAGTTATCGCCAAAAGTGCAACTTTTCCTTGACCTAGATATCCTTTCCTCTAACCACCCATTGCTATGGCTGATAACATCATTCCCGAGAGTCCAACCATCAAACTTCTCGCCCTAACATTCTCAGCCAACATGAATTGGAATAAGTACATAGAAGATATTGCCATGGAAAATACCTAAAACAATATAGAAACAGCAGACAATATTAATACTCTACAAAGAATCAATAAAATAAAGTATTATTAGGCAAAAAATGATCCATGAGGGTGACTTGTAGAAGCCAAGTCTGCTGCAAATAAGGTAGCCTCCCTCTATTGGGCTAGAAAATTTCTCACACCTGCCAATACTCTATATCTCTATAAAGCCACCATTTGCCATGCATGGAGTATTGTTGCCACATCTGGTCTGGTGCATCATCCACTAGCCTCTCCCTCTTGGGCAGGGTGAAAAAGTCTCTAACCATATAGGTCCCATACTGTCTGCCAAGCTCTAGTTCCTGTCAGATCGCCACAATATTGCATCACTGTGCTTGTTTTATAAGTACTTCAACGGAATGTGCTCCAATGAACTTATTGCACGTGTACCTCTTTAATGAAAATACCTTCAACCAACCCGACAGCAAAATCCCACCTCTTCACTGTCCCTAAATGCTAGAAAATTTTCTACTCTAATAGCTTCTTTCCTCTGATCGGTTGCCTTTAGAATTCCCTCCATTCCCCCCGCCCCCCCCGACCGTACCAACATGTAGAAATTTAAATGTAATGTGAACAAACACTTTGCTGTCCAACTCCCCACTTAGGTTGCACCCTATAAATCTGTCCCCTATCACAATAGCCCCTTATGTTTCAGTGGCAATATGCCTTATTTGGGGTGAACAAAAGTTTGAAAAATAATAAAAAATATCTTGTCTTGATGTAAGAGAAAAAATAAAGGTTAAATGTTTACATGGAGTTGAAATTCTTTGATTTAGTTTTAATTTGCATTGTCTGCTGGAATAGATCATATTTAGAAAAACAGTTCTTTACAATCAAATCACCTTAAAAACAAAAAATGTTTGGATTTTTAAATTGGCCAATTTTGGAGATGGCACTTGGCCTTTTGGCTAAGATCAAAGTGTAGTATCTGTTCCGATGGATACTGCACCCCATAGACTGGTATTGTCTTGGCCTTCGGGGCTTGATTTACGCAGGTCTATGGGTCTGTCCTGTGCAGTTCTAGGAGGTCCACCCTCCCAGGCTTCACCTCCCCTCTTTGGGAAGGAGTAAGTTTATTGCTTACTACCTGAGGCGCCCCTACCGGGAATGCCGACGGGGCTGCCCAGGCAATTTTTAAACCCCACTTTCCCGACCCGACCTTGGGTCACATCTTACTTGTGGGAGTAAGATAAAAACTGGCCTTGTGCCTAACTCCTGGAGAGGAGTAAATCAATACTCCAGTAGTTAGAAATTCTTCGCAGAGTTGTTTTTTATGTTTGTTTTTTTTTTCAATTTACATGCTCGCACTGTGATATCATGTGATTATATTTTTCTTTCTCCTTATTTCCTCGTGTCCGTACTCCTTATCGCAACAAAATGTTACCACGGTCTTACTCTGCCAAATGATATCTCTCCGAACAGTCTTTCATCCAGCGCACACACTAACGTAGTCACCAACTCAAATCACCAACTCATAGTCGCCCCCTTCCTTCAAAACATTCCCCTTTTATTGCCAGTGACATTGCACGCATGCAAATGAGCAGTGAGCTCTTCTGCCAGAGAGATCAGGAAGTAATGGGAGGTCTTTGCTATAACTAGCCATTTCACTCAGGTTCTGTTTCTTTATGAATCCATTCCTGGCTGGGGTAAGTCATACTTTGCTAACCACACGCCCCTTGATCTACACGATCATCACTAGTTAGCCCATCACGTAGTCGCTCGACCAACATGGCGGGCGTCTCTCTCGCTGCAATCTCCGCGGAGCGTCTTCGTGAACGTCGCTGACTTCTTCTTCTGATGACACCACTGCCGGCTGCACATCAAGGATGTGTTGAGAGATGCCGTTGATGGATACATTGTTCGGGGATTGGACCCTTGTCACAATGCCCCTCCCCCAGCGTGTGGTACAGCGAGCGTCAGGCGGTTTGATCCACACTTCCTCTCCCACTTGCACAGACGCTTGCTTCTCCCCTTCCTCCGAATAGTCTTTCATCCAGCGCACTCACCAACTCAAAAATCACCAACTCATAGTCGCCCCCTTCCTTCAAAATATTCCCCTTTTATTGCCAGTGACATTGCACGCATGCAAATGAGCAGTGAGCTCTTCTGCCAGAGAGATTAGGAAGTAATGGGAGGTCTTTGCTATAACTAGCCATTTCACTCAGGTTCTGTTTCTTTATGAATCCATTCCTGGCTGGGGTAAGTCATACTTTGCTAACCACATATCACCATCTAGCTTGCCCCTTAATAAACTATGGCAACACAAAACGTTCATTGTTTTCATATTTAGGTTCACAAGGCATCAACCTAAATGTTAAAATAGTGAGCATTTTGTGCTACTGTAGTCTCAGGCAGGGAAAATAACGATGTCTGTAATTTTAAAATTTTAAATAAACAAAACACAAAAATTGCCTTTTTATTTATTTTTTATATTTGTCAAATGTTCAATCATGTTTTTAGAAACAAATATATTACACTGATCCATTCGGTGAAAAAGTAAACTATATGATTAATAATTCAATAAATAATTAATAAATCCCTTATTCGTCACTTGGACATTTAGTTCAATATCAAGAAATCCTGATTCCTTATATATAATCGTATCACAGTCAATAGTTTTCTTCGAATGTCCGGCAGGCCTGTTTATTATATTAAAATGCACCAAAAGGTTATTTATGGTAGTGTGATTATTAAAAAAAAAAAAAATCACCAGATGAAAGAAAACTGTTCGATGAATGATTGTCAAAGAATTCTGAAGAACCCATTGCATCAGCTTAATGCCAGCTTCAGTCTTGCAAATGTTATACAAATGGCTTCTCAATAGCCTTGAAATGTATCTGGAACTGTGTACTTTCATGCGTCTTTCTCTTCAGTCACTGACCTATATACTTAATCATAAAACTGACATATATATATATATATATATATATATATATATATATATATAATTGAACTTGTTGAACCTACCCAGTGCAGGAGAAAATTGACTGAGATAGAAAATAGAAAGATGAGAATGTATGACTGTATAACTTGCGGAATTGCAATGTTTTATTTCAGAACTTTTGATAAGACATTAATAAAACAATAAAGATGAGGATACTAGTCAGATTTTTTTTCAGCCGATTCCACACTTTTGTGCAGGTGCAGGAATTGTAATAATTCTGATGTCTTTCTATCTCTTAGTTTTTAAGTTGCATACTTTTTTTTGTTTTTAACTAATAATCCACCGCTTATTAAAGGCCACTCGAGGCTAAAGGTTAGTTTGGTGATCCCTGATCTAGGATTATATTCTGTGTGTGAAGAATAGTATTCATGCTTTATTTATTGATCTTATTTTCCTCACGGTAACATGAATTGGAACAAATACATTGAAGACATTGCCAAGGCTGTCGCAAAGGAGGTTGGCTCCCTCTACCGTGCTAGTAAAATCCTCACACCTGACATTATCCTGTATCTCTACAAAGCCACCATCCGCCCATGCATGGAGTATTGTTGCCACATCTGGGCTGGTGCATCATCTACTACTCTCTCCCTCCTTGACAAGGTCCAAAAAATAGTCACCAAGCTAATAGGTCCCTCACTGTGAACCAAGCTCCAGTCCCTGTCCCATCGCCGCAATGTAGCATCCTTGTGCTTGTTTTACAAATACTTCAATGGATTATGCTCCGATGAATTGGCTACTTTGGTGCCCCCTCGACGTAAATTCACTAGATCAACTCGATAATCAAGTAAATCCCATCCATTCACTGTGGAGGTCCCCAGATGCCAGAGAGCTTTCTACTCAAATAGCTTCTTTCCTCGTGCTGCTGGCCTCTGGAACTTCCTCCCTGCCTCCTGTTTCCCCGACAGTACTGACATGCAGAAATTTAAAATTAATGTAAACAGACATCTCGCTGCGCAGAATCCAGTTTAGGTTGACCCCTCCCAACCTTCTCCCCTTTTCTTTCTTCTCAGTAGCCCCTTACATCTACAGTGGCGACCTGCCTTGTTTGGGGTGAACTTCGTTAAAAAAAAGAATTTTTTTAAAGATTACAAAATGGCATTTCTTAAACATTAAGTAATTTTAAATGTTTTAATTTAGGAATGTTTTAATTTAGGAAAAAAACTACACTTCTCAATATGTAAAAAAATAAATAAAAATTAAATCTACAACCAATTATTTATTGCTGTTGGATTGTATGGCATGGCAACCACTGTTGGGTCATTTTAATCCAAAATCATACCTTTTTTTTATACAATTGATATGCAGATTAATTTGAAGAGATTTTTGTTGCATACAGCACCTGGTATCCCAAATGGTCACCCATTTAGTACTGGCCAGGCTCAATGTCACTTAATTTGAATTCAGCACAATTAGATTTATTTTTATAAATGTATTTTGAACAAATTACCTATCAAATTAAAAATAGCACTAGTGAAAAAAATCTTAAAAAGAAATTTGATGAATTTAGAAATAATGAATACTATAATACACGAACGCAATTTCATGTTTGTACATACCCTCCACCCCTTTTTTAAAAGATGAGATCGCCCGATTGCCGAAAGTGCAATGCAAATAAAAAAGTAATTTTTGAAATTGTTTTGTAGAATGTGAAACTCTAACTAGGATACACTCTCTTGGTCTTTTGGCTAGGATCAAAGTGTAGTATCTGTTCTGTCCAAAGATGCTGCAATATTGTGAGGGTCTGCATTCACACCAGATATCCATAGAATAGAAATGTGTCAAAAACTCCTACAAGGGGGTTGGAGATAGACTCACGTAACCAGATATATTCTGAAACTACATTGACCATAGTACTCAGATAAATATGTTTCAGTTTGAACAAAGGTGGTACAATAATATTGTGGGGTCTGCATTTGTGCTAGATGTCTGTAGAATGTAAATAGTTTTAAGCACGCCAACAATATACAAGAGATGAGGCATACAACTTTGGAATTTCTACGGATCCTACTAGTACTGAATGTACTTCCAGGAGAATTTCATCTGTATATTCCTATTTCATATTCTTTTTCCCCATTAACAGTTAAAATGGTGTTATTAATTAAAATAAGGTACTGAAAGAAATATAAATAAATATGTGAGAAAACATTGATCTCTTCTCTCTCTTTTTTTCTCTCTCTTTTTTTTCTCTCTCTTTTTTTTCTCTCTCTTTTTTTTTTCTCTTTTTTTTCTCTCTCTTTTTTTTCTCTTTCTCTCTCTCTCTCTTTCTCTCTCTCTCTCTTTCTCTCTCTCTCTCTTTCCTCTCTCTCTCTCTTTCTCTCTCTCTCTCTTTTTCTCTCTCTCTTTTTCTCTCTCTTTTTCTCTCTCTTTTTCTCTCTCTTTTTCTCTCTCTTTTTCTCTCTCTTTTTCTCTCTCTTTTTCTCTCTCTTTTTCTCTCTCTCTTTTTTCTCTCTCTCTTTTTCTCTCTCTCTTTTTCTCTCTCTCTTTTTCTCTCTCTCTTTTTCTCTCTCTCTTTCTCTCTCTCTCTTTCTCTCTTTCTCTCTCTCTCTTTCTCTCTGTCTCTTTCTCTCTGTCTCTCTCTCTTTTTCTCTCTCTTTTTCTCTTTTTCCCTTTCTCTCTCTCTCTTTTTCTCTTTCTCTCTCTCTCTTTCTCTCTCTCTTTTTCTCTCTCTCTCTTTTTCTCTCTCTCTCTCTTTCTCTCTCTTTCTTTTTTCTCTTTTTCTCTCTCTCTTTTCTCTTTTTCTCTCTTTTTCTCTCTCTCTTTTTCTATCTCTTTCTTTTTCTCTCTCTCAATCAGAAATGAATGATATCATTGTTAATCGAAAGTAGATTCAAAGAAAAATAAGATGATTATCTATTAGTTTCAAGAAATGCTGAATGTTTGATTGAATCTTCAGACAAAGTTTGTATTTTTAAAAATGAAAAGACATGTATTTTAAACTTAATTTCAGACTTCCTATTTTTTATCTTTATCTTGGAAATTATTTATTGAAAAATCAAATCCGTTTCTTATAAAAATGGTGTTTGCTTCTTTAAAAAAAAAATGTTTTATTTCTTACTAGATGTACCTAACCGGTGTTGCCCAGGAATATTTTTACTTTTATTTTTTTTTATAACTATGCCATTTGTTTTTAAATATAATTTTGAAAATTGTTAATTGAACAAAAGTGTTATAAGACTATAATTATTTGTTGTCACGGTAATGTTTTAATCTGTATTTATAAAATTACTGGATGTAAATAGTTTTGCAAACTTTCAATCTTTGAATTAAATGAGAATCTGCTAAAGATTTTTAACCTAGTTCAAAATTTTTTTCAGCAGTTAAATCTTTTCAAATTGTTGTAAATTTCCAAAGGGTCACAAATTCAGTTGTTTTCTTGTTTCAACTTAATGACACAATATTAAAATGGCTGACTTGTTTATGAAGGAACGGAGATGCATTGGTTTTATACTTTACACTCGCATCTTTTTATGTAAATTAAGAATGTATTAATAGTAAATATACAACGCAATGAGGTGGCTATGGTAAAGTGGATAATGACATGAACTGACAATCTGGATGTACCAAGTTTGAATTCAGTCGTTTCCATGGCACTACTTTCGTTTATGGATGTTGGCAACGTTCATGTGGTCCTTTGATAAAAAAAACTAATGCCAACAACATAAAAAGTTGTATTCTTCTGATTCACACAAATTTACTTATAATATTGAATAATAGATTTAAAAAAAAAAAAAGTGGATGCCAAAACCTGTGATTGAAACCAGAACCTTTAAATCTTCAGTCTGAAGCTGTCCTCTTGTAATGTTAAGCATTTATGGGTGTACTTGTTGCTGCAACTATTTAGGTCATTATTTAAGATGGAGTCCATTTAAAAAAATTTCTATGGCAGATTTTCTGAGAGCAATTTTTCCTAGAACTAGGAATATAAAATAATTATCCTACCTATAGAATGATATTTGACAACTTTATTTGGCATTAAGTACCCCATAGATGGTTGATATGCCGTGAAACAAACTACTACTAGACAGATTAATTTTTGAAAGAAACATTTTTGCTGTTGTTTTTGTTAAAAACATGGACCAACATTCCACAAAAAAACCTGGCAAACCAGAATCAAATATTGATTTAAAAAAAAAAAAATTTTTTTAATGGAAATCACTCCAGACAAGGCATAAAGCCACTTGATATAAGGAGCTAAGAAAAATACTACTACTTCAAGGTCAAAAAATAGCCAACGATAAGTGTTAGATGGATAGATTCCAACCCAGAAAACTTCCCCCTTTGTCAGAAACATCGCTCATGGAATGTGAGGACAAAATAAGGGAAGCGAGAGTTACGAGGCTGCCGAAAGTTCACTTTCTACTCTCCTTTTGTTAGAAGGAAGCTATTAACCACAAAGATTGGAGAAATAGACTAGCTTTACTTTATATAAAATGTATACTTTAGATAAAAATCATAGAAATTGATCTTATAAGAAATTAAAATAATTGCTTAAAGCCTACTGATTGTTATTATTCTGGTTGTCAAGTTAGTTTATTTTTGTAACCTCTGCATTAATACAACACTTAAAGTCACCGGGTGGGTCTATTAAGCACAAGTATTTTATTTTATGCTCCACCTGCTCGCTACTACTTCACAATTTAATTCCTATTTACTACTTGAAATCATTGAAAGAAACTAATCGTTAAACGGTAAAACTAATGTTATTTCTATCTCAAACTTTGGTGCCCTCACTCACTCACTCACTCACTCTCTTTTCCAATGCCGCAAAGCACACTAGATACACGTATGTTCTCTTTTCTTATATAAATAGATTATTATCAGTTATTGAGATTAAGCCTTCTCTTTTTTGCTCATAAAAATTAAATTTGCATATATAATTATTGAAGCGAGCCGGACAACACATGTACGTTCACTTTTGGTATATAGATATATATGTCGGTTTTATGGCTACGTGTACATGTCAACGGCTGGGCGGAAAAGACATGACAGTGCACAAGGGTTGGATACATTTTAAGACTTTTGAGAAGCTTTTTGTATGCCATATTTGCAAGACTGAAACTGACGTGTGCTTAGCACTAAATTGATGAGATGACCTTCTATCAAGAAGTGGCAGTTATTATATTTAGGATGTGAGTCCTCCACGGTTGTGTGTAGGGGGAGAGCTGATTTTTACCAATAAGTCTACTCCCATCCTTGAATGTGCATCTTCGCCACATCCTCTTATTACAAAAAGAGAAATATAATTTACATATCGTTTGCGTAGATTAATAAGTTCAGCTGTGATATTAGTGTTATGCAAGAGTAAACTAATCTCTGACAATCTTACAACCTTAATGAATGTACACAACATGGCCGAGTCGGATACAATGTCACAATAAAGGAGATAAAACTCATTAATGGTGACATACACAATTTGGTTTGTCTGTTTCACGGCATATCAATTCTTTTCGGTTATTTAATGTCAAAACACAACCCCTGTTATCTAATATATAAAGTTAAGACGATTTTTCCCCTGTACCTTCTTGAAGAATAGGAAAATAACCACATGCATCACAGGCTACTAAACTCACCACTATATTACGCTTATTCACTCAAGCATGTTTTAGTAAATTTGTTACTATTTTTCTCCAGCTAACACTAAATATTACTTTTAGCCCACCATCTTCGACTCTCCTCAAAACACTCCATATAGGTGATAGCAAAAACTTTTCCCCCTAACACTTCAGTCCTGACACCCCCCCCCCTTATCGACACCTGGAAGTAATAAACATTGTCTATTTTTCCAAAAAGTGTCTGTTATTATTTCCTAGTTGTCTATTAATTTGCTACATAATACAGAACATTACACACATTTAATGGACGCTCCCACTAATTCCGCTGACTTTCGATAATATCGCATTACGTTATTTGTATCTATTACGTATACATTTATACTCATTCCGGTTTTTAGAGAATGCAATTAACGAACATAGTTCTTTGCAGTATTTCAACATTCAAAATGGCGGCTGCAATTTCTTCAGAGACTCGACATCCGAATTAAGTCAATATACGCCTAGATACTCAACAAACTCCCATAATGTTGACATTTTTTTAATCCTACACCTTTCACACACATAATATTCAAAACTTGAAAGAAAAACCCATTGATTTCTTCGTATAGAAATGACCCAAAACGTGTGACTGGTGGATCCTACATTTGGTCGCCTTATGGTGAATTGTAAAATAAAACGCATGCCAGCTACTGGCTGGCTTCGTTTAAATAACCTATTTTTCAATAGATTTTCTACTCACTTTCGTAGCCCAGTGGTTATTAACGTAGATCCAAGACCGAGAGGTTTGGCGTTTGATCCCAGTCGACTCAACAACTTTTTCTTTTTTTACCTTGTTAAACTTTCCCCAACGCAGGAGGGGAAGGGAGGGACTATGGGCCGGGTTTTTTAAATTCAACATTACTATGTAGTAATTTTAAAAGAAATCATTGTAATACGTAGTACTTTAACTATTGTGAATATCATCATTTCTATTCGAACACATGTTTTATTAGTGCTCTGTAGGCCACCATAATTATATTTGTGTGTTTCAGTAGTGCTCATTTTTCTTTTTCTTTCATCACAAAAAGGGAATTTCTATACAAAGATAACGGGGGGGGGGGGGGGGATTTGGCTCTGTAGGCCTCTTTAACTTTAAAAATGCCCATTATCATAGAGCAGGTGTTTAATCAAAAAGAAAAATATACCGGTACAATGGGATGGGCAGGAAGACTCCTACAACTGCGTCTCCTTCTTTCATTCCTTTCTTCCATATATCCCCCTTCCACAATTCCAAACTGAACATTACAATTGTCCGATGTGTCTTATTTGCATTCTGGTCAGATGTTGACAAATATTGATTCATTCTTTTATATTTCTCTCGGGCAACACCGGGTGACGGGGTCCAGCTAGTATATGATAAATTGAAACACAAGTTGCTATTTTTTACTCATAGCCCGGAGAGGAGGAGGGGGTAAATTATGGTTCATAACTTTTCCCAGGGTACCAGTGCATAATTGAACACAATAGTTCCGAGGTAGAACTTGAACTCTGCATGACTGATTTCATCCATTGTACCAATCACGCACACCCTTGACTTACAAGAATGTTTAAAACTTTATATTTTACTTATGTGGAAAAGGAAAACTATAGTGGGTACCCAATGAGGATTACCTGGTGCTACCAGATCAGGCTGTCTAAAGATACCGGTTTCCTGACCTAAAATGTACTGTTATTGTTTTTTTTCTTTCCCTTTGCAAAATTCAATCATGTTCTGCAAAGCCAACAACAAAAACAACAATTTTGTTCTACAAAACAACCAAACCAAACACCATGAATATATATATGAAGTTATAAAGAACTTGAAGCTTAAAAACTTTTATCAAAATGACTGGATTCGGCATTAAATACCCCAAAAAGGGTTGATATGCTGTAAAACAAAACAACCAAATCAAAAAAATAAGAATTAGGTAAATATTTCTATGAATGATAGTTAAATACTTAAGGTATTGATTTTTCTCTTATTTCCGCAATTTGTATTTTCCTAAATGTTTGTCACTAACTGGCTTGTAAAAGTTGTTAATCCTCTTTGGGGATCAATACTTGTATATAATAATAGCATATTGTGAATGTACCATATTTTCTTGTGTATTATTTCTGAACATATTTCTATTAAAAGTGCTATCTCTGTATTCCCCGGTCGTCCCCCTCACCCCCCCCCCTTCGATGTATATTTAAGTTATTGTTTTAAAAAAAGGTTTTAGGAGTGGGTGGAGATCGAACCATCAACATCTCGGTCTTTGTTCTCTATCGCTAACCGTTGCACCAAAGAGACAAAGTATAAAATCTGACAGAAAATAGGTCACTTGAACGCTTTTAGAATTCATGTTTTTTTTTTGCATGTGGCGCATGCGCAAAATGTACAGGTGACAAAAAAATAAAGCAATTCGACCCCCCCCCCCTAGCAGATTTCGTGTCGCTTCTACATGAAGGAATGGACATTTTTTCCAATTTTTGCATGTTATACATCCGAAAGATGGACTATTTCAAAAATGTTAACTTTGTGAGTATCTGTTGCGTATTTTTCAAGTTTTAACTGGACATACAAACATACACACACAGACAACTCTCCTTTATATAGGAGAAGACTAACAGGGGTTGCAAAAGTGTAATCATCTTTCTCTTCCCTGGTCACCCTCTCTGCCCGGGGCAAAAGTGTAACATACTTACTATAGTACTATCTCTGTCTTCCTGGTTGCCCCCCTCACCTCTGCTCCCCCTCACCTCTGCTCCCCTCCGATTTATATTTAAGTTATCGTTTAAAAAGAAAAATTCTTAAGAGTGGCTGAGGATTGAACCATCAACCTCTCGGTCTTCGTCCTGTATCGCTATCCACTGCGTCGAAGAAACAGAGTATAAAATCTGACAAAAAATAGGTCACTTGAATGCATTTAGAATTCGTGTTTTTTTCCAACCCCCCCCCCCCCCCCCCCCCCCCCCGGTTTAAAATGTCAACTTTGTGAGTATCTGTCACATATTTTTCAAGTTTTAGCCAGACATACAGAGACTTGCCCGGGCGGAAAGTGTAACAATCTCTCTCTTCCCCGATTGCCTGGGGCAAAAGCTGTCCTTCCCTAGTCACCCTCGTCCCAAACTATCCATTCATATAAAATCTGTTTGATTTTCTCAAATTCATAAAATTTGTTTTGTTGAAGAAAAAAAATGTTAAAAAAATCGAATGTTGTGTATTTGTGAACAAGCTCTGCTTGCAATCCAATTTACGTAGTGATTTTAGCTTATCGTTAGAGACAGTCTTATATAAACATCCAAGATGGCAGCCAAAAATTGAATTTTTTTTTTTTTTATTTTTTTTTTTATTGAAAAACAAATGCTGATAAATATGAATAATCTTGAATCTCTGTATTGAACAAAACCTAATAAGATATCAGGTGGTGTGATTTAAGTGTTTGTATGTCATACGTGCAACAGTTGTTCATGATACAAGGACATTTTTACAGTTTAATTATTTTTTGACTAAAGCCTATTCAAAACTTAAAGTGTGGGAACCATTTTTACATTAAACTTACATAGAAAATTGAACCCCCTGCTACAAATTTAACTATTAATTAAAAAAAAAAATAATCTCAAAATTTGATGCTTAAATGATAGAATTTAGAGAGGAAAATCAGTGTGGAATTTATTTAATTAAATATTTTGTCCCAGTAAACTAAATAGTCCAATTTTTTTATTTTATGTTTTTTATTAAAGTGTGTTTGAGTCTCACTAAGTTTCCCCAAATACTGGTCCATACTAAGGTGAGCACTAGCAAATAACTAAGGTTTTACAGTAGTGTAAGTTTATTTTTCAGGTTCAATTAACAAAGTTGGTTCAAATCATACTAATTGCCATTGAACCAGACTAAGAAAATATCTTCCTGACAAACTTACATTTAAGACATGATAATCTTGTAGATACAGAGCCAGGAGAGAAAGTGTATGCAGAAGTTTGTTTAGGGGTGTAGTTGTCTTTGACATCTGTGTTTTGACTGCTTTTGCAGTTGAAGTTCATTACACAATAAATTGATACACTGCAGTCCATCTCTATATTGTAAGTGAAAGTTTTTTTTTGTTTTGTTTTTTTACCAAAAAATGAATACCCTGGATTAAAAATTAACAAAAAAAAATCCACCAAAAAAATCAGAATTATCTGTTCTCAATTAAATTTTCAGTATTTGTTAATAAATGAATGTTAATATAAAGTATTTATTTTATTTTTAAAAAAATGTAGATTTTTACTTAAATTTCACTTAAATTACGTTATTTCCTCTCTCTCTCCATTTCAAGAATGAAATGTCTTATATTTATATGAATCCTAGGCAATGCCGGGTAGGTACAGCTAGTTAAAAATATAATTCTATAGCGAGTTAATGTTTTTGATTTAAGTGATAATTGAAAAGTTTACGGCTTAAAGGTCTAAGGATGTGCGATTCAGACCTTCAGTTTTTTTCGCACCATATTTAACCTTTAAGATGATTGTATACATTTTTATAAGCTTCTAAAGTTTGTTTCTGTTTGACAGATATTTAAATTATTGTAGATAATTTGGACAACGTTTCGGCCAATGTAACTTCCAACTTTCTTCAGGGGAATTTTTGTCAATCTTGTGAGTCTATACGGAATTTAGAATTTAACCCTTTATTTAATCCACAGGGTAGATTGTTCTCGGTCGGTCTGCCATGATTGGGTAGAAGTGTTAAGTAATTTTTATTTCATCCTTACTTAACACTTCTACTCGCTCATGGCTGATGGAATGAGAACAATCTACCTCCTTGTATTAAATAAAGGGTTCAGTTCGCAATTGCATAGTTTCTAGAGTTCAACATAAGATTCCTGAGTTTACAAAGATGCGCCTGAAAAAGGTCGGAGGTTACATCGGCTGAAATGTGAGAATAGTATCCCAAATAATACAAATTATCATCTCAAAAATTTTGAAAAATAATTGTCGAAAAAATTATCATTGTGCAATCATGAAGTATCGTCACATCAGGAGTTTATCTCCAAAGGAAAATCCTCAGAAAATGCTGACACCTTCATACAGCATAGTTTGTTTCAAAAAAAAAATATGCATGGCTGAATTCAAACTGGACATAATACTGATTATAAAATGATCCATTGGGTACCATTAACTGAAGACAAGTTGCTATTTTATACAAAGCCAAGAGAAATGGTGGATTCATAGCTTTCCCAAGGATATTAATGTGTAATTCGATCCCAATAGATCCATTAAGATTCCATATTCTATATTGACATCCATTACCCTCATCACTACTGTGTTTTTATATTTAAAAAAAAATGTGCTGATCCAGAAAGATTTACAGGCTAATTTATGACCATTGATGTGACTTGGATTTACCACTTCTAGCCAGACCAAAAAACAGTCAATACAATGGTAGCATCACAGATCTCCAGCACCAGCTAATACAATGGAAGCATTACGGATCTCCAGCACCAGTCAATACAATGGTAGCATTACGGATCTCCAGCACCAAAAAAACAGTCAATACAATGGTAGCATTACGGATCTCCAGCACCAAAAAACAGTCAATACAATGGTAGCATCACAGATCTCCAGCACCAGCTAATACAATGATAGCATTACGGATCTCCAGCACCAGTCAATACAATGGTAGCATTACGGATCTCCAGCACAAAAAAAGTCAATACAATGGTAGCATTACGGATCTCCAGCACCAAAAAAGTCAATACAATGGTAGCATCATGGATCTCCAGAACCAAAGAACAGTCAATACAATGGTAGCATTACGGATCTCCAGCACCAAAAAACAGTCAATACAATGGTAGCATCACGGATCTCCAGCACAGCTAATACAATGGTAGCATTACGGATCTCCAGCACCAGTCAATACAATGGTAGCATTACGGATCTCCAGCACCAAAAAAGTCAATACAATGGTAGCAATACGGATCTCCAGCACCAAAAAAGTCAATACAATGGTAGCATCACGGATCTCCAGCACCAAAAAAGTCAATACAATGGTAGCATCACGGATCTCCAGAACCAAAGAACAGTCAATACAATGGTAGCATTACGGATCTCCAGCACCAAAAAAGTCAATACAATGGTAGCATCATGGATCTCCAGAACCAAAGAACAGTCAATACAATGGTAGCATCACGGATCTCCAGAACCAAAGAACAGTCAATACAATGGTAGCATTACAGATCTCCAGCACCAAAAAAGTCAATACAATGGTAGCATCACGGAACTCCAGAACCAAAGAACAGTCAATACAATGGTAGCATTACGGAACTCCAGAACCAAAGAACAGTCAATACAATGGTAGCATCACGGAACTCCAGAACCAAAGAACAGTCAATACAATGGTAGCATTACAGATCTCCAGCACCAAAAAAGTCAATACAATGGTAGCATCACGGATCTCCAGAACCAAAGAACAGTCAATACAATGGTAGCATCACGGATCTCCAGAACCAAAGAACAGTCAATACAATGGTAGCATCACGGATCTCCAGAACCAAAGAACAGTCAATACAATGGTAGCATCACGGATCTTTAGAACCAAAGAACAGTCAATACAATGGTAGCATTACGGATCTCCAGCACCAAAAAAGTCAATACAATGGTAGCATCACGGATCTCCAGAACCAAAGAACAGTCAATACAATGGTAGCATCACGGATCTCCAGAACCAAAGAACAGTCAATACAATGGTAGCATCACGGATCTCCAGAACCAAAGAACAGTCAATACAATGGTAGCATCACGGATCTTTAGAACCAAAGAACAGTCAATACAATGGTAGCATCACGGATCCTCAGAACCAAAGAACAGTCAATACAATGGTAGCATTACGGATCTTCAGAACCAAAGAACATTCAATACAATTTTTTAAGAATAGTTTTATATTATAAGAAATTATGAAATGAGTTTATCCTGAGAGTGCACTTAAGCTATATTTTCCTATATTAAAATTTATAAAACCACTTTGTGTTTTTTTCGCGACTACAAAAATGTTATTGATATTTTTTTTATTTACTATTAATTAAATATTTGTAGACATAAAAGAATCCATCAAATAAAACGAAATTTTTTTTAAAATCTTATTAAAAAATAATTAAATTACAAAATTAAATCCATCAGTATGGATTTCAACTTTTTGTAAACAAGTCTGTTAATAGTTGAAAAAATGAAGAATTAATTATTTTGTGACCCTTTGAAATTTGAAAGGATAGTTCCCAAGGTGCAATGAGTTATACAGTATGATTGATTGGGGTGACCTTGGAATCAGCTTAATCCCCATATGAGAGATAGCTGATTGGATAGTTCTATCATGTGACATGGGAAAGATTTGAGAGTTGATTCTGATTGCTGCTAGAACGTTAACCTACCTAGAACTTCTGGGGAGATGGGGATGCTAAGGCCCTCTTTCAGAGTGAGCCGACTAAAAGCAACTTTTAGTTAAGATCCAGCTCTGTCAGTTAAATGAATGAAACATATTTTAATCTAGCTGTATCTACTCGGCATTAGCCGTGATGCAGTGGAGTTATTTAAATTTTTATTTGTGTGCGTATACAGTATACAACTATTATATTCTGTAATCTGAAATATTAATTATCCCTCTTGCTGACTTTTATTTTTAGGTGATTATTTTAAAATGTTTCATATTAACATTCGTCTTGGCCGAACCAAGTAATTTATTAAAATAAATTGTAGTGAAGTACGTCATTATATTGCCAATAACACGATATAACGATAAGAAATGAAAAATAGCTAATCAAAGGCAAAGTTTGATTTATCAGCTTAAATGCTGTTTAAGTCTGACTTTAAAAATCCAGCAAGATAACTTTATATGTTAGATTAAAATTGTTATCCTCTTCACCTTCATAAATGGACCAGCTCCTCGAGAAAAGTATCATCAGGAAAACATCTTCACTCCTGCCCTCCCCTATGTAAGATGACCTTATGGGTCAACCTCAGATTAGACCTTATATCAATGCCAATTCTTGTGCAATTCTTTTTTATTAAATACTGATAAGACATTGGACACTTATTTTATTAACTTACCATTCCTTTGCTACAAGACGCAGATTGAGAACACCCGAAGAAGACAACGTTATGCCAGTTATTTCAAGTGGGGAAAAGATTGGAAACCAGTATTAAATAACTATGACCAAAGGTGAAGAATCCGAGTCAGTTTGTTTTCAAAACCATCTTGGGAATAATTTTTTTTTTTTTTTTTTTAAGTCTGGGGTCGGTAATTTTTTTAAAAGTCGTGTTTTTAAAACTGACTCAGAGTTGTCTCTGTACATTGGTCTGTCAGGTCTGTTAACTTTGAAATAACATTTTTTTAGTCTGTCATGCTTACGTTTGAAACAGCATTTTCATTACTAAATACATAAATGGGCATATCTTTAGAATATGGAAGTGGCATAGTTGTTACAAGCACAGATTCTCGGCTCAGCGTGCCATGTTCGAATTCTGTTGGGGTCTTCTGCATTGCTTTCACTAATACCCTTGGGAAAGGTATGAATCCATATACCCTCCCTTCAACTGTGGATTAAGTAGTAGTGTAGACAACTCTTCTGTCTTGTGCAACTAGTCTAGGAGAAGGAAAACTCCAAAATAGCACCAGTCTTTCTCTTCTTAACCCAGCATTGTTTTCAATTGTCTTGGATTTCTCCTTGCTACTGAATGCAAGCAAAGCCAGTTGAGGAGAGGTGCTGTTGGGGATTACGCTACACGATAGACTCCCTATGCAGGCACTTTTACAGGGGGTATCCATTGTCTCGCGACTGAATAGAGGCTTTTAATCTTAAGTATATACATTCTTGTTTTATTTGGGTAGAAATATTTTGTGCCTTTTTGGAATATATACCTATGTCAGTCTAATGTCTATATGAATATGTCAGCCTATGTTTAACACACATCATTTAAAAGAGACTCTTATTTGATCTGACACTGTTATCCAAATTAAATCTACTTTCTCATTTTATTTAGTAAATGGACACAATTTGATCAATATTCACTTGCCATCCGTCTTATTTCACATCAAAGAATTTAGACACTTTGAATCAGTTTTTAATATAAAATTTCTATAATCACAATTGATATTGTCACATGTATTGTTTACTTTGATAAAAAGAATCCACTTAAATTTTTTATTGAGCTTTTGGGATAATCTATTAATCAATAATCATAGTTCAATTTTAATTGCACATGTATAGATATATAACAATTTTATATATATATATATATATATATATATATATAATTTGTTCATCTGCAGACAACTGTTTTGCTGTATCACGGCTCTTCAGTGTGATTTAAAACGGACGGGTGATTCGAAACCGACTGCCTTGTCAATGGTCAAGAATCAGCCACTGCCACGTGTAAGTGAAATCTATGAATTCTTATGTATTTGGCTACCTAGAATGCTTTATTTTTCCAAACTTTCTATGCATTTAAGTTAAGTGGTAGTCAGTGATAACATTTACCAGAGAGCTCAACCCATAATATTTGGTTATTAATGTATATTATACTAAAGTTGAGTTAATCAGTTTTTGTTTCCTTAAAGCTTTTTTCCTGTATATTTTAATCACACAAAATACATGCTAAAATATTCCTTAGGTTTGGGATTGGAAAAATCGATTTTGATTGTTCTGGTCATAATTTAAAATTAACTCATTAAGTGACCCATCTGTTACTAAGTTTCTGTATCACTCTCACCCTCTCTCACTGTATGCTGTTTTACCCTCCCTGCTCTAATTTTATACGGTGTCTACTACTCTCTCTGTTTATTAAGTCCATTATAAAGAAAAGGAAATATCATCAGTAATAATACTATTCAACCCATAGCAAGAGACGGAGATAAAGTAAGCAGAAAGAGGTTCATTTTGGATTTTATCTTTTTTTTTTCTTTAAATTTAACTGCCTTTGCAAACTCACTTTTTCCTGATTCATACAATATACTCAACGGGTCACATTTTTCTTATACATATAATGCCAAATCTACTCAATTATATATATATATATGAGAGAGAGAGAGATATGTATTAGGAGAAATGTTTTAAAGAAACCTGTTTTGCATAAACACATTCCGTCACCTTTTTTTTATATAATACAGTGAATGTTTATAGGTTTCGTCCTACAAATTTCCTACTGAATAACCAATCAATTACACCAATTATCCGTCTGTGTTCTTGAAAAAAAAAAACTTTTAATTCCAATCGATTTCATCAATTACATACTATATCCCAAAACTTTTTTTAATAAAAAGCAATTTCCGATATTTACTGGTAATTTTCATATTCTATAAATGGATAATAATTATCTACAGGACTGGAACATAGTGAAATCCAGAAACAGATAAATGAGACTCAGACATAATTTATACACGTGCTTAAGAATAGGCACTGCTTATAGCCAACAAATTTTTCTCACTTTGATACCAAGAATCTTATGCTTAGCATAGGTTGAAATAGTACTCCACCGTTGCAGATGTTCTCTCGTTTTATTTTTGCATATCTTTGCAAAACATGTGTATCCTTTAACAAGTAACATTTACTCTATACTGTTGAATTTGAAATCAATTATTTACTTAATTCATATATATACTTAATTTGAATTAGAATTTGATATATTCGGACTACTGTTTTCATCTTGGGTGTTTTTTATCACCACGTTTCAGCCGATGTAACCTCCGACCTTCTTCAGGTGTACTTTGTCGAACTCGGGAATCTTTCTGTCGAACTCAGGAATCTGGACGGAACCCTTTATTTGATCCACAGGGGTAGTATGCTCTTGTTCCATCTGTCTTCAGTAATTTGCAATTCTTCGGCCGAACTGAAGATTGAACCTTCATCCTTCAGATGACTCTCTTAGAACTGAATTATACTTAGTACTATATCCACTGCGCCACGGGTCCTTGCGAAAATTCTAGTATGAATTTTGGGAACCTTAAACCTATTCTTGTTTTTGATCTAACTACTTATCACTATAGATCACTACTTATTTATTATTTATAATTATAGGTTCCCATATTGTATTGAATTCTATACTAGGTCTGCTTAGTAAGTCATTGTTGCCTAACATATGTGCTGCTTCTTTGAGTCGTCTTACTCTCCACCGTTCTTCTCTATCTATAATTTTTACTTCATCCCATAAGGGTAGATGCTTTCCCTTTTCCTTCCATATGTGGTCAGCCATACCCGACTTTTCGATTTCTCCACGTATTACGGCTTTCCGGTGTTCTTCTAGCCTTATCTTTAGTGGACGACATGTCTCACCTTTGTATACTTTTCCACACTTAGATGGAATCGCATACACACAGTTCTTAGTCATGACTTTTTCCGTAGGGGGTTTGATTCTCACAAGATGCTTTCGGGGAGTTGAGTTGCTCCTGAATACTATCCTGATGTTATATGGATTACATATTCTTTGGATTTTTTCCGACAAGCCCCTCGTATATGGTATACAAACTGTGGTGAGTTCTCGGGTGGTGTAATTTGGTGTTGCATCTAGATTTGTTGGAGCTGATGTCATGCTCTCAGGATAGTTGTTTCGGTGGAGGGTTTCTCTTAAACTATCCATTTCCTCTTGATATGTATCGTTGTTACTACATATTGTCTTTGCTCGATGTTGTAGGCACCAGACAATTCCTTTCTTTACATTATATGGATGGTAAGAATTGAAATTTAGATATTGTCCAGTGAAAGTTGGCTTTCGATACACACATGACCTAAATCCCTGGTCAGTGCGAGTTATCAGCACATCTAGGAAGGATAATTTATGTTCTTTTTCCATCGTGAACTGTATAGGTGGGCAGAGAGAGTTCACATGGTCCAGTAATATTTGAACGTCCTCCTGGTGAGGCCAGAGTATGAATGTGTCATCTACATATCGCAGCCACATTGTTGGCTGTAGTGGTGTTGATTGTAACGCCATTTCCTCGAAGTATTCCATGTATACATTGGCCAGTACTGGGGACAATGGTGAACCCATAGCTAGACCTTCCTGTCGGTATATATCAGATCCCATCACAAAGTTACATAAAAACACCCAAGATGAGAACAATAGTCCGAATATACCAAATTCTACGAATTATCAACCCTCATCTCTAAAATTCCGAAGCATATATATATATATATATATATATATATATATATATATATATATATATATATATACATACAATGTCACAGAATATATAACTTAAATTTAGAGATAAAATTCTTATCAAATAGACCCCAACAATTTCTTTGTAAATTCATTATTTCGGAAAATTAATGCTAGTTTTAAGTGAGATAATTTCTTCCCAAAATATATCACTCTATTAGAAAAAGAAATATTTTTCAAAAATTAGTCGGCTTGTGATTGTCATCTGAATATTAACCATCTCGCCAACAACAACCCTGATCACCTTTTTTTTATCTCCATGTGTCTAAAACACAAGGGACGACATACCTACAAAGTTAGAAAACAGCATAGCTAACTTCCATTTTTGTCAAGCTAAGAATGGCTGAAGCATGGAACAAGCTGCTTACATCGGTTGTTGGCTGCCGAGATACTGCATGATCCTTTAGTTTTAGATGCTTCCCGAAATTCACCAAAATTACACTTGATGCCCACCCTCCTCAATATGACTTGTGCACTGTTTCATTTCCCTGTTTATTGTGCATTATGCTCTGCACTATGCATGCACTTTTAAGGAGTTGTAGTGCACCTGAGCACTACACAATGATTTCATCATCATTATATTATTCATGATTTTTTTCTTTTACGGAGAATTAACCCTTTTTCGAGTTAATTAATTCCAAAATAATATCTATTTTAACAGATTATGTGTTTAATTAAACACAATTGGCTATTTTACTCATACAAAGGGAAATTGTGGGTTCATAAGTTTTCCCGACAGTATTATTGTGCAAATAATTACAAAAGATTTGATGGGATTTGAATTTGACAGTCTATTCCATTGTCTGTGAAAATATCCATTGAACCAATCACATGCTCTTATATTTCTGGTTTCCATTTTTTAAATTTCTTTTCTATCAATATTTAATGTATTTTCTCTGCCAATAATGATGAAAAATTGTTATTGTTATTTAATGGAAAACCTATGATAGTTTTTTAAAAAATCCTCTGTGCGTCTTTACAATAACACCGCCACAAAAATAACAGTTTATTCTTTTTTTCAAATCGTCCAATTGTTGGTGTGGCTATGCCAATAGTTGTAAACTCTTTGAGTTTTGTTGCTTTTCTATAACAAACAAGTAGTTTTTATTATCAAATTTTACTCATTATATGACAGCATTGCGCATTTACAGCCATGTTTTCTCCCTGTGTTGTAGGCTACAGCAGCATAACCACAGTCCCGATTGGATGTTTTGTGGACCTAATTTTCAAGGATTCTTTAATTTTAGAAATTATAAAAATAGTTGAAGTGAAAAAATAATAAAAACAAATAAGTTTAAAATAAGTTATTTAAGGTTTATTAAAATCTGAAAAAAAAAGTCTATTTATGTAAAGTTAGGTATGTGTATATGTTATATATTTTTATGTACATGATTCACTCCTAAACTAATTGATCATGAATTTTGGAACGCAGGCATAAGGGACCGTAACTTGGGCTATATTTCGTTTGATTTAGTTTTATGCTAAGAGAGTGGGAGTCCTACATGAAAATTCAGATACCTCCAATTTTTATAAAATTTTAACAGGTATTAAACATTGATTAATAAATATTCTTCAAGTTTCAGTTTCTTTGGGGTATTTAAAAAGTTTTTTAGGGGGCATAATATGGGCACAATCGCCCATTTAATAATTCAAATATTTCAGATTTTCATTGAACTTGATCCATAGCCATTAGGCACCAATTAAGCAAGATTCCCTGAATTTCAATTTCTTAAGACCCCTTAAGCTTAAGCCTTAAATTGTAAACATGTTCTATAATCAAAATCATTTAATAGATTTTGATCAAAACTAGAATAAGGATTCTAGACATAAGGTTTAGTATCATTATATATTGATTTTAATCTTTGTAAGTGGACATAAAAGTGGTGTAAAACTGTTCTGTTTCGGGAATTAATTTTACCTGTCCTGGGATGGGTATTCTAGTATTTTAATAAAATTACAGAATTTGGGAAATAAAATTGAACTTTAGAAAAATCTGTGAGGAAAAAAAAAATATATATATATATATATATGTAATTGTCTGTCTATCAGATATTCACACTTTTCTCATCCACTGCAAATTATAAATCTCCAAAATCTACTTATTTTTTATAACAACAAAAAAATAAGAGTCAACATGATTTTCTATGCTAAACATTGAACTCTGACTTTAGAACCAATCAAGAGTACATCAAATAATTTTCTATTTTAAACTGTATGCAAGTAATGAAGTGTTTTTTCTTTTACATTTAACAAATACATGATTTTTCATATATGAATGTTTATAGTTACTTCATGGTTCAATTTGATAGTGAACCTGAACTTAGCAAATCCATCTGATGACCTTTTCTGTTGACAATATGATTTTCTCTATAGTGTAAGTAAAATAATTTTAAAAAAATATTTTTTTGTTGTGGTTTGTTAAATTTAACACGGATCTTGATAATCAATTAAGAAATGTATAATTGCTTTAATTCTAATAAAACGTTTACTGATTAAAAAGACTCATTTTCAATTTAATTGCATTTTTTTTTTATTACAATCCAAGGTAAAAAAAAACATTTTTTTGTTTCAGTTGACTTGCTGGAAGAGATAAATATGCGATACGCAGAGGTGCAACTTGTTTATTTGTTTCTTTTTATAAGAAATGTATTTGATAAATTCATAGGAAAAACAAAAATAAGTAGTCAGTGTTTATATACATAAAAAAAAAATTCTTGAGCACACGTGAAATCTGACAGTAGCTTTTTTTTTTTTTTTTTTTAGGTGAAATTATTAATACAACTGGAAAGTTTTTTTTTTTTTTGTTTTCATGATGTAAGAATGTATTCATTTGAAAACTCATATTGGTGTAGGTTGTTGCTAAGATGATGTGTGAAGAACAGGAAATAAGGATTTGATTTCATCTTGGGTGGGGGAGATGCCAACAAAATTACTATATGCTAGCAAAGAAACTCGGCATTGCTCTGGTGCGATTTCTTAAAAAGATGGTGCAACTTTTTTTATCACAATTTTATTACTTTATTTAGCTACTTATTTCTTTTGTTTGATTTATTTTGGCGTATATTTTATAAGGGCATCCTAATATGAACTGGTTTTGAAATGCAGGGTCACCCCAAAAAATGCCACCCATGGAATCGATCATAAAATTCAATCCTTCTTGAAATCCAACTCTATTTGTTAGAAATAAACCTCAGTCTATGGTTGATTTGTCCACCAAGTTATAGTTGTGAATGTCCAACAGTCTTTGTTTTATCGCCGTTCAATGATAAGCACAACTGGTGATGACGTGCAAAATTGTCAATAACTCTGACACTCTTCTCTCTTGGCACTGCCCTGATTTGAGCTGTGATGAGCCTTCAGTTCAGGAATCATCTGAGGATTGTTTTGCTAGATAACTTGAGATAACCCCACAGATTAAAATCGTGGGGGTGGGGGGTATAGTCAGGTGAGTGTGAACCCCATTCAGGATCACACCACCTATTGATAAGATGATCACCAATGTTTCACATATCATATATGATCGGTGATAAAGCGAAGACTGTTGGACATTTATGACAACTCAAGCATAGACTGAAGTTTATTTGTATTAAATATGGTTGGATTGCAGAAAGCAATTTGAATTTTATTAACGATTCCATGGGTGCCATTTTCTTTTGGTTTTTTTTTTTGTGTGTCAGTGGGAGAGTCACTCTAGCTGGCAAACCCGTTCCAAAGTAGGTGCATAATACAACAGTCCAGACCGCCAAATACTTTGTAGTTTTCTTTTAAATATTGTGGATGGAGTAAGTTCAGCGAACTTCTGACGTTTATAACCAGCAGAGTGTTAACATCTTCGACCAAGGGAAGAGTCTATCAGGCTTGTGTACGCAGTGTGCTGATGTATAGAAGTCAAACCTGACTAATGAGGGTTGAGGACATGCGTTGCATGGAGAGAAATGATATGAGTAGGATACGATGGATGCATAATATGAGTCTTAGGCCTAGATCTGATGACCTCAGAGAAAGATTAAATCTGGACAGTAGAGGGGGATGTGTGCAGAACAGGAGACTTTGTTGGTTTGGCCATGTTGAAAGAATGGATGAGAGTTCTTGGGTTAGTAAATGTTGAACAGTAGAGGGATAAATAATGACCTGGCCAGAGATTGGAAGTCAATTTCTAATAGCTGTCCAACACATGTCAGCAAAAATGGATAAGTCGAATATATGATATAGGGAAAATTGATAACTGAATTTTGGAAGTGTGAAGTATATTCATTTTTTTTTTTTAATTTTTATGCACACCATTAAATTCTTTGTTAAAAGAGTCATTTGATTCATTACCATAAACCTTATTTTGTGCAGCCATATTCATTTCTATAGAGAACAAACAGTTTGTGCTTTTTCTATTACTGTATTATGATACATATTAGGCTCGTAGTAAATGCAGATCTTGCAATTTAGTCAAACAAGAAGTAACAAACAACAACGCCAAAGCTATAATTATGTTGTTAAGATAATGTTTTAGGCTGTATTTATAAGAAAGTTCAAATAGGTCACTTGGTAGAACGTCAGACTGAAGATCTCAAGGTTGTGGTTTCAATTTCCGGTCATGGCATCCGCTTTATTTGTTGCGAATTTATTTACTATTAATGCAATATTTTTTTATTTCTGAAAGTAGTTCAGATTTCTGATACTCGAAATGAGACAAATTTTGCAATGTATTTATTACGTTTAAAAAAATTGTGACGAACGGACAAAATCTCCATTTATATAAGATAAACTAGATCCTCTGGATCTATATGATTCTAATATATATATATATATATATATATATATGTATATATATATACACACACACACACAGTTATTCTTCACATAGATGACTTTGGGTCATAGGTCGTCTATGTTCCGTTTTGTTATTTCACCATTTATGATGTCAAAGGATCTTTCCGATGTTTTCCACCTGTTTTACTGAATGACGTTAACCAGTGTGCACGGAAACAAACAAGATAACAAGCAAGATCCACAGTTTTTGTAGTATATAAATACACATAATAACATTTATTTACAGTATCTTCCTTGTTAAAGTATGAATTTAAAAATAATAAAACACTTTTTTATATGGTTCTTTAAAACCGTTTATTTAGGTGTTTGCAATAGATATATATTATTTTAATTATTCAGATGGCTGAGAACTCGAATGTGGAGAAAGTATTTCTGGATGGCGAAGCTATTGAGGTTGTTGAGTAGTTTTACCCTGGTGATGCTAGTAGAGCAGGTGCTGGTGTGATAGCAAAACTTAGGAGCGATTGGAGTAACTTCAGGGAACTTTCACCATTATTAACCAGCAGAGCGTTACCACTGTCAGCAAAGGGAAGAGTCTACCAGGCATGTGTATGCAGTATGATGATGCATGGAAGTGAAACCTGGCTAGTGAGGGTTGAGGACATGCGTTGCATGGAGAGAAATGATATGATGTATATATAATGTTAGTCTTAAAGACAGGCTTAGTTCTTATGATCTCAGAAAGATTAAATGTGGACAGTGCAGAAAGATGTGCGCAG
Organism: Sepiola atlantica; assembly: GCA_963556195.1. NCBI lineage: Eukaryota > Metazoa > Mollusca > Cephalopoda > Sepiida > Sepiolidae > Sepiola > Sepiola atlantica. The sequence goes on along the minus strand of OY744525.1, from coordinate 51,749,753 downwards.
AATTGGAGTTTTTGATGGTATGGCCACGTTGAAAGAATGGATGTGAGTTTTTGGATTAGTAGATGTAGAACAGTTGGGGCAGCAGTTTCAGTTCACAGCGGAAGGCCAAGGAAAACATGAGAGAAAGTGATAAAAATAGATCTGAGAGATAAATGAAGACCTGATCAGAGATAGGTTACTTTAGAAGTCAATTTCTTAAAGCTGTCCATCACATGCCAGCATGTGAAACTAATGTTAAACCGAATATGATGATGATGATGATGATTCACCATTCATGTTTAGGTGGAAAGTAATAGCAATCATTTCTTAGTGTGTCTGTATTCTTATACGATTTTTCTCTGAATCTTCTTAGAGTAATAATCTTGGCGGTAATTTTATCTCTTGCATTGCATTCTGGAAGTTTGACATTTTTTTTAAAATTTAAGGTTTTATTTTATTTTTCATTCATTGCATGTTCTTAAAATCATATTGATATGGTTAACTAGTTACTTTTTGCTACAATTGTTCAGTTTGTTGACGTCACTTTTGTCATTATTTGTTTGATTAGATGCCACTAAAACCTCCTTAAAATATTGAATGTACAGAGTGACCCCCCCCTTAAAAATGCTCCTATTAAAGTGTTAATAATATTCACAATCTGTTCTGCAATCCAACCATATTCAAACTTCAGTCTATGGCTGACCTGTCCATCAAGTTTCAGTCATGAATGTCCAGCAGTCTTTGTTTTATCGTTGTTCAATGATATGAGGTCCCAAAAAAGTAGGTCGTTTATTTAGCGGCAACAACGAGACTAGCTTATGTCATTGTCCCAAATGCTCAATTTATATTCACGATAAGGCCAAATGACATGTATGGATATGTGTATGTGAAAAAATTTACTATGAACGTTTTATATTGATCGTATATAAAGTTTTAGGTTCGCCTTTAATGCATATGAAGTTAATTAATGTGAAAAATATGACTACTAAATATTCGCTTGTTTTCTTTAAGTTAAATAATAAAGTTAAATAAATTATGAACCTTTTTCAGAAAATCGTAAGTCATTATAAAACATGATAGATCATTACAATAATGAGCATCAGTATCTTTAGCAAGCGGTGAAGCGAAACTTAAGTATTGTACTGAATAAATTACCTTGGTTAATGGTTGGTAGGCATAGTAGATGTTAATGAGAAGGTAAAAATTCCATCTTTCTCTTAATAAGACAAACAAAAAGCTAAAGTATTGACCCAAACCAATTAATGAAATGAATTAATGGGATCGAAAATTAACTTTTTTTTCATGACATGGATCAATTTATTGGAAAAATGAATAACAGATTTTTCATGCAACTTATGTTTATGGAGCTATACCGGTCAATCAAATAGGGGAAAATCTCACTTTACTTTATACATAAGATATATATATATATATATATATGTAAAATATTTGTTATTGTTTATTATCTACGGACGTATACGTTTCGTCTCTTTTCAATCGAGACTCATCAGCGTAGAAGTATGACTATTCACTACCGGTCACACGATTCAAAACCCTGGATTATAAGTATTTTTCAACTCAAATCCAACGTCTTAAACCTCGCAGCCAATATTTGAACAGCTGATAAACTATGGTAGTCTAAACACATTTAAAGCGGCGATGACAGCACAGGCATTCTACTTATATTAAGGAATGATGCATTATAAAGCAAATGACGTCACGCTGTATTTGTACTACCACTAAAGTGCTCTACTAATTTTAAGAAGCGGCATATATATATATATATATATATATATATATATATAATATGGTTTACTTTTTGAGTTCTCTTCTGAGTAATATTCTCGTATCCATGTATTACCACACAAATTTTTTTCCTTTCCTTTGGACTTTTGTCTTGAAAAAAATATCTTGTACAGATGATAATTGCATCCCTTAATGTCTGCAGCTTGAACAAAATGTCTTTGGTGTATCCTTTTTTTCGTTTGCTGTAAAAGTGATCTTGTTGATTTATACCGTAACAGAATACAAGTATACCCCATTTCTAAAAAAAATTTACCTCCTTCTGTCAAATTTTGCGATAATGAACTCACTAACTATCTTACTCTACTTGTCTCACCTGATAATTTAATAATAATGTACAGACCAGAAGAACATTTTTTTTTATTCTCTTTTCCCGAAATTAAAAATGAGTAAAACTAATACTTATAAAATACAGTGTAATGCACATGTAATTGGGAAATTATATTTTCTATTATATCCCTTTTATATATTGTAATAATATTTATTTTGCTTATATAATACTTTTGTGTTTTTGCTGACCATTGATGACTGAGAACACATGTTTGTTATCAGCAACTTGTTACATATTACATTGCAGTAATATGATTTTGAAGTTGAGTGACGATATAGTCATGTGATCACTGACTGTCCAGACACCTGAAAGCCGCTTATGTTAGACGGGACCAACTTTGAAGATGTGCAGTCATTTGTCTACCTTGGTCCAACCGTTGTACCATCTGGACCAGGTGCAGCAAAGTCTGCCTTTGTCTGTTTCGGGTGATCACTGGTGTTGATGGCAGATCTCAAAGGGCGTATCTATTTGGCTATAGTGTGAATGATCCTTCTTTATGTTTATAAAACGCGGCCAACGAGAACGGTTGATCTTCATAGGCTCAAAGTCTTCGACAATGACTCCCTTCGCTGCATTTTATGCTACTGCCATGTGGATCGAGTACTAACTTAACGACTGAATTTCTAATCCTTATTGTCTGTCCTTCTCCAATGCCGTCTAAATGTGGTTCAGGCATGCAGTTCTGCACCCGGAGGGAGAACTCATCTACAAGGTCCCCCCTCATCTCTTCTCTACCTGGTGTGCTGGTAGGCAGATGAAGATCTGGGTAGTGATAATCAGAGGCAATCGCCTTTGATTATCGCCGCCCAGAAGTCGTTGGTATTCGACAATGGGATTGGCTAGCCATACTGTGTGACTTAGCTCAATCTTGACGAAAGTGGACTAGGATGGTCAGAGACACTGTATTTGCTCAGGAGAAAGCTGGCTCAACCTGACCAAGATGATAGCCTATACAAATAGTAAGTAGTTTGCCAAAGACACTTAAAGTTAATAGTTTATTTACCTCCACTCCAGGAGGTTAGACACAAGATCAGGTGGGGTTTTGAAAAACCAACGCACCAAGATTAGTGCACTCTGGCCTACAAAAAATGCTTCAGTAGCATTGTCAGTATTACTTGGTTGGGGCGCCTCAGGCAATTAGCAATAAACTAACCCCTTCTCAAAGAGAAGATAAAGCCTGGGAGAATGGACCTCCTGAGACTGAACAGAACCATACCTTAGACTGATGAAGCAGGACCAGAAGAAACCACAACGGTCCACCCTCTGTCAGACTGATTGTCAAGGATGTATCTTCAACTGGTACGGACACACATATTTTAAAGTTAATAAGTATGATTAATGCAATTTTACCCCAGGTTCACTTGTCGCCTGTAAATTTCTAATTGATCGGTTGGTCTAATCATTTGAGATAAAATGGTTTGAAGGGAGAGATCAGTTTCAATTTTTACATTAGTGAAGAAACGGTAATGTGCAGTCCTGTCAGATAGGGACATTAGATCTCTCCTGCCCCCCGTCTGAAGATAGCCGGACGCAACTTTTATAGTAAAATGGATCCATAGTCATAATGAATAAAGTGTATTTTAAAATTAAAAATGATGTTGTCTCCTTCTTCACATATGTACATGTTCCAGCTGCATGTCAGGAGAATGGCGACATCCTGCCAGTGCCACATAAGAGATCCAAACAGCGTCCATAGTCTTCTTCACAAACTCTTAGCTATATAACTAACAGAGTGTCCCTTGAAGCATTTTTTTGTCAAGAAAATGGAAACAAATGTGGTTGTACACCATCAGTTGAAAGCAAGATTTCACTGGGTTATAAAAAAAAAAAAAAGAAACATGATTATATGCGTGATAAAAGTCGAAGCCGCTTCTAGCAGGTGTCCTGCAAAAGATTAGGCATTTCATGAAGACCAATTCCGAAGATGTTTCTTCATCAATTCTGGCTTCAATCATTTCATCTTTTTTTTTATTGCTTGGTGCACACCAATTAAGAATAGTGATGGCAATCCAGCCAGTAGTATTCGGTTTGGAAGATTGGTTCTTGAAAAACACGAATAAGTATTCTTAAAATGTGTTCTGTCAATCTACATGTTTAGTGATGAAAATGGTATTTTAAACGTTAGCGTGACCAAATGACAGTCTGTTGTATCGATCCGTGGATACGTCTAAAAATGCGCAGGAAAAGAAAGTTTTCTTGAAGGACTTTGCTGAGCAGATGAATCTGCATTTAAATTGAATGGTGACCATGACAGTAATGAAGAACTTTATTTGTATACTCACAGTAGAAATATTGATATTCAACAAAATCGGTGCCAACACTCCAAGCATGATGGTCTGATTTGCAACTTGTCCTACCATTTTTGGCAGCCTGTGACGAATGAAATTTAGGTAATCGTGTTGAATAATGATTTTCTTTCCGCAATAACTGGCAAAAATATTAACCAAATACAGTTGAAAACTGGAACGCCACTCCATATTGTGCCCAACGGGGGTGGATAAATATATTTCTTGGCTGTTGTGAGCAGGAGTAACGTTATACCTCCACCCAATCATGCAATTATATGTTGTATACTCGACTGGGCACAAGCCATCTGTTAATTGAATAATCTCACCTTTGCAGATTGGCTGTTTGGAGTTTCTAAAGCTAGATGTCTCTGGCAGTCGATTCGCATAGGAGGTAGTGTCATTAGTATATAAACTCTCCTTTTTTATTGAAGAGTGCTGTTAATTATATGAGCTGCAACAGGAAGGACCGACACCATCAATAACAGGAACCCACATTATTCTGTTTTCCTGGACACCAATAATGTAACAGGCGTAAGATACACTAGAATGCCCCCACCCACCCCCACCGGACATCTTTTGTATTTTTGTATCTAGACACACCACCTGTGAGTGGAGAGAGAGCCCAGTTTTGCTATTCTCACCTCTTTTCTGCCTAACTAGAAAAAGAGATTGTATCTCCTAATTATTGTGTAATGTCAGTCACAATTTCCTTCAACCCCTCGTGGGGTGGGGTTCCCCACATGTTAACCTCCCACTCCCACCCCCTTTGCTATAACACTTACTTCTCTGGCAAAATTTTCTCTGTAATGTGTGTTTGTTTTTTTTAATATAGCAACGTTTATGCTCTAAAAGCTTGATTGGTTATTGAACAGAAATTGTTGGTGCCGATTCATGAATTATGTGACAGTTACTTCTGTCAAAAAGGTGATAACAAGGCCATTTGAAACCGAAGGAAATCATTTTGAATCTTTGTTGCTATTCAGTTTTCCGAGTTTTCTAACAGTTATTAATGAAAGAAGTGAATAAATTATACATTTTTATTTCCTAATTCTGTGCCTCATTAGATTTATTTAAATTCTGCTAACCTGATTAGGCAATTTATTCCAAAAATATGTTACTCTATTAGAAAAAAAGCAAATTGTTTGGTAGATTTAGTTTTTGAAATCTTTCTTACCAATAAATCTCCAGTGTGAGGAGAGAAATAAAAATAAAAATATGTTCTCTATTTTAAAGATTCCGTTAATTATTTTGAGTCTCAATTAAGTCATCTCTTATTCTTCTCTCTAGTAAAGTAGTTCAACCTAAGGATTTCTGTCTTTTAATTACAGGAAAAGAAATAATTCTTTAATTTATTTTATTTTGTGCTTTTCTAAGAAGCTGACTAAATTGTTGCTTATTTTAGTCATGTTTATAATTTTCATTAATTTTGAGAATTGGGAGAAAAAACATTTATTTACTTTTTCTTTTTTTTTTTTTTAGAACCATTAATTCTCTTGTAGCAATTTATGGTAATCCTATCTTCTCCATTCTCTCTTTTTATTTTTAATTATAATATCTGCCAAGGCGGAGGTTATGTTTTCGGTAGAGTTTGTTTGTGTGAAGCCTAGCATCCATATCACTTGACCAATCATCACCAAACTTTATCAAAATATCGGTCATGGTCTAACTTAGCACTGATTTAATTTTGGGATATCTAGGTCAAAGTTCAAGGTCACAAAAAAAGGTGAAAGTCACATATTTGGTGATAACTTCAGTTCTGTTCATCGTAGAGACTTGCTACTTGGCCCATATTGTAGCCAATGAAGTCCCACATCTTACACGACCTTGATCTTGAAAAGTTGGCTTATGGTCGAAATTTTAGAATTTCAACTTTTGATCGTTTCGCATTTTATGTATGGATCTGATGCTCTTTGATAACAGTAACCACTATGCAAAATTTCAGCCTGATCAGATAAATAGTTTTTGAGTTATCAACGTTTCTATGGTATAACTTTGGGAATACTTCATACAATGTAGAGAAGTATAAGGCCCAGATAAGACTTACGTTGTCAGACAGGGGTATGCAGTCTCACAGCTGACTTATGTTCTTTTGTTAATGTCTTGGAGCTTACAGCTCTATCATGTTGAAGGACTAGTCAGATAACTCAAGTTAAACAGCATTGAGTCTGGTTAGATGGGTAATCGTTTAGGAATATCTGGTGCCATAAGTTTGGAACTTGAAGTGTCTGAAGTTACTTACAAAAATGTATGAATTCCTCTCTCGCCCCCCTCCCCCTTCTCAACTATGGATGAAACTAGTCTAAGAGAAGGAAAGCTCTGAATTAACTTGTCCGTCTCTGCTTATTCCAGCATTGTTTCCAATCATCTTTAATTTCTTCTTACCACTAGGCTTTAAGCAATGCTGGATCATGATGAATGCAGTTGGTGATTATGCAACACTTGCTTCGCTATAATCTTCTCATCATGCAGGTACTCTTTCGGAGTGTATCCATTGTCTCTCAAGATAAGGAGGCCAACAACTATGTCTTGATAAGCCATATGCAATTTTTGTCCTCTTGTAACAAATGTCAACATTTTGCAGGGGCTAGAATTTGGGCCCATAGCCACCATTAATTCTAGTTTGTAAAAGTATGATTTTTTTTTTGTCTGCCACGCTTAAGTTTGAAAGTGCATTTTATCGATAAATACACAAATTTAATGAAGAAAACATCCTTGTTTCCTTTTAACTTTCAATCCTTTAAATTTTTTAAAATGAAGGAATCTTGTGTATCTTTTGACTTGCGGTTATAGGTGAACCAGATCTTCCCCTGCACGCTACAATGTATTATTAGAATACTAGCAGGGATACCCGGCGTTGTCTGGGGTCCTAATTTACATAAATTATGTAGAATACAGAAAAAGAAAAGTAAACTCAACAGTCTGCTTAATATTGTAATATGAAATATCTAAATTCATTTTGGAACAAAATCAAAGTAAAAGATACTTATGCCCTGCATGAAGTTTGAACTCAAAATCTCTGCCTGTAAACACGGCATGCTAACCAATTGAGCCACGAAGGAAATTAAAAAATGGCAATGCTATTAACTACATAATTCAGAACAGGCAGCTGTTATTTTTGCTATTCTTTCTTCCTTCCCTCTTTGTCTTGTTAAATTTGTTCTGATGTCATGGGTGACATTGGGGGACTTCTGAGTGTGAGAGTAAAAGCTCCTTTGCCTTTTATTTTTATTTATGACTAATCAAAAAATAAAATATTGATCACGATTAAATATTAAAATCAATGAAAAATACAATTTTTAGAACACAGACCAATATTTATCTTATATGACTGACAAAACAGATTTAATGATGTACCTTAATGTCAATGAAATAAGGCGGAAACTGTCTTTACTTTATATGTAAGAAACCTGTCAGTTTTGGGGGGAACTCCAAAAAAACGAACTGGCACTTTTACTGTCTTCTTCATCAAGGGATAGGGATTTTTAAAAAAAAGTTCTTTCCCTAGCGATAAAAATGTGCCCCTGAATTCTTTTTGCCATTTCATTAGCAGTTAATTTAGGATCCATTTAAAAGCAGAACGAAAAAAAGTGACATACAATTAAATTAAGATTACTGTAATTTCGAAGATTCTCCAGAATGCGATTGAATCAAGCTTTGTCGATGCATCCGTTCCTCCATTAGTCAGTCTGTCATGCCCATATTTGCAATTTTCTTCTTTTGGTCTATCACACTTAAGTTTGAAATAGTTTTTAAATTTCGTCCACAAATCTCTGTAAGCGGCTTCGTCGGTTGGTCATGTTTTTCTTTGAAAAAAAATTTCCATCACTAAACACACAAGTTAAATGAGCATGTCTTAAGAAATATCCACACTTGCATACAATGATGAAATTGTTTTTTTTTTATAAGACATTTCATAATTAAGTGAAGCAAAAGTTTTATAGGCTGGGCACCCTTCCTGGCACCAACAATTTGGTAATGGGTTCCAATAATTTTATTAAAACACTAGGTTATATGAGAATGATGTGATGGATGTGTAATGTGAGTCTTAAAAGACAGGCTTAGATCTGATGACCTCAGAGGAAGATTAAATTTGGACAGTATTGGGAGATGTGTGTTGAATAGGAGACTTTGTTGGTTTGGTCAGATTGAACACATGGGTGAGAGTGTTTGGATTAGTAGACGTAGAACAGTTGGAGTAGCAGGGAAAAACCAAGGAAAACATGGAAGGAAGTGATAAGGGTGGATTTGAGAGCAATGAAGGGGGGGGGGGTAAATAAAACCTGGTCAAAGCTAGGTTAGTTTGACAGGTAATTTTTAAAAGCCGTCCAACACATGCCAGCATATAAAACAGACGTTAAACTGAATATGATGATTTTTTTATTATTCTTTTTCCATTTATTTATAAAGTGTACAATTTAAGAAGTTTAAGAGTCTGCATGAAATCAATTCTGACATTCCAGAAACGTGTATCCCTCCCTCCCTCGCATTAGCAATTTTTTCTTTTAATTCGCGAATCAAATAAATCCCGGCATCTTTTGCTTAATGATTCATAGTTAAATTAATTATTAACCGACTTCACTGCTGGACTTAAATATAAGCTGTAGCTTAGGGCCATACAAACCCTCAGCACGTCCTTTTTTTTTTTTTAAACATATTTTTATTTTATCTAATTAATCAAATAATACATTAATAACGTTATACTCCGAAAAGAAACACCTTAAACTGTAGCTCAAATGTGTTCTAAACGCATACGGTATGGAGTTGCTATATTTGTACTGAATAAAGTGCTAATTATTAAGATCAGTAATTATTTTCTGTACAGCAAATGGAATAAACTAATTACTTAAAAGGGACATTTTTATCACTGATTTATTTTTGTAATTATTGATAAATAATAAGCATGTATAATCAATTAAAAGAATTAACAAGTCCGAACTTGTTGAAAAAGTCAAATCCTGGAAATATTTTGCCCAACTAATTTTTAAAGATTAAAGATCTTCATTGTAATAAAAAAGGAAAATTATCTGAATTATCTTTGATGTAATTTTGTAATATTTAATCAATAATAATGTATAATTACTTCATTTTTATTTTTATAGAGATAAATCGGCTTCAAATTTCATCTAGTTTAAAATCTCAGCCGGTGAATATCTCACCCTGACAAACACACTTACAAATGAACGGCCATCGCTTAAAAGCAACTTTAAAAAAAAACAACTAAACTAAAAGTCTCTCTTTAATGTAATGGATGCCTGTCTCTGTTGACTCTGAAAATCAAGTTGTTCAGAAATATTTCTATTGTTACATTTTAAAATATTAACTTTATATGCAGATACATCATATGAGTGGAACAAAAAAAATAAAATATATTCCTGAAGAGATATTTTTGCTTGATAACTTTTCAAAGAAATATATCAGAAAAAATGAAAATGGAAAACTTATTTTTTTAATTTTGTATACAGTGAAAAAATAAAACGATATACAATCAAATCAGAAAACGTGAGTTTCACAGCGAAAATCTTCAAGTGACATTGAATGTATTTTTGTCGTATTTCTTTGAAAAGTTGTTTTATAAAAATAGCTCTTCATTATATATTTTGTTTTAATCTCTGTATTAATGAAACTATCAGTGTGTATGTTTCTCGCCTATACGTAACTTTGATAAATACATATTGAATTATTTATTGATGTACTCTCAATGGAAAATTTATTGAAATCAAAAATAAAATGAGGGAAAACTTAACCAAATTATTTAAAATTCTATTATTTTTTATTTCTATATTTTCTAGTAAAAACTATATTTTGAATTGTTTTTCTCTAAACCCTCCACCCAAGCAACGCCGAGTAAATACAGTTAGTTTTAAAATATTTTCATTGAAACTTTCATAATCTATCCACACATGAATTAAATTTTAAAAATGTTGTACCACTAAAAATCTTATACATTAGTTCAATTTGGTTGCAATAAAATAATTTTATTTTGATATCAAATCTAAAACATACTAGAAAAACAAGTGATTCGTTCGGTCATCCAGTGAATTCTGGTTATTGAATCAAGAAAAAGTGAGTTTACAAAGTCATTTAAATATAAAATAATAAAGATAAAATTCCAAACTAGTCTCTTTCTACTCGTTATATCTCCCTCCCTCCCTCTCTCTGGTTAGATAGTACTACTACTTGCGATATTAGCTTTTGTTTATAATGGACTATTCCAATCTTATTAATTTCATTTTTTTTATTACCTTTGACTGTTAATGAATAGTGATGGAAGCGAAATTGATAGATACCATATGAAATAAGAGCATGTGGGAAGGGGGTACAGTGAGAGAGGGTGAGAGTGATAGACAGATAGAAATTTAGTAAGAAAGAGATGGATCACTTGGTGAGCTAATTAAAAATTACGGCTAATTAGAATAATTAAAATGGAAGTTTTTTTTTTTGTTTTTTGTTTTTTTCAAACAACTTGATCCCAAACTGAGGAATATTTTAGCATGTATTTTGTGATTTAAAAAAATATAGGGTAAAAGCCTTAGAGAAATAAACTCAGCTTTCTGGGTCTATATTTAACCGAGTTATTGGAGAAACAGGATATTTTAGCATAAACCTTACTATAAGATGTCCTTAGATTTACCTGGCAAGAACAATGAAAGGTCTTCCGAATCAATTCAACAACTGCTCACGGAAATTGCTATAGCTTTTTGTTTCTTTTATAAAATATTACATGTGAAGCAGCAACCATTTGTAATATGTTATCTTCAGATACTTGATTATTGGCCACTACTCAATAGATTTAATGATTCGATGTGTATTTATCAAAGTTATGTATATATATATATATATATATATACACACACAGACGGCGGTACCAGGGGATGGGGGGCTCGCCCCCCCCCCCCCTCACACTTTACGGTCATCAATAATGAAGTTATATATGCATGTGTTTAACCGCCCCCCCCACTTTTTAGGAGAGCCCCCCCCCACTTTTTAGGAGAGCCCCCCCCCCCCTCCACTTTTATAATTGTCCCGCCGGTCCTGATATATATATATATATATATATATATATATATATATGTGTGTGTTCCCTATAAAAAGAAAAGCTAGAGAATCTACATCAAAACTAAGAGTGTATTCATATGTAAAAATTTTCTAGGGAAGACAATGGAAGTGGTCCTGAATCTCTAAATGCCTCCCTAAGGAAGCTATGAGGGCAGAACCTCCCTTATGACTTCAAATGTGTATACTGTATTTTAATGAAATTTAAACCATGTGTATAAATTTAGTTTTCCAAAATTTCAGCTTCTTCCGACTCTATTAGTAGGCAAAAAATGAGGGCAGTTATTTAAAAAAAAGAAATTTTTAAAGAAGGTAATATGGTGTTATGTGCATGGTGAAAAAGTGTCCCTCATTCAATCCTGGGCAACACTGGGTCTTCCTGCTAGTTTAATAAAGAGGACAGGATTAAATAAAATCTCTGATATTTTTTTCCAGTTATACTTCTATATAAAGTAAACAAATACTAAATTTTTTTAAAAGTGATACACTAAAAAAAAAAAAAATTCTGTCCTTACTTTATTACATGTGATACGATAGATAGCAGGTAACACTTTCAGTGAACATTAAAATTGTCTAAATGCTTGGCAAGCTAGACACACACACACACACACACGTATGCAATAAATAGAACATTTTATGAATTGATTTCCCTACATGTTTGTAAATCTTTAATGTCACAAGATGTTTCCTCTGTTAAATGTTATAGTGGTTTGCAGAGAAAAAAAAAAGGATTCACAGTTGTTAGGCGTAAGAAGGTGTAATGTGGGCTCCATTTAGTTTACTTTAGTTTTATGCAAAAAAGGGGGTGAAAGCCTTTCGTGAAAATTCAGATACCTCTGGTTTTGTGAAATTTTAATAACCGGTATTAATAAATATTCCCCAAATTTCAGTTTCTTATGAGTATTTTTAAAGTGTTTTTAGGAGGCATAATATAAGCACAATCTCCAATTTGAAAATTCAAATATTTCAGATTTGCATCAAATTTGATTCATAGTTATTAGACACCAATTAAGTAAAATTCTCTGAATTTCAAGTACTTCATATAACACCTTAAACTTAAGCCATAAATTTTATACATTTTCTAGAATCAAAACCATAAAAATTAGTATAAGGATACTAGACATAAGGTTTAACAGAATTATATCTTGATTTTAATCTTCATAAGGGGACATAAAATTGGTGGAAATCTCTTATTCGAGTTCAAGGGATTCATTTTACCTGTCATGGAACATGTATTCTAGTTTCTCTATAAATTTCTCACTGTTTTAATTATTCTTTTAGTAAGAAAGAAAATATCTTCTCCAGTCAAAACCTAGATTACATTTCATATGACATGACCCATATAGGTATCACTATGTCAAATAAAGTATGTTAAGTAATTAAACCATCATTCTGGATTTTCTACACACTAATACTGTTGATAAAGGTATGCCCCTCCCCCTCCCCAAGCTATTGTTAAAATAGCAACTTGTATTTAATTAATTTTATATCATTTCCATAATCACATTGATACACTGGCTCCCGTTAGATCACCTAAGTTAAGCGACATTGAACCTGGTCAGTACTAAATGGGTGACCATTTGGGAATACCAGATGCTGTATGTGGAAAACTCTCTGCTTATCCCAGCATTGTTTCTAGTCGTCTTTGACTTCTCCTTGCCACTGGACTTAAGCAATGCCGGTTCAGGAGAGGTGTGGTTGGGATTGTGAAACCCTTGCTTCACAGGTACCTTTTTACATAGGTACCTATTATCTATTGAGACCTTATGGAGGCCCAAGATATTGTTTCCAATAAGTATTATTTTGGCATGAAATAACCGCAAAAGGGTTGATTTTTCGTAAGATGGGCAAACCTGACATTCTGTTGATCTAGAAGTGATAAGTAAATATATTGAACAATTGTTAGTGGGTGGGAGGAGGAGGGGAGTATTTTTCTAACGTTATTTAATTAGAGATAATTAATAAAATTGATTTTGTAATTGTTTGTTTTGATATTGATTTGAAACGCCTCAAAATGTCTGCTCGTAATGACGTACTTACGCTTGAAAAAGGCGTGTCTTCTTTTTTCCTTTCCTTTTTCTTTTTTTCTAAAATCATTGGAAAAACATGACTATAAATCAGAAGTACAATACTAATTACTACTAGCAGAATTACCCAGCGTTGCCTGGGTGTCAAACCAAGGTTGTGAGGTTTTGGAAGATGTCTGAGTCGGATTTTTTAAATTATATTCGATATTTGGGGTGGAGCCCAAGGACGTATTCAGCATTGATTGTGTGGCACGAGATATAAGTAAAGTGGCATTAATTAAAATAAATTTGTTAAATTCAAAGTTTTTAACCTCCTCAAGGCACACTCAGCTTTTCCCTGAAATACATGAAAACCCCTGTGGCCTCATCCTGCTCCAACCCTGGAACCTCTTAACATATTATTTTTTACTTTCTATAATTTTATTTTAATGAAGCTATTTCCTTTTTAAGGATGTCACATGCGAATGTTGGTCTTATGATAATGTTGTACCCTCTTTGATCAAAATGAAATATACTTATCCAAGCAGCTTATGTCATGTAGTTTCAGAATATATATATATGGTTATGAGGGTCTTACCTACAAACAAACAGAAACTACAACTTATATATATATATATATATATATATATATATATATATATATATATATATATATTAGTCGTTGCTGTTGGTTAGAAAGAAATGCAATAAAGTTCTCAATTATTCTATAAGAGCATAATGTTAATTAATTTATGATTTTACAGTTTAAGTTTAGATCTCATAGTACCAAAGGTTTCATGACTAAAATAGAACCTGGCAAAAAATTGATGGGTGTAATCCATTCTATCACTCAGCGGTTTCTGATCTGTAAAACCGTTTTTGACAGCTCAGAAATGGCTGACGCGATTTTTTTTTTTTTTTTTTTTTTTTTTTTTTTTGCCAATCTCAGTTTTAGTCGCAACTTTTCGTACCATGAGATTTAAACTTCTGTAAAATCATATATATAGGTTCCTAATATTGTAACACCCTTGGATCCCTTATAAATGCAAGAATTAAGCCCCCCTCCATAGAACTTACACAACTTATTTTGGAGACTGAGAAAAGGTGTTAAACGCTATGTCAGCCATCTTGTTTTATACCAAAACACATGATGCTTTACTTCTGATGATCAGATAAAACCATGAAACTGCAGTAAAGTGTTAAAGCTAAGTGCATTGTATTACTATTTATTGAGATATATATATATATATATATATATATATATATATATATACACATATACATATATATATATATTTTTTTAATTTTATTCCATTAGTTGCGACAAAACAAGTTTTGTTTCATTGGTGCAAATAGCGACCAACTCATCGGGCTGGCGAAGGAATTCAAATGGCATAAATTTTAACTTCACTTTAACGGGAGATTGAAAATTGAAAAAAATGAAACAAAACTTGTTTTGTCGCAACTAATGGAATAAAATCAAAAAAAATATATATTTTGCTCTGAATTTTCATTGAGCACTCTCATAAACCCGGTTTCAACTTCCTTCGGATTCATACCCCCTGGATATTTGTAACAAGTTAATTATATATATATATATATATATATATATATATATATATATATATATATATATATATATATATATATATATATATGTATATATAGGTAGATAGGAAACAGCAAATGTAAATAGGAAAATATTGATTATAAAGAAAGGTAAAATATGAATTGAATATAATAAGAATGCATTCTGACAAAACAATCATGATGTCTAACTACTGTTCACACGTTGAGAGATGCAGAATTAAAAAGACAAAAAGAAATGTATGAGAAAAGAAGAAAATTGTATTGTTGAATTAGAAAAAAATTTGAAGAAGGCTTACAAATTACACGCAAGCAAGCAAGCAGACACATTAAAAAGATTAAGAAAAAAACAGTTTTGAATAATTAATGTAAATAATCGCTCTTCCTAATTTTTTTAAATGAGTATTTTTGGTAGACCAGTTGAAGAGAAAGCAGAAAAGGTGATGGTACTTCTTCATTGTCAGAATCAGAAGTCCTTGATTGAAACATTTCATTAAATGTTTCTGAAGTTTTGAGATGAGGATTGATCATTTGTATTATTCGGACTACTATTCTCATCTTGAGTGTTATATTCACAACGTTTCGGCCGATGTTACCTCTGACCTTCTTCAGGTGCATCTTTATGTCAAACTCCGGAATCTATACAAAATATCAAACTGAACTCATTATTTAATCCATGGCTGTCGGAACGAGAACAATCTACTCCCGTGAATTAAATAAAATTGTTCAGTTCGAAATCCTGTATAGATTTTTGAGTTCAACATAAAGCCTTTTGGCTAGGAGCCAAGTGTAGGGTCTGTTCTGATACTGCACTTAAACTTTTTTATCCTCGGTCAGTGAATGAGAAATCCTTCTAGACTGGAGGCAATTAAAATTTTTGTCCCAATCCAGAGTGCCCTTTTTTGAGAGCTGGATTTTTCCCTACCATAAACCCAACCTTGTATCTAACTCTGCCCTCGTGAGGAGGCAAGTACATAAAGAACATAAAGATTTCTGAGTTCGAAAAGATGCACCTGAAGGAGGTTAGAGGTTATATCGGCCGAAACGTAGTGAAATAACCACAATGAGAATAGTAACCTGAATAATCCAAATAATGTTTCATTAAATACTTGTTTGGCTAACATGTACAAATGCATTCCGCCCCCACATCTTTTCTGTAATTCTCTGGATTAGAGACCTAATTTTCAGATTATAAAAAAAAAAAAAAAAACTTATTTCATTTTTAGCAGGGGGTTCAGTTTGCAATGCATTTTTAACGTAAAACAATTCCTCGATCTGATATTTCAATCACTCTTCAGCCAAAAATTGTCTTTACAAATGCCTTTTTAGAATTTTGAAAGGGAAACTACGCTAAACTTGCATAGCAAACTAAATCACATCTCTAAAAATGGAACAGCAAGTCTTTCAAAAATTGTTTTTAATAATTTGAGGATGTGGTGTTCAATCAATAATTTGAAGATTTTTTAAAATTTTTTTTTACAAAAATGTTAGTGGGCGAAATGCTAAAAAGTGAACAAGTATTTTTTTTCTAAAGAATTGATGAGTTGCTTCTTAATCTATCGTATTCGTGAGAATTTAAAAAATTTGAGTAAAAAACAATTGGGATAGGGGGAGGGGTTGTACACGTATGAATAAATTATTCGGAAATATTTCGTGATGAATTCAGTTAATTTTGATGGGATTTTATTTTTTAAATGAATAAAACCTAATTTATTTTGCTTAATAATAACATTTCGTCTCATCTTTTAGGCCCCCTCTCTCTTTTTTACATACATGCATGACTGAATAAATTAATATATATATATATATATATATATATATATATATATATATATATATATATATAATTATTTCTTTAGATTTTCTTATTTTAATCAATATTTCCATTTAAACTTTTAATGAAAACAAACTTTATATATATATACACAAATACTTGCAATATCACAAAATATGATTGGAATATACAGATCAAATTCTCTTAAATATTTCATCAGATAGATTCTAAAAATGTCTTTATGAATTCATTCTTTTCCATTATTTCTGAATTAATTCAGTTCATTCTAAAAATTGTCTACACTGGTACTATTGTTTCAATATTTACAGTGCTCAATACATGAGTAGAGCTTAGTAGTATTATAAAAATATATTTATATAACCTGATGATTTCCCTCAGGAATGAAACGAACGTTTCTGTGTAGTTTCTTGTCATGCTCTTGCCAACGTAATTGAGCACTCTGGTTATTTCTCCTATTACACACACACACACACACACACACACACATATATATATGACTAATTTATCTATAAAAAATATGATTACTTAAATATGATTTATTAAAACCCAATTGAATGCATAATGGCTTCATGGCTGTTTAAGTCTTTGTTCTCAGTGAAAAACATAAATTATAATCTCAACATAATTGTCTCTTCAAAAAAACAGGTTTCAAATTCACCTGGTATTTTCTACATTTCAAAATATATAACAAAAATGATGCTAACGTCTTTATAAAATTAACATGTCTTAAATTCATAAAGAAAAATCGAGCCATTTTTGCCACCATTTTTTTCTTTCTTTCAACCAAACGGGGTACGTTATTGTTCCATCGACATTGCGGTGAGGCTTATGGGTATTGATTTGTCATCTTTATTTTTTTTTTTTCTTTCGATACATCGACACGTTTCTATGAGAATTTTTTTCCCTGTCATTTGGTCGATTTCCTGCGTTTCAGTTTGAAATAGATTTTTTATCGATAAACAGAGATTGAATGGACATCTTATTACTTTAGAGGAGTTCAATCATTTCAAATAAATAACCTTTGTCCATCGGTCAGTCTGTTAAGTTTGAAGTATCATGTCCATCTGTCTGTCACACTCAAGTTGGGCAATCCTGCTTAATTAAAAATAACCTTTCTGTCAGTCTGTCACACTTAGGTTTGAAATAGAATTTTCATGAGTTTGTCACATTTAGGTTTGTAAACAGAATTTTTGTGGGTTTGTCACATTTAGGTTTGTAAATAGAATTTTTGTGGGTTTGTCACACTTAGGTTTGTAAAAAGAATTTTTGTGAGTAGGTCTGCAACGCTTAGTTTGTCACAATCTAGTAGGTCTGCAACGCTTAGTTTGTCACAATCTAGTAGGTCTGCTACGCTTAGTTTGTCACAATCTAGTAGGTCTGTTACGCTTAGTTTGTCACAATCTAGTAGGTCTGTTACGCTTAGTTTGTCACAATCTAGTAGGTCTGTTACGCTTAGTTTGTCACAATCTAGTAGGTCTGTTACGCTTAGTTTGTCACAATCTAGTAGGTCTGTTACGCTTAGTTTGTCACGATCTAGTAGGTCTGCTACGCTTAGTTTGTCACGATCTAGTAGGTCTGCTATGCTTAGTTTGTCACGATCTAGTAGGTCTGCAACGCTTAGTTTGTCACGATCTAGTAGGTCTGCTATGCTTAGTTTGTCACGATCTAGTAGGTCTGTTACGCTTAGTTTGTCACGATCTAGTAGGTCTGCTATGCTTAGTTTGTCACGATCTAGTAGGTTTGTCACGATCTAGTAGGTCTGTTACGCTTAAGTTTAAAATAGAATTTTGATTCCTAAATTTTGAGATTAAATTACAAGACTACCCATTTCTTGTGTTTCTAACCAAACAGCAGGATAGATTATCATGCCATACACATTATCTGGCTCTATCAATTTCATGATCGTTTCAACAATGCATATTTATTTCCTTTTATTTCTACGGTGTTCAGTGTGTTATAAGATTAGTTGCAGTTGCTGTTATCACCATAGATGTTAACGTGAAGCGACCTTTTTCATAGTTAAGCTTTAAATACTGGCTGTCATTTCAGCAAAAGCTTCCCCGCTTAGGAGATCACGTTTGGAAAGAAAAGAACTTCCTTTGTACCCTCCCTTAAACTACGATCCTATGAGTATGTTTCTATACAACTACCAAGCTCTACTCATACTAAAACAAGATATGTATATGTAATATATTATCTTATATAAATATATATTAAATCCCAAACCAAATTAATATAATATCAAGTTTATATGTATTAGCATTTAATCTAATAGTGCTCAATACACTTTTGTAGAGTTGCATAATAGAATAAGATTGTAAAATTGGAGATCGATTACGTTTCTGTAACCACTGAATCTCCATTTTTTTTATAATCTTATTTTAAATATATATCATATATATAATATTTGGTTAAAAGAAATATTTTTGTAGTAAAAATAAAGACTTGTGTGTATATATATATATATATATATATACACACACACATCATCCACAGACTGTTTCGCTGTATCACACCTCTTCAATATAGCAGAATAGCACCCACCCCAAGCCAGGATCAAACTTACAGCCATCTAGTTTATAGTCAACCACTCGACTATAAGGCGGGCAAGTGACATCTCAATGCTTTATATAAACATTGTCGACTACTAGAGAGGGCTCCCTTTACAAAGAGCTTTGCATTATCTCTAATAGTAGCTAGCGATATCACTTAGCGCAGTGCTCAACCCGAGAAGGGTAGAGCAGCTTATATAGTCATCCAAAGGCAGACATACATATATATATATATATATATATATATATATCAGTAATAAATATATTTATTAAAAATTTTTTAGTGGGGAGGGGATTCAATATCTTTCAGTAGTGTTCACTACATAAGTAGAACTGTATAATAATAAACTATACTGAATGACTACACAAATGCGATTCTGTTTGTAACATAGTTCTATGACCAAAACACAAGCGTCTGTGTAGTGTTGTGTATACTGTATTTCATTATATCTCTGAGGGGAAACCGAACCTGCAATTATCTCAGACATAAGTTACTTCTAATATTCATTAAAGTGTTGATTCTAAATCCTAATTTTTAATCTGCTGATTCAAAGAACACGCTAAAAAAATCTTTTTTATTAACAGAACAATTTCTGGTAAAATCTTTCATGTGTTTCTAATTCTTAAAAGGCTTGTCTAACTAAACTATCTACTAGTTTTCATGCGTCGTCATCATCTACTGATGACGCACATCGTCTCAAAGTTCGCATTTGAATTGAATCTGTACTTTGAAATCTCTTGTACAGGATGAGGCAAAATGATCCGACACATTTTTTAGGGTTTAATAAAAGCAAATTAGAATAAATAATGGAAAAAAGTATTTTTATTTTCCAAATGTACATAAGAAGCCATTTTGTTTTTAAAAATGACATCAGTCAAATGTGTGTCGTTATTATTCACACAGTTGAAGAGGTTTGCGAAAGTTGTTCATAACTCGACAGATCATTATTCAAATGACATAAAACAAAATGGCATTATTTTTAAAATTTTTGTATTTGTCTCTCTTCCACAGCAGGAAGATTTGACACAAGGTTGGGAAAGTGGGATTGAAAAGCCAGCTCCCTATAGGAAGAGCATTCTGGCTTACAAAAAATGCCTGGGTAACCCTGTCAGCATTCCCCCGTAGGGGCGCCTCAGGCGATTAGCAATAAACTAACCCCTTCTCAAAGGGTGAGAAGGCAAAATCTGGGAGGGTGGACCTCCTAGAACTGCACAGGACAATCCCTCAGACCGGCGGAATCAAGGCTCGAAGGCCAAGACGGTACCGGTTTACAGAGTGTAGCATCCATCGGAACAGATACTACACTCTGATTTTAGTCAAAAGGCCAAGGATGACATTATATGTACACTTGGAGAATAAAAATACTTTTTTTAATTATTTATTCTAATTTACTTAAACCCTAAAAATGTGTCGCATCATCTTGACCCAGTCTGTATGTAAGATTGAATCCCATTTTTTTGTGTTCACAACTTCCTTTTTATCAAACTCCATCATCATCCGTCCAAAGTTACTGTTTAATGTATTACTGTATGTTTAAATTCTTGTCACATCGGTTCTTCTTTTTATTTCTAAGTCGCAGGTGGTACTGACATTTATTGTCAAGTGTTTTTCTCACTGCTGATCTTGTCACCAAGATGGCCGTACAGACGGATAATACCTGTAACCATTAAACTTTGTAATAACAAGTGACAATCTTTTAATTTAGGCTGCAGTAGAATTTCAGGTTGATGACTCCATCTTTTCTTTCATCCTCATCTTCTTGGCAGGCAACTTTATTTACTTACCTTCTTTTATTCAGCCATTCACTGGAATTGAACCACCTTTCTTTTGCGAACTTCACCCCTCCCCCCCAACAAATACCCAGTATTTAAAAAAAATCTTTTTCTTCTCCCTTCTTTTAATTTGTTGAGTGTTTATTCATGCATCAAATTTGCTGTTATTTTAATTCTACTAATCTTGCTTCGATTTTTTAAATTTTTTGCTGGTTCAAGTCAAGAGTGTTGCTTGAACAACTCCTTCTTCTCCTCCTCCTTCTCCTTCCTGACATCTCATCATTTTAGGTCATGTTGAACTTCAACTTCAACTAGTTTTTTTTCTCTTTCTTTTTAAGAAAACCTCCTGCATTTCATCTTCCTGGTAGCTTTCAGCTTAATTAAAGCCTTTTTTGTTTACGTAATAAGTAAGAAATTCGATCATCATCTTTTGAAGACATGAAAAGAAGAAGAAGAAACTATTACATTTGAAAAAATCAAATGATTTGAATTTCCCCCGTGACCTATGGTACATAGTATCAATAGAAAAAAATATTTTTGATCCGTCATGTTTCCTACAGTGATGCAAACAAAAACACATAATTTAAACAAGCTAAAGAAAAAGAAGAAAAAAATCTGTTATCCAAAACTGTACTGATCCGGCAGTCGTTTTACTTTCATTTTTGTTTAGCTTTTTTTTCCCAAATAGAATTTTTAAAAAGTAAATTAAATTATTTATTTAATTAATATTTGTTTATTAAGTAATTTAATATAAATGAAGGAATCCTTATTTTGATGAAGATGAAATCATTTTTATTATAAACTTCTTCAGCTTGTTTATAATGTCTTAAATCAGGTGTTTTTGTTTTGCTTCTCTGAAGATCTCCATAGAAAATCAAGATTCAAAAATATTCATTTTGATTTTTTTATATGTGAATAAATTATCCAGAAATATTTCTTCAGTTGATTTCTACGCGGAATTTTACCTTTTTTTTTAAATACCTTATTCAATTTATCTCCCCCCCCCACCTTATTATTATTTTTATTTTTAATGTAAAAAAAAAAAAGATCATGCATGAATGTAAAAAAGTAACTGATGCTGAATTTGAAATCTCTAAGTATACGAACCATGCAGGAGCTGGACCTGTGCAGGCATGCGTTTCGGGGGAGGGGGGAGATGAAGGGCAAAGTTGGACTTTGCTGAGCATTCAGTGTTTTACAAGATGATCTGCGTCTTTGAAATCTTGTATGAAGGGATCGGATGAGTCTCAAGGGTCGGGGAGAAGAGTGAGAGTCGTGCTCATTCTGGATGCCAAAAGGGAAGAATAAGAAAAAGATGAAGAAAAGATGAATGGCAAATCCGGCAACCCTGTTGCAATGGTTGCCTTTTTGGGAGATTGAGAAAAAAAATGAAAAAAAAAAAAGTTTTTTTTTTTTTTTCTTTTTATTATAAGAATAAAAAATGAAGCCGAGTCAAACAAAACAGTCTCTCACCTGTTATTTAAGAGGTAAATCCATCCCAAACATTTTTTCCACTACCAAAAAATCACACCCAAGAAGTCTAAGAAGAAAGGAGTAAAAGATGTTGAGGAAGAAGAAGTAGATGATGAAAGAGAAGAAGATAATTTCCTTTGGGGGTTTCTTTCTTTTTTTTTTTTTTCATTCCCTTTTGGTTTTCTTGGTAATTTAAGTTGTTTTTTTTTTTCCTTTTTTTCTTCACGGTTTCTTTTTCCTTTATTTTAATCCAGTGTGAATTTAATTTTGGTTAAACCATTTTTGTCGCCATTTTAAAATCAGTTTGTTTCCGTTTTTGGTTTGATATATTCATTTTTGATTTTGGTGTTTTCTTTCCTTGTTGAATTTATTCCTATTTCTTTAAACAACAAAAAAAGCTTCTTTTTTTTTTCTAACCTGAAAATTAAAGCAGTTATATTTTTCTTGTTCAATCCAAATTAACATGATTTTAACCAATTAATATTAAAATGTATACAAAATATTTTAAGCTCCAACATTATCATTATTCTTTCTACCTTTTTTTATATTTTCTTTAAAGTTTGTTTCCTGTTTCATTTATAAATTATTCAAATATATTTTAATAGAATATTAATCACAGTAAACGTTGAAGTGAATGATTAAAATAAATTGTCAATATTTAAGAAAGATGTTTTGTTTTTCCTTGTGTTGCTCTCTTGATGTTTTTGGAGGGTGTTTTGTCGTTTGTTTTTTCTCTCTCAAAGATGTAGGCTTAATTTTCCAATTAAATTATTGTTTTAAATTTATTTCAAATTTGCAAATGGTCTTCCAGTGGATGTTGGCTTTTTTGTTTTTCGTTTTTTGTTTGTTTGTTTTTTAACCCTTTCTGAACTGTAAAACAAAATAAAAATAAAGCATAAAATTATTAATATACAACATTTTTTTTTTGCCTTCCATATCCAGAATGTCCCCACAAGATGATAAACCTTTTAAAATATTACTAATTAAATGATAGTTAAAAATACTTAATTTAAAAGCGGGTTAATTTTTATTAAATTGTCTAAAATTGTCTTGCATTAATTAAGTTCATCATTTTCTAGAATTTCTTTTGAAGCAGGACTTTCTACTTTTTAGGGATTTGAGGGGTGGGGCGTAGTTTTTATTTTTTTGATTCTTACAATTAGAAAGCCAAACTGTTTTTCACATGAGGAAAAACATGAAAATATGTTTTGTTTTTTGTTTTTTCTAAAACTAATCAGATGAAAAATAAGATTTTTTTTAAACCTTGAAAAATATATTTTAAAAATACAAAAATGGCTTTTCTTAATGGAGTTAAAATCAATTTTTATAGAATTTCGCATAAACCGATTTTTTTTTCAATAATGAAAACGAAATTCCAAGTTAAAATGCTCAAATTATTATTTTTTTTAATTTATGTGTTTCTCTTTGTTTTAAAATAAATATACGTTTTTCCTGTGCCTGCATTATAACGATGACAAGAGTTCTTAATCGGGGTAGGATCATTTTTTAATATGCTGGAATGTGGGGGGGGGGGTCTATTTATTTTCAATATTTTATTTTTATTTTTTTTAAGGGAAAAAAGAAATACTTGTTCAATTTTTTAGTCAGGGAGTTCCGTTTCATGTAAAATGATCCCAATCCTGGAGTTGGGTTTTTCAACCGGTGTTTAGCAAAAAAAAAATCACATTTACAAATCCCTTTTCGGAATTTCGAGCGACGACGGAGCGGGAGCGTGGGGGGGCATCATTTTACGTTACACTTAACATAAACTAAATCCACCGACTAAAAATCGAACAGTATGATTTTTTTTTTCAGAACATGTTTGCAATGAATGATAATTATCTGAGGATTAGGTGTTCAATAGTAATCCGAAGACGTTCGATTCATGACACGAAGAAGGTTGGATATGTAAATAACGGTTCATTAATACAACAGGGGCGCAGTCGAACAAATGCTGTTTTTCTTTGGCTTACGAGCACAAATGAACCCATTGAACCATTTTGTTTTTAAACTTTAAAGCCATAGTCATAAATTACTTCCTAGTCGATAGTTTAAAGGCTTCAAAGTTACTTTCGAATTTCGACTGATCACAAAATAAACATCGTGACAGCCATCTTTTTTTTCTTCTCAGTATTAAAATGGCCGCTTCTGTTTACCTCTGTACTCTTCGACATTCGAAAGTAATTTTGAAGCCTTTAAAATTGGCAGATACCAATTAATTTCTGTCTTGGCCAAGTATTATGGTTCTTTTGTTGCTGTTGCTTTTCAACCAAAAGAAAACAGCATTTTTCGATCGCGTATCTGTCGTGCGAGATCGGGGTAGGGGTAATAAATTCCGATGCGGAAGAACAACAAATACTGTGTGGGGGGGGGGGGCGTTTTCTAAAGGGAAATTATTATGATTATCTGATATACACGAGGGGGACACACTAAGCTCACAAGACAACATTGTACCTACGGATGGCGAAGAATATGAACGGCATATATATTCTTTTCTTTTTTTTTTCAGAAGACCTTCTTTCAACTTAAGAAGAAAATATTAAATAAAGTAATTTAAAAAAAATATATATATAAACACTTCTTTTCCCCTTGCTTAAAAATAATTAAAATTAAAGTAATTCTGCAGCAATTTTTTTTTTTTTTCAGATAAAAACAAAACTTGAAAGGGTGGGGGTGGGGGGAGTAAGAAGATTGTGGAGAGGGTTAAGAAAAAAAGAATGAAATAAAAGTTTTTCGTATTTTTTTTTTCTTTTTGTAACTTTTTCTTTTTTTCTCTCTTTTTCTCTCATTCGCGCTCTCTTTCTCTCTTTTTTTTCTTTCCTTCCATATTTCTCGATTATTTGTTTTGACGTTTTCTTCTTGATAAAGCTTTTTTCTTTTCTTTTCTTTTTTGCTCGCTTCTTCTCGCCCCGGTTCTCTCTCCCTCTCGAATTGTTTAAGCATCCTTGAGTAATTTGGTGGCCCGCTTGTTGGCCTCGTCGATACGAACCTCGTTGGATTCGGCCTTTTGTTGGATCCGGTCAACCTGCCTGTTCTGGGACTGGATCTCGTTACCCATATCGATGGCCATGTTCCTCAGATTTCCGATCATACCGCTCACCTCTTTCATGTTGTCCTCCATCTCGTCCTCACGGGCGTCGTTCGTGATGCGGGTGACATACCCGCCCATGGGACCCATCTGGTCACCGACCGTGACCCGAGGTCCGTTCGTGTTGGTGGGGCCGTCGTCATCCTTCTTCCAGGCGTTCGCATAATCTCCGCTCTTTTCAAACGACTTCGCCTTTTTCCAGGGCAACACACACAGGCCGCAACATTTCTCCATCCCTTCCAGATTCTTTTCCGCATCCCTCATGTCCTGGTTGATTTGATCGAGGCCCTCTTCGATGCGATCCAACTGTTCCCCTTGTTCGTCCAAGTTGACCAGGGTCTGTATACCCGCTTCTTTGCTCTCTTCGCACATGGTCAACATTCTCCTGGTCGATTCCAGGGAATCGTCCGTTACTTGGTTGCATTGTTGCTGTAATATTTCCAACTCGGTCTTGGGGTTTGCGTCGACAATTTCTCCGTTTTCAGCCATTTTTAATCGCTTGAGGTCGGGTGACGGTAATACAACTTTTTCTCCTCAAAGTAGTTGCTGTAAAATTCCTATAGATCTTCTCTTTCTTTTCTTCGGATGTAAATAAGTTGGTGTCGTCGTATTATTTGTTGCCTTAATTTTTCCGACAATATGTTTCCTATTTCTAATGTTAGTTTTGTAACGATCAATTTATGCTACGCGTATGCAAATGAGAATTAACTCACGAAGACCCCTTTTTTTTCTCCCCCAAAAAATACTCACTCGCTCACTCGAACCAATTTGAAACCAGAAAGACAGAATTAGAAGAGAGGGGGGAAAAAAGATATTGAAGATCTGTTTCACAATTCCCCCTTAAGATTGTGTGTATGTGTATATAAAAAATATCTGTATGTGTGCGTGTATAGCTAGATAGATAGACAGACAATAGAGAAAGATTAAATCCTAGAGATTATTATGATAGGCTATTATTATTATTCGTCTGCGTGTTGTACACAGCGAAGACTGCAAGACAGACACCTCCGAATGGTGAAACTGAAACTAGCAAAGTGGGCGGGGCTAAGCGAGCACTTCTCGTTCGACGTGACGGCGAGAATCTCGCGATATTTCACACGAGATTTAACGTTGGGCGTGGGTGTATATAGACATATAAGAGTGTACAAATCAAATGGCTTTTCGCCAATAAAATCTATCGCTGCTTCATTTCACAAAGTGTTTAGGTTTATTACTTACCTGATATTGCCCGGGAGTCTTTTTGCTTTCATTTTTGTTTCGCCCGTTTTTTAAATATATTTCGCTTATTTGTTTTTGTTAGATTATTATCATTATTATTTTTTATTTTAATAAAATTTAATTGTTTTAAAACGTAAATTATCGTAAGTTGATCAACTTGTTATGGTAATGTTTTAATCTCTATTTATACAAGTATTGCATGTAAATAGCTTCCAAAACTGTCACCCTTTAATGCATGAGAATTCGTTTATAATTTTAAAGTCAGAAATTAAATCCTTCAAAATTCCTTTCAAATGTCGAAGGGTCATAAAGTAATTTATTTATAAATGGCTGACTTGTTTACGAAGTCCACATAGGTCGACACAAGAAGTGGTCAGTTTTATTAACATAAAGATTGTTCACAGCTCTTTTCTCTCGTACAAACATGTGAAGTAAACAATGTTCATAAATATGTAATATCTATTATATTTCAAAAAAATAAACGGAGAAAAATGGTAAAATCAAAGTTTACTTTTGACGTAAAAAATTAAGTTGAGAATTAATTCAAAACAACTTATATAATGAATTCCTAATTTGTGCACAATTTAGCATTTGCTTGTCGGTCTAAAATAGCCATGTTTGAACACACACACAAACACACACCCTTCTGCATTCCCCGATGAGGGCGCCTCAGACGACAGGCAATAAATCTTTCTTTCCTCTCTGAAAGGAAGGGGAGGCAAAGCCTGGGAGGATCTCGGCACGTTGTGTACAAAATATGTTGTAAAAATAAGTAAATGACATCAACTAAAAAAAAATTTAAAAAAAGACGAGGGGTTTCATTGTAAAATAGGCTTTAAAGCTGGTGACATTTTGCAAAATCATAAACTAACATTCCGCATAAAATTAAAGCAATTTTATTTTAAAACCAGATTTATAAAAATGAAGAAAAAAAGGAAATGAGATTTTTTTTCTTTTCAGCAGCATACACATAAAAATTCATAGCTATTAAAAATAAAGGTATTAATTGTAGATTACCCCCACTCAGCTAAATCTCCCCCCCCCCCCCCAAAAAAAATGAGATTCTACTTTTTTCTCTCTCTTTAACGATTACGTGTGACCACTCTCCCAAACCTGGTGGAAAGAAGAAGAAAAAAACACAATTACTTAGAATTTAGAGTGGGAGATCATTTTCGCATATAAATTTAATTTAAAATAACAATCTCCGAGTTCCGGGCCACTCTACTTTTTTTTTCTTTTTTTTTTTACAACAGTTAACCAATTAAAATTTTTGTTTTTTGCTTTGGAAGATACATTGTGTGTGTGTTTGTGGAGTGCTTCTATTGAGGGGGCGGGGGCTCACCACAAATTGATCATTAGATTAAATCGCCCATCTCTTGAATTTATGGTAAGAGGGTGGAGAGGAGAGCTTTACCACTCGGACTTAGGGTTATTGGTAGAATTAGGGTGTTTGTTTACATGTACTTTAGCTTGCCATGCATGTTCTTATCTATAGTGGCTGGAGACCGTATTTATCTAGAGATTCTATTTTGGCAGCCATTTGCAAAAATGTGAATTTATAAAAAATGGAGGGATATCATTGTTTAATTGTATTTGTTTTTCCAATGAAAATAAACGGTGAATCTCTCACAGTTTATGCTATTGGAAAAATTATCGGGCTGAATAAAATATGTAGTCGATGAGATAGATTGTAATTCCTTTTTCATTATGTGAATAACAGATTGTAAAAATTTTTAATTTACTGGGCAAGCAGAATCGAATATCGATTTGACAGATGCGATGCTATTCAGGTCTGATGATGAGAATTTCACAAGATAACTTTATATGTTAGAGTGTCATGCATAAAATGTTTATATAGTGAAAGCTCAAAATCAGAGGGAATGAGCGATAATTAGTGGAATGATTAACAGATCAGGGGTCATAAGATGATCCCAGCTGATAAGCAGAAATTAAGAAGCTGATGTCATTTCCGAAAAAGGTGAATTCTAGTCTCTATTTTCTTCTAACCCTTTGAGTGAGTGGTCATGAAAAATGGTGCTCGTCCGAAAACCCTAATGAGAGTGGGGCTGGTGAACAATGTAAGCCTAGTATAAATGGCAGTCAAAGCCTGTCTTTCTTTGATCTCTAATTGTATTGTTACTATGCCCTCAAACTAATAAATCCTCTATTTAAAAGAAGCCTTAGGTGTCCTGTGAATTAATCTGAGATGACGATGGCGACATGCTTGGTACTAGCAACAGTGTGTATAATGAGTTATAAATGTCTCAGATGACCCGAGAATGCAACAAAATGTCACTAAATTTGGCTTGAAACATTGTTTTCTACTTGTGAACTTGCTATTATTTATTTGCCATTGCTGTAAATGAAATCGGAAAGAATAGAAACAACTTTCCTCAATTTCTTTGGGTTCATCTTAGTATGTTCTCTTTATATTTCTAGTTGTTTACATACTGTTATTCTATTTTAGCTTACATGTGGTTGGTCGGTGTCACCCAGCTATGCGGATTGGTTTCTGCACTCAAGAACTTTTCATAATATGCCAACTGTTTTCATCAGGGATTCATCAAAATTATGATGTCAATCTTTCCTTTGATTCCAATTTCTCTTAGCCATTTTCCATTTTTGTTCAAAACTGTTCCTAGTACTCCTATTATTATTGGTAGTACAGTAGTTTTGTTCATGTTTCATATTCCCGTAAGCTCTCTGGCAAGCTCCATACATTTACTTTTTGTCTCCTTGATCTTCACCCTTTGATCAGCTGGAATGACGAAATCTACTATTTGGCAGGTTTTTCCTTCTTGACTATTACCCTGCCCGGTCTTCTTGCTTTGATGAGTTTAGTCTGTTTTTATTTCCATACCCCAGGGGATATTATGCCTTTCATTTTCCGATACTCTATCCCCGGTTTATGCTTGTACCATTTGTATGTATGTTCAAAGTGCAGTCCTTTGCACAGTTCAGTGGACTACCTTTTCCAACCTAGTCATGTTTATTTTTATATTCCTTTTGGAATAGGTTGCTGCATTCACTGATGTCATAGTGATTCCGTTTTTTTTTTTAGTTTCTTTTTGTTTAAATGTCCATTCTGTAACCATGTCCATGTTTTTATGCACAATTTCTTTGCTCTATCTTAGTCAATGTAATTGCTTCTTTTCCAATTTTTTTTTTTTTTCTCTCACCTTTTCTTTTCTTGTTTCGCTGCTCTCTGTATTGTTCACTTTGGTGCCGCTTCTGGTGGTGATAATCAGCCTCTCTACATTTTGTGTTATGTATTTCTCTAGTCCTTTAATTGTATTTACACAATCTTCAATACTTACCAATCCTCTTCCCCCTTTCCTTTTTATACAGTCAGTATAATCCTTCGGGTGAAGTGTGCTGTGCATAAATATTAGTTTCCAGGTAGCTGAATTCTTTTGTGGAGTTTATGAAAGATCCAGAGTATCTTACTAAGGATATTGCTCAAGTATTTCTTTCTTTTATTAACTTTCTACAATATAATTTGGTTTCAAAGAATTTGTTGTTCTCGGATATTCTCTTCTAATCATCTCTGTTGATTTCATGGCATCTGATTCCAGAATGCCCAGGTAGTTATAGTTACACGTTCACCAACTGCTTTATCACTTTATTATTATTATTTATTACTCACTTGGAGTTTTCACACCAGTTTTTCAACCAAGAGAAGAGTCTATAATCACAATGCGCACACAGACATGAGATTCTTCTTTGGTCAACAGCAGTGATGCTCTTTTGGTTAATAACGGCAAAAGTTCCCTGAACTTACTCCATTTAGAACCTGTGTGTCAATGAAAAAAGGTAAAGGTCGCATAGCCTGGATGCGCACGAGTGTCGTTGTCAACATCGCACACTGCCCATGGCCGTAGCGGCGGTGATTTGTTAAGAATCACCGTGTCTAGGGCACAGCATATGGAAGGCGGAGCCCATCCCTCTCCTTCCGCTGCCTTGAACCTTCCCTGAGTTTTAGTCAGGTACCCATTTACTGCTGGAGGGAGTTTTCAGACCCGAAAATTCGCATGCCTTGAGTGGGATCGAACCCGGGTCGTCCAGCCCAAAGACAAGTGCTATAACTACTCATCCACAGGCCCTCCCTATTAATTAATGAAATTAAGCCATAAACCATCTCCAAACAAAAGAAAAAAAGAGAAATTCCCCCCTCTCCCCCCCAAAAAAAATATTTTTATTTTTTTTGTTCTTTTCACATCTATCAACATAAAGCAAACCTGGATATGAAAGTAAAAAATGATAGCAGTCTTTGCTGATCACTCAATAAATAAAAATATTGTTGGATATTCTTTAAGTGTTAATGTACGATTGGTTTCATCTGAACCTTCCATGGCTAGACCACGATCTTCATGGATTTTTTTTTAATCTTTATAGTTATGCAGCATGATTGGTTGTGTAAGAAGATGGAATTTACCATTAGAAGTCAAGTTAGAGTTGAGATTTGCATGTGAGGAGATTGTATCATAACCAGGAAGTCAGTAGTGACACATAGCTTATGAAATTTCTCTTTTTTTCTGGACTGTGGCAGAGAATGGTCAGTTCTAGAACAGATGATACCTCCATGGGGGATGAGTTGGAGATATTATGTATGTATATTGGAGAAGCCCCCCCCCCCCCACTCCGAAAGCATTGTTAAACCTAAAATGACTTTTTGCTGTCATTTTTTAATAACTTTTATAATCGCTGTTATTAAAGAGACGACTGTAACAAGAGAGAAGCATGATTATCCAATGAGCAACAACTCACAACGTGTCAACAATACAAGACTTCAGACAAAATGACGGCCAATGATTTTTTTTCTAAAACTTAGTTCACCCCAAACAAGGCAAGTTGCGACTGTAGACGTAAGGGGCTACTGAGAATTAGGGTGAAAGTTTTGGGGGTCATCCTAAATTAGGAGCTGTGCAGTGAGATGCTTGTTCACATTAGTTTTAAATTTCTGTATGTTGGTACAGTTGGGGAAACTGAGAGAGTTCCGAAAGAAAGAAGCTGTTGGAATAGAAGGCTTTCCGGCATCTGGATACCTCCACAGTGAATGGATGGGATTTAGCTGATTGTCGGCTTGGTTGAGTGCATTTACGTTAAGGGGGGGGGGGGGGGTCACCAGAGCAGCAAGTTCATCGAAGCACATTTCATTGAAGTACTTGTAAAACAAGCATAAGGATGCAACATTGCGGCATGGGACAGGGGATGGAGCTTAGTGGATAGTGAGGGACCTATTAGATTAGCGACTCTTTTTTGGACCTTGTCTAAGAGGGAGAGACTAGTGGTTGGTGCACCAGCCAAGACGTGACAACAATACTCCATGCATGGGCGGATGGTGGCTTTGTAGAGATATAGGATGCTGTCAGGTATGAGAAGTTTTCTAGCCAGGTAGAGGGAGCACACTTTTTGCAGCAGCAGCCTTGGCAATGTCTTCTATTTATTTTGTTACGATCTGGAATCAAAGAATTTATCCACTGTAGTGTTATAGTTATAGTTGGAAGCTGGCTTGGAATGAATGGATGAATACAGAAAACGTTAAATATTCATAATATTAATTTTACTTTTGCAAACCATCATCGCGGCCGGAAGGTTTCATCATAAATTCCTATGAAACTTCAATAATTAGAAATTTCAAAATGGCAGATGTGATTTTTTTTTTTCACATGATAGATAAAAAAAAAAAAATTTTAATTACTTTTTCAATTGGGTGTTTAGTTTTCTATGTAAACTAAATGTACCTGTACTCCGTTGGGTCATAACCACTTTTTTTTTTTTATTATTCTACTTTGATTTCATTTGAAGATTCATAAGCTGTGACATATCTGTTAAGAAATTCTTCTTGCATAACTAAAACAAGTCTCCTAACTTCTATATAATTGTAAGGATAATATAGAAGTAAACAGACTTATTTTGCCATCTAACTTACATCCTGTGTGTGGTGTGTACAGACACATGTATGTGAATTAGATTGCTACATTGAAAAGAATCACTTTTCCCTAAATGCTCTCACATTAAAATATTAGTGGTTGAAACATAGATAGCTAAGAGAAATGAGTGAATTGTTCAATTAATTACAGCTAATTAAAACAACGTTTTTGACCATAGCTCAATCCCAGAACTAAAGATTGTGTTAGGAGTGAGGTACTTTCTGAAACGGTAGAACTATCCAGCTATTTTTCCAACGACCTTAGCAACAAATTTGATGTAAGTTTTCCATTTCATGTCTGGAGTGAAAGTCAGTCCCAGTAGCTTATCAAAGCAAGCGTGTTCCTGATGGAGAGAGCCGTTCATTTCAACTGGGGGGAAAATAAGGATCCGAGCATTGGTGGTAAAAGGAGGGAAGCTTGGTTTTTAAGTAAATCGTTTCTTACACATATGTAATGGAAAACTAACACCAAACGATCATGTAATAATTAAATTTAACTTTCAAGATTTGATTTAAAAATAAAATCGTAATATTTTAGAGACAAAAGCAAGAAAAAAAGAAAGAAGCTTACTTTAAGTAGCGGAAACAACAATAGTTAATAAAATCTGATTTATTTTAGTAAATTTTCTAAAATTCTTTTTTTAACCAAATTTATCAGGAGTAGAAAACAGCAAAATTATGAATTTAATTGTATGTTTGCTGTTAAATTTCACTTGCATTCTTAGGTTCATGAATTAGTTGAAAAATCTTATTACGAAAGAATTTGCTAAAACGAATCTGCTCTCATTATTATATATATATATATATTAGTTAGGTACGTGCAAAAATGGCCGTCTCTTGTACGGACTATGCTTATTAAAAAGTGCTTATCATTAATTATTTAATTAGTTTCCGTGTAAACTTTGATTGTGTTTGAAAGACAAAAGCGTAAACTTAATCTCTAAAAGGAAAAAAATTGTATATTTACATGTGAAAAAGAAATTAATGAAATGTTATCACAACGGTTGCAAAACCAAAAATTTCAGTGAATTTTGAACCTTCAAGGGATTTTTACAAGTAATTTCTTCAAAGATAAATATAAGTTTTTGGAAACTATTTCAAAGATAATTATTAAATTAAAGTCTAAAGATACTGAATTAAAAAAAAATTTCCTACGTTTTACTAAAAATTAGCAAAATTATCCATCCAAAAGTTATAGATTAGTAAAATCCGACATCAGTCAATCGGTAAACGATTTACCGATTGACTATTGCTATGCAAAATATGGAAGACAAAAATGTAATAATTTATCATTTTTAACTTTATATATAAAAATGGTTTTGTAATAGTTTATAGGAGTTGAAAAATTATTATCCATTCATTTATTTATTCTTTTTAAGGTTATAAAGAAATTTAATTAATGTAAGTACCCTTATTTTGTTGTAATAAAAAAGGAAATCTTATTTAA
This sequence comes from Sepiola atlantica, assembly GCA_963556195.1. Lineage (NCBI taxonomy): Eukaryota > Metazoa > Mollusca > Cephalopoda > Sepiida > Sepiolidae > Sepiola > Sepiola atlantica. The sequence goes on along the minus strand of OY744525.1, from coordinate 51,715,428 downwards.
TTAAAATATTTGTGAATGTGCAATTAAGATTATTTATTTTTAACTAAAATGATTCATATTTAACTTGGTATTAGTTTTTAATTCAGTAATACTCTGCAATTATTGATGACGTCTGTTTACCAATGTTTTTCCTTAAAATTTTAAATATTAAAAATTATTTTTACGTTACGAACTGCGTCAATTTTTTTACATGATGATTAAAAACTTTAGTTATTCGATTTATTCTTAACGTGTCGTAACGATAAATTACATTAATTCTTTTTAAAATAAAGTTTATTTTTTATTTTAAGTGTGAAAAAGTAGATTAAAGTCAATGACTACACTGACAATTTATTCATTGAAAAAATTTAAACATTAACAATTATTTATAATTAAATAAAAAGAATTCAATTTTTAAAGAAAATGTCATATTTGAACTATTTATTTATTAATAAATAATTGTTTTAAACTATAATCATTAAAATCACATGAAATATTTTTTGCAATTATATTATTTTTTTGGTGAAAATATTGATTAAACAATGCTTTATTCAATAATAATATCGCTAATTCAAAAAAAAAAAAATGTTCGAGTTATAGTGATTTTATTAACACAGTATTTAGGGGGCTTTTTCGTAATATATACGAAATATTTTTTTTTAAATTTGAATTGTTAACATCTACAATGCTTTTTCATAAAAAACATTTAAAAAATTCATGCATTTTTAAAAATTTATATATAAAAAATATAAATTTAGTAAAAGGTGTATTTTGTTTTCAAAAAATACATTTTCACTAAGGTTTTAAAAAAAAATAATAATGGTTTCATTATATTCCGTGATTGTTGATTAATAAATATTGAAAATTTCATTAAAATTGGTTGATTTCTTGAATTTTAAGTGAAGGAGGGTCAAAATGTTTTTACATTTTGTGGATCGGCCATTGATTTTGCACGTACCTATATATAGTCGATATCATGCTTATATAAAAATGTTATAGTCAAAGGGAGTTAACTCTTTTCTGACTGTATAGGGAAGATAACTCTATAGGTTATTGTTCATATGAACTAAATAGTTTTTAAAAGAAACAAAAAAGTTATTTCCCTTCCTGAGAATTATCTTCACTTGTTTCACGGATTTAAACTTAACTTTGAAAGATGTGTAAGCTTCGCTGTTCACGGGTAAAATTAAAGTAATCATGAAGATAACTGGACACATTCTGTCATTAATGCAGTACAGTTAACAGTCGAGAAATCGAAAACAAATAAAATATACAGTATATAACTTTTACCAAACGCAGTAATTTATTTTTCAACGACCTGCATAGATTTAAAGTTCTGAAACTGTTTTAAAGTTGTAAAAATAAAAAAAGATTTTTTCGATTTCTGTCTTTTGAATACAGTAAAAATCCAATATGGGTACCTGACTAAAACTCAGGGAAGGTTCAAGGCAGCGGAAGGAGAGGGAGGGCCTCCGCCTTCCATATGCTGTGCCCTAGACACAGTGTTTTTTAACAAATCACTGCCGCTACGGCCATGAGCACTGTGCGATGTCGACAACGACACTCGTGCGCGTCCAGGCTATGCGACCTTTACGGAATAATTCAACGGACGCTACCGATATCGGCTTGGCAAACCTCTTCATTTTCAAAGTGACTCCTTTCAGTTGTAAATCGTTTAAATAAATCATTAATTTTTTTTATCTCCATAGAATCGTTTTCATCTAATTATTTAAATTTGTGTCTTACCACTCAAATCCATTTCATAATTTTTTTTTTTTTCAAAATGTCAAGGAATTTCAAAGGAACATATTTTCTCATTCCGTTCTAATATTTATCTGAGTGCGTAAATAACCCTTGCATTGGATGTCTGACTTTTATCTTGTTAATGTGCACAAATCTATATACTATTAAAGAGTTATGGTGTTATTGTAATTTGTCTGTTCGTACACAAATAGAAACATGATTGATTAACAAAAATAGAAATAGGCAGAGTACACATTACATAGGCAGTAATTTTTACAATGTCATTACCAAAGTTTAAATCTCACATAAGTCTAAGCGAGTTTTTATTTTAATTGGATACATGTTTTATAAATTTTAATTAAGTTTTTTTAAAACTAAGCGAGCTTTATTTTATTGATAATCTGCAAGAAAAGGATGTTTTCGCCAATAAAAACAATATGTAAATACATTTATCATAGTTATTTACTCTCTCACCCAATTACTTAGCATATTTAACCCACACAAAATTCAAATGTTTTTCTTAATCGGTAGAATCTAGATAAAGATGAAAATTGACATACCCAGGTACTGTATTAACACCGTTAAACGAGCGGATATAAATTAGTTAAAATCATGAAATTAAAAAGTTATCTTTCACCGAGATTTTTATCTTTTAATTTTTACCATCTTAGAAGTCTCCATTGTTTGTGAAGACTTTTGAAATGGACATTTTGCTTTGTTTCCCAATTCGTCTGAAGCAGAAGTTTAATCATTTGTTGATTTCGGGCATATCCTATTTCAATCAATAAAAAAGAAATGTATAAACTTAAGAATAGATAAGATGAATATACAGAAAATTCTCTTCCATATTTCATCAGCAAAAAGAAAATTCCATATAAATTCATTCTTTTAATCGGTATCCCAAACTGAATTTTTCTTTTTCAATATACCAAAAAACTTTAGGTCTGCATATATATATATATATATAATGCTGCAAGATAAATAAAAAAAATTACCAAATTTATCTTGCTATCTCAATTAGTACCCAAGTTATGGCCATTCAAAGTTAGTCGGACATTTCATTTTGTTTGATATGAATACAAAATCAACTTAAGCAATGTATAAGTTAAGATAAAAGTTTTAAATAAGTGAAAAATCTTTAAATATAATGCCAGTTCATTCAAAGAAAGATAATATAGATGGATTTAATAATTCTAAGATATACAGTCTTAAACGTTGGTGAAAATCACATGGAGTCATAATTGTGCGGAAACGATACAGAAGAGCAACTTTAACTTGTTCATATAAGTTTTATTTTAGCAGCTAACACATTGAAACGTATTATGATTCATGACATTATACAGATTAAGCTAAATTTATTTTTCATTAGTACATCCATAAAAACCTCATTTCTAACATGTCTCGAAGCCCAATTTGGCAGAAAAATGGGTCAAGTGTGTGTAATGTTTAATCGTATATTTTGGAAATGACAAGTTATTTCCCTTGTACTGTAATTATCTCCCTTGTTCTTTCTTTGTATATATAAACAGAAGCCTTACGTGTAATCGTTCTTATGCACCGAGCGACCGATCCAGTAACATCGTTGTTTGTGTCCTTTTTGACCTCTATCCTCTTTGCTCGTATTACTTATTTCAGTGAATGACCACGACATAACATAGTGTTCACTTTTCCAAATCTTCTGTAAAAAGTTACCCATTAAAGATACAAGCCTAAAACTTTTATACTTGACTAATTTTTGGATGAAGAATTAAAAAAAAAAAGTTGATTTCTTTAACATGTAAAAAAAAATAAGAGATTGACATCAACATCTTGAAATTTGCTACATAACAAATCGCCAATTTTTAAACAGAGGCTTATTATAAAGTGTTATTTAATTTTTTTAATGCTAAATTCTAATGTGTAAAGATAAAATATATTTATTGAATAATATAATGGAAGATTTTACTGACAGTTTCACTCATCTTATGTAGCTTTGATTTGGTCATACGTTTCTGTTATAGCCAAAGGATAGGTCATATTCTTCCATCTTTGGTTGGAGATACCGAGAAGATCCTTTTGTCATTAAAATAGATCATAGACGACCCGTGACCCAAAGAATTACAGATAATTAAATATAGAACAGAACCTCATTTAATGAAATATTTTTCAAAATAAAAATCAGACAAAATTTCTTTTAAACATAGAAAGTTAGCACGAAATTGTAAACATTTATTCAGAAAGTGAAAGGACAAAGAGAAACAAGAGGGCAGAGAGAGAAAATAAAGAAAGAGTTGAGAGAGATAGAGAGAACAAGAGGAGAGAGAGAGAAAAAGAGCGACACTCTGCTATTGTAGCAATAGCATGGAACGGGGTTATCTTTACATGCGCTTTACGGGGGAGGAGTGTGGAAGGCATGTTTACACACGTGTTGTCTTAACTTACTCGAAAATGAAAGAAAAATGTAGACCTGTCTTTTATTCTGGAGCCGTTCGCAATGTTAAATAAGATCGATATTAATTATTATTGGAGAAACCCTGCTTCATCCAATGGTATCAAAAGCAAAATTTTAAAAATTAAATGTCTGTAAAATTTTATTCACTGAAGTTTTCAAGTTTTTTTATGAAAATTAACTTAAAATTTTATACTTTTCCCACCAAATTGAATAATAACTTTTCTTTTTATAAGATGGAATTATTTTTCAAGGTGGATTACTTAGCACATTTTTACATTTTCCTTGACAATAAAATACAATAATATATATAGGAGGATAGTATATCAAGTCTTAGCAATATGCTAAGACTTTCGATATACTATCCTCGAAGCAAGACTTTTTGTTCTTAAACAAAAAGATTCGATATAAAGTAAGTTTGAATAATATTACAAATGTTCAAATTTTCTATCACAACCAAAAGTGATTTTTGTTTCGAATTTTAGTGAAAATTAAACAAACATTGCAAAGTGCATAATCTCCATTCAAAATATGCATATTGTAAGCAAACAATGCAAACTAAAAACAATTTTTTTTAAATCTCATTCTGGAGGGTGCCATATTGTATCCAAGATCAAAATAAACTTTAGAAAAAATAGAATGACTGAAGTATCGGATGGTCTGGCAGAAAACTTGTAAGACTTCTTGTTTTTGCCCACAACAAGAAGACAAAGAAAGCGATATCAACAAATTGTTCATTTATGCAAGAGTTATTCTTTTTAATGATGTAACAATTTCGAACTGGAGATATGAATTTACAAATGAGAAAAATGTTAAAGTAGTTCAAACTTTTAAAAGAAATATTTACATTTCTTTGAATTTTTGTATTGAAAGTGCTTTATAAATCTTTCATTTGTGTTGAAAATTTATATTAACATCGTTTAATTTTTTTTCATAGATTTTGTTTGGTCTGAAAATATTTGTTTTAAAAAAATCAGTTTTCTTTATTTTAACATTTTCCATCATATTGCTTCAAATAAAAATGCACTTGTAGATTGCGAGGGTAATGAGATGCTTTTTTTTAAGTGGGGGGGGGGGTTCTAACTTTTAATAAAATTAGAAACAATTCTTGTTAAATTTTGTTTAAGAAAGATGAGAGCAAACTTTGAAATTCAGTCATTTAAAAAAGAAAAAAAAAAAGGTTTCCTGCAATTTGAAATGCCATCTTTTTCATACTAAAAAAAAAAAAATCAAAACAAATAAAAAACATTTTTTTGTCTGCTTTATTTTTCCAATTTCAAAAAGAAACGAATTTTCCCAGATTCAATTCTTGCAAATTACCACCAAATTACTTTATGCACAAACACATGTATCTACAGAAAACGGACAGTAACTCTGCAAAAAGAAAATATTTATGAGAGATAGTTGGTGTGGCCACCATGACAAATTTCTTTCATTGAGTGGGGGTGGGGGTGGGGGTTAAATATAACTAAATTAGGGAGAAAAAAAAAATTTATGTTATGAAAATATATTGTATTAAAAAATTTATTCATCAAACTATCTTAAAATGCAATCAGCCATATCCTCGTTTAAAGAAATCCTGCCTTTGAAAAGAAAAAAAATCTTAGAAAAATTAGATACAAATATTTTTATAAAAATTATTTTGTTAAAAGAATTGATGTTTTGGAAGTTTTGAGATGAGGATTGATAATTTGTGTTATTTGATACTACTGTTCTGATCTTGGTTGTTATATTCACACGGTTTGGTTGGATGTAAGGACCCGTGGCACAATAGATAAAAGTGCTAAGTATAATCAGTTTTAAGTGAATATGCTGGAGGTTGATGGTTCAATCCTCAGTACGGGTAATACTAATAAAATTACAAATTACTTATGACTTATACCTGTTCGTGGCTGATGGAATAAGAGCTAGCTAACCCAGGTAGGGTTTCATTTGACAAAATCGGCCGAAACTTGAGAACAGTAGCCCAAATAATCCAAAGGATTTGACATTCTCGTCAGTCATGTGATCCGCACTTGAAGCCGTTTGTCCAGATGACCATTTACCTACAACCTTTGAGATAGAAAAAATTCTGATTAAAAAAAAAATAAAAAAAAAAATAAATAAAAAAAAAAATTACAAAAATGTATTCCTTGATAAAACAACTTTTTCCTATTAATTCTTTTCACCTCAAGAGTTAAAATTGTTGAAGAAGAGAAATAAATATTCTAAATTTTGTTTTTCTTCTTTCTAATTTTAACACAAAAAAAAATATCAGGACGCAAAAGTTGTCGATTTTGTTTGAATGTGAAGATAGAGCACAAATAGATGCATTTAAAAAATGAAAAAAAAAAAATCCTGTCATTGGAGATGAGGGGACTCATTGATTTGGGTTGGTATGCAAATTCATGGAAGACGGCTTAAACTACCCATGTGATCAACACTTTAACTGGATAATGGTCACCCAACCAAATACAAACCAGGCTCAATATTGCTTAACTTCAGTGATCTGACGAGAACAGTTGTGTCAATATAATTTAGGCGTAAACAGGGGGGGGGGGGGGGGGAATAAAAAAAGTTTGCAAGTAACACGTTTTTCTAACTTGGGGGGGGGGGGTAACTGGAGGTGCAGAGTCAAAGGCCAAATTGTTGTTTACATGTGTTGGAAGGAAAACCACTTTGCAACAGAACAAAAAATGTGATGGTTCAAACGCCAATTCCACTTCTCATAGAAAATGAATAAATAGTTATTTCGTTTTTTGTTTTATTTTTTAAATAATTTTCCTGATGGAACAATATGGCAAATTACACAAAAAAAACCTCTTCATATTAAAAATAGCCTTCATATTAACGTTTTTTTTTTTGTTTCATTTTAATCAGAGTGGGTTTTTAAGAGTTAATGGGAAAATGTGTTCTTTCATTTCTTTTTTCCTCCTAGAAAAATGTAACAATTTATACGAACGCATGTCATTTGGCTTCATTTTTAGATGCACGAAAATATGCAATTTGTGGATAATTTTGGTACTGATTAAACTATGTTGTACATAATTGGGGGGAGGGATGCTGGACTTTTTACACATTTTGATATTTGGGAGATGAAGTTACAGAAATATTTAGTTATGTCTTTTTTTTCTTTCATTTTGTTTTTGTACACAGAAAAGTGATGTTTGCATTTTGAACGCAACACACTTATGTTGGACGATAGAGACAAAGCACAACACGGCGAGTTCAGATCCAGGGGCAGGTAACTCTTCAAATGTTACAAAATCACGCAACATTGGTTGGTTTTTCGAGCCTGAATAAAAAATAAATTAAAATAATCAAACAAGAAAAAAAACAACATTACGTTACATACATATACTATTTTTTTAAAAGTTGCTGTGATGAACGATCATCACGATCCTGAACCAGAATCGGTAAAAGTGCCTCATCCCCTCCATAAAAGAGCCCATCTTTGCCTGCCGTGCAATTTAAAAGTTAAAGAAATGTTTGAATCTAACTTCCACTGCCTGATACTACTGGTTCAGGGTCATCACGTTCGTCACACTTGCTTTGCCTGTTCGTACACAAATCGTAAGGTCTACCATCTGGTATTACATTGAATTGACTATTCGTAGTAAACTTCTTTTGTTTTTGTTTTTTATTGACAACCAAAATGTTTTAAGTCGAAATGGCACAATATCTTTTTGTTGTTAAACACCAATCATAAAAAAAAAAACAAATAGAGGGATCATTTTATGATTTATTTATGAAAAAATGCCCCCCCCCCCCCCCCCATTTTTTTTTTTTTTTTTTTTTGAACAATTAATTTTCAACATTTTTGAAATGAAAATCTGGTATTTGAAATCGATATCTTGAAAAATAAGTTTAGTAATAAAAATTTGGGATAAAAATGTATTAGTCCACCTATTACAATTAGCATGAGTGTTAGCATCCACAAAAATCACATGATAAAGTATGAGGTAAACAAATTTTTTTAAAGTAATTTTTAAATATTTTTATAAGTTTGTTTAAATATTTATGTTAAAACATGAAAGAATTATCAGTTTGGCTTCTTTTTTTTAAATGGATTATCTTATGTTCAAATAAAGATTAAGTGACCTTTGCTACAATTATTTGAAGTGCATTTTTTTGTTTTTTTCTGAGTCTTGTAAAAAAAAGAAAAGTTTTTGTACATTTTGTATTTGCTTTTTTGTCTTCATCTTTATTGAAAGAGTTAAATCACGAAAAAATGAATAATTTCTTTAGAAAAAAAAAAAAAAGATTAAATTTGGTGCTTATGCATATCAGCCCTGACAATGAAATATTTAAAGAATGTATAAACTTTATTATGTACTTACGTGTTAGCTGAAAATAAGATTGTGCAGAAAAAATTACGCAAATTCATCCAGTAGTTATTTAATTATAAGAAAAAGAAAGAAAATGAGTTTACGTACATTTTAACATTTTTGTAAACAATGGAGACCCCAAACCCCGAAATCGTGAAAATGAGTTATCGTCCTTGACCACTGGAAAATCTAAGATACAAAATGGTGGAAATATCTACCGAGTGATAAAATCGTTAAAATCGTTTTTTATTTATAATTAAATAACTACTGGATGAATTTGCGTAATTTTTTCTGCACAATCTTATTTTCAGCTAACACGTAAGTACATAATAAAGTTTATACATTCTTTAAATATTTCATTGTCAGGGCTGATATGCATAAGCACCTTAAATTTTATTCATAATCTATTGGATTGTTTGGAAAATTCTGTCCGATTTTATTAGTCATTCTCAAAAAGTTTATTTCAGTTATATAAACTTTTACATGCCTATAATTTCTTTCAGAACACAATTTTGAAACAAGTAAGCTTTTAATAATGAAGATGAAAAAAAAAATATGTAAACTTTTCGATTATACTGCTTCTGAAAAAGCCGCTAGTGCCAAAAGAGCATGCAGAGAAGGGTCCAGAAGTTATCGGACATTATAAAAGCCAACATCAAAATGTCTAAGGCATTTGATGTCAGTACTTCAACAGTGTCCAACCATCTGAAGGTGAAAAACCTCCATTAATAGGATCCTGCATGAATAGAATATTTGATTCTGAAATTGATCATTTTTCAAATCTATATAATAATATGCTCAGGCATTTCATGTTCGTACGTACATTATCACACACATTTAAAAAATGAGATTGTCCGATTGATTAATCTGATGTTGCTACAGTAAAAAATTCACCCATTTTAAAATGAATTGTTCCAAAATCAAATTGTCGTACGTCAACTAAAACAGAACAATTTTAAATAAATAAATTGCAAAAAGTGACATTCTTTTTGTTGATTTGAAGAATATTTAGCTGACCATTATTTTTACCGTAAGAGGATATTTGTTTTTAAAAGCGTTAAATTGCTACAATTTTAAATAAAGAAACAGCCGTTTTATTTATTTAAAGAATATTTAGCTGACAATGAAAATTATTTCATGGAAGAAGATGAATCTTTTTCTTAATAGTAGCAATACCCACCAACCATAAAACTGTTTGGATAATCAAAGATTTCAAGGTAGTTCTACTAAAATAGTCATATTTTAAAAACCAAAGCACTTTAAGTCATCAAAATATCACCATTTTGTTCAGAAATGAATATCTTTTCATATGCATTAATAAATAATAATCTTCATTATGTATTTGTAGAGTTTCCAGCAAATAAAGTAAAAATGTTAACACTATTTTCGGCCATTTGCATCACTTTTTAACCCCCCCCCCCTTCTTTTAAAGATATTGTACCATTAGGCTATGAAGAATTTCTGTCATGAAATTTGAAAAACAACCAGGAAAAATATCAATTTCAATTATTGTCGGGGTAACCACACATAATAGTCTAAAAATAAAAATTAAAAAAAAAAAAAGCCGACCCCATAAAGAAAAAAATTGATTAACTGTCCTAAAAGGCTAGAATGGCCCGGAAATGGTGAATTATTTTACATTAAATTTATGTGAAACTAATCCCCCACTGTAAATTCTAAAATTGTTTTCTTTCTGCTTAGTTTTCAGGGTGTTCACATGTAATTGCCCCTAGCGCTACCACTAACCCAAAGTCCGAGTGGTACCCCCCCCTCCTTTCACAAAAACCCTCTTAAAACTACACAATCGTCTATAAAAAAAAGGACCCCCCCCCCCCCCAAAAAAAAAAGACAAGAAATACGCACAGGATTTATCTCCCATAGAAAAAAATGATTAAATGCCCTAAAACGCTAGAATTCCCTGAAATGTTGGATTATTTTACATTAAATTTATATGTGAAACTAATCTCCACTCTAAAATAATTGTTTTTACTAAGTTTTTCAGGGTGTTCACATGTAATTGCCTAAAAAAAGGTAGAATTTGATATTTTGGGGAGGCAAAGGGGCGATTTAGAGGAAGGTGTTAATCTACAATAATACTAAAGAAATCTGGTAATATATTCATTTTTAAACAGTCCTAGTATTAGATTTCAGTTTCTTGTACATAAAATGTATTACAATTCAACTTTGAATTCTCATAACTTCCTTATTTTTAGTCAGATTTTTTAAATTAAAAAAAATTGTTTCTTAAATCATCAAGCTCTTTCTATATATGCCATTATTGAGATATTTTAAGCAATTTAATTTTTTTCATGTGTATTGCTTTTATTAATAGCAATAGTATTAACTCTGGCAAACATATTTCAAAAGGATTATTATTATTATTATTATTATTACTAACAATAAATTATACAGATTGAGGTAGAAAGCACTGTGGAACTTCCACGCCCCCCCCCCCCCCCCTAGTAATCTAATAATTTTATAAAAATAACCTGAAATTTATGAGAAATATCACTCGTTATTTCATTGTTATTATGTGATTTGGCTAGTTATGTATTGATAAATCATTAAAAACGAAATCAAAATTTCAATACGACCAAGCATCTCTATAAGTTGTTCTGTCTGTCAGTCGGTCACATCTACGTTTGAAATATTTAAATTGGCTAAAGGCACAGATTTAGTGGACACATCTAAAGAATATTTGTTCTTGTCCTTTTGAGGATTATTTTATAATATAAACTTTCAAAATTTACACGATTGCCCTTTGAAGGGACTGAGCATTTTGAATAGAATTACAGATAGAAACATTTTATTCTATTACTTTGATAAAAAAAAAAAAAAAAAAAAGGATTTTATATTTGTTAAGTTGAAGTTTGTAATTTGGCACACAGTGAGGATCACACCCACTGACAGCAAGTCAGTCTAACATGCTTTGCGAATGAACTAGTTTTTGGCTAACCAACCTAAGTCTAAGTAAGGACTAAAAGACAAAGCCATTTTTAATAAGTGCTGCACATGCGGAGGAGGGGGGGGGGGGTGCTAAAAAAAAAAAATAGGGACAAAATCTGGAAAATAGTAAAAGGGGTCTTGAAGGAGTGCCATTCAACTGACTTGGGTGATCTTCAGCCATTTGTGATTTCATCGTCGAAGGCTGTCGATACGAGGGTCAGTGATTGCCCTCAGCAGAGTTTTCATCTCACCAGTGTTGACGTAAAACTGGTGTCATCGATGGAAAATGTATCAGCAGAACCACTTAGAAGATGGCTATCAACATGTTTGACAGCAGGTGTGAAGTGATATTAGACATATTGGGAACAGCATAATCTGAGGATGTGATGAAGATAGTAATTGTCGAATACTTTTTATGCAGACCAGCCACGTGTCAACATCATAGAGAAGCAGCTGTTCGGCCAACGACTTTATATATTCAGTTTGATTTTGGAGAAGGACCAGAGTTTCTATGAATGATGAAATTTTTTTTTTTTTTTTCATATTCATTCCACCCAGGCAATTATGAAGGCTAGCTGTTTCAACGGGGTAGAGGATCCAATCAAATTAGCTCCACATTGGCCAGTTTTGGAAGAGTTGAAACCCTGGCAAGCATTTAAGTTAAAGGAGGGGGTGGACTTGGATTTTTCCAGGTTTACAGCAGAAAGAGAGAGAGAGCAAGTGAGGGAGCTAAGCAATAAACATGATGCCTGAATATGAAGGAAGCGCGAGAGGGTGGATCCTAGGTGTACGATACTGCTATGTGAGTATTCTAATGCTAATCATAAATCTAGAGCTACAAAGGGGAGTAGGCAGCAGTTGAGAGAGAGAGAGTGAGAGAGCGCAGCCAGCCAGATAGAAAAGACGACCTACTCTTTCGATGAGGGATCGAACCCGAGAACGAACCGTTTGGAAACAGGCAGAGATCGCCTGCCAGCAGGAGCAGAGATAGAACGCAAGACGCTGACAGGGATTGCCGTGATCATTGGGAGAGAACCGAGTACGGAGACGAGGTCGTCTTTGCGCCTTAAGTAATGGCGCAACAACTTGGGGAGGGGCCTCAGTAACTGTCGGGGCTGGGGTGGGAAGGGATGAGGACGCTGTAGGTTTCACTTTTACCTGGAACATAATAACCAAGGTTAGAGGTTAAATTTTTAAAATAATTATTTATTTATATAAAATGGGCCAGAGTGCAGCATAAAACGGGAGGATTGATTGAAAAAAAATAAAATTTTTAAAAATGCAAAAACATTAACAACAAAGAAATATGAAATGAGGAATTTGATAAATTTCTATGGCTTTTAGACACGCGCTTGCATCTCTATGAGAGGATATGTGGTTCAGTCTTCATTGCTCGATACGCAGATCGATTGAACACATTTTTAATGCATACAAACTACGTCCATCGGTCAGTCTGGGTGTGTCACACTTAAATTTGAAATATTATTTTCATTGTTCTCATAAATTGCTAATAAACGTTTTATAATAAACCTATACATTCTAAATTGGCATATAATAAAAAAAACATTGACAAACAAAAACAAAAAGGATAATCAAATTGTTAATCACCTTTCATGTTAACCATTAATAATTAACTTAATTGTAACTAATTTTGACATTTTGTAAAGATGAAAACTTGACATAAATATAAAAAATTTTATTTACCTCCTCTCATAGCGGGTTAGACACAAGGTTAAGTGTGGTTTTTTAAAATCCAGCGCACTAGGATTAGCGCGTTCAAAAAATGCCTGAGCATCCCTGTCGACATTCCCGGATAGGGGTACTTTAGACGATTAGCAATAAACAAACACCTCAACGATAAAGTAAAGCCTGGGATGGTGGACTGCCTGAGACAGAACAGAACCATACATCAGCCCGACAGAGCAGGGTCAGAAGAAACCACAATGGTCCACCCTCTGTCGGACTGATTGTATAGGACGTATCCTCGACTGGTACAAACACACCTATGCAAGGTAAGTAAGAATGACATTTCTGAAAATATATTCTATTCTTATTGTTCATCTAGCAATACGCACCGGCCATAAAACGGTTTGGATAATCAGATTTCAAGGCAGTTCTACTAAAATAGTCATATTTTAAAAACCAAAACACTTTAAGTCGTCAAAATACCACCATTTTGTCCAGAAATGAATATCCTTTCATATGCATCAATAAATAATAATCTACATTATATATTTGTAGGGTTTTCAGTAAATAAAGTCATAAAAATGTTAATGCCATTTTCGGCCATTTATGTCATTTTTTTTTTAAAGATATGGTACCATTCGGCTGCGGAATTTCATCATGAAATTCGGAAAACAACCAGAAAAATATCAATTTTATTATTGTCCAATTAATATCCAATTGTGTGAGGCACAAAATAGTAATAACTTCCTTATTTTTAGTCAGATTTAAAAAATTCTTTCTTAGATCATCAAGCTCTTTTTATATATGCCATTATTGAGATATTTTAAGCAATTTAAATTTTTTCATGTGTATTGCTAGTTCATCTGCTCAGGATTTATTGGGAGATGAAAGTGAAATTGATTTTAAGCCGATTTCACAAAGGACATCAACTGAATATTTTTTTGGAAGAGGCTATATTGCCGGTCCCGGCAAAATAACGATTCCTGCGTTATATTGCCGGTCCCGGCAAAATAACGATTCCTGCGTTATTTTGCCGGTTCATGTATATTTAACTAAATTGTTAAACATAGTGACGCCCGGCACAATAATTATTTACTAATGTAAAGGGATCGTTATTATGCCGGTTCATTATTTTTAAAAACCTAATTGTTATGGCCTTGCGAAAGAAAAGGTAATTAAATAAATAAGGGCAAATATTTAAAAACAATTTGTTTTCATCATCAGTTGTGTCGGTTAAAGAAATAAAAAAAAATCGACCTGCCCTATTGTGTCGGTTAAAGAAATATCTGCTTACTTTTCATAATAGAATTAATGTTGATGAATTTTCCCAACATTACTAAGTCTGCTCTCGATTTAAGTAATTGAAATTTTCCTTAAGTTATATATAAGTTATATATAAAGACAAAAATAAGCAACAAATAAATGTTACCAAAGGCAACATAAATTATTATTCTACCTACCTGTATAAGTTTATTTGTTTATTTTATTATTTATTTTGATAAATGATTTTTTTTTATAAAAATAAACAATCAAATAAATAAATAAACTTATACAGGTAGAAGAATAATTTATGTTGCCTTTGGTAACATTTACTTGTTAAAAATGTGCTTTACAAAGGAAGGATTTTAATGTAAAATTCTGATTTTCTTTATGAAGAAAAACTTCGATAATGTTAAAATATACAGAAAATCACTGGATTTAAACAGTTTCTATTTTAAAATGTTCTTTCAATGAAATCATAAAATAAGTCGTAATTTTGAAGAGTTCACTCCTAATCGAATCAACCGGAAGTAAAAATTAATTTTATCGTTATTTTAAAATATATTGTCGCTTAATAAAGTTTTAAATTATACAAAAAATCAATCAGGCAAAGATTAATTAAAAACAAACAAAAAAAATCAATCAGGCAAAGTTTTAAATAAAAAAAACAAAAAAAACAATCAGGCAAAGTTTTAAATTATAAATGAAATTTCGTTTGATAAAGTTTTAAATAATACAAAAAAAATAATTTAAATAATAAAAAAAAAAGTAATTTATAGTGAAATAAACACGAGCCGGCAAAATAACGTAAGACTCATTATTGTGCCGGGCGTCACTGTATGTTTAACAATTTAGTTAAATATACATGAACCGGCAAAATAACGCAGGAATCGTTATATTGCCGGTCACAGCAAAATAACGCAGGAATCGTTATTTTGCCGGGACCGGCAATATAGCCTATTCGTATTTTTTTAGTGTCTCCCAATGGAAAAAGACTCAACTGGTTCGCAAAGAGAAAAAGAAAAATATATATTTTGCACAAAAATATAATTGAATTAAAAAAGAAAATAAGTGAGAGAATAACTGACTCGGGAATTAATCCATCAGATTAGAAATGAAGAAAGTTTGTGGGTTATCTATTATTATACTAAATGTGAGTTAATCAATGTTTTTTTATATATATACTTTAATATATGGTAGGGAGGGCCTGTGGACGAGTGGTTATAGCACTTGTCTTTGGGCTGGACAACCCGGGTTCGATCCCACTCACGGCATGCGAATTTTCGGGTCTGAAAACTCCCTCTGTCCACCCAGCAGAAGGTTCAAGGCAGCGGAAGGAGAGGGATGGGCTCCGCCTTCCATATGCTGTGCCCTAGACACGGTGATTCTTAACAAATCACCGCCGCTACGACCATGGGCAGTGTGTGATGTCAGCAATGACACTCGTGCGCGTCCAGGCTATGCGACCTTTACCTTTACCTTGGTTCTGGGATTCAGTTGTTTGGAAAGAAATTCCGTTTTAATTGTTCTAATTAGCCATAATTTATAATTAACTGAACAAGTCACTCATCTTTCTCTTAAGTATCTATGTATTTCTCTTACATCCTCTCACTATGTTGATTCAACCATTCTAATATTTCTTAATGAAAGAGTGATTTTTCTTCAGTGTAGTCATCTAATTTGACTATTTGAATCTGTACACATTACAAAACACATATGTAAGTTAGATGGCAAAATAAATGTTTATATAAGAATAATAAAAAACAATAATACTTCTATATAATACTAATTATAATATAGAGACTAATTTTTAGTTATGCAAGAAGCATGTATTAAAAGTTATGTCAGTTTATGAATTGTTGAATGAAATCAAAGTACAATATATAGTGGTAATGATTATGACCCAACGGCTCATGGGTACGTCTAATATATATATTCTGTTAGTATACCTAACAATCAGAGTTGTTTCTCCTTTACCAACTTTTTATACATTAAAATAATTTGGATTTAAAAAAATTTTAATGTCAAGTTTTTCTTCAGAATATTGTTCCCCGTCAACGTTGATATTTATCTACTAAATAAATTTTTAAATTGTTTATTTTCTTCTCATTTTGTGTCCTTTTCCTCTCTCTACCACATCAGCACAATCTCTAGTTAGCTCAGATTTAAAAAAAAACAAAAAAAAACTCATCTGAAAGCTCTCAATAGTGTACATGTAGTGTACACCTTATCCTGTAATCAGTTAATGTTATTTTAAAAAGTTGACACAACAGGAGCTTTTGTTTTATTTTGGCAATTCTCTATACAAAACCTAACAATTACAACCGAATACAAAGGATCAAAGTGTACTATCTGTTCCGATACTAAACTTCATCTGTTTTGTCCTTGGCCAGTGAAGGAGAAATCCTTCTAGACTGAGACAATTTCAATTTTTGTCCCAATCCAGTATGCTCCATTGGGGACATAGATTTTCACTACTTAAAAAAAAAAACGTACTTGTGGGGAGGTAAGGATTCGGATTTTAAAAAGATTTAAAACTCATTACCTTCGACAATTAAGATTCTTTTAAAAAGAAATCAAATCAACTTTTAGGGTGTAAAACAGAGTAGCAGATATTTTTATCCAAATTCATACAGTATTTTCAGGATATCTTTAAAAATTACTCCCCCCCCCCCCCACAACAAACCATCAATATAAGCCATGCTTGGTGAGAGAAAGAACAATAGAAAGAATAATACTTACAGTTTTGTAAAAGGCTTTCGACTGATTGCTGAGACCTTCTGATTTTTCCACAAGTTTATCAAGCGTTTCTCCTCGTTCCAAAACGGCATCTATTGTGTTATGCTGAAGAAAAGGAAAAAAGAAAGTGCCATGATTAAAAAGAGGTTTCGTTTTGTTTCTTTCGTCTAAGTAGCCATCTTTTGTTTTTGTGTGGACTCATTTACTGTTTAGAAAGTCGATGTGATTGACTGAGGTAGGGGAAACAATTATCTGTAATGTTTTTTTAAATAATAAATTTATTATTTGATGTTTTTTCATTTTTTAATTTTTTCCCCTCCAATACTTAATTACTCTCGACCACTTTGATACACTTCTCAAGTTCCCCATTCCACCACCATATAACCCCACGCCTTAGGAGATCTTTCGTCCACCCACAAGTTCGATCTGTTACCTCCAACAGTGTCTTTCAACTTCTTCCATTACTAACCAGCAGAGCGCTACTACTGTCAACCAAGACAAGAGTTTATCAGGCATATTTACGCAGTGTAATGATGTATGGAAGTGAAACCTGACCAGTGATGGTTGAGTTCAGGTGTTGCATGGAAAGAAATGAGATGATAATGATGCGATGGATGTGTAATGTGAGTCTTAAAGAAAACCTTAGATCTGATGACCCCAGGAATATTAAACCTGGACAGTATAGGGAGATGTGTGCAGAATAGCAAATTTTGTTGGTCTGATCACATTGAAAGAATGAATGAGAATGATTGGTTTAGTAGAAGTAGAACAGTTGAGGTAGCAGGGGTTTTGGCAAGGGATATGATAACAATGGATTCTAAAGAGGGATAAATAATGACCTGGCCAGAGATAGGTTAGTTAGGAAGTTAACTTCTAAAAGCTGTCAAACACATGCCAGCATGTAAAACAAACATTAACACAAATATGGTTTTGTTGTTAAAAATGTGAAATAAACATGAAAACAAATTCTTTTTTTACAAAGATTTCTCCTTTACTCGTCGGCTTAGCGAATATAAAAATCAGACTTGTGAGACATTAGCCTGGGTTCTTTGTAGTTGAATGATTACATGTCTGCTTGAGAAGAGTAGGTAAATAAGTCAGTCATTCACCATAATTTTCATGATTTGTGTTAGTTGTAAGACTTTTTGTGTATGGCATGGTAACTTAAATGACAGAATGTCCATTTTACATAGAATTTGAAACTAAGTCAATTGTAAGTTGGGAGGTGTCCTACTGAAAAGCCTAAAGGAGGGCAAAATTTGAGTCTGGAGCTTCAAGTCTGTGTGGGCTGCAGTGTTATATCTGATTGTGGGAAAAAAATTGTTATATATATATATAAATATAAAATAAATATATATATATATAAAATATATATATATATATATAAAATAAATAAATATATAAAATATATATATAAATATATAAAATAAATAAATATATAAAATAAATATAAAATAAATAAATATAAAATAAATAAATAAATATAAAATAAATAAATAAATATTAAATAAATAAATATAAATAAATAAATAAATATAAATAAATATAAATAAATAAATATATATATAAACAATTATTTTATATAATATAAACACCAGTATATTTATCCATGACCCAATGGTAATAAAAAGAAACTTACCAAAATAATTTTTGTTTCGTCCAAGTCATTTTGAATTTTTGTCATAGCATCACATTCGTTTGGGTTCTGTGTTTGAAGGGAGAAAAATAAATAAAAATGAAATCAGATTAAGAAAATAAGATCTTTTTGCGAGAAGTAAAGAAAAATGGATAAACGTCTTTTGTTTTTTTTAATTAAAAAAAAAAGTTCTAATTTTTATCATCACTGTACTAAGTACAGAGGAGAGTTTTTGTTGTTTGTTTTGTAGAAATCTATTCCTGCCTCTAAAATCTGTATATCTCGAAACTGGGCAATTAGAAATTGTGTTGTTTAATTTTCACTAATATTTATTTTCAATTATTTTTCATAATTTTAGCTGGAAAATTCTCTTTCCACAATCAATAAACGTTGAAGACCAAAAATAGAAATTTAACTTCCATTTCAATGTTTTAGTGTATGTAAGCAAGAATGGCAAGGTATCAGATGTGTTTTCTCGACAGGGATGGCATAAATGCATTATATGCACAGCAATGAGATTAGATTTGAATGAATATAGTATTGTATAATTGCTTATGGCTAAATTAATTTTAGTCTCATTAGTAGGGGATTCTTTTCTATTTAATTACAATCCAATATATATATATATATATATATATATTTCAATTTCTATTACAAATTAAGTATTATACACACACTGGAAGAATATCCGTCACAGGATGAGTAAGAGTAATTTTCTGAACAGAACAGCTTTGCACCACTTTTATGTCCCTTTACGAAGATTAAAATCAAAATATAATGATACTAAACCTTATGGCTAGAATCCTTATTTGAATTTTGATCAATATGCATTACATGATTTTGATTCTAGAAAATGTATAAGATTTAAGGCTTAGGTTTAAAGGGTTTTAAATTGAAATTCAAGGAATCTTGCTTAATTGGTGTCTAATGACTATGGATCCAATTCTATGAAAATCTGAAATATTTTAATTTTTAATGGGAAGCTGTGCCCGTATGTCCCCTAAAAAACCTTTTAAAATACTCTAAAGAAACTGAAATTTCCGAAATATTGATTCATGTCTAATACCTATTGTTACAATTTCACAAAAATCGGAGGTATCTGAAGTTTCACGAAGGACTTCCTCCCCCTCTTTGTAAACTAAATATAGCCAACATTACGCACCCTTACATCTAGCAGCTGTATGTTCAAAATTCATAATGATCGGTTAATTAGTTTGGGAGTGAATCCTGTACATGCAAATATATAAACTTTAACTAACTTTATATAAATAGAGATATATTCGATTAAAACGGTTGAATGTTTTGAATTTCAAAAACATGACATTGGTGTTTAATGTGTCTTGGTTGGTTTTCATAGCAAAAAGCTGGTAAAAAGGTCAGAGTATTTAGGAAGAATTCAGAAAAAAAAATTTTTTTTTCTTACCTGGTATTCTCTCAAGTACTGTTCGCATTTTGGAAAATGAACATCACTAAGCAAAAGAAAAAAAAACAGAACGAATGAGCATCAATGATTGTTTTTGTTTTATTAACCCCCCCCCCCCCCATCCGTCACAAGTGAAAAAGATGGGTTTATATTGTTGCTTCAGCAGTAATAGATGCTTTTGAAGTTACGTGAAGAAATATTCAGTTGTGTGATGATTGATGGAGGATGACCAGCATGAGGGACAGATAGTTGATTGGTTAGTGATAAAAACATGTGACATTAGAAAAGACTTGAAATTGGAACCAGTTGCTGCCAGAATTTTTAGTCTAGGTCAGCATTTCTCAACCTTTTTACCCTTATAGAATCCTTAACCCTTAAATGCTTATTTTTTATATTGGTTTGAAAATTTTTTTATCATCAAAGATACTGATTACCTATTTAGCGGGTGTGCTGATGCAACATCATACTAATACCTAATCACACTTGCTAACAGGCTCGTTGCAGATGTGAAGCAAGTTGGAGTTTGACACATTTCCGTTGAATATTATATTAAATAGGCATTTTGTTGGAATGTGTCAAATTTGAAACAAAAAGCATTTAAGGATTAAAATAAATTACATGTCTCACAGAACTGTGCAAAAACAAATCATAAAATCTTTCTCATTTTATGTGGTAAATATAATAGTATATATTTTTGAATAACTGGTTTAAGGAAATATTAATACTTATTTGTCAAATTTTCATGTAAGGTTTTTGAGGAATGGGGTATGATTTAAGTGAATGAAAGTCTGGTTTAGGTAAAAATCTTTGCCATCACTGTATCTATGTATATACCCCTCTCCAAGAAATGAATCTAGAACATATTCACGTATGACCTACAAAAGATGGGCAATACAACAAGATGGCATCAATCAGTTTCATTTCACATTCGGCTGTTGGACATTCCTTTGTGATAGTTTTAGTGGCTTTATCTGAACGCCACGTGTGGACTGTGTAATCATTTTGAATCTCGTTCCTCATAGCTTAATGTTGGCTTGGGTCCGAATGGAAGAACTCTGACAGACTAGATATCCACAACAATAATTTATTTAAGTCTGCAAACCAATATCTCCGGCTGTTTCTACAAGATTTCTATTACCAGTTCCTTTCCTGGACAGAAGCCCTAGACAGGGTCCTGTGCATCATCAATGCTAAACACCAACTGCTGACTACCTCAACTATGCCCTCTCTCCTAACATGTTATCCTGCTCAACCAATCAGAGGCTTTTGTATCTCACCACCCTATCATTTACTATTTAACTTGCTTATCGTCCTGAATGCTAAGCAAACCAAAAAAACTCACTAGAGTAGTAGACTAGTCTTCGGGATGGGATCAAAGTGTAGTATCTATTTTGTCCTCAGTCAGGAGGAGGAGGAGGAAAAATTCTACCAGACTGATGTAATTTTTGTCACAATCCATAGTGCTTTTTTGGGGAGCTGGATTTTTCCCACATTAAAAACTGATTATGTGTCTAACTTTTCCCTCGTGGAAAGACAAATAAATAGGGAAAGAGACACACCTTGACCTTTTGGCTAGGAGCAAAGTGTAGTATCTGTTCTGATACTACAGTTCATCTGTTCTGTTCTCTAGACTGGGGCAATTTTTTTTTTTTTTGTCAGAATCCAGAATGTCCCTGGATTTTCCCCACATTAAGAACCGACCTTGTGTCTAACTGGCCTTGTGGGGAGGCAAGTAAATAGGGATAGAGACAGACACACCTTGGCCTTTTGGCTAGGAGCACAGTGTAGTATCTGTTCTAATTGTGGTGAGGCAAGTAAAGAGAGACAGAGACGAACGTGCATTAAAAATTTAATTTAAATCAGATTTCACACAAAAGATGATCCTTGTTTTTAAAGAAGAAGAATCTTTAAGAAATTGGCCAACATAAACGTTCTTGTGGGACTCGATATGCTTGTCCTGGTTTGGCAAAATATAAACATGAAACACCCATAAATCATAAAAATCTCGTTATTTAATAAAAAATTAAAAAAATACAAAAAATAAAAATATGTAAGAATTCAATTAGCATCATCGTTATATCAATTTCATCATCTTATTTCCCTTGTTCAGTGGTCTGACATTTTCTGGCAGCCTGCAATCCCAGTCTCCAAGCTTTGCATTCTTGAGGATTGATTCCATTCAAATTCGATTGTCTAAGATTGCTGTTGATGGTTTATATCTAAGTTCTCTTTAGTTCTCCCACTTTCGTTCAGTCTTCCACCTCACGGTCTCTGCATTTTCTTATTCAAGAACTGTTCCTATCAACGTGGCCAAACCAACATAGTTGATTGACCGTCAGGAACTCATCAAGCTTTGGTAAATTCAGCCTCACCAACAGGGTATCAGTGCTGATATTTTAAATGTTTTTATGGAAGTCACTCCAGACAAGGCATGAAGCCACTTGATGTAAGGAGCTTAAAAAAATAAAAAAAAAAAATAAATAAAATACTACTCCAAGGTCAAAAACTGGATAGATAGATTTGGACCCAGAAAACAGCAATTCTTCCCCCTTGGTCAGAAACATTGCTCATGGAATGTTAGGACTAAAGGACAAAATAAGGGAAGCGAGACATACTGAGTCTGATCTGACCAGACATTGTATATCCATTTGATCATTGTTCTGTAGTTACGCTGAAGACTGACAAGTGAAGACTGGGTGGAGGCTCAGCACTCGCGTCCATACAGTATCATGCTCCTAATACTCCCTCCCCCTTGGTAGTGAGAAGGAATAGCTTGCGAAAACAAAATTTACTATTTATAAAACTGCATAAAAAAGCAACTTTTTCTGTTTTGATTATTCAGTCAAACATTTGATTTGCAAATTATTTTGTATTGAAATTTTTTTTTCTTTTCATTTGGAATAAAAAGATTTTACATAATTAAAATATTTCTTTTAATTTTTTTTTTTTTGTTGCTTTTCATGATTCAGATTGACAGTTTATCGCCATCAACAGGTGGTGATAAAAAAAAAATATGTCAAGTGTGGATGGGGAGAAAAAAATGGCAATCAAGTTAATAAGTCAAGAATTGACAACTGGTATCATTAATCTCACACAAACGAAACATCTTCACTAGTTTAAATGAAATATGAGGGGTCAAAATATAAGAGCAACTAAAATTTACATGAAAGATAGTGATTACAAAAAAAAAAATCTAAAAATTATACTTTTTTTTTTTAATGACAAGACTTTTGATCATGATATGCAACCCCAATATTTACCTTTCATTGATTGTTGGCCATTTTTCTGCAGGAATAACAGTTTTAAATTCATCAAGAACCTATCGAATAGAAAAGTAAAAAACTTAATTTAGATTTAAATGAAACATTCTGTCAACTTTAATTAAAAAAATCATCTCATTTGAAATTAACAGGTATACTTGGTATTGCCCATGCATCATAAAAATAATACAAGGGTTGAAAATTGAATTAAAAGATTCCTTTGTTATCTGGAAAATACATTATTTTTATATATATATATATATATATATATATATATATATATATATATATATATATATATATATATATATTTATGGGCAAAATTAATTCTCTGAACAGAACAGTTTTGCACCACTTATGTCCCTTTACAAAGATACTAAACATTATAGCTAGAATTCTTATTTGAATTTCATGATTTTGATTCTAGAAAACATCTCAAAATTAAGGCTTAAGCTTAAGGGGTCTTAAGAAATTGAAATTGCTTGATTAGTGTTTAATGACTCTGGATCAAATTCAATGCAAATCTGATATATTTGAATTTTGACATGGGAGTTTGTTATACATTATGCCCCTTAAAAATACTACAAAGAAACTGAAATTTGGGGAATATTTATTGATATTTATATTATTTATTAATACCTACTGTTAAAATTTCACAAAAATAAGTATCTGAATTTTCACAAAAGGCTTCCAGACCTCTTTTACCATCTTTGCATAAAACTAAATATAGCCCACATTTAGACCCCTTACACCTAGAAGCTGTATTCAAAAATTCATGATTGGTTGATTCGTTTAGGAGTGAACCTTGTATATACAAATATTTTGAACTTTATAAAGAAAGAGATGTAAGTTTATCAACGTTTGTTTCACTAAGGCTTTTGGTGTTTGTGCATGAAAACCAGGTTATGAAATATGGCAGA
The DNA here is from genome assembly GCA_963556195.1 of Sepiola atlantica. Taxonomy (NCBI): domain Eukaryota; kingdom Metazoa; phylum Mollusca; class Cephalopoda; order Sepiida; family Sepiolidae; genus Sepiola; species Sepiola atlantica. The sequence goes on along the minus strand of OY744525.1, from coordinate 51,691,101 downwards.
TGAAAATAAAATGACTGGAAAACTTTATGAAATACTTACTTGTTATTGAAAAATATTAGCGTACACCGAAAATTACAGAAAATAATAGAGTATTTTTATTTATGAAATTCAACTATGAATCAGTTTTGAGCCGCTGCCATTTTTTTTTTTAGCCATTATCAGAGATTTTCTTACTTGGCGTCATAACAGCATTAAAAAAAAAAAATTTTTTAAATAAATAAAATAGCTAAATTAATTTTATTTATTTATTAGAATTCTAGTCGCTTATTTTCCATAATTTTCGGTGTACGCTAATATTTTTCAATAAGTAAATATTTCATCAAATTTTCCTGTCATTTTATTTTTAACTGCCATATTTCACAACCGGGTTTTAAGCCCCGGCTTTTTTTCTATATACTTTAATAACACAAAATACATGCAAAAATATACATTAGTTCTAGGATTGTGTTATGTTTTAATAATATAGTGGGCTTAATATTAGGGTTTTAAGTAGTCTTTCACAAAAAAAAAAATCTAACTTGAAAACTTTAGTGAATTAAATTTTTGCTCTATTATCAAATTGTTTCTGATTGTTATTGTATAGTTAATATCAGTTTTTTTTATTGTGATTTACTATTAAAAGAACAATCTAGCTTGATCCCAGTGCTATGAATCATATTACAAAGATTCAATGTGTTGGCTGTTGAAATTAATCTTATATGAGCAGTCAAAGTTGCACTTCTGTGTCATTTTTGTATGTTTTTTCGAGAGATAATGGGATTTTGCCAAATTTTTAGGCTGACTTGATCTCATAATTATTGCTTCCATTATGATTAATTTTCTTTTACCACAAGTGGTAATGATTTTTCACTTGTTTGAGATCTAAATTTTTAGTTATACACTGAAATTTGCCTTCTGAGCACACAAGACAGCAAATGTTCTAATTTCCAACAAACTTTGAACAGTCATAATTCGGTGGCAAATTGTGCTACTAAAATAAATTTGGTACAATGGTTCATGTTTTGCAAAGATCTATGTACTTACACTAAAAGTTTTTAGATATAATGAAAATCATTTTTTTTTTAATTTAATATTAATTGATTATCGAAATCACAAATTCATTAGAGTAAAAAAAAAAAACTTTTTAAAATCCTATTAAAAAAAATCTGCAACAATAATGCATTTCATAAGACATGTTATTTATAATTACACACACACACTAGTTCTGCATTATCTCTTTTTTCGCACCCTCTCAACAACAGCTGCACTCCAAGCAGTTTGGGGCCTGCCAGAAAGCTGGTCACTCTCTGCTGATGTGCAGCCATTTTTGAATCGGTTGAACCACTCCTTTATTTGTGTTACACATCGCATATTCTCCAAACTATCGCTGACTAACACGACGGTGGAGATGAACACCATTCCAAAAGAAGACTTCCAGAGGTGTTTCCAGCAGTGGATGGATCGGTGGGCTAAGTGTGTGCAAGCACAAGGGACCTACTTTGAAGGGGATTAGGGTCCCAACTTAGTCATGTATTTGAAAATATTTTTCTGGCCTAAGGTCGGATACTTTTTAGACAGGCCTTATATGTAGATGCAAGTAATTTTTTTGTTTTTGTAAAGAACATTTAGAGGGGGTATTTTATTAATAGTGTCTATACACAAACACTGGAAGGAAGGGACTATTTTCTAGAATGAAATGTATCTGTAAATAAAGTAATTTTTCTAAGTATTATTTTTAAGAAGATCAGCGTTTAAGCCAAAATATTGTCTGCGTGAATACAGTCAACATAGTTGCTATGACACTAGATCTGTATGATCTGCAACTATTTTGCACGCCAACTATGCTTGACCCAGTTTCTATGGTAACGTATCTGTCGGAATTGCCACTTGCTTGCACAAAGCAGCTACTGAAGGCTGCATGTGTAACTGCTACTAAGATGAATTTGCACTCTTCCTCTTTTCGGGATTATGTAAAAGTTGTTAACTTATCAATAAAAATTGTATATACTTTTGTAAAGATTACATTTGCAATTTATTTTATTCTAGTGCATCCCTGAACAAGTGCATTTCATCATATGCAAACGTAAAATGTGGCAGTAATTATACTATAAACTGAAGCACTCCTGTTACTAGCAGAAGTGATACATAATGTATAATGTTTATTAAATTTGAGTTGCAAACAAAGAAATGTAAGGGATGTTTTGTTATGCATATTCTAATAATGTCATGGGGAAGAAGATTTTGGACGTTTGTATGTAATTTAAAAACATAACTGTGAAAACAATTTTATTAGTTGTGTAATTGTTGATAGGCATAGTGATTAGTATGAAGTGGGTGGACAGACAGTAATATGAAAAAGTGACTCCAATTAGATTTCTGATATATTTCTTTACAGTTTGAGGTGTTGAAGAATGAGAACTTAGTCACTTCTCCTGAATTCAGTAATTAAACAGAAAATGGCTGATAAGATTAAATATATTTAAAAAAATAATAAATAAAATCGATGAATTTGAATGGAATTAATTTAGTCGTTTTTGATAACACGTACCAATAATTGGCCTAAAATCCCACACGTAGACGATGTTCTCACTACTTTATATATAAGTGTATTTTATTACTCTTTATTGATTATATGTAATCATTAAGTTATTTTAAATTTTAAATTAGAATCAAAATTTAACTTTAATTTTTTTTTTTTTTTTTTTTTTTAAATAAAGGGAGGCGTGAGAGCGCTCTATCCCTTAATAGACTTCAAAAACGGCCTATGCTAGAAATCTCATTTCTTTGATCAATCATAACTCAAAAACCAATAAACCAAATTAGTTAAAACTTTGCACAAAATTTTTTTTTTGCTAGGTTCTATAAGTGTGTAGAATTTCAGCATCATTAGTAAAGGCAACCCAGAGATCCAGAAAGGTCAGGCATGATTTTGTGTTATCCGTGTGTACGTACGTATGTGCCACCCTGTATCTCATCAACTATTTGATGAATTCAGCTGATTTTTGGCAGAGATAGAGGTTCTAGGGTCTAGTTGATGGCATTTTAATTTCAGTTTACCATATACCTTAGTTTTCCAGAAAATTCAAAAAAAAACTTTAAAATGACCATTGTATTGAGGCATAGCCTTTACAAAAGTAGTGACATTCCATGATAAATGTCAGTATACTGAAATCATATGCCCTTAATAGGGTTAAAATGAAAATTCATATACACTAAATGTACAAAAACAAGGAAATTCCCAAATTTTTACACTTTTATTGTCATTAAGGGTATGCGAGCACAACAGGGCTATGTATTTTACTGGTAGGAATTTTTCTTCAGCGCACCTCACACACTTCATCCACTCATGCATAGAGATTTATACTGTAGTGATGTGATAATGAAATGGTTTGGTTGATATGTAGTCATACCCTTAATGACAATAAAAGTGTAACAATTTGGGAATTTCCTTGCTTTTGTACATTTAGTGTATATGAATTTTCATCTTAACCCTATTAAGGGCACATGATTTCAGTCTACTGACATTTTTCATGGAATTTAATTATAAAGTCTGCATCAAGAATGTAGTACAATCAGTACGACTCCATCATGTAAGTTTATTTTACTTCAAAAAATGAAAAGAAAAAGAAGAGAAAAAGAGAAAAAGAAGAGAAAAGAACAGTAGGTAAGTTTTATCAGAAAATGTTCACTGACAAATGTAGGTTTTCAGGTTTTGTGCATCTTACCTTTGAGAGCAACGAGTGTGCAACTCTCTGTGGGTATTCATGATCTGCTATTAATACTCCAGCGAGAGAATCACCTCGAAGATAAACATGACACAAGTAATCTGTAATAGAACCACAAATGAAAAATATTAATACAATACAGATTTCGGGCAACAGTTGTATTGGGTCCAAGGCGATCCATAATACAGGCCTACCAAGCATGCGCGACTCTTGTCTGACATGGGGAGGGTTTTTTTTTTGCGTTATTCAGTCAATTCTGACACGGCTGGATATCGGATACAATTGAATTGAATCTTGATTGGGTCTAACCTAATAAACAAAGGGACACAACTGTTTTTTTGTAGTGATAAGCAAAGTTATATTCCTTGCTGATTGTCCAAGATGGTCATTATGAACACCTAGCTATCTCCACATTTGATCTCATCCTTTTTGTTATCAATGTGTGTGTATATAAAATATATATTTAAATGTTGAATTATATTAAAGATAATTGAATTATCGTTTAATAATAATCTATCGTGATAATATAAAGCTCAATATATTGAATAGAGCAATCAATTCTAGAGATGAAAGATGAGAATAAAAAATTGTAAAGATACAATATTTATTAGAACATCAAAAGTTCAGAGCAAGGAGCTTCATATCCTTAATCCATGGATTTTCAAACCACTGACAACTGAACTAATTCATCTTCAACACAAGACATATTTATTATGCATGTCTCTTTTCTATGTTCTTGCTTTGTGACATTTTTTCATAATTATTCATTTGTGCCATTTTTACCGTGCAGCATTACTCATACAGGAAAACAAGTAAAAATGAGCATTTTTTCTAATTTACAAGTTGTTTTATTTACGATAATATAAAAATGCAATGCTTGATTATTTTACATTTGGTCTTTTGGTTAGGATCAAAGTGTAATATCTGTTCTAATACTACACTTCATCTTTTCTATCCTAGGTCAATGAAGAAATCCTTCTAAACCGAGACAACTTAATTTATTGTCTCAATCAAGAGTGCCATTTTTGGGGAGCTAGATTTCCCCACATTAAAAACCAACCCTGTGTCTAACTGCCCTCGTGGAGAAGCAAGTAAATTAGCATTACAAGCCGATAATGTCTTTTCGTTGGACAACGGCAAAATTTCACACCTAATGTCATATTTCTTTTATTTGTGAGCTAATTTTTAAAACAATTATACGAATGGAAAAAGAAAATAATTTCTTCTTTATTTTTTTAAATATCAGAAAACCTTTTTGCGATTTTTAAAGAGACCGTCTTTTGTTGCCATACGATACGTTTTATTTAAAAATAAAATAAAATTATTTGTACTTTTAATTCAGATTTATCATTATTTAAAAAAAAAATCTATCAGTTTGTTTTTCTATGCAATGTTTTTTTTTTTTTTTTTGTTTACAAAATTAGTTATTAGAAAAATAAACTGCTAATTAAAATTTGATAAAATTGAAATTTTTATTATACTTTTAATTTTCAGAAGGGCAGAGTTAGACATAATATCGTTTTTTTAATGTGGGAAAATCAAACTCTGGATTGGGACAAAAATGTTAATTGCCTCGGTTTAGAAAGATTTCTTCATTGACCTAGGATAGAAAAGATGAAATGTAGTATCAGAACAGATATTACACTTTGATCCTAGCTAAATGTAAATAGAATAAAATAAAGCATTACATTTTTTATTATCGTGAAAAACCAAAAAAATAAAACTTGTAAATTAAAAAAAAACTGCTAATTTTTTACTTTTTTTTTTCTTAGATGAGTAATGGTGTACAGTAAAAATGGCACAAGTGAATAATTAGAAAAATAATGTCACAAAGTAAGAACATAGAAAAGAGATAAATATCTGTCCTGTGTTGAAAATTAATTAGTTCAGTTGTCAGTGGTTTTGTTGTCAATGATCCAATTATTGAATAGAGCACACAACTAGAAATGTTTTATATATTGCTAGTTGTTGGCTGTAAAAGTAAGTATAATCCTGTGTGGAAGATGATCACCCACTTTCCGACCAGATAGCATTTGAATAATGTGTAACTGTTTTAGTTAACTATTAGATGTAACTCTGCCTTTTGGCTGAGATCAAAGTGTAGTATCTGTTCCGATGGATGCTACACCCCTGAGACCGGTATTGTCTTGGCTTTCAAGTCTTGATTCTGCCGATCTTAGGGATTGTCCTGTGCAGTCATAGGAGGTCCACCCTCCCAGGCTTTCCCTTCTCACCCTTTGAGAAGGGGTTAGTTTATTGCTAATTGCCTGAGGCGCCCCTACCGGGGAATGCCGACAGGACCGCCCAGACATTTTTTGTAGGCCAGAGTGCTCAACCTCTAGGGCGCTGGCTTTTCAATCCCACTTTCTGACCTTGTGTCACATCTTATCGCCGTGGAGGGGAGATAAAAAAAACAATAAACTATTAGATGTAACCCTCTTGTTTTTCTTGAGGCAGGGGAGGGGGGGGGGTTGTTTCCACCTGGACTTAGGGTCACATTAAGTTTGGTCTTCCGTCACATCCAGTCTTGGTTAGGAGGCATGTAAATACCTACTCTCAATAAAGCTGTATTAAAGTAGTTAACAATCTGTGCCGGTTTTAAAAACTTTGAAATTTACACATTTAATTTATAATTCATGACTTAAGGTAAAGAGATACATAAAATCTGACTCCATAATCAGAAAGAGCACATAATTTTACGTAAGAGTACCAAGTTTCATAATAATAGCTTCTAAAACAATTAAATGGTGGAGAAATTACTGAATTTTTTGTCCCACTTCTTTTAAAGGATTGTTAAAGAAAAATGTCCAATGAAAAACACAAATTTTGGCACTTTAAATTCTTATAACTTTTGAACCTCTGATGGAATTTGCATAATTTAAACGGTTTTGAGCTCTATTCATCCAACTTGATAAAATAACAATTAGTTAAAAAGAAAAAAAATCAACTTGTAATGCTAAGTAAATAGACTGAGAATTAAAAGTATAATAAAAATTTATTTCAATTTTATCGGACTTAATTCGTAGTCTACTACTTTGCTAATAATAACTAACTTAGTAAAGAAATAAAACATTGCATATAAAAACAAACCAATAGATATTAAAAAAATGATAAGTGAATTAAAAGTACAAACAATTGGTTCTTGTTTTTATTTTATTTTTTAAATAAAACATGTGAGGTATGTAAACAAAAAGAAGTTATGAAAAGGTTTTCTGATATTGAAAAAAAAAGGTGAAAAAACATCTTGTTTTTTATATATCCCAGTTTCATTAAAAAAAATACAATTGTATCTTTAATTAATCAGTTTTTTAAAAATAATTATTTAAATTCTATAACAAGTGAGAAATTATAAATAGGACGATAACAAATGTCATTAAACTTTATCACGCGTGTACGACACATGTAGTAAGCGTTAAAAAAAAAAAACAGAATCCCTATTTACTTGCCCCCCAACAAGGGGAGAGTTAGACACAAGGTAGTTTTTAATGTGGGGAAATCCAGTCCCAAAAAAGGGTCACTCTGGATTGGGACAAAAATTTAAATTGCCTCAGTCTAGAAGGATTGTTAAAAAAAAAACAGTCTGTCTATTATTTTGTCACAATAAACTTTGAAAAACTTGAATAAAATTATTTTTTAAATTGTCAAACTCAGAGTAAAAGAGTAGTCTAACAAATTAAAACAACATATATAATTACTATGAAAGCGTTTTCTATTTTTGGGAAGGGAACACGAATTTGCTATGCAGCTATGGCAAGATTTCACTATTCCACTAGCGGTTTGTTGAATTAAAAGAATGAAATAAATAAACATACGGTTAGAGATGGGTGGTTTTACCGAAAAACCGCGGTTTTTCGGTTTCGTCTCCATACCGAATCGGTTTGTTTTTTTTTAAACCGTAACCGTTCGGTATTGTGTTTTTACTACAGTAAGCCACCATATACAAGGAAACACGGTTGAAAAGATTTCCCGATTTGAATAAAATTGAATATTACCAAAAAATAAAAACATTTAATTGACTTGTAGGAAGAAATCTTTGTTTACAGTTTGTTATTTCAATTTTATCGGACTTAATTCGTAGTCTACTACTTTGCTAATAATAACTAACTTAGTAAAGAAATAAAACATTGCATATAAAAACAATTTTGAATTTTTCAAATGAAAAAAAAAGAGAAATACGACAGACAACATGACATCGTATTTTAGTAGGCCCTGGTTGAAATAACAGAACATGATAGAATTATTGTAAAAACATTGCTGATTTAATTTAACACCTCACGCATTTTGAGTTTAAGAAAAAATAAGTTAGAAAAAGTTGTTTTGAACTAATTCCCAACTTAAATTAATTTTCTTCAAAATCGATCAGATGCGTCCCATTAACCCAACAGTACATCCAAGCTAATTATTTATTTATAGAAAATTAAAGGGAGAAAACTCATGTCTGCAAAACAGAAACGCTAAAATTGATTATTTTTTTTGTTTTTGTTGAAACCAATTTCTGTGGCATAAGGATTAAGCTGGGTGATTTAAAAAAAATGAGGAATGGTCCATTTATTTTTAAGAAATATATGACCTTCAGGGCGGGTCATAAATTTCCATTCCGCCAAAATATTTTGACTATATAGGGCCCATCGTCTTCCCCCCCCCCTTTAATAATGTTTGTAAATAACTAAAAATGCCCACCTCCCAAAGCATACCAACATTCAATTTGCTGCTTTTTAGTAAAAAAAACAACTTTAAATGAAATCCCCAACTACCAAACAAGCATGTTAACTTCAACAGGAGATTCTCCCCCCCCCAACCACCAAGTTAAATGATATGATTACTTAAGTTAAACCTGCATATTTTTGCTTCTTTTTTAGATTGCTGCCACAATTCCCACAGTGAAGCAAGAGAACATGTTTTCTTTTGTTAATTCGACAATTAAATGGGACAAATCAAACCCAAGAACAAGAGCAGCAAACCAGAGTCTTGTAGCAATGATATGCAAAGATCTCCAAACCGTGAGCATTGTAGAGGATGAAGGATTTAAATCCTTCGTCAAATGTCTACAACCTGTATATCAGTTGCCGACCAGACGACATGTTAGAGAAATGTTAATTCCTGATTTATATGAGTCGGTCAGTACTGACATTCGGCGGCAGTTGTTAGACATAAAGTCCATTTCCTTGACAATGGACTATTGGACCAGCCGAGCTAATGATTCATATATGTCTGTGACTGCTCATTTTCTAACGCTATCTTTTGATGTTAAAGATTTTTGTTTAAATGTTTCTCATTCTCCTCATCCTATATTTTAGCTTCTGATGGGTTAAAGAATTAGAAAGAATGTATATTTGAACTCAGTTTTATTGTTCAGAAATCTTTCATGAATCTTTGGTCACCGTTTTAACGAGTTAACTGTTGAAAAGGTATCAGAACGTTGATTACAACAGTCAACACCTTAAAACTTATATGATTCATATCGTGGAGAATGATTCAGTCACAAAATTATCGAAACAGTGGCATAATTCAACTAAACGTTGAATAATAACTAATAATCACACAAGAGAATGAATAGCTTCCATAGCAAAAAAAAATTTTCAAAAAAAAACGAAAAACCGAACCGTAAACCGAGGTTTTAAGGGAAAAAAACGAAACCGATACCGAAACCAAAATTTCAAAACCGCCCAACTCTACATACGGTTTTAAAGAAATTACCGCATCATTAAAAATTATCAAATATTTACATATGCATAAAATAATTCTGACACTATCATCTATATGAAACTTAATGATGTACATCGATATACCTTATCAATTTCGAAATGTTCTTTGATCAGTCGTATCTTCAGTTCTAGTGGTCATAAAAACACGAATCACATGACACTAGAACTGGTCATCTGGGTTTAAATAGTCTGTGAAATCTCAAGAATATCCAATCAAATCTAACCCCGCGGATTTTAATTGGAATGTAAGGTATGAAATATAAAAATGAAAAATAATAAATAAAAAGTTCCTCTTTTTGATAAGTCAGTTTTTAGCATTTTTTTTTTCATTTTTTAATTTGGAGTATAAAAATATTTAATGTATAAAAGTCACATTGGAATGCTAATTTTAAATCCATATAATTGTTTTAAAAATTGGTCCACAAATAAGATATGGCTTGTTTAAGAACATTAGGTGTGAAATTTTGCTGATGTCCAACAAAAAGACATTATCGGCTTTTAATATATATATATATGTACCATGTATACTTTATATAATAAATGTTATCATTAACATATCCTTGAATATTGCAGCATTTATTTCACAAAATAAGGGTATAAATTGGGCCAAATGTCAAAGTCGCACTATTAGAAATGACTAAGTGACAGTTTAAATATTTCAAAATTCCTTTAAAGTAATTCATTTTAATGAGATTTCGTTTTATTTTACACGATTGAAAAAAAAAAATTAATGTATAATTAGGTCAAATAACATTCAAATTCTATAATTTAGAAGAACCGCAGCGATTGGTGAAATCTATGTTGATTAGCCAATCAAAACGCATCTGATGCCAGTGCATAAAAAAGGCTCTTATTAACTAAAATCCGGTTTTTAAAGAGTGACATGAGAACTTAAACTGTGAGTGGATTAGTTCCTCCTACCTTCTCTATAATATCACTAATCAAAAGAAAAATGTTAAGATTAGATATTAAAATCGATTGGAAATACAATTATTTGGTTATAAATAATTGGCAAAAAGAGTTGAGTATGTATCTTGCATTAAACAAAGCTATTAATCAATAAAAAAAAAACAAAAAAAAAAAAACAAGCACAGAAAGAGGCTAACTCTAAATATAAGATGCAAAATGATTTATTTATTTCTACGGCATGAAAATGGGGGGGGGGGGTAGAGAACTTATTTCTTGCACTGACCTTGTTCTTTGACAGAAGACCTGGAAAATGTGGATGATCGTTCGACAATGATCCGTGTTGTAAATTCCATAAACTCTTTTACTCTAAAAAAGAAAAAAAAAAAAAAAAAAAAAATATCACTGAAAAATGTGCTCTTTGAGCATTAAAAAGGATGTTGGGATAGACAGTTTTGATATGACTATTCTAATTTTAGTTGTTCATTGCGCACATGCACAGGTTCATTCTTCACAATGTGTCATCATTCACCAAGGAATTATTTAATATGAAATTTACTAAGAATTCAGAAGTTATTTCATGGTGGTAAACACCATGAAATATTATACAGGGTGTTTTTCAGTAACGCTTGGATTTCAAATTATGGGCCATGGAAACAAATACTGATCAACATTCTTTATTATAAACATCTAACACGTACAATGTGTGTCATTATATTGTTCTACAAATAATAGAAAAAGTCCCCATAAACATAGGTCCGAAAACGCTTGGTTTCAGAGTTATAGGCCATTGAAGCAAATACTAACCCATCCTTTATTGTAAACATCTAACACATACAATTTGTGTGATAGTGCACTGTTATTTCTACATATGGGATAGATAAACACTATCCCTGTGACAGGATCACAGGTAAAATAAGCCTGGGCCTGGTGTTGCTACATACACCAACAAAACCATGAAAAAAAAAAAAAATGACACAAACAGATATAAAAGCTGTGGGCTCAGAAGAAAGATCTGAGTGTCATGATCGACAGGGACTCCTTTAGTAGCCAACATGAGAGACCCGGTTGTCATTCTGTGAATGTTCGCCATTCTTATTTCAAGTAACAGAATACAACAGAGCAAATCGAGGTAAATAAATATGATCAGCATAAACCAAAGACCATGCAGAAGAAATGGACCACAAAGGAGATTAGACTAGTAATCGAGTGCTTTACAAAAGAAACCCCCCACACAAAGCGGCTCATAGAACATAATCCCGAAGTTATGCCATCGATTTTACAAACACCCTGTACAACAAGCCAATAAACGTTTATAATCTGAAATGGTAAAAAATACACTAAATAATTTCAGGGGTAAAACGCAACTGAGAATCGTACAATTAATGTAAGTCGAAATAAAAATTGGTGTACTCACGTCGATCTCTGAAAATAACCAAAAGACGTAAGTTCATAGGAACCCTTCAATAAACGGGCTTTCTCCTCCCCTTTATAAAGGACTGATAACGCATACACCTTCATCTTGAAAAAGTCTGTCTCGCAGGCTTAGGAAAAAAAATATATAATAATCCAATTCAGGTTATGAAGAGGGTGGAGGAGAAGAAAAAGACTGATAATTCCTGTGGTATAATCCAAGCAAAGGGGGGGAGGGATCAACCAGCAATCCCAGAATGCCTCAAACTCCTCCGATTCCCCCTGCTTCTTGGGAGATGGTCTTCAATAGGATCACAGCAGTGGATCTGCGTTGTCAACAGGTGAGACTGCAGAAAGAATAAAATAAAAATATAGAAATTAGTGAAACAAAATTTATGAAGAAAAAATAAAAATATCTATATAATACTAAAACTCTATTGTTCTTGTATGTTTGCAATCAGCTTTCCGGTTTTCAACATCCGGTTGCGCATGCGTAAATAGCATCGTCTTCAATCTGTTATTCCAATTCCGTTATTCTCTATTATGATTAACGAACGCATGAAATTTTTCATTCTGGAAATTTTTAAACAATTTCATTTAATTTCATCAAATAGTTTATTTGTTTTCATTCAACGGGAGGACTTCGTAAAGTCTGTCGCAGTTTCAAAAAAACTCCTCCCTTTTAAAAAACAAAAACAAACAAACAAAAAAACAACACTCATTATTAATATCAGCTATACTAGCGGTCGGTGAACGAAACCACCTCCCACTTTCCCTCTCATAGATTTCACCACTCCTACTCCCTCTGTTTTCGTTACGTACGCGAGAAAGCTGAATCGGTAAATGCACACATTTCTATTACATTAAATAGTGTTTCCTTTTGTTGTTTTTTAAACAGCAAATACTTGAATCATATGTTTTACACATATTACATCCAAAAAAAAAACAATTATAATAAACAGAACGACTCATAGAAATCTATCTATATTCTTTTTTCATTTTAATATACTTTCATAGAAATGCTTCTGTTATGTAAAAAAAAACTATTTTCTTTATGCCACAAGTGTCACGCTCATACATGAATTCCATAGCTAATATAACAAACTGACCCAACGGGTCACGGGTGGTCTAGTATATATATATAAGATTAAGATTGAAAATTTCCATTAAGTCTCATCTGAAACAGAAGAGATTCACTTCAACGATGTTAAATGTTGTTCATTGGTCTATGGTTACTATTTGCTGAACGACTGGACAAATCAGAAAGGGCAGACATTACATTTAACACTTACGCAAATGCTTTCATATGGGAGAGGGTGGGTAGGGGGGCAAAAGAATAAAATTGAAAACTCAGTCGCCCGTTTAGCATCAGTTTGATAACATCACATGAGAAGGTGGTAAAAAGTTAATTTCGTTGGTTGGTTGGTTGGTTGTTGTTTTACAGCATGTCAAAGCTTGTTGGGTCAGCATTTTGCATACAAATAGTTTATAGATTAATTTGTTTTGTAGGCCTTTATATAAAGTTAGGTATGTGTATATGTTTATATATATTTGTATATACAGGATTCATTTCTAAACTAATTAACTCATCATTATGCATTTTCGAACACAGCTGCCAGACGTAATGGGTTGATAATGTTACCTATATGTAAAGAATAGATTTCTCAGGTTACCAATAGTGTGATAAATTTGGGCATCACCACCAAATATATTTTACGGTCAGTCAGGAATGATTTGTGAATTAATTTTTTTTTTTTCTAAGGTATATATTTGATAAATAATCTGTAAATGATAGATTCTATTTAACCCATAGATGAAATCCTGACAGGTACTGCCACTCCTCCGGGTCAGAGTGGACCTGAGAGTAATGACAACTAAGGGGTGACACCACACTCCAACACCATTAAATGTAGTTTATGGTCATAGTCAGGACTGCTAAAAAGTTGACAAAACATAAAAAAAAAGAAAAAAAGAAAAAAAAAATTAATTGCTGTTTGTTATATTTCAAAATCCATCCAATCCATTCATAAAAAACACTGATTTTATTTTCACAATCAAAATGAAAAATTTTCTAATATTTTTTACTGCAAAAAAAACAAAAAAAACAACAAACAAGTTACTAAATAGACTGCCAAAAAGTAATTAGTTTTCTAATATTTTTTTTTACCTTAACACCAGCGGTAAAGTGCATAATGCACATTGACGTCACATTCTGCTACCATCTTAGGTGTTAAAATTCAGTTTTAGCAATTTTTTTTTTTCTTTTACAGTCAACTTCCCATCTCTGGGGTGTGGAGTCTGAGTTAATCTTCTTTTAAAACTGATCTGGAATCAGATATTTCTTTAACCAATTCCCACCTCTACTAAAAAACTAAAAGAACAATTACATCGAGAGTTAATTCACAATTTAATCCTCCTACTTCTCTGCCTGGATGGCGCAAATGTACTGAACAACAGCTGAGGACATGGATAAAAATCATCAAGGAGGATTTGGCTGAGCTCTCGTTAGCCATCCTGTGTGACTTTGCTCAGAACCATCATGCATGGGTTGCCATGATTTGGGATGTGGTGCCGGTCAGAGAATAAACTGACTCAACCCGACCAGGGTGAACACCGTTGCAAAAACAAAACATTACACGATTTTTCTTTGTTTTTCTTCCAGTTGTGTGGTTTGTTTAGTCTTAACCAAATTCTAACATCATTGGTGGTTGCAGACAGATGACGGTCGTTTTTTTTTGTCCCCCCCCCTCATAGATTTTGGCTCCAAAAGTTGATTCTATCTTCTACACCAGAAGGTATAGCTGACACGAGAAACTGGAAAGGAGTACAATCCAAAGATCGTATTCGTCACCAGAAATGAGCGGACGTTTTTTGAGGCAATCATCCAGAAGATACGTTTCTTGGAACTCAAATTAGAAACTGACATTTTTCTTACACTCTTATTTACTACCCCCCCCCATGCCAAATAATGGCGGTGGTTTTCAAAAGCATATTTTAAAAAGCCAACTTATTGTTAGAATCCTTTAAAACTTGTCAACTCGGAAACAATGACTAATAAACAATTCCATATTCTTTTTCCATGATTATTTTTAACAAAATACAAGTAAAGCTCAAATAACTCTAAAGCACAACTGAATGGAAGATGAAGAATTCTTTTTTTTAGACTAAGAAGACAAAAAAGACAGGTGAAAATTAGTTGGGTATTTTCACGATGGAACAAGTGGTTTCAAATTTGATACGTTTCACAATTTTTTAGATGAGGATTGATAATTTGAATTATTGGGATTATTCGGACTACAGTTCTCATTGTGGTTGCTATTTTCATGTTTCGGACAATGTAACCTCCGATCTTCTTCAGGTTCATCTTACCATGGCTGATGGAATGAGAGCAAAATTCCCTATTGATTAAATAAATGGTTCTGTTCAAAATTCTGTACAGATTCCCCGAGTTCGACAAGACGCACCTGAATAAGGTTGGAGGTTGCATTGGCCGAAACGTTGGAAAAATAACATCTAAGATGGGAACAGTATTCCGAATGATCCAAAGTGGTTTCCGTACGGAAATTTCTTAGCTGACAATTTTCAAGGCAGTTATTTGTATTTGTTGTTGAGAGAAAACACAATCTTAATCGTTTGAATATTTTGATAAAAACAGATTTCACAAATATTAAGCTTAACAACAAGAGATGAGGAAACGATCTAAACAAGAGATTGAACATATTGTCATCAGCCCCTTTCCACCCCACCCCCACAGGTGATGGGAAGAAAAAACTTTGTTATCAAGGAGGTGGAGAGGATTAATAGATTATTCAGTTGTCATCAAGTTATTTCTGAGAAGGCGGATAAAAATGCAAAAATTCACAATCGATACAAGAGGCTTTCATCGGCTAATAAAAAAATTAAAAAGCCGACTCCTAATCTGGGTTAAAAATAAATAAAACACTCCTTAAAAAAAATTTACTTTTTTTTAAATACTGAGCCTCACACAACCTCCAAGATTATAAAAGTATATATTTTTAAATCTGATAGTTTCTAGAGAGTCTAGCACTAACTCCTACAAATATTCCCAACCCTAACCCCCTCTGATAACGAGTTTGGGATAACTTTATTTGCAGTAGCAATTAATGTTAATTGGTCACACAATGACGCCAGTTTAGTCATGAGGACAGCAAGAAAAAGTTTGTAAAGTGCTGATAAATAAACATTTCTTTTAGATCCAAAGTTTATATAAATTGATTTTCACCTAAGCATCAGCTGAAAAAGGTTTTTTTTTTTTTCAAAAGCTGTCATCAAATAAGTCGAGAAAAAAACAAAACGTTGACAACCGATTCTTCTTGTGGCAAAAGACGGTAGGTTTCGCTCTCTACAAAGCGAAATCAGGAAAGCAGTATAATTAATGGCAGTCCCTATTCTCACTTACTACTGGTTATATTCTGTAGTACAAGAGAATGGAGGAGGAGGAGGTGGGTCAGTATGGAATGTGCTGATATTCATCTTGCACAAGTCTCAATGGCAGCCTGATGCCCTCTAAATTTAAAAAACTGTGACACTTTTGAAACGAAAACAAAGAAATTAAGTTCACTTTTGCTGCTTTGAGTGGAGAGAAACTTCTTTTGCAGACAATTGTTTGTTTTAACAAAAAGAAAAAAACAGGACATAAAAAAGACAACACCCGAAAAGATTTTTCTATTAAAAGACAAAAGGAAACCACACCCACACAACAAATAATTAAGGAAAGCCAAATAATTAAAGTGTTCATTCAAGCATTTGCATTCATGGTAAAAAAAAAAAAAAAAAATTAAAAAAAAGTTAAAACTCTATAAATTGCAAGATAAAAAAGTTTCCTTTATATTTAAAAGACCAGTCATTACATAAATCTATTGATTTTTTTTATGCTTGACCCCCCCCCCCCAGGTATTATACATTCCTGGTTATTTATAATTACCCACACAATTTCTGAAGTTTAACTATCTATATAATAATAATAAGCTAAGTTTATACATGTGTTATCACCTCTCACCCTTTTTTGAAAAAGATCAATGCAAAAAAAGTAATTTTAAAAACAATTTTCTGTTGTGTTTAACATTAAGTAACTAAGATACACCTTTTTGACCTTCGGGCTAGGATCAAAGTGTAATATCTGTTCTGTCCAAAGATGGCACAATAATATTGTGGGGGTCTGTATTCGTGCTGGACGTCCATAGAATTGAAATATGTCACAAACTCCTACAAGGATACAACTGTGGAATTTCCACAAGTCATGCTAGTAATTATGATTTGGCTATCTGTATGTTCACCCCCTGCTTAAAAATTAAAATGGTCATTTTTTTCATTTTTAATCTGAAAAGTTGGTTTAAATCGATAGTATTTTCTTAAAAGTCGGAATTAAAAATGTCAACATCATACATGTCTGACACACCAAATTTCCCGATAATGCAAAAATACCTACACAATTTTTAGCACTTTTACAAATGCGTTTTCGGATATTGCGCAGTGGGAGTAAACAAGCATAGGTCTTCCATAGATATAGTAATTTGAAGAGGTTTTTCAAAAGATTTAGGATGAAAAAAAAAAAAAAAAAGAACTATTAACTGGAGGGGGGGGGGGGTAACCGCCTGCTAAATAATAGAGTAAGCAACTTTTTCAAAGATTTTTTTTTTACGATCTGAAAAGTTAGTGCTTAATCAATTCTAAGATTTTAATGAAGAAAAAAATGAATTATCAAAAGTTTAGAGGTGAAACGGGAGTGGGTGTCCACCTTTTGTGCTTTAAACAATTCTTAAGAAAAAAAAAAGAACTAAATAAAAAAACAAATTTTAAAAGGAAAAGGATCGTACTCGTCCGTCGTTTTTGTTTTCAGTGTAAATAAAAACAAACATTTTTTCATAGAAAAATGTTACTTTAAAAATTAAACAAATATAAGCTTACTTTCAAAATCGGACTCAAATAGCTGTCTTACATATTGATACTTGATTTGGACTAGCTTCTTTTTTTTTTCTTCCACTATTTTATTAGCACGAATATTTCATTTTGCTTAGTTTTTTTGGGTTTTCTTCTGAAAATACTTATTCCGGCTAAGAAAACTGTCAGAGTGAAGACACTGTTCATTAGTCAGCAAATATTCTTAAACATTAAATGGGGGGGGGGGGGGGGTCATCATCGGATGCATTTTAAGGTCATAACCAGGACCCCATAGATGGGACCCTGACAGGTACTACAACTCCAAGTCATTGTGGACCTGAAAGTAACAGTAACTAAAGAGCGACTCCACTCCCCCCAAGCTCCCAAATTGAAGCCTCACTACCGGATGCTTTTTAAAGTCATATCCAGAACCATATAAATTAAAGTCTATATTGTATATCATAGAAACGTCATAAGGAGGGGAGGGGGGGGGCAGTTGAAACTGAAAAATTGCTATAATTTCAAATAGCATTATTTTAACAAACAGTCAAACTATTTACACATTCTTGAAAATGTCTGGTGAAACTGATCACATTTTCCACTACCCTATTTAGTTTTGTATTGAATTAAACAATCAAAAACAACAAAAGAGCAAATAGTGACTGACCTTCATTTAATTTAGCAATGACATCTCTACGAGCAGCTTTGTCCGGTCGTATGTCAGAAATAAGTTTGAAACAAGATTTTCATCGCTAAAGGCACATATTGAATGGGTGCATCTTACGAACATCTGATAAATCAGCATCTTTTGTTTTATTATAAGTACTAGCCTGCCCTACCTGGTGTTGCCCGGGAGTGTAATGTTGGTGGGTTTACAAGAAAATAATTTGTTTTATTATAAGTACTAGTAAATATATGCTCCCTCCAGTCACATATTTTTGCTAGCCTGGGAGGATAGTATCATGGTGAACAAATATCCTACACTGACACCCAAAAGAAATGCACAACTGAAAGGATGGTATAATGACGAACGCCCCCCCCCTCCCTAAAAAGGAGGAGTTTATGCCGAAGATGATATGAAAACAGAACCGATACTACACTATCTATCCACCCCCATGAAAAGATAATATAATAATAGATTAAATCAGTTTTTTTTTTTCATTCATTTAAAAAAATCTAGTTAGGAAAACATTTTTTATAGTTCCTTGGCCATTTGGCTAAGATCAAATTTTTTGTCCTTGGCCTCTCTTAAAGTGCATTTATCTTGGAAGGAAACCACCCATTCTCTAAACTCCATCCCCTGTTTTCTTTTTTTCTCCCACTTATATCCCACTCTCATTTAAAGATTGACATGCTTGTTTTCGGTTTAGAAAGGGTTGGAAGGGTCTTACTAACCGGTTTTTGCTTTTCTTTTCCACACTCCATTATACTCCAATGAATTTCTGTATATAATCATATTTATGAAAATAAAAATGTCAAACCAATTTGGTGATATCTTAAGTAGGATGGCCCCTAGAGTAAATGTGGTATTGTGGTGACGAAGATAGACATCATTTTTGACCAAGCATGACCAACGACCCCCCGTTTTTATCCCCACACTTTTGATGGCCTTGTGCCTAATTTGTTTTAAATTTTTTTATATTTTCTGCAAATAAATATTTAAAGTATAGTATCTGTTCTCAGCATATCAGAGGTTTTACGGTCAACAAAAATATTGTGTATATATAAGAAAATATGACTGCAAAATTACAAAATATTAATTTATTAAGTGTTTATAAATATGCCTATTAAGAATACCTAAAGGTGTGTGTGGGCATTTGAAGTTTACTATATATATATATATATATATATGGTATTTCAAAATCTTATGTTGTATCAAGAATTAAATAAGCACAACCGGTTTTGATGTTAATATAGTTAGGGTAGATGGAAACAAACTTTTACATTTATTCATTTAGATAAAATCTCATCAAATCTATTTCGTGACATTTTAAATGTGAAAAAGTCATAATAAACTTTTAACCTTTTAGTCTATACATTTAAGCTCGACCTCAACAGAGAATCATTACAGTTAATAGCAATGGGTTTGATAATGGCAAATTCTTGGAGTTCCTGCAACTCAATATGAACACAAAATAAAAATGAATCAGTGTTATGCATCCCTAAATCGAGGGAGGGGGTATGTATATTGTCCACTTCTCAACAACCCATAGTGATGATGTCTTCTGCAGACTGGTACACCCATGAAAACATCAACGTTTTTAATTTTAAATATACTCTTGACAGCTTTAAGAAATTGACTTCCAAACTAAGCTATCTCTGACCAGGTCTTTATTTATCCCTCTTTCTCGCATGTCCATTTTTATCACTTCCCTACATGTTTTCCTTGACGTTTGTGACAATAAAGAACACCACCTACCGGTCGAAAAGAGAATGCGATGCTTTGCATGTTAGGACTGTATATTCGTCAGAGTGGGGGTGGGGGATTCTCTTTGCAGAGGTGGCCTTTTGTAGGCGCAGCTGATTAGCATATGTGGGGATCAGCTGATGTAAATGGAAGGAAGAAAATGGAAGGCGGCAGTGAGAGCTAAGAGTGAACATTCAGGTTGAAGTTTTTTTTAAGTTTCGAGATTGATCGGTCAGTGTTCGTTGCGGTGACGAGAAGTACCTTTACCTTCATTACTGGATTACAGCCTTCTCCTGTGAACTGAACCTGCTACCTCAACTGTGCTACATCTACTAACCTAATAATTCTCATCCATTCCTTTATCCTATCTATACTATCAATAATAAAATAAGATTATAAAAACCACTAAATCAAACTATATTTACAGTGATACTAATTTGCCCTAATACGTCATACTATTTACTATGTCCCTTCATACCTACAACACTTTGCAACTTTCTTGTTAATACAACATTGTCAATGTGTAACTTTTCCAACATAATTGCCCGATTTCTTATAGCAGAACATAATACTTTTAAACATTCTATGTATTTTGCTTGCCATAAGTATATTTTATACTAATATATATATATATATATAGAGAGAGAGAGAGAACAGAAAAACCACACCACCTGATGAAGATACTACACCCAAAACAAGTGTTGCATATAATATGGAAAATAAATATAAAAAAATATTCCATTTATTATATATATATATATATATAAGGCCTGTCTAAAAAGTATCCAACCTTTATTTTTTCCATGCGAAATAGAGATGATAGGGCGGCAGCACTCTACACAGTGAAGGAAGACACCTTCATGCACATGTGTGAATTTTATCACCGCCTTCCTGCACGTTACTCACTGCCTGTCGGTCACTGAGTGAGGTGCTACACAACGTGTTCGTCGGATTACCGCTTCTCTCAAGATGATTGAACATGTTGAGCAAAGGTACTGCATCAAATTTCCTCAAGAGCTTGGTGATTCTCAAAGCAAAGCAATTCGTAAGATTCAGCAGGTGTTTGGAGAAGATGCGAGGGGTGTAACACAAATTAAGGAGTGGTTCAACCGATTAAAAAATGGCCGCACATCAACGGAGAGTGACCAGCGTTCTGGCAGGCCCCAAACTGCTCCGAGTGCAGCTGTTGTTGAGAGGGTGCAAAATTTGGTGATGGAAGATCACTGTTCAACTGTGCGAGAGATCGTCCAAGAGGTTGGAATGAGTAAAGATTCCGCACATGCAATTTTGCGTGATGATTTAAACATACACAGAGTGGCTGCGAAATTTGTGTCCAAGTTGTTGTCGCAGGAACAAAAGGACCTCCGTTTCAAGTTGCATACGACCTTCTGGAAACCGACAACATTGATTCTGGGTTTCTGAACACCGTGATAACTGGATATGAGTCATGGGTGTATGGGTACAAATCAGAAAGAAAAGGACAGTTGTCGCAATGGAAGCATCCCGAGTCTCCAAGGCCAAAAAAAGCATGACAGGTGGAAAGCAAAATCAAGGTGATGCTGACTGTCTTCTTTGAAATCTATGGAATTGTGCATCAGAATACACACCGGAAGGACAAACAGTGACAAAGGAGTACTATCAAGATGTTCTTCATGACGCAGTTTGGCGCAAAAGATCAGACATGCGGACGGCTATAAACTGGCAACTGCATCATGACAACGCCCCCGCACATTCATCCCAATTGATCCAACATTTCTTGGCCAAACATGGAATTCCAGTCGTTCGCCAACCTCCCTACTCTCCAGACATGGCTCCTTGCGACTTCTGGTTGTTTCTGAAAATTGAAGACGCCACTGAAAGGTTCCCATTTTGAGACTAGAGAAGAGATAATGAGGAACGCGACGGTGGAGATGAACACCATTCCAAAAGAAGACTTCCAGAGATGTTTCCGGTAGTGGATGGATCGGTAGGCTAAGTGTGTGCAAGCACAAGGGGTCTACTTTGTAGGGGATTGGGGCAGTCAGAAATCTTACCTCTATGCTTCGACTTTCACCCTGAATATAAAAGATTATAGTGCTTATGTTGTGTTTGTTTAGATATCAAAAAATGTTGGTAAAATTTTCCAGTATTTATTTCAATAGTGCTCAATACCATAGAGCATGATAATAAAAAAAATGGTGAACAGTTACACAAATGCAATCGTATTTTGATCACTGATTTCCTCACACAACTGGTTTGGTTGTTTTGTTGCTATTTGTTTAAAGTTCTTAATATATTCCAATATTTCAGATTCATTTGTTTTATAGGCATATATTTTATAAATAATAGGCTGCAAACGATAGATTCTATTTAACTCATAAATGAGACTAGCAGGTACTACCACTCTGAGTCAGAGTGGATGAAAAAGGTTACTCAACATCCTCCCATACTCTTTAATTGGGATCTCACCACCGGATGTAGTTTAAGGTCATTCCTATAACAGAGTTAACGTAGACAGAATTTGAGTAGTTGATAAAGTTGGGAAGTAGGGTAGGCAGTAGAAAAAAAAATACATTTTTAAGTAAAATAAAAAGGGGGGGTGAGGAGAAATATCTAGTAACAATGTTTTTATGGGTGATTTGGTTGGGAGAACACCTTGCCCAAGAATCTACAAGGTAGTTTATGTATGTGTCAGTAATCATAGATTTATACCGTTAAACTCTGCTATCTTAATTATTGGGGGGGGGGGGGTATTTAAAACTAGCAGGACTACCCGGCATTGTCCAGTGTCCTGAATAAGAAAATAGAAGAGGTTTTTTGTTTTTTTAAGTGCATAACATCTTCCTCGATCACACCTCCCCCTCCGACTGCTTCTAACTCATGTGCAAACTTTCGCAACTGCTTCTATTATATAATAGAATGAAAGAAAAAAAGAAAGCAAAGGATACAAAGTAACTAGCAGCCAACAGTTTGACCTTAATTCCAGTATTGTTTTTATAACAATTACCAGCAAGAATGTACATTTTTCTGACCCCCTCCTCCCCCCATCGTCACTAATTTAGTCAAGTTTCTTGCATAGAATTTTTTTTTTTTTTTTTTTTTTTTTACTATAATAAGCCCGGTGTCACTTGTCAGAATATGCATGGTTTTTAAGAGTATCTGAGTTTAGCCCAACACAGACAGAAAGATGACTTTCCTTTATATAAAAGATATTCATATCTTTTTTAATGGAAAAAATCCATAAATGTTAACAAAACATGAAAACTAGAAAAATAAATTTTAAAAGTCTAAGTATTTTGTTGTCTGCATTTTTTTTTTGAAAAAAAAATACAAAAAGCTGTAAAGATTTTAAGTTGAATGCAAGCTAAATATAAAAAACATCAGTGACCTTAAAACAAACAAAAAAATAGACTATGGTCGCACAGTAGTAAAAGAAGCACTTATTTGGTATTAAAAAAAAACTTCATAAACTTTGTACAGAACACCACTCAACCTCACCCAAAATTTGATGACCAGCAGTTTTTGTTTCCTGTAATCTTCATATAGATCCTCCACTGTATAATACAGTGGAGGATCTATATAGAGATATGAAGATTAAAGGAAACATGAAAAGCAATGTGTATTTATTTGTGTGTGTATATATATATATATATATATATATATATATATACGATGTCTGTGAGTATTAAAATATTTAATAAATATTTATTTATAAATATTATTATTTTATCAGCCCCTCCAACAAAGACCGGGCACTCTTGAGTGACTTCAATAACAAGCAGTGCAAATAGCTACATGCACGATCCGAATGCCGTTCGTAGATCACTCTAAACTGCTTAGGTAAATCTAGCCGCCGACTCGCTATTTACATTTAAATTCCTCTCTATTTACTAACTAATTGGCTATGACCGATGGGATAAGACTCTCGACTACGAATCAGTGGCGATTTGTGATCGGGGTTCGCGCCCACCGACCGTTGAGAATTAGTCCCTACACTGAAGATTGCGTTAGTATGAAACATCGATGTCTGTAGGTATTAAAATATTTATTTATAAATATTATATATATATATATATATATATATATATATACAGGGCTTTACGCGCTCCACTACTTTTGGAGCTGCTCCCGCTCCTGCTCCAACGCCCAAAATTGGAGCTGGCTCCTCTCACGCTCCCCATTTTCAAAAAGGAGCCGCTCCTGCTTCAACTCCTATAAAAAATGAGCGGCTCTTTTTCAGCGCTCCATAATGAAAATGTACCTTCTTTCATAAACGTTCTATTCTGCCAATGAATGGTCGAAGTATAGGGGTGGGCGTTAAAAGAAACACATCGATGTGTTGGGGGTGCCCGGAAAACTCATCACAGGAAAATTGGGCAACGGAAAATTCGTCAACGGAAAATTGGTCACTTTTGGCCAAGTAGGAAAATTTGTCACTTTTGGGCAAGTAGGAAAATTCGGCAATTATCGAATAAATATCGATTGAAAATAGATTTTAGAACCGATTTTACAGGAGATATACTTGTAAATACGGGGCTACCCCCCTCCCCAGTGGAGAACATTTTTTTATATTATTTTTTGGTACTTGTGCAGTTTTGTATGTTAAGAATGGCTTTCTAAATAATCCGGTTCGTAATTACGTTACAAAATTAAAGGTTTGGACCGGGTTATTCTTTACAACGTGAAAGTACAGAATAGTTAACAAAGCACCCCCCTATTCTCCCCATGTAAAAAATCGTTGTCTGAAAGAAGAATTTCTTTTTTTAAGTATTAAATAAAGTTGTTAGTTAAAACAAGTTTTAGGCAAGATGAAAAAAAAAACACTGAATTACAATTTTGCTTTTTTAAATACATGGAAATTTTCTAAGAATTTAAAGCCAGTTTAAATGACTTTTTACTCATAGTTTATAAATTCCTTTCAAGTTTTGCACACACACGAAGTAATTGATGTTTTGTCAATTAAAATGGCTGACTTGTTTATGAAGAAATCTAAATGAATTGTGATGGATTTCATCTCGTAACTTAATTACGAAACAGGCTTGAAATAATAACATTATTTAGACAACGATTTTTTACATGGGGAGAATGAGGGGGGGGGGGTGCTTTGTTAACTATTCTGTACTTTCACCTAACAATTTAATAAACACAAGATATCGTAAAAATTTAATTTAACTTGAAAATCTTATCTAAAAAATAGTCCGGTTCGTAAACTGCACAAGTACCAAAAAAATAATATAAAAAAATGTTCTCCACTGGGGGGTGGGTAGCCTCGTATTTACAAGTATATCTCCTGTAAAAACGGTTCTAAAATCTATTTTCAATCGATATTTATTCGATAATTACCGAATTTTCCTACTTGGCCAAAAGTGACGAATTTTCCGGTGACAAATTTTCCGGTGACAAATTTTCCTGTGACGAGTTTTCCTTAATTCGTGTTGAGATGTCACTTTAAGTGTAAGACCGTAAGATAATATTTAACAAAATGTCGCTAATATTTTGAGAGTTATAGGAGAACATGTCGGACGAAGTATAAGATTATACGTAAATTTTCGTTTCCTGAGGTATAAAATAGAAATAGAAACATCCCTGAAGCATTTTAAAACACTTTTAATTTTCATTACATTAACAACCTATTTTTTCAGGAAAGGAAAATTTGACCCGATATTTTTTCTTTTGTTCTAAGTAAATAAAGTTTTACTTTTAAACATTATTAGTGATTATTTTCTTTTTAAAGAAAACATTTCTCTGGAAAAGGAGAGACAGCCAGGGCAACATTACTCGTCATGTTGTTGTTTAATATTTGTTTGTTTTACGAATGTAACTATATCGTATAATGTATATTATTATTTATAACAGAGAAACGTGCAAGTTCTTTCAAACAAATCGATTCATCCATTTTTTTCTATAGTACAATTTGGGGCGAAAAAAAACCAATGAAGTTTATTTTTTAAGGATTGAATAAAAAAAATAGTTTTCATAAGTTGCCCCAAAAATATCAATAAATTGTCAATAAACAATTCAGAGATCCATTTAATGTCTTAAAATTTCATACAAAATATCTGGCCTAAACCTTGGGAGTTGAAAAAATATCGGGTCAAATCATGTACCATTTCACCCCAAAAATCGATTTTATCGAATATTTGGGTGAATACCGAGCGAAATGGGCGAGAAAATCCAACGGCCCCTATAGTATAATTGAACCTAAAATTCTTCATTTAAAAACACGAATTAAAAGAAAAATTGGCTTATTTATTCAATCACAATAAAACCCGTTGTCATAAATTAAAAAAATTCAAATCTATAAGAAAATAACTTCAAAGACGTCTATAGACTTACTGGCGCCTTTAAAGACATTTGGTGACAAATTGTCTGTCTTCTGCCTTAAGAAAATGTCCCATCAAAAATTTAACACATAGATGTAAAAATCTGAGTACTTCAAATGTTCTCCTTTCTCCCTGTCTCTCCCTCCCTCTCCCTATCTCATATACATTTACCAGATATAATTTTAAAAAATAACTCAGAGTAAACTCTGAAACATTTTTTTCTTTTCCTTTATATTGCTAAAACTAATGTTTAAAAGAAAAAAATATCAAATAATTTTGGAGCGAGGAGCGCGGAGTGCTAAAATCACCGCTCCTTAGTCCCAAATGGAGTTGCTCCCGCTCCACTCCCGCTGAATATAAAATGAGCCCTCCTCTCCTTCGCTCCATCAAAAAGGAGCGCGCTCCTGGAGCGTGCTCCTTTTTGGAGGGCTCCGTAATGCCCTGTATATATATATATATATATATACGATGTCTGTAGGTATTAAAATATTTAATAAATATTTATTTATAAATATTATTATTTATCAGCCCCCTCCAACAAAGGCCGGGCACTCTTGAGTGACTTTAATAACAAGCAGTGCAAATAGCTACATGCACAATCCGAACGCCGTTCGTAGATCACTCTAAACTGCTTAGGTAAATCTAGCCGCCGACTCGCTATTTACATTTAAATTCCTCTCTATTTACTAACTAATTGGCTATGGCCGATGGGATAAGAGTCTCGACTACGAATCAGTGGCGATTTGTGATCGGGGTTCGCGCCCACCGACCGTTGAGAATTAGTTCCTACACTGAAGATTGCGTTAGCATGAAACATCGATGTCTGTAGGTATTAAAATATTTATTTATAAATATATATATATATATATATATATATATATATATATATATATATGTCCTGTCACACAAAAGTCTGCCCAACGAATAAGGGAAGGGAGAATGCAAATCTATTTCCATAACGTTTTTCTTTTTTTTTTCTGTCTGCTTTCTATACGTTTTGTCTTTCCCTTTTTAAACATTCCATTTTTCTTACTTTAGACTTAGGTACCCCCATGTCCTGAAACACATGAGGCAGTCAAAGTGATCCATCCCATTCATAAGAATTTGAATTCGTCATACTTTTGATTGTTTTCGTAGCAAGAATATTTTACAGGGACAGGTCGCTAGTCTGAAGCCAAACCGCTAACATTTATAAAGAAGACTTAAGTGGAGAAGTCTTCGGTAGATATTTACTTCCTTTATTTTTTTTTCAAAGTTGAGCGAAAATTCCGAACACGTCTCCACACTGTTATTTGTTTTCGTTTTTTAAAAAAACTACTTTTTCCTATTTCTTTACATGAGCCTTTGATGTTTTTAACGTGCAGTCATTTTTAAAAAAATGTCTAACCACCCCTACCTCCCATAATCAAAAGAAAATTAAAAAGTAAAGTTGGATTTTTATTTCATTAGGTCATCAGAAAGGACTCGTTTCTTTTTTAACTTGCAATAGTTCAGTTCTATCCAATGGAAATAAGAAGAGCATTAGAAATACTTAGATTGGAAAGCAAATAGATTAGAAATAATTTATATATGAAAAATTAAATTACCAACATAATTTTATATAAATATTAGTGCAAACACTGGCAAAGCATAATTTTTTTATACCTGTACACTAGTTGAGTATATACATAAAGCAAAGATGTTTGTGTATGTGTCCATTTATCAGTTATTAATGGTTGATCTGAGCAAAATCACTGGCATATCTAGAATCTGCAGGTTCTTGCAATTCAGTCTGGTTTTAAATTATAAAAAGCTTCTTTTTTTTCTATTATAATTTAAAGAAAAGGCCTTTAATTTTTAGCTAAAGAGTGTATAAAACAAACTCTTAATCAGAAATAAGGTATGGCGTGCATGTAGTTGCTATGACAAATGCTTTAACAGATGCAAATTATCTGCTAATTAGCGGAATTCTAACTATTACTGATTGATCCATGGATAAATTGTTACCAAATCAAGTCAACGTTTTTTTTTTTGTCATAAAAAAAGGACAAAATTAACATTTCTTAAACTTTTCGTTTGTAGTGAGCAGTAACATTATTATTTTGTCAATTGAAACTTAATATGCTTCAAAATATTTAAAACTAAAAATTAAATCTCAAAATATTTATCCAATTATTAGAGCGATAGGAATTGTTTATATTTTTTCCCCACTAAGCTTTCTAATGTTAAAAATCGTTATATATATAAGAAAGGAAGGATGAGGGTAATCCGACGTAATGGGAAATGAAAAAGGAAAAACCAAAAGATTTTATTTTTTTTATGTATTCATCAACGTTTCGTCTTTATTTGTAAGACTTCCTCAGGATGATAATTTTAAGAAAAATGTCATGCAAGTACATAGAAATATTGGGTTGACATGATGGGTTAATGAGAAGTAGTAGCAGCCACTACTGGGAGTGCAGGACCATGGTCCTGCCACCGACTTCTCTCAGCCCGGACCTTGGTCCTGCACTCCCAGTAGTGGCTACTACTACTACTACTACTACTTATTAACCCATCATGTCAACCCAAGTCTTACAAATAAAGACGAAACGTTGATGAATAAAAAAAAAAATCAAATAAAAAAATCTTTTGGTATTCCCTTTTTCATTTCCTATATATATATATATATATATATATATATATATATTATTTTTGTTCTCCTCAAACAATGAAATGTAAGGGGCTACTGTGATATGGGCCAGATTTATAGGGAAACCTAATTGAGTATTGATTTACTCCTCTCCAGGAGTTAGGCACAAGGCCAGTTTCTATCTTACTCCCACAAGTAAGATGTGACCCAAGGTCGGGTCGGGAAAGTGGGGTTTAAAAATTGCCTGGGCAGCCCTGTCGCAATTTACCCGGTAGGAGCGCCTCAGGCAGTAAGCAATAAACTTACTCCTCCCCAAAGAGGGGAGGCGAAGCCTGGGAGGTTGGACCTCCTAGAACTGCACAGGACAGACCCATAGACCGGTGTAAATCAAGCCCCGAAGGCCAAGACAATACCAGTCTATGGGGTGCAGTATCCATCGGAACAGATACTACACTTTGATCTTAGCCAAAAGGCCAAGTGTTTATTCACATTACATTTAAATGTCTGCATGTTGGTATGGCCAGAGAAACAGGGAGGGTATTCCATATAATCGTTTTATTCATCACTGATATTTTTTAACATAACACCTGGGCAATGCTGGGTAGCATCGGTAGTTTACTAATATTTCATGAGTGATATCAAGTACTTTTCTTTATAACTTACTCCAACCCCTAACACTGGACAATTATAACAGCCTTAATATACTATAATATACTTGCTTACTGTAAAGTAAACATGTTAACTGCAAATTTTTTGGCTGATGGATTTCAAAGTTTTAATTTTATATTTTTTCAAACGCCAGGAAAAAAAATCTTGGGAGAAATTCATGCACCCTGCCATTTTCTTTTTTATTAATTCTGTATTTTATATTTTGATAATCAAATTATACAACTGGGCGTAAGTAGGTAAAAAAAAGTCAGACTTCTGGTTGTATATGTCATTTACATTGAAAATGTTAACGTGTCAGTCCTTTTAATAGTTTGGGAGGAGGGGAGTGGGGACAAACAGTTTATATTTCAGGAAGAAAAACGAAACACACTGCCCGTTTTGTGAATAAAGTTTTGGTGGTGGCTACATAATAATGATCGGAAGTTCATAAAACAATTGCAGGAATACATCTGGTAATTTGTACAAGTAAATTTGAGTCAAACAAGTTGTAATATTGGACCTATGATCTACCTCCCAACACCTACGAGGGATTTATTTAATTTTAGCTCTTCACATTTGCAGGAAATCCTCAAGACTACCCCTACTAGCAGGGATGTTTGGGGGGTATATGATCAAATTCTTATTTTGGCAGTTATCCCCGACTGTTGACATGTTGAATACCTCCACAACGGATGTTGTTCCCCTATTTCTTGTGGTCTGAGGTGGACAATTTTCTTTGGATGTATGGAAGTGAAACCTGGCCAGTGAGGGTTGAGGAAATGCATTGCATGGAGAGAAATGATATGAGAATGATATGATTGATGTGTAGTGTGGGTCGTAGACAGGTTTAGATCTGATGACCTCACAGGACGATTAAATCTGGACAGTATAGAGAGATGTGTGCAGAACAGAAGACTTTGATGGTATAGCCACATTGAACGAATCGATGAGAGTTATTGAGTTAGTAAATGTAGAACAGTCGAGGTAGCAGGATCAGTTCACAGAGAAAAGTCAAGGAAGATATGGGGGGGGGGGATAATGATAGGCTTTTCTAAAAGCTGTCCATCATATGCCAACATGTAACACATTAAACCAAATATGATGATGATACTTTTCTCAGACAGATTGCTAAAACATATCCATGTTTGAAGGAGACGACTATTTAATCTTTAAAAACACATCAATCCATTTTACTTAACGATAAAATCCATCCTGGCTATCATCGAAGGTGGCTACGAGAGATCTAAAGCCTCTATCTGGCAAGATCTCACATTACATTCTTAAAGTGCAACTTAAATTCAACTCCAAAATCCTTCTATATCACATGATCAAATTAACCAATCAGGTGATAGGTGAACCTTGTCAATCATACCCAAATAACATTTAAGCATTTGACAAATAACACTTAACTTCAAAAGCATATTACCGCTATATAACATAGGGAGAGGTGAGGGATACCAATAAAAAATTTAGATATCGAATATATTTATTTAAAGAAAAAAAAAAGTGTATTTCAGTAAGTCCCTATTTACCTGCCTGTGCATGAAGGTAAAGTTTTTTTGTCTTCATCAAGATTTAGACGTTGTGGGATGACGTCATAATGGACATAATATTGGCTTGGATGATAACTAGGAACATATGCTGGAACATCCCAACGGTCATAAAATATTAAAAAATGACAATTGTCGTTCAGAAAAACATTTTGGAAAAATTATTATATAACTAGACTATCCGCTGATCAAAAATGGAGAGAAATGTTACATTTTTCAAACCGAATCAAGTAAGTCTTGATAAAATAAGCAACATCTTTATATTACAATAAAATCGTTTACATTCGAGCAATGAACTAGGTGCATCAAATTTTTTTTTTTCTTTCTTTCGAATAATGTTTTTGAAATGTACTCCTGGGTGTGATTGAAGAGAAAATTAAAATGTACTGCCCGGGACAGAGATTGAACTCACAGACTTCAAGTTACAAGGTTTGTGTTTACTACACCTCTCATCATTGTCACATGGATAGACGAAAAAATGCATGTGCGCACATACACGCACATCATTACTTAACTAGCTGTATCTATCAGGCATTGCCGGAAGTCTTTACTTTCAATTTTGTTCTGCTCATTGACTTTTCGTGTATGGAAATATTTACATTTTTGGAAAAATAGTTCAATGAAGGAATATATTTTATAAAAAAAATCTGTTTTGCAATAAAATACTTTAAATTTTTTTTAATAAGATTTTTTTTTAATAAGATTTTCGGCAATAGTGCATTATAGTTAACAAAAAGGGGATGAAAAGTTTTTTACAAGAATTAACTTTTACCAAATGCGAGAGAGAGAATTCAATCTATCGACTTGCATAGGTTTTCAGTTTTGAAACTTAAGCGTTCATTTTTTCAGATTTTGTATTGTTGCTTCGGAGGCTTTAAAAGAAATAGATTCAAGATGGTGCGACCACGTGAATTTTCACATCAAAAAAATATGGCGCAATCTTGAATCCGTATTTTTACAAGCCTCAGAGGCAACAATACAAAACCTGAAAAAACAAACACTTAAAAAAAGTATAAAAACTGAAAAGCTATGCAATTCTATCTCTCTTGCATTTGGTAAAAGTCATTTGTTGTAAATTTGTTTTGTTCACAACTTTTTTGTTAATTATAATGCACGTTTGCCGGATTTTGAAAGTTAAATGTAATTATTAATTGAACCAAAGTGTGATAAAACTAACTGAAATTGAGAGAAAAGTAAAGCAAAAAAAACCCAACAACTTTGGTTTGGAAATGGTAGCCGATTTATGATTCAGAAAAGACGATAAGTCCAAATGAAAAACAAAACTCATAGATATAGAGCGTCAGAGTGAGAAGTGATTAAATGACGTATGCAAGAAGGAAGGGGGGGCTACATACTTTTCGTCCGGTGTGCAAGTAAAGAGGAGGTGAAGCCTCTTTCTTATGTAGTAACTTGCATAGTTTTAACTTTTACTTCACTTCATTTTACTAGGTTTTCCAATTATGTAGAAGATTATATACATTTCCTTTGTGATAAGGCCTTTAAACTTCAGTTAAATTTTTAAGTAAATAAAAACTTAGTTAATTGCATCAGAGGACAATATGTTTTTTGCATCAACCCATAAGAAAAAATACATTACAAAAAATGAGAATTTTTTTTTGTTTGTTTTAAGGATATTGCCATTGTAAGAATTAGAAAAAGTTTATTTTTAAATGTCCAAACTTTACGCCACCTCACTGTTAAGTTGAAAAAAGTACTGAAGAGACATTAACAGAAATAAAATTTATGTAAGCTAACGTCGTCTCCCGCAAAAAGTATTTCCGGATATGTGTGTAAGAAAAAGAAAAAATTACAATTTTTTGGTTGATAACAAAATCCGTATCTTTTTTTTTTCTTTACAAAAAGGTTTATAGTCGTGTGGAAACAAAAAAAATCTTTTTTTTTAAACCAGAAGTGAAAAAAAAAATATATATATAGATAAATGGAATATTTTTAAAAAATTAACTTATTTTGAAATATGATTTTAAAAAATGCAATAGCATACATTTTAGTTTATGCTATTCATGATTTTCAATATTCGATTAATAAATAATAATAAAAAAAATAATTCAGTGTCATGTGATTGTGAGAAAAACATAAAATTATCGCACAATTTTATTAATAAGATGATAAAGTTTTAGAAACCTACTAAAAATATTTTCAAATCAAGCAATAATTTTAAAAAATCCGAGAACTAAAATTAAAGATTATTCAACATGTTTAGTGATGAAATGTTATTTCAAACTTAAACGTGACAGACCAACAAAAATGCTACTTTAAACTTAAGCGTGTTAGACTAACTGACGGACCTACCTCTGATAGAGATGCAAGGACACAGCTAAAATACAAAAGCTTAAAAAAAAAGATGCAAGCTGTGACAAAGCGATTACAAAACTATGTGACCTTTTCACATCTTTAAAAAGGTCAGGGATAATTCTTATAGTGAAACAGAACAATGATAAAACAACATATGATAACATCACAGTTTAAAAAGGGGGACAAGAGAAAATTATGTTGGGTGTTATAGCATGCCAATTCTTGTTGGGTCATTTTATGCTGGAACTAAATCTATACATATACAGCAAAGTTGTGTAGCGCGGCATCACAGTTAAATGATTGATTTACGCACCAAACTAACCGCATCATCTTCGATCCGATGTCAGAAGTTCTTGGACCCTTTTTAAAACTCATTATTCAAAATTAAAAGTACATAAAAACAACATTAGAAACAAATGTTCCGACATTTTTAGCATTCTCTTTTATATGACTGAACTACTTTCCATGTCAGATCATTGTATGTATTTGATGCATCGTTTACTTTGAAGAGAAAACATTTATCTTTTTTAAATGGATAAAAAATATTTGATAAATGTCCACTGATCTATTTTTACTTTAATAAGATTTTTTTTCAATTTTATATTTATGTTACTTTATTTCAGACAACCAGACTATTTTAGATCTAAAAATCCCTACACCAAATTCATTTAAGTAGGTTCAAAAGACAAAATATTTCCGTTAGATCAGTAGTCGAGTGGATAGTGTTCGCCTTCAGTTCCAATATTTTATGTCATTATAGGTTTGGATCTCACACTAGACAATTATTTTCTTTTTTCTATAGCGCTCCACTTATTTCCTAGCAAATATTGATCATTATCATCATCAACCTGAATAATTCTTCGTTTTTTTTTTAAACAAATGAAAAATACTTAACTGTTCTTAACTTCTAATCTTGGCTATAAAATTCAATAAAAGTTGAGAAAATCCGGCATAGACGGGTACTTCAGCTAATATATATATATATATATGTGCGTGTGTGTGATTTATTGAAGGTTTACCAAAGCATTCCATTCAGGCGGTTATACATCACCACAAAAGACTGTTTATTTCAAAGTATTATTTATTAACAATATACATTAAACTAAAGATGTTTCTTCCTACACGTGTTTCACTACCAAGCAGGTCGTTGCTTGGCAGATCATCAGGGAAATTAAGCACTTGGATTAATAGTTTCAGCAACTGATCTATATATATATATATACCAGCAGAATACCAATCCCATGACAGGTATTCTGATAGTTATAAAATTAATTCATCAAACAGAATAGTTTTGCATCATTTATGTCCCCTGTATGTCGATTAAAATCAAGCTATATATTCTACTAAACCGTAGTACACTTTTAATGAAATTTAATTATACTATTTTGATTCTAGAAAAAAATCTAAAAATTTAGGCCTTAAGCTTAAGAAATTGAAATTCAGGAAATCTTATTTAATTGATGTTAGATCAAATGCAAATAGAAACCATTTGAATTTTCAAATCGAAGGCTGTACCCGTCCACATTATACCCCTTAACAACCCATTAAAATACTCCAAAGAAATTCAAATTTGGGAAATATTTATTAATTGATGCCTTATAGTTATGGTTAAAATTTCATCAAAATTGTGAAGGACTTCCAACTCTCCTTTACATAAAACTAAATCAAACTAAATATAGCCTACATTACCCATCCTTATGCCAAGCAGCTGTGTTCAAAAATTCATGATCAGTTAATTAGTTTTCCAGTCTGCCCAACACAAATATATAAACATGGTCATTTTGAACTATTTTAACCTCCTGTGGTACAAATCAAGTTTCCCCCAAATTTTTCGTAGTCAAAACCCCACAAAAAAGTTTAATGAACTTTTTTGTGACAAAATCAGAAGAATGACGAACCATGACAAAAACGCAATTTCTGATTAACAAAGGAAAAAAACAACAAAAAAAAGAACTGTAAAATAGGGGTCTCAGATCTTTCAAATGTGTGTGAAAAATGCAAGTGTAATATATTTCAGAGTTGTAAGTTATAGAAGATAGAATACTTTTTTATTTTTTTTTAAGTTGATTACCTTGATTGACGATCAGTTGATCATGAGCATGTGTGAAAATATTCTTATTTCTAAGAATTCATGTTCAGCTGAGTAATTTTGGATTAAGCGTGCCATCACAAAGTTAGTAATCCTATCGCTGCCTAAGCATTCAATACCGTTAGCAAAAAAATAGTAATTTTAGATTAATCAATTTGGTTTTTGTTTTATGGCACACTAACGACTTTTGGGTCAAAATAACTTGTCAATGATTAATTGCATATTATTTATCAAACACGTCATAGCTGAGGGAGGGAACTGGATTCATACCTTTTTTGTATGTGTGTGTAATTGGACACAACCATGGCCATCCCTACTACAGGCCAGGCAATCGTGCAACTGGGGTCTTTTACTGGGGGCCATGTGAATTTTCTTAAATATTCGATATAGAAGTTGCAAACAAAGGTAAAATTCCTCTGTGAGATTAGTTTGATGTTTTTATGTGTTTTACATACCAAATAATAAGAACCACAATGAGCTAATTGATAAATTTGACAATTGACAAATTCCTATAAATTAAGAGAGGTAATTTTGAATAAACAAAGGCAAATGCATATTTCAATGAAGAATTTTTATTTCAATGTTGGATTTTTTTTTTTAGAGATTTTGTACTTATATCAAAAGATCATTACTTGTATATTGTGGTTAAAAAGAAAAAAAGGATCCACACCAGTTGATATAGTTTGCAACTTCTATATCGAATATTTAAGAAAATTCACATGGCCCCCAGTAAAAGACCCCAGTTGCACGATTGCCTGGCCTGTAGTAGGGATGGCCATGGACACAACAGGATTCAAACTTGGCATGACCGTTGCAGGGTCCCATAAAATGCGTTCCCTTGACCAAATACATCAGCCATCATCAGATACAAAATGATGACATTTCCCCCCCCTCTCTTTATGTTTAAATCATGTTGAAAGACTCGTTCTTGTCAGATCACTGAAGTTAAGCAATGTTGAGCCTGGTTAGTACTTAGATGGGTGACCATTTTAGAATACCAAGTGCTGTAAGCAAAACAGGTGTGTAGAAATGGGCACCAATCTTCCTGGGTAGTATAACTAGTGACAAACTACAGTCCTGTTACAGAGGTGGTTCAAGCCATCCATTCTTCTATAACATCGTGGTTACGCACCACTCCTATGAGCCTTTAAGCTTAAAAAAGGAGCTTTACTTTTTTTTTAGCACCACCACTTAATTATTTTGAATAATTGTTCACCTTTTAACAAGAACATTTGTTGCAAATAAAATAATTTGTAAAAGAAATCCATTGTTTTTATTGAACTTTAACTTTTTCATAAAATGTTATTCATATATTTACAGATGTGCGACTCATGTTGGCTTTGTTGATGAAGAACAATAACAGATTGCGGTTGAGGGTTCAAATCTCATTGTCAGAAACAGTTCAGTTGACATTTTTTTTTTTAATGTGTCACTGCTTATTGTTCATAGGTCACTCGAGGATAAGGGTTAATTAGATTGTCAGTTTGTGATGAACAAAACCTTGACGATTGGGTGAAGTGGTCATAATTTGATTATTTAGGCAGAGAGATCAACAAAAATTATTAATATTGAACTTGAAAACGAGTAGTTGTAGTCTGCTGGGCTTGTGGTGTTGTATTCCACAGGTGGGAATTTCCTGGAAAGAAACTATGTTCATGGAAGTTCCATTTAGTTTTAGAGGAAGAAAGGAAAATTATTTACAGTGGTTGTAGCTAGACAAGTTTTTGCTGTAAATGTTTTACAAGAGGGAACCAGAGATTGGAGCTCAGTCAAGCACCTACCATGAAAATAATGATAGAGTAGAGAAAGACTAGCAATGTCTCTTCTGTGAGAAAGGGGCTGTAGGGAAGAGAAGAGGAGATGAGATTCCCCACTAAATTTCTAAGTCGATTTTGCACTCTGTCAAGGCAAAAAAAAAAAGTGCTCTGAGCGGCACCTTCCCAGATGTGACAACAGCACTCCATCTTAAGACGTATCTGACTCTTATACAAGGAGAGGATTGCAACACACATTTTAAATATACTTGAAAAAATGTATGGATTAAAATCCAATTTTTTTTTCTTTTTAATAAAACAAGTGGATATTTTGTTTAAATTGTCAACAATAAAATAAAGGGATTTATTATTTGGCTGGATGCATACAATGCCCCCCCCCCTTTTATTCTTTAAAATACTATCGAATGACAAAAATATTAAAACATTACTTGTTCAATTTTTAATTTTGTGGAAATTCCACAGTATTTTCTACATCAATCTGTATAACTTACTGTTAATAATATTCCTTTTGAAATAATTGTCTGTCAAGGTTAATACTATAAAAAAAAAATTTACCCTTTCCGTCAGCTAAATATTCTTCAAATACATAAAACGAATGTCACTTTTTTTAAAATGTACTTATTTAAAATTGTACAGTTTTTGAGTTGACAATATGACAATTTGATTTTGTAAAAATTCATTTTAAAATAGGTAAAGTCGAACTTTTTACCTTAGCGACATCAAATTAATCACCACTTTGATGATCAGATGATCTCATATTTTTTGTTCAAATATGGGTGAAAGGTGATAATGTACATACGGAGATTAAATGCCGTAGCATATTATTATATAGATTATAGTAGGTATCACAAACCAGCCCATGCAAAAATAGGTAAATATAGTGAAATTCCCTTCAATTTCAACATAACTCATTTATTTTGGGGTTATTTTGATAGTTTGTATTTTTTTTCAGGTTAGGTTATTTTCAGTGAAGCGCAATTTATTTATTTAAAAAATTTTTTTTTTTTTTAATGTTTATGAGTTTTAATTTAATACACCCAATATTGTGTGTATGCATATAAAAACAGTCCTATCTTAAAGAAAAAGGAGCACTCATCAATACAGTGCGCCATATATAGGATTTTAGGCTGTTCTTCAAAATAAATCAAAGTTGAAAACTTTAGTAAATTAATTTTTTCCCTATTATCAAATTGTGTTTCCATCTGTTTTTTTACATGGTTTCTATCTGAATTTTTTTAATTCATTTACTATTAAAAGAATAATCTAGCTTGATCTCAACTGTGCTATGAATCATATTATGAAGATTCAATACATTAACTGCTGAAATAAATTTTATATGAACAAAGTTGTGCCTCCGTGTAATTTTTGTATTTTTTTTTTTTTAAGAGGTTATGGGATTTTGCCCAATGTTTATACTCGCTTGATCTTATAATTATTGCTTCAATTATGATTAATTTTCTTTTACCACAAGATGACATTTGTAAGGATTTTTCATTTGTTCAAAGCTTGCACTTTTAGTTATACACTGATAATTGGCTTCTCGACCAATAGCACACAAGATGGCAAATTTTCTAATTTCCAACAAACTGAACGGTCATAATTCGGTGGCGAATTGTACAACCAAAAAATAAATTTGGTGTCATCGTTTGTTTTGCAAAGATCTATGTACAAACATTAAAAGTTTTTAGATATAAAAAAAAATAAAATTTTGGTTTGTGAACCCTAATTATGAAGCTGGGTGGGCACATCTAAAAACACTTTTATAATTAATTGTAAGAAACCCACAAAGCTTCTTATAAAGATGCAGGGGCGAATTTAACAAAGCAAAAAAAAAAAAAAAAAAAAAAAGACTGATTCACAGAAATCAATAATGGCTGAATGATCCGCCCCCCTCCCCATCGTTGGAAGAAATCAGTGTTCGTCAGGGTATGAAGTGAAGAAATTGTCAACCACACCTTAGAAGAACTAGTATCTATATATATACAGAGAGAGAAAGGGAAGTGTATTTTGTTCGTTTTTAAAAGGGAAAGGGAAAAGGAGGTGGGATTTATCATTTAGAGAAAACAATTGTATGAAGATAAAATAATTTGAATATCACTAAAAATGGTAGGTGTGAACACCGTAACAGATGTGACCCACACAAAGGATTGGATGAATCAATGAGAAGATGAATCTACCAACATTTATTCTGTTATTAAAAAAGAGTCTCAAAAATAAAATAACTATAAAAAGGCGGATATGAATCCCATGGTCGTAGGCGCATTGATGACAATCAACACATGGAAACTTATACACGATATATATAATGGAAATAAACATCACTTGCAGAACACAGCTCAGATGCTTAGAAAAGTTGAATGGTGTCAACTCAGTTCACTGGTTGTGTGCAGCTGGCATTCGCATGCCACCTTCAGACGGCCGTTGTAACAAGAGAGAGAATTTATAAATCATAGTAGTAAAATAATCTAAGTGTCAACGTGAATATTCTGGTCATTTTGGTGTTTTTTTTATTTTTGTTTTTTTTAATTACTCCAGGGAGAAACCATAGAGACCTACAAATTTCTAATATTATAACAAGTGCTGTGGCTGTTTCAATATCCATAGCTATAAACAGCTATTCCCTTACCTGTAACACTACGGGAGTTAATTCAATAAGTGAATGTTAGCATCAATCAGCAGCAGCTGACTGAAGTATTATTTGTAAACAAGACAACTGCTTTTTTCCAAGTGACGTTAAGTATAGAAGTTGTAGGTAAGTTGAGAAGCAACGAAAAACGTATACCGCTATTTTTTATGTCATGGGGCAGTAGTTATTTTATATCAATATAATAAAAGTGAACGTACGTCGTGTCCGGCTCACTTCAATAATCATGTATGCAAATTTAATTTCACGAGCAAAGAAGGTGAGGCTTAATCTCAATATCTGATAAGGAAAGAATTTTTTTCACTTTTAATATAGACACAAAAATTTCCCTTATTATTAATACAGAACAAAGGGTGAGTTTTGTCTGCTTTTTCTTATCGGTTAGTTTCGTTTCAATGATTTCAAGTAATGAATAATTAAATTGGGAAGCAATAGTGAGCGGGCAAAGCCTGCTAGTTAGTTAAGTGACATTTTCCCTCCATTTTGTGTTTGATAAGATCAAACAAAAAGAGTTTAATGCAATTTATGCAGGTTTTCAAAGTTAAGTTTTTGTCTACAAAAAAAAAACATATCAATAGAAAAATAGTTTCAATATGATAAAAAGTGTTTCTTTTTTTCTTCGAGTCAACCGAACTTCTAAACTTTCTCCCAATGTAATCTTCCCCAAAATCAAAACTTGATAAAAATTTTTTTTAAAAGTGATGACCTCAGCATGTCCGTCGTTAATATCAAGTTGCTATAATTAGAATATAATCAACTCTGTAGTAATTTGAGGTAGAATGTGCATGAGGGGGATGGGGTGCGGCAGTAGATTCAAGCAATCACACAATGTCTATAATTGGTAGAAGTTGTTGCAATTTCAATTAGAAATGCCATCATTTGTCATCTGTAACCATAAAATGATTCCATTACCAAAGAATTAAATTGATTTGGATAAAGACAAATATGTATGCAAACAGAAATATTCACATTTCCATAAATTAAAACAGGATTTTCTTTTAAAATAATTTTGTAAAGATAGATGTGTCTCATTTATTTACAAGAATACCATTCGACTCAGATTATATAGAAAACCATTTTTTGTTTTACCTTCGCGACATCAGATTAGAAACAATGCTTATTGATATAAAATCAAAAAGAATTAACACTAGCAGGACCCCATGGTGCTTTCTACATCAATCTCTATAATTTACTGTTAATAATTATATTCCTTTTGAAATAATGTCCGTCAGGGTCAATACTCTTAAAAAAAATTTTTTTTTACATGACTCTTCTTCTGTAAAAATAATTGTCAGCTAAACATTCTTCAAATCAATAAAACGAAAGTCACTTTTTGCAAAATTAAAATTCTATCGTTTTAGTTGACAGGACGACATAATTCGATTTTTTTTAAAAATGGAAATCGCTCCAGACAAGGCATGAAGCCACTTGATGTAAGGAGCTAAAAAAAAAAATACTTCATGGTCAAAATCCAGCCAACGATAAGTGTTATATAGATAGATAGATAGATAGATTCTGACCCAGAAAACAGCACTTCTTCCTCCTTTGTCAGAAACATTGCTCATGAAATGTGAGGACTAAAGGACAAAGTAAGAGAAGCAAGAGTTACGAGGCTGCCGAAAGTAAACCCAAGGTCCAAGGATTTGGGAATAATTCATTTTAAAATGGATAAAGTCAGAATATTTTACCTTGGCGACATCAGATTAATCATCATCTTTACTGATCAGTCGATCTCATGTTTTTTAATGCGTGTGAAAGATGACAACGTATGTACAAACATTAAAGGCCTTAATGTATTATTAGATAGATAAGACTGATAAAATACTGTAAGAGAAAGTTAAACTACAAAGGTTAGAAAAGAATCCGTATGGAACCAAAAAATACAAAGTATTGTAGGATTTTTTTCTAGATTTAATAGTAAAACAAAAAATAAACCAATTTATTACAATTCTAGTAGAATAAAAACACAAGTCACATATTTACATTTGCTTAAAAAGTTATTTGTAAAAAAGTTTTTCAAAACTTGGAAAATAAAAATAAAATACAATTTTTACAACTATCAATTTATTCATATTTGGACAAATAAGCTGAATCATATTTTTGTAAATTTCCAGCTACTTTGGGTTTTGGAGTAACAATTATCAACATTAAAAATGTTGGTATTATTCTAAATTAACACCCTCTTAAAAATGAGATACTATTTTTTTAAGACAACCAAAACTTGCCGGAAAGAAAAAATATATAAAAAATTATTTTAGAATTTAGAGTGTGGATTACGTTTTGCATATAAATTTAACATAAAATTATCCCATTCCCGGGTCATTCTAGCATTTTAGGACCGTTAATCAAATTTTTTTTTCTGCAGAAAATATATATCGTGTGAGGTTTTTTTTTGCTTTTGCTTGGGGGGGGGGGGGGGGTCGCTACTTTTTCAAGGCGATTAGATGTAGTTTTACAACCTTGCCACTCGGACTTAGGGTTAGTGGTAAAAAAATTTGGTTAACTGCCATAAAAGACTAGAATGTCCCAGAAATGAGGGGGGGATCATTTTACATTGAATTTATATACGAAACTCTAAAGTTTAAAATAATTGTTTCTTTTCTTCTCTCTGCCAAGTTTTTCAAGGTGTTCACATGTAATCACCTAAAATAAAAATAAAGATAAAATTAAAAAAAAAAGAATC
Organism: Sepiola atlantica; assembly: GCA_963556195.1. Taxonomy (NCBI): domain Eukaryota; kingdom Metazoa; phylum Mollusca; class Cephalopoda; order Sepiida; family Sepiolidae; genus Sepiola; species Sepiola atlantica. Next base: position 51,648,450 of record OY744525.1, on the reverse strand, counting down.
ATTTATATTCAGCAGAGGGTGTTAATCCTACAAATTTACCAAAACTTTTAAAAATAGTAATAGTTTGTTTTATGGCATATCAACCCTTTTCAGATCATTTTGCTGAAAGTGTTTATGTTTCAAATTCTCAATATTGTAAAATATTATTTGTTTTAACAAGTTATTCATGATGTAAATGTATACATTTCACATAGGACAGGTTCTATCTCAACCCTAACCAGAGATAGTATTGACACGTACTAACACTTCAGGTCAGAGTGAACTTGAGAGTAATAGTAACTTGAGGGTAACCCAACACTCCAAAGCTCCCAAATTAGGGTCTCACCACTGAATGCACTTTAAGGTCATACTCAAGACAGTTTACGATCATTAAAAATAATATCAGTGTTATCAAGATTTACATATTTTTCACCCTTCCCTCCAGTGTGTGTGTGGAGGGCAGTACAAAAAACTCTTTTTCCTAAACAATTTTAATGTTTCAACTAAAAAAGTCAGAATTCAGAGAAAGACAGTGCTTATGTGGGAGAGGGAGAGACAGGAAGTCATTCTTTGATGAAACAAAAGGCAGCTAACTCCCCTACCCACTTCATGAATCGTTCGAAGTCTTAGCCTTCATGGCAAATTAACATTTTCAATTTTCAGAGAAAACTCTCATAGGAGGAAAAAGGCAAGACTAGATGAAGAGAGAAAGGGAGATAAAACAGGATAAGAGAAAGAAAGAGAGAGGAAAAAAGAGAAAGAAAATCCAGTCAAATAGAAAAAAATAAAAAATGCTCATCATTTTAGCAGAAATCAGCTTCGTATTATTTTTAAAAAAATAAAAAAAGCGGAATCCGACCAAAAAGCTAGTTATTGCAATATTATTGTAGTAGTAACGATTGGCATTTGCTCATTAAAAACATGAGGATTATATAAAAGAAAGGTTTGATTTGATTAAATAACTTCTTTATGGAACAAAACAACCATTACCAGTTTGATAGCATTCTTTACGCTGTTATACAAGAACAAATATAACAGTGATAAAAACAATTTCTATTTAGATGAAAAAATTGGATACACGCACAAGTATCTGGAGGGTGGGGGGTCTTTAGATAATCCTTAGTAACTACGATTCTAAGTTTGTTATACAGACTTGTTATTATGTAGAAAAGTAATCTTTCAAATTTTAGTGAGAGCTAACAAGTAGTTTGTTTGTTTGTTTTTTTTTTAGTTTAAAAAAAAAAAAAATTTTTGATTCAAGACTAGCTGTACTTATCCGGCGTTGCCTGGGATGCAATGAAGTTAGTTTAGTTGTTTTTTTAAATAAGTAAAACAACCTGAGGAGCGTCATATGCCAACAAAATACAAGACTGTACAAGGTTAAGCTTCATGCAAAAGAGACTGTTTGCACCCTCATTGTATATGGAGAAAGAAAAATTATAAGAACGTTAAAAATGGTTCCTGAAGAAGTCTAAAAGTTATTTTAAGAGATTGAAGATGAAGAAAAAGATAAATAAATTCTTTTAAAATTAAGCCAACAACTAATCAAACCTTTGTAGCCATTTCTTTCTTACTTTACTTAGCGGCCCTATGAGACACCCCCAATGTATGTTATTTAATTTTCTTTTTCCAAATTATTATATCGATTGAACACCAAATCGGATTAATTTGTTTTCTTTCTATTATTTCACTTTATGGTACATAAATAGTGTTGCCAAGGTCTAGTTAGCCAATCAGCAATCTGTATTTTTTATTGCTTTGTATACGGTTTAAGTTATATTTAAAAAATAAATAAATAAAATGATTTACGCAACCATTAAATATGATAACAATTATCAGATAAAAATATTTTTTACAAAATGGCACTTTATTAACCCCAATACTAACTCTAAGTCCAGGGTGGCAGTCGAGAAAAAGCATGCCTCTCATTAATCCCAACACCGGGTAAAATCGTACAGTAGTATGAGGGAGAAAAAAAACTAGTTAAATTTTACCATTTGCCCCAATCTATATAAAGTTAAGAATATTTATATATTCGTATATACAGGATTCACTTCTAAAGTCATTAACCAATCATTATTAATCTTGGAACACAGTTGCTACACTTAAAGGGTTCTATATTTAGTTTTATTCAAAAAGGGGTGGAAGCCTTACGTGAAAATTCAGATTCCCCCGATTTTTGTGAAATTTTAACAATAGGTATTAGATATCAATTAATAAATATTCTCTAAATTTCAGTTTTCTTTTGTGTAGTTTAAAGAGTTTTTAGGAAGAATAATATGGGCACAATCTCCCATTTGAAAATTCAAATATTTCAGATTTGCATTGAATTTGATCCATAATCTGAATTTCAATTTCTTCTTAAGACCCCTGAAGATTAAGCCGCAAATTTTAGACATTTTCTAGAATTAAAATCATGTGATGGATTTTGATCAAAAGTGGACTAAAAATTCTAGACATAAGATTTAGTATCATTTGTTGATTTTAATCTTTGTAAAAGGAAAGAAAAGTTGTACAAAACTGTTTTGTTTAGGAAATTAATTTTACCTGCCCTGGGACTGGTATTCTTCTAGTTATAATTATACTTTAGTATAAAATGATTAGAGTTCTTAAACACATAGCGTAGGACAGAATGAGTAACAATTCTTTTTGTATTTCCAAATTAATTTTTTTTTTTCAAAACTATTAGTATATTTTAGATTTTTTTCTTTCTCATATTGGCATACCCTCCCTGTATTTATTCAGCAGGAAAAAAAAAATTCAGAATCTTTAAAGAAAAAACACTAAGTCCGAGTTGGCAATACAAAAATAAAATTAAAAATCTAAAATACTAGTACTTCTGAAAATATAAGAAATGCCGACCATTTGTGAAAAACAAAAAATCGTTACCCATTCTTTTCTACGCTGTTGGCCAGGACTGGGTTATCAATAACACTTTCTAATCAAAAAGTGTGATAATTTTGAAGTATATTTATATAGTAAAGTGAACCCCATTCTAAAATATACATTTTTTTTTTTTACTCTTGTTCACCTCAAACACGGTACATTGCCACTTGGACATAAGGGGCTACTATTAGAGACCATGCCTACATGGACACTAAGTAGGAAGTTGAGCAGTGAGATGTCTGTTCGCATTACATTTAAATTTCTGCATATTAGTACAGTCAAGGAAGCAAGAAACAGGGAGGGAATTCCATAAGTTAGCAGTTTGAGGGAAGAAACTATTAGAATAGAAAGCTTTCCGGCATCATTTGGGGACCTCTACAGTGAAGGGGTAGGATTTCGCTGCTTGCCGTTTTAGCCGGGAGCATTTACATCAAGGGAGCACAAGTTCGTCAGAGCACATTCTATTAAAGTACTTGTAAAACAAGCACAGGGATGCAACATTGTGGCGATGGGACAGGGGTTGGAGCTTGGTTGACAGTGCTGGACCTATTAGATTGGAGACTTTCTTTTGAACCCTAATAGAGAGAGACCAGTGGTAGATGCACCAGCCCAGATGTGGCAACAATACTTCATGCATAGACGAATGGTGGCTTTGTAGAGATATAGGACACTGGTAGGTTTGAGAAGTTTTCTAGTATAGTAAAGGGAGCCCACCTTCTTTGCGGCAGTCTTAGCAATGTCTATGTATTTGTTCTAATTCATGTTGCCTGTGAATGTCAGGCTGACGAGTTTGAATGATGAATTCTAAGGCAGAGTGTTATTAGCCATGGCAATCGTTGGTTGAGAAGGTTTCTTGTAATTGTTAAAGGATTTGTCTTAGTAGCATTAAATGTCACCATCCATTTTTCAGATATTTCCAGATGTTGACATGTAATCACAGAAAATAAATAGAATCTAATTTTTTTCATTTTTCTATTGACAGCAGAGAGGGGGGGGGGGCAAAGTTTTTAAAAATCTTTTAAACAAATTTTTTTGTTTCTCAAAATAAAGAATTTTTTTTTAAATGGAAATCGCTCCAGACAAGGCATGAAGCCACTTGATGTAAGGAGCTAAAAAAAAAACAACAAAAAAAAAACTACTACTTCAAGGTCAAAAACTAGCCGACGATAAGTGTTAGATGGATAGATTTCGACCCAGAAAACAGCAATTCTTCCTTCTTTGTCAGAAACATCGCTCATGGAAAGTGAGGACTAAAGCACAAAATAAGGGGAGTGAAAGTTACGAGGCTGCTGAAAGTAAACCGAAGGTCCACTTTCTACTCTCCTTATATATAGACATTATATAGAGGATAATTGTGGTTCATCATCATAATACTCTATTTAACGTCTATTTTACATGCCAGCATGTGTTGGATGGATTCAAGAAATTGACTTTCTCTGGCCAGGTCTTTATTTATCCCTCTTTCTCTGAAGTCCATTTTATCACTTCCTCCCATGTTTTCCTTTGCCTTCCCCTGTGAAACAGACCTGCTACCTTAACTGTTCTACATCTACTAAGCCAAGAATTCTCATCCATTCTTTCAATGTGGCCATACTATTAACGTTTTCTGTTCTGCACACATCTGCCTCTAAGGTCATCGGAACTAAAACTGTCTTTTAAGACTCACATCACACATTTATCGTATCATTGTCATATCATTTCTCTCCATGCAACACATATCCTCAACTCTCAGTGGCCAGGTTTCACTTCTATACATCTTTACACTGCGTACACATGCCCAATACTCTTCCCTTGGTCAACAGTGATAATGCTCTGCTGGTTAGTAAAGACATAAGCTCTCTGAACTTACTTCATCCACTCCTAACTCTTGCAATCAGACTAGAACCTGCTCCATCCTCTACTCCAATGGTATCACCAAGGTAACAAAACTTTGACAACTTTAATAGCTTCGCCACCTAAATATACTTTGTCCACATCAAAGTTCTCATCCATTTCAATTGTCGTACACTTCTTGCATATAAACTGGTTATCCTCTCAATCTACCAGTAATTCTACTGCACTTCTTGTGTACCTAATGCTTACAAGCACCACAAAAGATTGAATTGTACCCAACTCCCTTTCCACAAAATGAGCAGGGAAACTTTCTTCTTTTGGGGAGATTTTCAACACCACAACCACTGATCATTACTTTGGTCTTGGTAACATTCACTTTCAGATCTTTAACTTAAGTAAACCTTCCATTATTTCACAGCAAGCACTAAATCATCAGCATAAAGCATCATTTCCAGACAACCCATACAAAACTCCCTGGACAATGCTTCTAAGACACAAATGAAGAGCAACAGAATCAGTACAGAACCCCAATATACTCTTAGTCCTACTTTAACATTGGAGCTGTCATCAAATGTGCTGTTAATTCTAAAACGACTTTGAGCATTTCTGTACATTGTTTGAACAACCTTCAACGACCACTGATTTGCCCCTAATTTACACAAAGCCCAGCAGACAACCTTTCTTGGCACTCTGTCAAAAGCTTTTTCTAGATCCACAAAAGCAAAATACAGGTTGTCCATCTTATAAAGGTACTCTCTTCCATTTAAGGAGAGTAGAAAGTTGACCTTGCGTTTACTTTCGGCAGCCTCGTAACTCTTGCTTCCCTTATACTGTCCTTTAGTCCTCACATTCCATGAGCGATCTTTCTGACAAAGAAGGAAGAATTGCTGTTTTCTGGGTCGAAATCTATCCATCTAACACTTATTGTTGGCTAGTTTTTGACCTTGAAGTGGTATTTTGTTTAGCTCCTTACATCAAGTGGCTTTATGTATTATCTGGAGCGATCTCTATAAAAAGAAGAAAACAAAAATTTGTCTCAGGATAAATATAGCATCAGTGGAACTTTGCCTAAACTGCATTTCATCTATGCTTATCTGATTTCTTATTTGCTGCTAAATTATTCTCTCAATCACTTTCAGAACCTGATCCATCAACTCTAAGCCTCTGTAATTACCTTTATCAAGTGCTTCTCCTATACCCTTGTAACAATTCACAATTGCACTAAGTTCTCAGTCTTTCGAGATGATCTCTTTTATGATCGGATTTGTCAAGTTCATGGCCATCTCACAGCTTCCAAGACAATTTCTTTGTCAATTCTTATGGATGCTTCTGCAACTTCTAGTTGTCAGCTGCAATTTGATTTTGGCGGTGGCATTAGTTTTTGAAGGGAGATGTGTGTGTGTGGGGGGGGGCGTCTTCTCACATACAACACCTGCCATTCTCAAATGGTCGCCCATCCGATACAGGCACAACGTCGCTTAACTTTGGTGATCTAACGAAAACCGACATGTCCACGTGAAACGGAATTGTTGCCAAGTCCCCTCCTCCTGTATATAAAAAAACTGAACAAGTAATTAAAATTGTTTTTATTCATAATCTGATTAATGAAAGAGCGGTCGTATACGACCGGCGTTTATTAAAAGGCGTTGCCCGGAAGTATTTATGTTTTGCCCATAACCCACCCGCCCGGTCTTTTCTCTTAGTGTTAATTGCTCGTAAGATAATATTTACATTTTTGAAAAGATAATTTCAATGAAAGAATGTTATTTTAAAGAAATCAGATTTGCAATTAAAAAAAAAAATCAATCGGACGTCGTTAAATCGTATAAATAATTTCGAATTTTTTGTTACCAACTTATTATTTTTATAAGAGTTTGAAAAAACTAAATTGTTACAAAATTGTAACTCAGAGAAAATGCATTCTGGTGGATTTAATTTCATTTTTTTTTTTTCTAATAGGACTTAAGTTCGTTTTTACGGTACTTATCGCGATTACGACCCAAGCTAACCTCAACCGACGTCAAGTCAATTTTAGCTTGGGTTCTAATCTGGATAAGTACCGTTTTCAATTTACGCTCCTGCATTTTTAAATTATTTTAATAAAAATGCCCGTTAATAGTAAATGAAAAAGATGAATTCAATGTGCAAGTTACGTAATCATGAGAAAAACAACACGTGAAACTATCATTTCATTAAAGAGATTCGATCCAAGACCCCACCCACATTTGTTATGGTGAGTCTGAGTCATAACACGCCGCACGACGGTAATTCGACTTAAACAATAATAAAAATCCGATTCAAAGTCGTAAGTCACGAGGGTGTAACACAAAAAATATATATATAATAAAATATCATTTGGTCACGCACGAATCTTTTTTTTATTATTAAAGGTGCTTTTTTGCAGTAGTAAACACGACGATGTTACACATGATCAAACAAAATAAAAAAGAAAGAAAAAAAGTAGGTTGCCTATCATTTTTACTTAATCCTAAATCACAGTTGGAACAATAGGAATTCGTTGTTGCAGAAACTATTAAAAAAATCTAATTGAAAAGGGAGAAATTAAAGAAAAAGGGGTCGAAACAATTGACAAATCAAACATTTGTAGTTTCCCCTCCCACACGTTTTTGAGATCTATCCGATTCTCACCTGGGACAAGGTGGATTCTGGTTTTAAATATTGACTTTTATTACTAAAAGTCTAAAAAGAAATAAAACATAGAAATTATCAATTAAATAGAAGTAAAAGCCAATAAATTATTGGCTTTTACTTCTATCGAATCAAGAGTGGATTAATTGTATGCAGCAGGTGTTATGTGAAAATAAAAAAAAATTATGTCTGAATAAAAAAAAATACGTTTTTTTTTTTTTTTAATAAACGATAGAATATCTACATTAATAAAATTGCTGATGACTTCGGGTGTGTCTGTGTATGTTTTCTTCTCGCATCAACGTTACTCATACATTTTTTAAGTGGTTAACGACGCGGACTGATGACCTAGGTGTACCGGTTTCGAATCCAGTACGTTCCACAGAAACACTTTAATCAAAACCCACACCTGACCTTGTGTCTAACTTCCTGGAGGAGGTAAATAAAATACATTTTTAATAAAATAAAAAATGCAACAGCGTAAAGTAGTACAACGAACTTTTAAATATCCTATTAAAAGAAAAAAAAATTAACAAGGAAATTAAATCCACCAACATGCCAGCCATTATAATCTTTTGTTAATAGTTGAATGAGAAAACATGACTTCGTGACGCTTCGAATTATGAAAGCCTTTAAACTGTCAAATTAAATCTATTAGAAAACCTTCATTTAATTAAATAGATTGAAAGTTTTGGAAACATCTAATCATTTTAGAATTGAGAGATTAAAACAAAATCACCGTAAGAAAAATTACTTAGTTTTATAACAATTTTATTCAATAATTTAATGACCAAACGATATAGTAATAATTAAATTTAACTTTCAAAATCCAGTTTGCTTTTTAACCGATTGGATAAAAAATAAAATAAAGTCCAGAAAAAAAATGGATTAAAAGACCCTAAGACAACGCCGGGTATATACAGATAATTATCATCTAATCAACTACAAGTAGTAAGCACGTTCTCGAGCCGGACTTTCCGAAAGTAGATAATGAAAAAGAATACAACTTAATTTTGTACTCACTAGAAATGCTAAAACTATTCATTTCGTTTGTTCTGTACTATCGAAACAAGAAAATCTTGTGAATACACTGAATACACAATAAACAAGGCCATCTTAAATGCGTGTCAGTCAGTACAGCAAGCACTACTAATTTCGAACAGGTAGATTTTCTCACGTGTTTTTTTTTTTTTTTTACACATCGCAAAATGAATTAATTGGGTTATTTTAATAATTTTAGACATAAGGAAAATTAAATTTCCTAGTTAAGAAAAAATAAATGACATGAGAAATTTTTACTTAAACTGTTTTATGTATCCAATTATAATTTGGTATTCGGACTACTATTCTCATTGTTGTTATATTCACAACGTTTCGGTCGTTGTAACCGACCTTCGTAGAGAGATTATAATCGGTCGAAACGTTGTGAGGTAAAAGTACAGAATAATTAACATTAAAACAATAAAATAAAAAAATAAGTGACGTATACCAAACGCTGAAGAACTGAATTATCTAGCGACCTGTATACTTTTAGTTTTAAACATGCTGAAACTGTTAAAAAAATATTTATTTTTTAAGCTATCTTCACGACAGGAAAAAAAAATGACCGCTTATAATTTTAACTGTTTTATTTATTAAAAATATCAGAAAAGAAATAGAATTTGTCAAATTTCCGATGAAGTCAATTCATCATCTTCGAGTTTCTCCATCAGGTGTTTTGAATGATTCTGATTATATTTTCTAGGTGGGTGTGAAATAGTTTGAATCTGAAGCAAGGCGATCGCCTTGATCTGAAGGCAATGGTCCTGGTGTACGCTAAGAGTACTCGGTAATTTACTAATGTGCGGTCGCTTATTATTTACAGACATAAAAAAAAAAACGGTTCGCGTGTACCAGTCAAATCCTATAACTAACTTATTTAATGAGTTAGTGTTTTTTTTTTTTGGGGGGGGGGGTAATGCCGAACCCCATTCCACTAAATAAGCGACCATACATTAAGAAATTACAGAGTACTAAATTACTAAGTCAATTCAAAACAATGAGTTTTTACAAAAAAGACAAAACTAATTAAAAGGGGAAATATATTTTATAAATAAGAAAGAATAAACAAAATGCTACATCTCCTTGAGAACACATGACTGACTATTCGAATGAAAAATTTTTTTTTTCAATCTTTTAAATTTATTCAACAAATAATAGTGAACTAATAAAATGTCCTTTTTAAAACCAATGTGAGGAAGTTATGGGATTAAAATAAAAGTACCAGTTAATTCGACTTTCAATCCAACCCATTTTTTTTTTTGTTACAAAATAAATAAAAAATATGTGGTTTGGCTTTGTTTGTTACAGGATCTTAAAAAAAAATATGATGGATAAAGTTTACATTCTTAAAATAGACTATTTTAGGCAAAATATTTGAACTTTAAAATGATACGTCTACAGAATTTGAACCGAACTGTTTTGTTTTTTTTATATACCTTAACCCTAAACTAATCTAAATTTTAGGTTTCGTTCGGCAGAAGTCGGTTTAAGTTCTGTAGAAGCACCAAAAAATAAATAACTTAACGTGTGCGCTAATATACTTTAAAATGGAAAAAAGGAGATAAAAGTAGACAATATTAAAATAACTTGAAGTTATTGGAAAAGTACAAATTTAATACCTAACCGGCGTTGGAGTCCATTATTTACATGGTCGGATTTTAATGTGGGGGAAAATCCAGCTACCCAAAAAGGGGCACCCCAGATTGGGACAACAATAAAACTTGCCTCAGTTTAAAAAGATTTCTCTATTGGCCGAAGACAGAAAAGATGAAGTGTGGTATCAGAACAGATACCACACTTCGCTCTTAGCCCAAATGCCAAGAGTCTTTAATTTTATTTTGTTCGGCGTTTTATTTCTTTTTAGATAGGATTTTGAAAGTTAAATTTAATTACAGTATCGTTTGGTCATTAAATATTTAATTGAACCGAATGGTTATAAAACTAATTATGTTAAGGTAATGCTAATACATGAGGATTTTCTAATAATGTTAAAACCAGGAATGACTTTCTATTCGACAGTTTTAATGCTTCCAAATTCTTTTCAAATTTCGAAGGGTCAGAAAGTATTTCTTTTCTTCTTTTTTTTCAACTATTAACTAAAAAATGTAATGGCCGACTTGTTTACGAAAACACCGAAATGCATTCTGGTGGATTTAATTTCCTAATTAAATTCTTTAATAGGATTTTTTTTAGTTTTAGTACTTTGCACTATTGTATTTTTTTTTTTACTTCAATCCTAATCAATTAATAATAAATAAATGTTTAAGTCACATAGAAGCGAGAAACACACACAGTAGAAGTGGTCGTTGTCACACAATTTTACTAATATAAAGATTGTTTTTCAAGTTTAATGTTTAAAAATTGTCGGTCAAATAACCCTTATTATTGCCAATTAAAAATAAATTCTTAGATTTTAATTCTTTGCGTGTTGACGTCGAAAATAAAATGTTAAAAGATAAAAATAAAACAGTAAAGCTTAATAATTGGACATTTTTTTTTTAAATAAAAAATTAAAAAAAAAAAAGTTGTAGTTTTAGTAGTTTGAAAGATTCCGTATGTTATGAGTCAAAAAGTAGTCAAAGAAATGTCATCGCAAGCGTGTTAGGGAAAACAGATAGAAAAAATAATAGGTTGACAACAAAGTGACATCTGTCCTTCCAATTCAAACCGTAATAAATTAAAATGTATTTTAAAAAAAATAATAATAAATAAATTGACAAGCAAAGACTTACCAAAAAAAGTATAGGAGTAGAAGAAGCTAAACTGAGATTATTGACATCAAAAACCGGAAGTGGAGTCAAACCGGAAGTTACACGCCACAAAAAAAGTAACTTCCGCTAATAATTTTCTAAAGTACTTTTTTTTTTTTTAAAATCTTTCTTATACTTCAGTTTTTCCTTTTTACTTTTAAGTAGTAAATATACATGGAAGTAACAGAAGTTATCGAGTACGATAGGGACCGTGAGAAAATCAATATTTTCCTACAAGTTCGGAGCAGAAGTGAACAATAATACTTGGCCTTTAAAATTTAATTGAATTCAAACCAGAAATTAATTTATAAAAATAGTTTTTAAAGGTTTCAAAGGAATTACTTTCGAATTTCGGAAGCCACAACCACCACCACCATCATCATCATCATCATCATCATCATCAGTTTAACACTCGTTTAACATGCTGGCATGTGTTGGACGCCTTTTCAAATTGACTTCTAAACTAACCTATCTCTTTATTTATCCCTCTTTCTATTAAGTCCACCCTTATTACTTCTTCCCATATCTTCCTTGGCTTTGTCGAGAAAAAGACAATATCAGGCAGACAATGAATTGAGAGAAATAGCCGAACATACTGTCATTGATAAGAAACAAGTCTCGTTCTGACCCTGAAAAGATGCGTCTTTGTATGAGGAGTGCCCCGTTAAGTAGGGGTTGAGATTAGCAGTAACTGGACAGTCTAGAAATTATTGCCGTCAGTGAGGCGAAAGGGCTTCGCACAGTGGAAGATATCGGGCTAATTGCGGAGAATATTTCTTAGGCTTGATTTAAGTATCAATTAGGTGGCTCCCAGTGCATGGTGTCAATATTCCTATGTCTATTTTTAAAAAAAAGCTGTGAAAGTGTATATTTCCTGCGCTTTCGATTGGCTGAAATAAAATGTCTGTATTATGAGTCCAATGCAATCAACAGTTGATATTTTTACAAAAAATATTCGTTTGCTGTTGATGATTGAGCAGATTTCCCCTGCAAACTGACTCTGCTACCTCAATTGTTCTACATCTACTGATAGATAGCCAAGAAATCCAAGACTTCATAACATTTTAAGCTCTGCACATTATGTGGAAAGAATTCACACCCCAACTAATCGATGGATCGTAAGAGTTGTCTGGCAGTCAAAATGGCCTGTTTTAATTGTGAGAAAATCGGGCAAATAGAGAGGTTGTACCAGAAACCAAAAAATGGGGTCCGCACATAGGTCAACAACAAGCATGGCGAAAGAAGAATCCCACATTCTCACCACTACAGGGCACACAGAGAGTCCCAGCAGGATGGTCTGCCAATACGTCGGTATCTCACCTAATTTGGAATGGAAGCAAGTTCCAGGGAGTGCATGGGGGTGGGGGGGGGGGCTCCAGATCCATTACCATCCTTTGACAACAGAGATAACCTTAATTCAGGAATTCTATGAGGAATTTGGACACATCTCCATGAGACCAACTAGCCTCTGCACTCATTGGATTGACGCTGTAGCTGACACAAGGATACAGACCTGCTCCAGTGGACTTGAAATACATGGAGGGGAGGGGCAGATTAATGTGAACTGAAAACGTTTAGAATTGATTTGTGCCTTGAAGCAACATTATCACAGAACAAATAGAAACATGGAAAGTAAATGTAAGTGGGAGTATTTAGAGAAACTGTGACAATAAACAGCAAACTAAATCTAGCCTTGGCTGCTCGGTTACAGGCACCTTGGTAAACTACACAAAACACAGTCATGGACTACTAAATATAGCGACAGCTTATACACAGTCTCACAAACTCGCTCACACACACATACAGACAGAACAATACTTTCTTCATCTAGATCCTTCGAACTCTTCTTAACTCTTTACTTTTGGCTGTTTCATCAGATTGTAAATAAAGTTGATATGATTATGTATGGATAGATTACTTTTGATAATTTTATTTTTTTACTTTTGATAATTTTATTTTTTTAACTTTTGTTCACCCCAAACAAGGTATGTTGCCACGGAAGCGTACGGGGTTACTGTGATAGCCATATTTATAGGTGGGGGATTGATCTGAGTAGGGAGTTGGGTAGAAAGATATTTGTGCACATTACATTTAAATTTCTGCCTGTTTGTATGATCGTGAAAACGGGGAACGTGGAGGGAATTCCAAAGGCAAGCCATCCGAGGAAAGAAGCTATTAAAGTAGAAAATCTTCTGGCATCTAGGGACCTTTATGGAGAAGGGGTGTGATTTTGCTGCTAGTCGGATTGGTTAGGAGTATTTTACGTTGAGGTGGTACAAGTGCAGTAAGTTCATCGGAGCACATTCTGTGGAAGTACTTGTAAAACAACCATAGGGATGCAACACTACAGTGATTCGGCAAGGGCTGGAAGTTGGTAGCCAATGTTGTACCTACTAGATTAGAAATTCTTTTTTGCACTCTGTCCAAAAGGGGGAGACTAGTGATTGCTGCACCAGTCCAGATGTGGCAGCAATACTCCATGCATGGGCGAATGGTGGGTTTATAGAGATATAGGATACTGGCTAATGTTAGAAGTTTTCTAGCCTGGTAGAGGAGGCCTACCTTCTTTACAGCACACTTGGCAGTATCTTCTATGTATTTATTCCACTTTATCTTGCCTGAGGATGCCAGGCCGCTGAGTTTAAACGTTGGACTTTCAGGTCTTTTACAATCTCTTATAGTAAAATAATTCTGTCGTTCGAGTGTTAAATTAAATCTGCAAATGTGTCACCATTTTTATTTCTAGGCAGAATTCTTTCCAGAACTTTATCTCTCATAATTTGTATTTGCTCTAATTCTGTTATTCTGTTATTCTGGAACTCATGACCTTATGACATCTTTAAACGGATGTTTAATGGAGAAAAAATAGTTTACGGCTAAATCACATTGACACACAGAGTCTCATCAGATCACCGGAGTTAAGCAACGTTGAGCTTGGTTTATACTTAGATGGGCGACCATTTTGTGAATATTAGGTGATTAAGCAAGCACTCACCCAGGTGTATAAATGGGTAGAAGCCTTGGTGGGAATATAACTGGCGACAGACTAGCGTCCTGTCACAGGGATGCTTCAGTCTGTAATCAGTGGATGGGGTCCGTTCACCCTTATAATTATAATAGGTTGTAATAGAAAGTCTATCTGACTCCATAGATGAATTTATAGGCAACAGCAGGCGATATTGAAATGTACATAGAAATACATTTTATTTGGGTTGTGCTGAAAAGGGATTGATAACAGTTAAAAACAATTTTTTACATAGAGTGCCATGCGCCTTGGTAGATTTATCATATCGTTTACGAGGTGAAGAAACCAATGAAATACGTCTTGCTCAGACGATGTTTTAACTCAAACCGCTGAGTAGGAAACCCAGATTGCATGAGTGTTGTAAGAAGTAGTCTAACGAATTCCTGTGTTTCTACGTCATGACCTCTGATTGGCTGGTGGGCCAATCACTCAGCAATACAATTGTCTATTTACGGCAAAGGAAAACTACATAAAAATATGTGACTGCTACAAGTCTATTCATTCCACTTTATTCTATAAAACAGGGGTTCGATTAGTATTTGTGTTTATAAAGGAGCTTTAGTTAGTTTAATTTTAACAGAAAACAGAATGACAAAATTTCAAATAACTTGACAGTCCACGTAGTTACTTTATTTCACAATGGTTAATAGGAAAACAGAAAGAGAAAAGGCCAAAGATTTCTTTTATTTTGAAAAGAAAAGTAAAAATTAAATAAAGGGAAGTAATCAACAAAGATTCATGTAAAAGTTACCTCCCCTTTATTGAGTCTTTCTCCTTTGATCTAAGTTTACACGGCAGAGACAAGTGTGGCATGTACATATTTAGAAAGAGAGTTATCTGTTATTTTTTTCACTGTTTTGGAAGTAAAAATTGTGTAGGAATTTTAAGTTTGAGATACAGAATAAGTCAAATCCATCAAGTTTAGAATTTAACAATTTTGGAGGAAGCGATGTTTAAGGAAAATATGATATTGGAATTTATCTACATTTATCTACATCCAGGACAAGTTGTATAGCAGCTGTGCCAGAAGCGTCACGTTCTATGGCAATGAATGCTGGGTTCTCATCCAATCCTCTCTCGCCCGATTGCAGCACAAAGACAAATCCATGATCAGATGGATTTACAATGTGAAATTTGACCAAAGCCAACACATTAGGTCAGAGGATTTGCTGTGGTGGGGATGCTATAGCATGGCCATCGTAAAGGAGGCCTGTCAACTGAGTTGAGTTTTTCTGGTGACGTCATTGACAGTGGGACTAAGAACAACTATTAATGAGGACAGAAAATGCCCGAATGCCCGCTGTGGCTTCACGTGCATACGTCCATCTGTAATCAGAGCGAGTAGACTCAACTCCATAGGATTATTCATTCACTTGGAAATCATTGTTAACTTGTTCCTGCTATTGTGACTTTATTCCCCTGCCAAGAACAGGGCTACCCTCATAAGGATTATTCATTCATTTGGAAATCATTGTTAACTTGTTCCTTTTTTCAAACGCATTTTCTTTTTTATAGATGTCAAGCGCAAAGAGAATAAGAAAATTAAACATGGTGTCCAACGATTAAAGCATTGCATTAAAGTTCGATTTTCAAGTCTTAAAAAAATAAATTAGAATTTTATTTCGGGATGAAAAATACAATTTTAGACTAATTAATAAGTTTCATCCAACCCCCACCCCACCCACCAAAACAAAACATGACTGATTTAATTTATTACAAATTTTTACTATATTGTAAACTAGCTGGACCCGTCGCCCAGCGTTGCTCGGGAGAAATATAAAAGAATTAATTAAAATTTGTCAACATCCGACAGAACGCAAATAGGTCACATTGGACAATTTTAATATTTAGAATAATTGTCGGTTTAGAATTGTGGAAGGGGAAAGAAGGAATGAAGGAAGGAAGGAGACGGGGTTTTAGGAGTTTTCCTGCTTATCCCATGGTACCGGTATTTTCCCAGAATTTTTCTTTTTGATTAAACACGCACTCAATCTATGATAATGAGCACTTTTAAAATTAAAGAGGCCTACAGAGGCCTATTAAAACCAATTCCCCCGTTATCTTTGTATAGAAATTCCCTTTTCTTGTGAGGAAAGAAAAAAGAAAAATGAGCATACCTCCTGAGCACTACTGAAACACAAATATAATTAAGGTGGCCTGCAGAGCACTAATAAACCATGTGTGTTCGAAGAGAAATGATGATATTCACAATAGTTAAAGTACTACATATTACATTGATATCTTTTCAAATTACTTAGTCTGGTCATTTTTACCAAGATTATTGTCCTTCCGAACATCCATACTTACAAAAGCTAAAGGCATAAATCAGGGGTGGGTTACTCTTCCGAATGACCTATTTTTTAAATTAAAATTGAAAAATACAAATGTAATAAAGTTTTAAACAAACTCGATACCGTCTAATAATAGGTAAATGTTTACTTTAGGGTCCTAAATCGGTACAATTGGTGCCCTTCATGAAACAAACTATTTAGAGTGGGGGATCAGTTTCGCATATAAACCCCCCATTTCCGATTAATTCTAGCTTTTTAGGACAATTAAACATTTTTACCACTAACCCTAAGTCTGAGTGGCAATAATAAAAAATATTTGCTTTTTCCAATGGAAAAGTTGTTTTCCTTAAAATAGTCAATAAAAAATGTTTTAAAAATAAGTTAAGATATATTATCTCCTTTGATATGACAATTTGACATCCTAAAGCAAAAAAAAAAAAAAAAATAGGCCAAAGATTTTTATGTAGAAAATAAATTTCACTATATAATAACCTTTGTTATTGAAAATTCAGTGAGAAAATTCTACCGCACAATAATTTTTTACATGAACAAAAAAAGAGATTGAAGGAAAAACAGTAGTCGAGTTATACACCACTACCACACATGTTTTTATTCGTTTAAAATTAGTAAGATCCAACATAAACACATAGCTTAAAAAGAGAAAAAAATAAAAATAAAAAGGGGTTAATTCCTATTTCATCAAATTTCCTGATGTTTCGGATATATTTACTTGGCAGTTGAAACAAAGTAAGTGTTTACATTAACATTTTAACGTGTAAAGGTCCAGAATAGTTAACACTCAACAAAAAAAATTAAATGTTATATCAAACGCATTAGATAGAAATTCTCTACCTAACTAATGAAGTTTTAATGCTTTATTTGTCGATTGTGAAGTATTCGTCAGCAGGAAAAAGGGAGTGAAAACAACAAGACAAATAATCAACAAATAAATGTTACTAAAGGCAATAAAAGTCACTTTTCTACCTACCTATCTAATATTTTTGTGTTTTAAAATATTTTAAAGCATTTTTTATTGCATTTTAATAATTCGTCCAAATCTGATTGCATTAGAATTACATTTTACAACATGGCGGAATCTGACGGTGGTAGGACAAAAGTCCACCAGACAAAAGCCCACCATACAAAAGCCCACCAAAATAATTCAAACACGAACAAAAGTCCACCTACGTAAAAATAAATAAGTTTAAAAAAAATATATATTTTATTTTATATTTAATTTTTTTACAATTATCAATAACTCCTTTCTGTAATTTTTTTTTCTTGACAAAGATTTTTTTAAAAACATTTTTCCGGTACTTTGTAAATACTGCATTCTTTTAAAGATTATATCATAAAAAAAACATGCATCTTTTTTACTACTAACCCTAAGTCCGGGTGGTAAAACGAAAATACATTTTTAAAAAATTATCTTTTGTCATTAATATATTAACTGAACCAAATTGTTATGAAACTATAAATAATGGTTGTTATGGTAATGTTGATTTAATCTCTATTTATAAAATTATTGGATATAAAAATCTTCCAAAACTTCAATCTTTTAATACATGAGGATTTGCTAAGAATCAAAATTCTTAGCAAACCCTCATGCCAGTTTAATGTTCTTTCTCTTCGACAGCTTAAATGCTTCTAAATTCCTTTCAGATTTCTAAGGGTCACAAAGTATTTCATCCATTTTTTTCAATTATTAACGAAAAATTAAAATGACTAACTTGTTTCTGAAGAAATCAAAATGCATTCTAGTGGATTCAATTTTGTTAGTATTATTATTTTTTTTAAATATGGATCTCTAAAAAGTTATTTTTAGTACTTTATGTGTCTAATTTGATTTTTTAATTTATATTTCAGTTTCCAAAGTTCACTCACGCCTATCCCCTTATCAAACTTTTGAAGAGTTTATCCAAATCTTGGATACAATACGTAAAGGGAAAACATAAAAGTAACCCCCCCCCCCCCAAAAAAAATGAGATTCTTCATTTTTTAGGGGATTCCACAGAAAAAAGCAATTATTCTTTTAATTTAAAGTAAGGGTGGATTAGATGCGCATATAAATTTAACGTAAAATGCCCCCCTCCCCCTTCCGGACCATTCTATCTTTTTAAGGCAGTAACTAAATTTTTTTACCACTAACCCTAAATCTGACCAGCAAAGTTGTAAAACCACGCGTCATCGCTTTAAAAAGTAGAACCCATCCACCCCGCCCGACAAAAAATTTATCTCCCATCGCAAAAGAAAATTTGATTAATTGCCCTAAAAAGTTAGAATGGCCCAGAAATTGTGGGTCATTTTATGCTAAAATTATATGCCAAACTGATCCCCCAATCTGCATTCTAAAATAATTGTTGTTTTTTTCTTTCCACGAAAGATGAGTAATACAATACAAACATTTTTAAATGTAGTTTTCGTTTTACCACCCGGACTTAGGGTTAGTAGTCAAAAGGGTGCGTGTTTTTTTTTTATGATGTAATCTTTAAAAGAATTCAGTATTTACAAAGTGCCGGAAAAATGTTTAATAATGAAAGAAAAGAAATTTTGTCAAGAAAAGAAAATTACAGACAAAGTGTTATTGATAATTGTAAAAAAAATTATATATAAAAAAATTCTTTTTAATTTTAAAAAATTTATTTATTTTTACGTTGGTGGCCTTTTGTCCGTGTTTGAATTATATTGGTGGGCTTTTTTTCCGCACATCCACGAGTTTTTTCGTCTTTTTGGGTGAAAAAACAAAAACAAAAAACAAATACACAACTAACTGTTCCAAATGCATTGAAATTTACTTTTCTACCTAATTGAAAGGAGAAAAGTACAAAAGAAAGTCATCAGACTTCGGGGATGTTCGACGAACGTCTGTTAGCCATCTTTGATTTTAGTATACCGTAATATATTTGACCGAACTAAAATCGAAATAAAAAACGCTTTAAAATACTTTTTAACTTACACAAAAATAAATAAGTAGGTGAGTAGGTAGAAAAAATATCTTTTATTGCTTTTGGTAACAGTTATTTGTTGACGATTTTTTGTTTTTTTACCCATTTTTTTCTGTTTACAATCCCAATCAACCTTTATTGTATACTTTTTCTTTTCTAAAATCTGTCTTCTCGACTCTCAAAATTGAATGGTGGTCAGAACGTGGCCACCATAAAATGTCGAGAAGACAGATTTTAGAAAAAAGTGTGAAATAAAGTGTTATAAACGTTAAAACTTAGCCAGTTTGATGGAGAATTTCATTCTAATGCGTTTGATGTTTTTTTAATGAGTTAGGGTGTTAATTATTCTGTACTTAGTTTGTTGAACCTTTACTTTAGGGTTAAAAACTCATAGCACTTTCAAAATTTAATATTTTTGGAAATTTTTTTCAGCCGAGGACTTTTGGAAACATAGTGAATCATATTGCATAAAAAAATAAAATAAAAATTATTATTATTATTTAGATTTTAGAGGGGGGTATCACTTTCCTATATAAATCTAACGTAAATTGAGCACCCACTTCTTGGCCAAGTTCAGGGTAAAAAAGCTCATAGCAGTGTCTAAAACTTATATTTTTGAAAAAAATTTTCAGGAGACGACTTTTAGAACCATAATGAATCATACATAACAATTTTTTTTTTTCAAAAATGTTACATTTGTTTTTGTATATTTTCTAAATTTATTTTTTCGACTGAACCCTTTATTTAATCCATAGAGATATATTGTTTTCATTCCGCCAGCCATGATCGGGTAGAAGTGCTAGTGCTAATTTGTTATTCTTGGTTATTATCGCCTGTAGTAAGGATTGAACCGTCAACCCTCTCAAAAGATGGTTACTTAGACCTACTGATTAACCGACGCTATTAACCGTTATGCCATGGGGGCATGCTGACGAAATGAGAACAATCCACTCCCGTTGATTAAATAAAGGGTTCACTGTTCGGTTAGAGATTCCGTACAGGTCCCAAAATTATAAAAGATGTACATGAAGAAGGTTACATATGTCGAAAAGTTGTGAATATAACAATCAAGATGAGAATAGTAGTCCGAATAAAAACAAATGTAAACATTTTTTCCAAAAATATAAATTTTAGACAGTGCTATGAGCTTTTTTACCCTGAACTTGGCCAAGAAGTGTGTGGTCAATTTACGTTAGATTTATATAGGAAAGTGACCCCCCCTCTAAAATCTAGATAATAAAAAAAAAATTAATTTTTTTTTCATGGAATATGATTCACTATGGTTCCAAAAGTCCTCGGCTGAAAAAGATTTCGAAAAAATATCAAATTTTGAAAGTGCTATGAGTTTTTAACCCTAAAGTAAAGGTTCGCCAACGATTTTATCTTTCGATAACTATTTTTGTTAAACCAGTAAATAACATTTGAGTTATCTCCCTTGCCTGTTACATAAGTGAAAATGTCTAACGATACTTAAGATTGTTTTTTATCTTTTTCTTATAATTTAATAAATACTGGATGAATTTGCGTAATTTTTTCTGTACAATCTTATTTTTAGCTAAGACGTAAGTACATAACAAAGTTTATGCCACCGACTTCTCTCTGCCCAGACCTTGGTCCTGCGCTCATCAACCCATCATGTCAACCCAACATTTTCATGTACTTGCATGACATTTTTCTTAAAATTATCATCCTGAGAAAGTCTTACAAATAAAGACGAAACGTTGATGAATACATTAAAAAAAATATCTTTTAGTTTTTCTTTTTCAATTCTCAACAAAGTTTATACATTACTTTAAATATTTTAATGTCGGGGCGAAACATCAGAAGCACCGGAATTTTTACTTGATATTTAATTTTCATTTTTAAAATTATTTCAGCAAATTTTAATTATAAAACTTTCCCTGAAAAAGATTTTATGTGACTTGTTGTTTTAATTATGACCGTTTGGTGCAGGGAGGCAGTTTATTGATGGAGGTTCACGGGGGTTTACGACGGCCGTGCCCACGGTCACGAATTTGGAATAGGGGCGAGAAAATTCAATATCGCCATGTTTTAATTTTCGAATAGGCTATATTGCCGGTCCCGGCAAAATAACGATTCCTGCGTTATTTTGCCGTGACCGGCAATATAACGATTCCTGCGTTATTTTGCCGGTTCATGTATATTTAACTAAATTGTTAAACATACAGTGACGCCCGGCACAATAATGAGTCTTACGTTATTATTTTTTTATTTTATTTAAAACTTTGCCTGATTGATTTTTTTTGTTTGTTTTTAATTAAACTTTGCCTGATTGATTTTTTGTATAATTTAAAACTTTATTAAGCGACAATATATTTTAAAATAACGATAAAATTAATTTTTACTTCCGGTTGATTCGATTAGGAGTGAACTCTTCAAAATTACGACTTATTTTATGATTTCATTGAAAGAACATTTTAAAATAGAAACTGTTTAAATCCAGTGATTTTCTGTATATTTTAACATTATCGAAGTTTTTCTTCATAAAGAAATTTTACATTAAAATCTTTCCTTTGTAAAGCACATTTTTAACAAGTAAATGTTACCAAAGGCAACATAAATTATTCTTCTACCTGTATAAGTTTATTTGTTTATTTGATTATTTGTTTTTATAAAAAAAATTAATTTATCAAAATAAATAATAAAATAAACAAATAAACTTATACAGGTAGGTAGAATAATAATTTATGTTGTCTTTGGTAACATTTATTTGTTGCTTATTTTTTTCTTTATATATAACTTAAGGAAAATTTCAATTACTTAAATCGAGAGCAGACTTAGTAATGTTGGGAAAATTCATCAACATTAATTCTATTATGAAAAGTAAGCAGGTATTTCTTTAACCGACACAATAGGGCAGGTCGGTTTTTTTTTTCTTTAACCGACACAACTGATGATGAAAACAAATTGTTTATAAATATTTGCCCTTATTTATTTAATTACCTTTTCTTTCGCAAGCATAACAATTAGGTTTTTTAAAAAAATGAACCGGCATAATAACGATCCCTTTACATTAGTAAATAATTATTGTGCCGGGCGTCACTGTATGTTTAACAATTTAGTTAAATATACATGAACCGGCAAAATAACGCAGGAATCGTTATTTTGCCGGGACCGGCAATATAGCCTCTTCCTTTAATTTTTCCTTTTTTTTTTTTTTTTTTAGCCTTTTTGCTTTTTAAAAAAAAAAAAATGGTTTGGCACATGTTCGTCTTTTCCCACAGTCCGTTTTTCACAACTTTTTACTGACCAGTTTTTTTTTTCTTTTTTCGGTGTACACTTACCTATCAGGCTGCTAGAGAATGCCATGGTTTTTGGGGAAAATTTAAAATATTTTACATTTTAGAAGGGGGGATCAGTTTCCAATGTTAATTCAACATAGACTGGTCCCCCTCTTTTTGATCATCTAAATTTTTTAAATTATTCTTCTGCTTACAATTACCTATCATGTCGCGAGAGAATTCCAGGGTTTTTTTTAAATTGAGATTTTAATACGGGGGATCAGTCTTGTTCGTCTTTTACCATAGTCCGTTTTTCACAACTTTTTACGTATTAAAATCTCAGTTTTTAAAAATTTCTTTCAAAAAACCACGGAATTCTCTACTGACATGATAGGTAATTGTACACCGAAAAAGATTTTCTTTTAAATTGAGATGGTCAAAAAGAGGAGGATCAGTCTACGTTGAATTAACATTGGAAACTGATCCCCCCTCCTAAAATGTAAAATATTTGAAAAAATTTTTCCTCAAACCCCGGAATTCTCTAGCAGCCTGATAGGTAAGTGTACACCGAAAAAAAGAAAAAAAACTGGTCAGTAAAATGTTGTGAAAAACGGACTGTGGGAAAAGACGAACATGTGCCAATGGTTTAAGTAAAAAAGATTTGCTTGAAAGTAATCCCGAAACCCATTCCACTCTAAATAATTTACGTGACTAAAATAGGTAGTTACTAAAGTATACCCTAAAGTCTCCAATAAAAGGTTGAGTTAAAATTTCCATCACTGTAAAAAAAAGTATTAGAGAATCAATTGGTTTAAATTTTTTAAAAGTCGTTAAAAAAGTGCAGAAAAAATAATTTTTGTAAAAGTGAAAGTAATTTATTTATTTATTTTTTTTTGTAAACGTGTAAGTCAATCTAAATTTCATCAAATTTAATTAAGACAAAAAAAGACCATTAATAAAAATTATATAGATAAACAAAACAATTATTTGTTAATTGGTAAGACATTCTGATATTTTTTCCCAGTCCACTTTTAAGTTCGGATTCGATGCAAAAGCCTCTAAAAGTGTTGCCGTGTCGAAATCGTTGGACGTTCTCTTCCTTATCCATTTGGAAAAAAGTTGAAACTTTTGTTCGTGTGGATCGTGGGGATTTTCCTCAACGATTAGCTCGATGTCGGATTGCTGGATGTTAAGATTGTGTGCCAAGGATTTCCAGCCAGGGTCACCAATATGCCGGACAATTCGGTTGAGCAGGTGGTTCGTAAGGGGCACCTGCCTGGCGGCCTTAATAATCGAGTCGATCTTTATTTTCTCTTGACCGGCACTTGCCAATTCGACTAAGTGATTAGACTCCACGTTGCATAGCATGTTAACCAAATCCGGTAGATCAACACCGTTAAGACAATTGATAAAAATGTCAAAAGTGGTTGTCTTTCGATCTATGTCTTCCTTGTCAATTCGACATTCCAATATCTTCAGCAAATTGCGTACCTTTGGCTCTGGCGGAAGAGAAGGGTTTCGTAACGTCGTTTGTTCAACATTGATAATCCCTTTACTGTAAAGTTCATCAATTATTTTATTTAGTTGAATCGCATCGATTCGGTCAATCAGTGTTTCTTTCATATTAACCAGCTTGAATTTATTTAACAAGCGACTAGGGTTCATTATGAAAATTGGGTTAGATTTTTCAGTTTGCTGGGTTTGCAAAACTTTTTTCCTGATTAAAGGAAGATAACTCGGGCATTTCCTACTTTATACTTACCTAGCACAGCCTGAGTAGGTTTTGTTGTTCATACCCGGCTGAGGATACGTCATCGACAATCAATCCGACAGTCTGGGTCATTTTTAAGTAGGTGATGACCTTGCATCTGTCGGGCTGAGGTATAATCCTGTACAGTTTTAGGAGGCCCACCCTCCCAGGCGTTACCTTCTCTCTTTGAGAAGGGGGGTCACTTATTTGCTAATTGCCCGAGGCGCACCTACCGGGGAATGCCGACGGGTTTTTTTACGGCCAGTGTGCACACACATATTAGGCGCTAGCTTTTCAATCCCCACCTTCCGACCTTGTGTCACATCTTCCTGCGGTGGGGAGGGGGGGAGGGGTAAATACCTACTTTACATGTGTCCGGATTTAGCACATCGGGTCAAAACAACTTATCTCTATATTAATAAAATTATGAGATAATCTCTCGCGTGTCCTGTGACGTGCAGAGGTCTGGTGATGCCTGGGATTAACTCTTTGATTGTATGCTCCAAAGACTCAAATATAAGTGAGAAAGGCAGATTGTTTGAATATGATTGAATGCCCCCCTCCAATAGAGATGCCTGCGTGTGTCGGTGTATGTGTGTGTTTCTTGTCTCTATGTAACTTACATTATATATTTTTTTATTTTATTAATCGAATATTTATTAAAATAAAAAAATCCAATGTCATAAAATAAAACGTATTTTTGCAAATCCTAAGGAGAGTGCATCTCCCGTCCAAAGATTTGTATTATATATATATATATATATATATATATATATATATATATATATATATATATATATATATATATATATATATATATATATATGAATGAACCTGCTGCTACAATTTTCATGACGCCTTCAACGGTGAACTTTTTCAGATATTTTCAACCTCTTCTCTTTGTATTGGACATTTTCTACACTTTTTATATTATGTTTACATCTTTTCAAATTATGACTTTCATAATTCCCTTACCAACTTACCTCTTTGTATTTCTCTGATGATAAGATTCCATTCTTTAAAAAGCCATGACTTAAGGATGTGAAAGGGGGTGAAAACAACAAGACAAATAATCAACAAATAAATGTTACTAAAGGCAATAAAAGTCACTTTTCTACCTACCTATCTAATATTTTTGTGCTTTAAAATATTTTAAAGCATATTTTATTGAATGTTAATAATTCGTCCAAACCTGATTGCATTAGAATTACATTTTACAACATGGCGGAACCTGACGGTAGTAGGACAAAAGTCCACCGGACAAAAGTCCACCAAAATAATTCAAACACGAACAAAAGTCCACCTACATAAAAATTAATAAGTTAAAAAAAAAAATTTTTTTTAATTTTATATTTAATTTTTTTACAATTATCAATAACTCCTAGTCTGTGATTTTTTTTTCTTGACAAAAATTTTTTTAAAAACATTTTTCCGGTACTTTGTAAATACTGCATTCTTTTAAAGATTATATCATTAAAAAAACATGCATCTTTTTTACTACTAACCCTAAGTCCGGGTGGTAAAACGAAAAATACATTTTAAAAAAATTATCTTTTGTCATTAATATATTAACTGAACCAAATTGTTATGAAACTATAAATAATGGTTGTTATGGTAATGTTGATTTAATCTCTATTTATAAAATTATTGGATATAAAAATCTTCCAAAACTTCAATCTTTTAATACATGAGGATTTGCTAAGAATCAAAATTCTTAGCAAACCCTCATGCCAGTTTAATGTTCTTTCTCTTCGACAGCTTAAATGCTTCTAAATTCCTTTCAGATTTCTAAGGGTCACAAAGTATTTCATCCATTTTTTTCAATTATTAACGAAAAATTAAAATGACTAACTTGTTTCTGAAGAAATCAAAATGCATTCTAGTGGATTCAATTTTGTTAGTATTATTATTTTTTTTAAATATGGATCTCTAAAAAGTTATTTTTAGTACTTTATGTGTCTAATTTGATTTTTTAATTTATATTTCAGTTTCCAAAGTTCACTCACGCCTATCCCCTTATCAAACTTTTGAAGAGTTTATCCAAATCTTGGATACAATACGTAAAGGGAAAACATAAAAGTAACCCCCCCCCCCAAAAAAAAATGAGATTCTTCATTTTTTAGGGGATTCCACAGAAAAAAGCAATTATTCTTTTAATTTAAAGTAAGGGTGGATTAGATGCGCATATAAATTTAACGTAAAATGCCCCCCTCCCCCTTCCGGACCATTCTATCTTTTTAAGGCAGTAACTAAATTTTTTTACCACTAACCCTAAATCTGACCGGCAAAGTTGTAAAACCACGCGTAATCGCTTTAAAAAGTAGAACCCATCCACCCCGCCCGACAAAAAATGCAAAAAATTTATCTCCCATCGCAAAAGAAAATTTGATTAATTACCCTAAAAAGTTAGAATGGCCCAGAAATTGTGGGTCATTTTATGCTAAAATTATATGCCAAACTGATCCCCCAATCTGCATTCTAAAATAATTGTTGTTTTTTTCTTTCCACGAAAGATGAGTAATACAATACAAACATTTTTAAATGTAGTTTTCGTTTTACCACCCGGACTTAGGGTTAGTAGTCAAAAGGGTGCGTGTTTTTTTTTTTATGATGTAATCTTTAAAAGAATTCAGTATTTACAAAGTGCCGGAAAAATGTTTAATAATGAAAGAAAAGAAATTTTGTCAAGAAAAGAAAATTACAGACAAAGTGTTATTGATAATTGTAAAAAAAATTATATATAAAAAAATTCTTTTTAATTTTAAAAAATTTATTTATTTTTACGTTGGTGGCCTTTTGTCCGTGTTTGAATTATATTGGTGGGCTTTTTTTCCGCACATCCACGAGTTTTTTCGTCTTTTTGGGTGAAAAAACAAAAACAAAAAACAAATACACAACTAACTGTTCCAAATGCATTGAAATTTACTTTTCTACCTAATTGAAAGGAGAAAAGTACAAAAGAAAGTCATCAGACTTCGGGGATGTTCGACGAACGTCTGTTAGCCATCTTTGATTTTAGTATACCGTAATATATTTGACCGAACTAAAATCGAAATAAAAAACGCTTTAAAATACTTTTTAACTTACACAAAAATAAATAAGTAGGTGAGTAGGTAGAAAAAATATCTTTTATTGCTTTTGGTAACAGTTATTTGTTGACGATTTTTTGTTTTTTTACCCATTTTTTTCTGTTTACAATCCCAATCAACCTTTATTGCATACTTTTTCTTTTCTAAAATCTGTCTTCTCGACTCTCAAAATTGAATGGTGGTCAGAACGTGGCCACCATAAAATGTCGAGAAGACAGATTTTAGAAAAAAGTGTGAAATAAAGTGTTATAAACGTTAAAACTTAGCCAGTTTGATGGAGAATTTCATTCTAATGCGTTTGATGTTTTTTTAATGAGTTAGGGTGTTAATTATTCTGTACTTAGTTTGTTGAACCTTTACTTTAGGGTTAAAAACTCATAGCACTTTCAAAATTTAATATTTTTGGAAATTTTTTTCAGCCGAGGACTTTTGGAAACATAGTGAATCATATTGCATAAAAAAATAAAATAAAAATTATTATTATTATTTAGATTTTAGAGGGGGGTATCACTTTCCTATATAAATCTAACGTAAATTGAGCACCCACTTCTTGGCCAAGTTCAGGGTAAAAAAGCTCATAGCAGTGTCTAAAACTTAAATTTTTGAAAAAAATTTTCAGGAGACGACTTTTAGAACCATAATGAATCATACATAACAATTTTTTTTTTCAAAAATGTTACATTTGTTTTTGTATATTTTCTAAATTTATTTTTTCGACATAAAAAATATTTTGGACAACGCTTCGACCGATGTAAGCCTGACCCTCTAGTCGAACTTGGTAACATAAACAGAATTTCCAACTGAACCCTTTATTTAATCCATAGAGATATATTGTTTTCATTCCGCCAGCCATGCTCGGGTAGAAGTGCTAGTGCTAATTTGTTATTCTTGGTTATTATCGCCTGTAGTAAGGATTGAACCGTCAACCCTCTCAAAAGATGGTTACTTAGACCTACTGATTAACCGACGCTATTAATCGTTATGCCATGGGGGCATGCTGACGAAATGAGAACAATCCACTCCCGTTGATTAAATAAAGGGTTCACTGTTCGGTTAGAGATTCCGTACAGGTCCCCAAATTATAAAAGATGTACATGAAGAAGGTTACATATGTCGAAAAGTAATGAATATAACAATCAAGAAGGGAATAGTAGTCCGAATAAAAACAAATGTAAACATTTTTTCCAAAAATATAAATTTTAGACAGTGCTATGAGCTTTTTTACCCTGAACTTGGCCAAGAAGTGTGTGGTCAATTTACGTTAGATTTATATAGGAAAGTGACCCCCCTCTAAAATCTAGATAATAAAAAAAAAATTAATTTTTTTTTCATGGAATATGATTCACTATGGTTCCAAAAGTCCTCGGCTGAAAAAGATTTCGAAAAAATATCAAATTTTGAAAGTGCTATGAGTTTTTAACCCTAAAGTAAAGGTTCGCCAACGATTTTATCTTTCGATAACTATTTTTGTTAAACCAGTAAATAACATTTGAGTTATCTCCCTTGCCTGTTACATAAGTGAAAATGTCTAACGATACTTAAGATTGTTTTTTATCTTTTTCTTATAATTTAATAAATACTGGATGAATTTGCGTAATTTTTTCTGTACAATCTTATTTTTAGCTAAGACGTAAGTACATAACAAAGTTTATGCCACCGACTTCTCTCTGCCCAGACCTTGGTCCTGCGCTCCCAGTAGTTGCTACTACTTCTTCTCATCAACCCATCATGTCAACCCAACATTTTCATGTACTTGCATTACATTTTTCTTAAAATTATCATCCTGAGGAAGTCTTACAAATAAAGACGAAACGTTGATGAATACATTAAAAAAAAATATCTTTTAGTTTTTCTTTTTCAATTCTCAACAAAGTTTATACATTACTTTAAATATTTTAATGTCGGGGCGAAACATCAGAAGCACCGGAATTTTTACTTGATATTTAATTTTCATTTTAAAAATTATTTCAGCAAATTTTAATTATAAAACTTTCCCCGAAAAAGATTTTATGTGACTTGTTGTTTTAATTATGACCGTT
The DNA here is from genome assembly GCA_963556195.1 of Sepiola atlantica. Classification (NCBI taxonomy): domain Eukaryota; kingdom Metazoa; phylum Mollusca; class Cephalopoda; order Sepiida; family Sepiolidae; genus Sepiola; species Sepiola atlantica. Next base: position 51,618,931 of record OY744525.1, on the reverse strand, counting down.
TGGTGCAGGGAGGCAGTTTATTGATGGAGGTTCACGGGGGTTTACGACGGCCGTGCCCACGGTCACAGAATTTGGAATACGGGCGAGAAAATTCAATATCGCCATGTTTTAATTTTCGAATAGACTATATTGCCGGTCCCGGCAAAATAACGATTCCTGCGTTATTTTGCCGTGACCGGCAATATAACGATTCCTGCGTTATTTTGCCGGTTCATGTATATTTAACTAAATTGTTAAACATACAGTGACGCCCGGCACAATAATGAGTCTTACGTTATTATTTTTTTATTTTATTTAAAACTTTGCCTGATTGATTTTTTTTGTTTGTTTTTAATTAAACTTTGCCTGATTGATTTTTTGTATAATTTAAAACTTTATTAAGCGACAATATATTTTAAAATAACGATAAAATTAATTTTTACTTCCGGTTGATTCGATTCCGGTTGAACTCTTAAAAATTACGACTTATTTTATGATTTCATTGAAAGAACATTTTAAAATAGAAACTGTTTAAATCCAGTGATTTTCTGTATATTTTAACATTATCGAAGTTTTTCTTCATAAAGAAATTTTACATTAAAATCTTTCCTTTGTAAAGCACATTTTTAACAAGTAAATGTTACCAAAGGCAACATAAATTATTCTTCTACCTGTATAAGTTTATTTGTTTATTTGATTATTTATTTTTATAAAAAAAAAATAATTTATCAAAATAAATAATAAAATAAACAAATAAACTTATACAGGTAGGTAGAATAATAATTTATGTTGCCTTTGGTAACATTTATTTGTTGCTTATTTTTTTCTTTATATATAACTTATATATAACTTAAGGAACATTTCAATTACTTAAATCGAGAGCAGACTTAGTAATGTTGGGAAAATTCATCAACATTAATTCTATTATGAAAAGTAAGCAGGTATTTCTTTAACCGACACAATAGGGCAGGTCGGTTTTTTTTTTCTTTAACCGACACAACTGATGATGAAAACAAATTGTTTATAAATATTTGCCCTTATTTATTTAATTACCTTTTCTTTCGCAAGCATAACAATTAGGTTTTTAAAAAAAATGAACCGGCATAATAACGATCCCTTTACATTAGTAAATAATTATTGTGCCGGGCGTCACTGTATGTTTAACAATTTAGTTAAATATACATGAACCGGCAAAATAACGCAGGAATCGTTATTTTGCCGGGACCGGCAATATAGCCTCTTCCTTTAATTTTTCCTTTTTTTTTTTTTTTTTTAGCCTTTTTGCTTTTTAAAAAAAAAAAAATGGTTTGGCACATGTTCGTCTTTTCCCACAGTCCGTTTTTCACAACTTTTTACTGACCAGTTTTTTTTTTCTTTTTTCGGTGTACACTTACCTATCAGGCTGCTAGAGAATGCCATGGTTTTTGGGGAAAATTTAAAATATTTTACATTTTAGAAGGGGGGATCAGTTTCCAATGTTAATTCAACATAGACTGGTCCCCCTCTTTTTGATCATCTAAATTTTTTAAATTATTCTTCTGCTTACAATTACCTATCATGTCGCGAGAGAATTCCAGGGTTTTTGGAAATAAATTTTTTTTAAATTGAGATTTTAATACGGGGGATCAGTCTTGTTCGTCTTTTACCATAGTCCGTTTTTCACAACTTTTTACGTATTAAAATCTCAGTTTTTAAAAATTTCTTTCAAAAAACCACGGAATTCTCTACTGACATGATAGGTAATTGTACACCGAAAGAGATTTTCTTTTAAATTGAGATGGTCAAAAAGAGGAGGATCAGTCTACGTTGAATTAACATTGGAAACTGATCCCCCCTCCTAAAATGTAAAATATTTGAAATTTTTTTTCCCAAAACCCCGGAATTCTCTAGCAGCCTGATAGGTAAGTGTACACCGAAAAAAAGAAAAAAAAACTGGTCAGTAAAATGTTGTGAAAAACGGACTGTGGGAAAAGACGAACATGTGCCAATGGTTTAAGTAAAAAAGATTTGCTTGAAAGTAATCCCGAAACCCACTCCACTCTAAATAATTTACGTGACTAAAATAGGTAGTTACTAAAGTATACCCTAAAGTCTCCAATAAAAGGTTGAGTTAAAATTTCCATCACTGTAAAAAAAAAGTATTAGAGAATCAATTGGTTTAAATTTTTTAAAAGTCGTTAAAAAAGTGCAGAAAAAATAATTTTTGTAAAAGTGAAAGTAATTTATTTATTTTTTTTTTTTTGTAAACGTGTAAGTCAATCTAAATTTCATCAAATTTAATTAAGACAAAAAAAGACCATTAATAAAAATTATATAGATAAACAAAACAATTATTTGTTAATTGGTAAGACATTCTGATATTTTTTCCCAGTCCACTTTTAAGTTCGGATTCGATGCAAAAGCCTCTAAAAGTGTTGCCGTGTCGAAATCGTTGGACGTTCTCTTCCTTATCCATTTGGAAAAAAGTTGAAACTTTTGTTCGTGTGGATCGTGGGGATTTTCCTCAACGATTAGCTCGATGTCGGATTGCTGGATGTTAAGATTGTGTGCCAAGGATTTCCAGCCAGGGTCACCAATATGCCGGACAATTCGGTTGAGCAGGTGGTTCGTAAGGGGCACCTGCCTGGCGGCCTCAATAATCGAGTCGATCTTTATTTCCTCTTGACCGGGACTTGCCAATTCGACTAAGTGATTAGACTCCACGTTGCATAGCATGTTAACCAAATCCGGTAGATCAACACCGTTAAGACAATTGATAAAAATGTCAAAAGTGGTTGTCTTTCGATCTATGTCTTCCTTGTCAATTCGACATTCCAATATCTTCAGCAAATTGCGTACCTTTGGCTCTGGCGGAAGAGAAGGGTTTCGTAACGTCGTTTGTTCAACATTGATAATCCCTTTACTGTAAAGTTCATCAATTATTTTATTTAGTTGAATCGCATCGATTCGGTCAATCAGTGTTTCTTTCATATTAACCAGCTTGAATTTATTTAACAAGCGACTGGGGTTCATTATGAAAATTGGGTTAGATTTTTCAGTTTGCTGGGTTTGCAAAACTTTTTTCCTGATTAAAGGAAGATAACTCGGGCATTTCCTACTTTATACTTACCTAGCACAGCCTGAGTAGGTTTTGTTCATACCCGGCTGAGGATACGTCATCGACGATCAATCCGACAGTCTGGGTCATTTTTAAGTAGGTGATGACCTTGCATCTGTCGGGCTGAGGTATAATCCTGTACAGTTTTAGGAGGCCCACCCTCCCAGGCGTTACCTTCTCTCTTTGAGAAGAGGGTCACTTATTTGCTAATTGCCCGAGGCGCACCTACCGGGGAATGCCGACGGTTTTTTTTTACGGCCAGTGTGCACACACATATTAGGCGCTAGCTTTTCAATCCCCACCTTCCGACCTTGTGTCACATCTTCCTGCGGTGGGGAGGGGGGAGGGGTAAATACCTACTTTACATGTGTCCGGATTTAGCACATCGGGTCAAAACAACTTATCTCTATATTAATAAAATTATGAGATAATCTCTCGTGTGTCCTGTGACGTGCAGAGGTCTGGTGATGCCCGGGATTAACTTTTTGATTGTATGCTCCAAAGACTCAAATATAAGTGAGAAAGGCAGATTGTTTGAATATGATTGAATGCCCCCCTCCAATAGAGATGCCTGCGTGTGTCGGTGTATGTGTGTTTCTTGTCTCTACGTAACTTACATTATATATTTTTTTTATTTTATTAATCGAATATTTATTAAAATAAAAAAATCCAATGTCATAAAATAAAACGTATTTTTGCAAATCCTAAGGAGAGTGCATCTCCCGTCCAAAGATTTGTATTATATATATATATATATATATATATATATATATGAATGAACCTGCTGCTACAATTTTCATGACGCCTTCAACGGTGAACTTTTTCAGATATTTTCAACCTCTTCTCTTTGTATTGGACATTTTCTACACTTTTTATATTATGTTTACATCTTTTCAAATTATGACTTTCATAATTCCCTTACCAACTTACCTCTTTGTATTTCTCTGATGATAAGATTCCATTCTTTAAAAAGCCATGACTTAAGGATGTGAAAGGGGGTGAAAACAACAAGACAAATAATCAACAAATAAATGTTACTAAAGGCAATAAAAGTCACTTTTCTACCTACCTATTTAATATTTTTGTGCTTTAAAATATTTTAAAGAATATTTTATTGAATGTTAATAATTCGTCCAAACCTGATTGCATTAGAATTACATTTTACAACATGGCGGAACCTGACGGTAGTAGGACAAAAGTCCACCGGACAAAAGTCCACCAAAATAATTCAAACACGAACAAAAGTCCACCTACATAAAAATTAATAAGTTAAAAAAAAAAAAAATTTTTAATTTTATATTTAATCTTTTTACAATTATCAATAACTCCTAGTCTGTGATTTTTTTTTCTTGACAAAAATTTTTTTTAAAACATTTTTCCGGTACTTTGTAAATACTGCATTCTTTTAAAGATTATATCATTAAAAAAACATGCATCTTTTTTACTACTAACCCTAAGTCCGGGTGGTAAAACGAAAAATACATTTAAAAAAAATTATCTTTTGTCATTAATATATTAACTGAACCAAATTGTTATGAAACTATAAATAATGGTTGTTATGGTAATGTTGATTTAATCTCTATTTATAAAATTATTGGATATAAAAATCTTCCAAAACTTCAATCTTTTAATACATGAGGATTTGCTAAGAATCAAAATTCTTAGCAAACCCTCATGCCAGTTTAATGTTCTTTCTCTTCGACAGCTTAAATGCTTCTAAATTCCTTTCAGATTTCTAAGGGTCACAAAGTATTTCATCCATTTTTTTCAATTATTAACGAAAAATTAAAATGACTAACTTGTTTCTGAAGAAATCAAAATGCATTCTAGTCGATTCAATTTTGTTAGTATTATTATTTTTTTAAATATGGATCTCTAAAAAGTTATTTTTAGTACTTTATGTGTCTAATTTGATTTTTTAATTTATATTTCAGTTTCCAAAGTTCACTCACGCCTATCCCCTTATCAAACTTTTGAAGAGTTTATCCAAATCTTGGATACAATACGTAAAGGGAAAACATAAAAGTAACCCCGCCCCCCCCCCCCCAAAAAAAATGAGATTCTTCATTTTTTAGGGGATTCCACAGAAAAAAGCAATTATTCTTTTAATTTAAAGTAAGGGTGGATTAGATGCGCATATAAATTTAACGTAAAATGCCCCCCTCCCCCTTCCGGACCATTCTATCTTTTTAAGGCAGTAACTAAATTTTTTTACCACTAACCCTAAATCTGACCGGCAAAGTTGTAAAACCACGCGTAATCGCTTTAAAAAGTAGAACCCATCCACCCCGCCCGACAAAAAATGCAAAAAATTTATCTCCCATCGCAAAAGAAAATTTGATTAATTGCCCTAAAAAGTTAGAATGGCCCAGAAATTGTGGGTCATTTTATGCTAAAATTATATGCCAAACTGATCCCCCAATCTGCATTCTAAAATAATTGTTGTTTTTTTCTTTCCACGAAAGATGAGTAATAAAATACAAACATTTTTAAATGTAGTTTTCGTTTTACCACCCGGACTTAGGGTTAGTAGTCAAAAGGGTGTGTGTTTTTTTTTTAATGATGTAATCTTTAAAAGAATTCAGTATTTACAAAGTGCCGGAAAAATGTTTAAAAATGAAAGAAAAAAAATTTTGTCAAGAAAAAAAAATTACAGACAAAGTGTTATTGATAATTGTAAAAAAAATTATATATAAAAAAATTCTTTTTAATTTTAAAAAATTTATTTATTTTTACGTTGATGGCCTTTTGTCCGTGTTTGAATTATATTGGTGGGCTTTTTTTCCGCACATCCACGAGTTTTTTCGTCTTTTTGGGTAAAAAAACAAAAACAAACAAAAAAATACACAACTAACTGTTCCAAATGCATTGAAATTTACTTTTCTACCTAATTGAAAGGAGAAAAGTACAAAAGAAAGTCATCAGACTTCGGGGATGTTCGACGAACGTCTGTTAGCCATCTCTGATTTTAGTATACCGTAATATATTTGACCGAACTAAAATCGAAATAAAAAACGCTTTAAAATACTTTTTAACTTACACAAAAATAAATAAGTAGGTGAGTAGGTAGAAAAAATAACTTTTATTGCTTTTGGTAACAGTTATTTGTTGACGATTTTTTGTTTTTTAACCATTTTTTTCTGTTTACAATCCCAATCAACCTTTATTGCATACTTTTTCTTTTCTAAAATCTGTCTTCTCGACTCTCAAAATTGAATGGTGGTCAGAACGTGGCCGCCATAAAATTTTGAGAAGACAGATTTTAGAAAAAAAGTGTGAAATAAAGTGTTATAAACGTTAAAACTTAGCCAGTTTGATGGAGAATTTAATTCTAATGCGTTTGATGTTTTTTTAATGAGTTATAGGGTGTTAATTATTCTGTACTTAGTTTGTTGAACCTTTACTTTAGGGTTAAAAACTCATAGCACTTTCAAAATTTAATATTTTTGGAAATTTTTTTCAGCCGAGGACTTTTGGAAACATAGTGAATCATATTGCATAAAAAAATAAAATAAAAATTATTATTATTATTTAGATTTTAGAGGGGGGTATCACTTTCCTATATAAATCTAACGTAAATTGAGCACCCACTTCTTGGCCAAGTTCAGGGTAAAAAAGCTCATAGCAGTGTCTAAAACTTATATTTTTGGAAAACATTTTCAGGAGACGACTTTTAGAACCATAATGAATCATACATAACAATTTTTTTTTTTCAAAAATGTTACATTTGTTTTTGTATATTTTCTAAATTTATTTTTTCGACATAAAAAAATATGTTGGACAACGCTTCGACCGATGTAAGCCTGACCCTCTAGTCGAACTTGGTAACATAACAGAATTTCCAACTGAACCCTTTATTTAATCCATAGAGATATATTGTTTTCATTCCGCCAGCCATGCTCGGGTAGAAGTGCTAGTGCTAATTTGTTATTCTTGGTTATTATCGCCTGTAGTAAGGATTGAACCGTCAACCCTCTCAAAAGATGGTTACTTAGACCTACTGATTAACCGACGCTATTAATCGTTATGCCATGGGGGCATGCTGACGGAATGAGAACAATCCACTCCCGTTGATTAAATAAAGGGTTCACTGTTCGGTTAGAGATTCCGTACAGGTCCCGAAATTATAAAAGATGTACATGAAGAAGGTTACATATGTCGAAAAGTAATGAATATAACAATCAAGAAGAGAATAGTAGTCCGAATAAAAACAAATGTAAACATTTTTTCCAAAAATATAAATTTTAGACAGTGCTATGAGCTTTTTTACCCTGAACTTGGCCAAGAAGTGTGTGGTCAATTTACGTTAGATTTATATAGGAAAGTGCCCCCCCCCTCTAAAATCTAGATAATAAAAGAAAAATTAATTTTTTTTTCATGGAATATGATTCACTATGGTTCCAAAAGTCCTCGGCTGAAAAAGATTTCGAAAAAATATCAAATTTTGAAAGTGCTATGAGTTTTTAACCCTAAAGTAAAGGTTCGCCAACGATTTTATCTTTCGATAACTATTTTTGTTAAACCAGTAAATAACATTTGAGTTATCTCCCTTGCCTGTTACATAAGTGAAAATGGCTAACGATACTTAAGATTGTTTTTTATCTTTTTCTTATAATTTAATAAATACTGGATGAATTTGCGTAATTTTTTCTGTACAATCTTATTTTTAGCTAAGACGTAAGTACATAACAAAGTTTATGCCACCGACTTCTCTCTGCCCAGACCTTGGTCCTGCGCTCCCAGTAGTTGCTACTACTTCTTCTCATCAACCCATCATGTCAACCCAACATTTTCATGTACTTGCATGACATTTTTCTTAAAATTATCATCCTGAGGAAGTCTTACAAATAAAGACGAAACGTTGATGAATACATTAAAAAAAAATATCTTTTAGTTTTTCTTTTTCAATTCTCAACAAAGTTTATACATTACTTTAAATATTTTAATGTCGGGGCGAAACATCAGAAGCACCGGAATTTTTACTTGATATTTAATTTTCATTTTAAAAATTATTTCAGCAAATTTTAATTATAAAACTTTCCCTGAAAAAGATTTTATGTGACTTGTTGTTTTAATTATGACCGTTTGGTGCAGGGAGGCAGTTTATTGATGGAGGTTCACGGGGGTTTACGACGGCCGTGCCCACGGTCACGAATTTGGAATAGGGGCGAGAAAATTCAATATTGCCATGTTTTAATTTTCGAATAGACTATATTGCCGGTCCCGGCAAAATAACGATTCCTGCGTTATTTTGCCGTGACCGGCAATATAACGATTCCTGCGTTATTTTGCCGGTTCATGTATATTTAACTAAATTGTTAAACATACAGTGACGCCCGGCACAATAATGAGTCTTACGTTATTATTTTTTTATTTTATTTAAAACTTTGCCTGATTGATTTTTTTTGTTTGTTTTTAATTAAACTTTGCCTGATTGATTTTTTGTATAATTTAAAACTTTATTAAGCGACAATATATTTTAAAATAACGATAAAATTAATTTTTACTTCCGGTTGATTCGATTAGGAGTGAACTCTTCAAAATTACGACTTATTTTATGATTTCATTGAAAGAACATTTTAAAATAGAAACTGTTTAAATCCAGTGATTTTCTGTATATTTTAACATTATCGAAGTTTTTCTTCATAAAGAAATTTTACATTAAAATCTTTCCTTTGTAAAGCACATTTTTAACAAGTAAATGTTACCAAAGGCAACATAAATTATTCTTCTACCTGTATAAGTTTATTTGTTTATTTGATTATTTATTTTTATAAAAAAAAATAATTTATCAAAATAAATAATAAAATAAACAAATAAACTTATACAGGTAGGTAGAATAATAATTTATGGGGTATCTTTCAGAATGATCAGTACGCTGAAAACGCTAAAAAAACAAATATACAACAAATAAAAGTAACTGTCGTCGATAAAAGTTAATTTAAAACTGACCTGTGATATTTGTTTGTATTTTTAAACCGTTGTTCCAACTGCTATTTAGTAGAAATCAATAGTTTTGTCACGCGAACTTGCAAAAAAAAAAAAAATGGCGCTTGCTCGTAAGACGTCATATTGTCTAAAGAAAACGAGTAAAAAATGAACAAGAAATTTTTTTTTACATCTAATAAAACCCCATTTATAGTACGTAAAAATACAAACAAATATCATAGGTAAGTAGACAAATATCTCTTCTCGACGTAGGTTAAACTCACTTGTTGCATATTTATTTTTATAACCCCGTTCTCGTTAGTTTTTTAGACCCCGTCCGCGACTGTACTGATCATTCTGAAAGATACCCAAAATTTCAATTACTTAAATCGAGAGCAGACTTAGTAATGTTGGGAAAATTCATCAACATTAATTCTATTATGAAAAGTAAGCAGGTATTTCTTTAACCGACACAATAGGGCAGGTCGGTTTTTTTTTTCTTTAACCGACACAACTGATGATGAAAACAAATTGTTTATAAATATTTGCCCTTATTTATTTAATTACCTTTTCTTTCGCAAGCATAACAATTAGGTTTTTAAAAAAAATGAACCGGCATAATAACGATCCCTTTACATTAGTAAATAATTATTGTGCCGGGCGTCACTGTATGTTTAACAATTTAGTTAAATATACATGAACCGGCAAAATAACGCAGGAATCGTTATTTTGCCGGGACCGGCAATATAGCCTCTTCCTTTAATTTTTCCTTTTTTTTTTTTTTTTTAGCCTTTTTGCTTTTTAAAAAAAAAAAATGGTTTGGCACATGTTCGTCTTTTCCCACAGTCCGTTTTTCACAACTTTTTACTGACCAGTTTTTTTTTTCTTTTTTCGGTGTACACTTACCTATCAGGCTGCTAGAGAATGCCATGGTTTTTGGGGAAAATTTAAAATATTTTACATTTTAGAAGGGGGGATCAGTTTCCAATGTTAATTCAACATAGACTGGTCCCCCTCTTTTTGATCATCTAAATTTTTTAAATTATTCTTCTGCTTACAATTACCTATCATGTCGCGAGAGAATTCCAGGGTTTTTGGAAATAAATTTTTTTTAAATTGAGATTTTAATACGGGGGATCAGTCTTGTTCGTCTTTTACCATAGTCCGTTTTTCACAACTTTTTACGTATTAAAATCTCAGTTTTTAAAAATTTCTTTCAAATAACCACGGAATTCTCTACTGACATGATAGGTAATTGTACACCGAAAAAGATTTTCTTTTAAATTGAGATGGTCAAAAAGAGGAGGATCAGTCTACGTTGAATTAACATTGGAAACTGATCCCCCCTCCTAAAATGTAAAATATTTGAATTTTTTTTCCCCAAAACCCCGGAATTCTCTAGCAGCCTGATAGGTAAGTGTACACCGAAAAAAAGAAAAAAAAACTGGTCAGTAAAATGTTGTGAAAAACGGACTGTGGGAAAAGACGAACATGTGCCAATGGTTTAAGTAAAAAAGATTTGCTTGAAAGTAATCCCGAAACCCACTCCACTCTAAATAATTTACGTGACTAAAATAGGTAGTTACTAAAGTATACCCTAAAGTCTCCAATAAAAGGTTGAGTTAAAATTTCCATCACTGTAAAAAAAAAGTATTAGAGAATCAATTGGTTTAAATTTTTTAAAAGTCGTTAAAAAAGTGCAGAAAAAATAATTTTTGTAAAAGTGAAAGTAATTTATTTATTTATTTTTTTTTGTAAACGTGTAAGTCAATCTAAATTTCATCAAATTTAATTAAGACAAAAAAAGACCATTAATAAAAATTATATAGATAAACAAAACAATTATTTGTTAATTGGTAAGACATTCTGATATTTTTTCCCAGTCCACTTTTAAGTTCGGATTCGATGCAAAAGCCTCTAAAAGTGTTGCCGTGTCGAAATCGTTGGACGTTCTCTTCCTTATCCATTTGGAAAAAAGTTGAAACTTTTGTTCGTGTGGATCGTGGGGATTTTCCTCAACGATTAGCTCGATGTCGGATTGCTGGATGTTAAGATTGTGTGCCAAGGATTTCCAGCCAGGGTCACCAATATGCCGGACAATTCGGTTGAGCAGGTGGTTCGTAAGGGGCACCTGCCTGGCGGCCTCAATAATCGAGTCGATCTTTATTTTCTCTTGACCGGCACTTGCCAATTCGACTAAGTGATTAGACTCCACGTTGCATAGCATGTTAACCAAATCCGGTAGATCAACACCGTTAAGACAATTGATAAAAATGTCAAAAGTGGTTGTCTTTCGATCTATGTCTTCCTTGTCAATTCGACATTCCAATATCTTCAGCAAATTGCGTACCTTTGGCTCTGGCGGAAGAGAAGGGTTTCGTAACGTCGTTTGTTCAACATTGATAATCCCTTTACTGTAAAGTTCATCAATTATTTTATTTAGTTGAATCGCATCGATTCGGTCAATCAGTGTTTCTTTCATATAAACCAGCTTGAATTTATTTAACAAGCGACTAGGGTTCATTATGAAAATTGGGTTATATTTTTCAGTTTGCTGGGTTTGCAAAACTTTTTTCCTGATTAAAGGAAGATAACTCGGGCATTTCCTACTTTATACTTACCTAGCACAGCCTGAGTAGGTTTTGTTCATACCCGGCTGAGGATACGTCATCGACGATCAATCCGACAGTCTGGGTCATTTTTAAGTAGGTGATGACCTTGCATCTGTCGGGCTGAGGTATAATCCTGTACAGTTTTAGGATGCCCACCCTCCCAGGCGTTACCTTCTCTCTTTGAGAAGAGGGTCACTTATTTGCTAATTGCCCGAGGTGCACCTACCGGGGAATGCCGACGGTTTTTTTTACGGCCAGTGTGCACACACATATTAGGCGCTAGCTTTTCAATCCCCACCTTCCGACCTTGTGTCACATCTTCCTGCGGTGGGGAGGGGGCAGGGGTAAATACCTACTTTACATGTGTCCGGATTTAGCACATCGGGTCAAAACAACTTATCTCTATATTAATAAAATTATGAGATAATCTCTCGTGTGTCCTGTGACGTGCAGAGGTCTGGTGATGCCCGGGATTAACTCTTTGATTGTATGCTCCAAAGACTCAAATATAAGTGAGAAAGGCAGATTGTTTGAATATGATTGAATGCCCCCCTCCAATAGAGATGCCTGCGTGTGTCGGTGTATGTGTGTGTTTCTTGTCTCTATGTAACTTACATTATATATTTTTTTATTTTATTAATCGAATATTTATTAAAATAAAAAAATCCAATGTCATAAAATAAAACGTATTTTTGCAAATCCTAAGGAGAGTGCATCTCCCGTCCAAAGATTTGTATTAAATATATATATATATATATATATATATATATATATATATATATATATATATATATGAATGAACCTGCTGCTACAATTTTCATGACGCCTTCAACGGTGAACTTTTTCAGATATTTTCAACCTCTTCTCTTTGTATTGGACATTTTCTACACTTTTTATATTGTTTACATCTTTTCAAATTATGACTTTCATAATTCCCTTACCAACTTACCTCTTTGTATTTCTCTGATGATAAGATTCCATTCTTTAAAAAGCCATGACTTAAGGATGTGAAAGAGGGTGAAAACAACAAGACAAATAATCAACAAATAAATGTTACTAAAGGCAATAAAAGTCACTTTTCTACCTACCTATCTAATATTTTTGTGCTTTAAAATATTTTAAAGCATATTTTATTGAATGTTAATAATTCGTCCAAACCTGATTGCATTAGAATTACATTTTACAACATGGCGGAACCTGACGGTAGTAGGACAAAAGTCCACCGGACAAAAGTCCACCAAAATAATTCAAACACGAACAAAAGTCCACCTACATAAAAATTAATAAGTTAAAAAAAAAATTTTTTTTTAATTTTATATTTAATTTTTTTACAATTATCAATAACTCCTAGTCTGTGATTTTTTTTTCTTGACAAAAATTTTTTTAAAAACATTTTTCCGGTACTTTGTAAATACTGCATTCTTTTAAAGATTATATCATTAAAAAAACATGCATCTTTTTTACTACTAACCCTAAGTCCGGGTGGTAAAACGAAAAATACATTTTAAAAAAATTATCTTTTGTCATTAATATATTAACTGAACCAAATTGTTATGAAACTATAAATAATGGTTGTTATGGTAATGTTGATTTAATCTCTATTTATAAAATTATTGGATATAAAAATCTTCCAAAACTTCAATCTTTTAATACATGAGGATTTGCTAAGAATCAAAATTCTTAGCAAACCCTCATGCCAGTTTAATGTTCTTTCTCTTCGACAGCTTAAATGCTTCTAAATTCCTTTCAGATTTCTAAGGGTCACAAAGTATTTCATCCATTTTTTTCAATTATTAACGAAAAATTAAAATGACTAACTTGTTTCTGAAGAAATCAAAATGCATTCTAGTGGATTCAATTTTGTTAGTATTATTATTTTTTTTAAATATGGATCTCTAAAAAGTTATTTTTAGTACTTTATGTGTCTAATTTGATTTTTTAATTTATATTTCAGTTTCCAAAGTTCACTCACGCCTATCCCCTTATCAAACTTTTGAAGAGTTTATCCAAATCTTGGATACAATACGTAAAGGGAAAACATAAAAGTAACCCCGCCCCCCCCCCCCCCCCCCAAATGAGATTCTTCATTTTTTAGGGGATTCCACAGAAAAAAGCAATTATTCTTTTAATTTAAAGTAAGGGTGGATTAGATGCGCATATAAATTTAACGTAAAATGCCCCCCCCCCGCCCCTTCCGGACCATTCTATCTTTTTAAGGCAGTAACTAAATTTTTTTACCACTAACCCTAAATCTGACCGGCAAAGTTGTAAAACCACGCGTAATCGCTTTAAAAAGTAGAACCCATCCACCCCGCCCGACAAAAAATTTATCTCCCATCGCAAAAGAAAATTTGATTAATTGCCCTAAAAAGTTAGAATGGCCCAGAAATTGTGGGTCATTTTGTGCTAAAATTATATGCCAAACTGATCCCCCAATCTGCATTCTAAAATAATTGTTGTTTTTTTCTTTCCACGAAAGATGAGTAATACAATACAAACATTTTTAAATGTAGTTTTCGTTTTACCACCCGGACTTAGGGTTAGTAGTCAAAAGGGTGCGTGTTTTTTTTTTATGATGTAATCTTTAAAAGAATTCAGTATTAACAAAGTGCCGGAAAAATGTTTAATAATGAAAGAAAAGAAATTTTGTCAAGAAAAAAAAATTACAGACAAAGTGTTATTGATAATTGTAAAAAAAATTATGTATAAAAAAATTCTTTTTAATTCTAAAAAATTTATTTATTTTTACGTTGGTGGCCTTTTGTCCGTGTTTGAATTATATTGGTGGGCTTTTTTTCCGCACATCCACGAGTTTTTTCGTCATTTTGGGTGAAAAAACAAAAACAAAAAACAAATACACAACTAACTGTTCCAAATGCATTGAAATTTACTTTTCTACCTAATTGAAAGGAGAAAAGTACAAAAGAAAGTCATCAGACTTCGGGGATGTTCGACGAACGTCTGTTAGCCATCTTTGATTTTAGTATACCGTAATATATTTGACCGAACTAAAATCGAAATAAAAAACGCTTTAAAATACTTTTTAACTTACACAAAAATAAATAAGTAGGTGAGTAGGTAGAAAAAATAACTTTTATTGCTTTTGGTAACAGTTATTTGTTGACGATATTTTGTTTTTTTACCCATTTTTTTCTGTTTACAATCCCAATCAACCTTTATTGCATACTTTTTCTTTTCTAAAATCTGTCTTCTCGACTCTCAAAATTGAATGGTGGTCAGAACGTGGCCACCATAAAATGTCGAGAAGACAGATTTTAGAAAAAAGTGTGAAATAAAGTGTTATAAACGTTAAAACTTAGCCAGTTTGATGGAGAATTTCATTCTAATGCGTTTGATGTTTTTTTAATGAGTTAGGGTGTTAATTATTCTGTACTTAGTTTGTTGAACCTTTACTTTAGGGTTAAAAACTCATAGCACTTTCAAAATTTAATATTTTTGGAAATTTTTTTCAGCCGAGGACTTTTGGAAACATAGTGAATCATATTGCATAAAAAAATAAAATAAAAATTATTATTATTATTTAGATTTTAGAGGGGGGTATCACTTTCCTATATAAATCTAACGTAAATTGAGCACCCACTTCTTGGCCAAGTTCAGGGTAAAAAAGCTCATAGCAGTGTCTAAAACTTATATTTTTGAAAAAAATTTTCAGGAGACGACTTTTAGAACCATAATGAATCATACATAACAATTTTTTTTTTTCAAAAATGTTACATTTGTTTTTGTATATTTTCTAAATTTATTTTTTCGACATAAAAAAATATTTTGGACAACGCTTCGACCGATGTAAGCCTGACCCTCTAGTCGAACTTGGTAACATAAACAGAATTTCCAACTGAACCCTTTATTTAATCCATAGAGATATATTGTTTTCATTCCGCCAGCCATGCTCGGGTAGAAGTGCTAGTGCTAATTTGTTATTCTTGGTTATTATCGCCTGTAGTAAGGATTGAACCGTCAACCCTCTCAAAAGATGGTTACTTAGACCTACTGATTAACCGACGCTATTAATCGTTATGCCATGGGGGCATGCTGACGGAATGAGAACAATCCACTCCCGTTGATTAAATAAAGGGTTCACTGTTCGGTTAGAGATTCCGTACAGGTCCCGAAATTATAAAAGATGTACATGAAGAAGGTTACATATGTCGAAAAGTTGTGAATATAACAATCAAGATGAGAATAGTAGTCCGAATAAAAACAAATGTAAACATTTTTTCCAAAAATATAAATTTTAGACAGTGCTATGAGCTTTTTTACCCTGAACTTGGCCAAGAAGTGTGTGGTCAATTTACGTTAGATTTATATAGGAAAGTGACCCCCCCCCCTCTAAAATCTAAATAATAATAATAATTTTTATTTTATTTTTTTATGCAATATGATTCACTATGTTTCCAAAAGTCCTCGGCTGAAAAAAATTTCCAAAAATATAAAATTTTGAAAGTGCTGTGAGTTTTTAACCCTAAAGTAAAGGTTCGCCAACGATTTTATCTTTCGATAACTATTTTTGTTAAACCAGTAAATAACATTTGAGTTATCTCCCTTGCCTGTTACATAAGTGAAAATGTCTAACGATACTTAAGATTGTTTTTCATCTTTTTCTTATAATTTAATAAATACTGGATGAATTTGCGTAATTTTTTCTGTACAATCTTATTTTTAGCTAAGACGTAAGTACATAACAAAGTTTATGCCACCGACTTCTCTCTGCCCAGACCTTGGTCCTGCGCTCCCAGTAGTTGCTACTACTTCTTCTCATCAACCCATCATGTCAACCCAACATTTTCATGTACTTGCATGACATTTTTCTTAAAATTATCATCCTGAGGAAGTCTTACAAATAAAGACGAAACGTTGATGAATACATTAAAAAAAAATATCTTTTAGTTTTTCTTTTTCAATTCTCAACAAAGTTTATACATTACTTTAAATATTTTAATGTCGGGGCGAAACATCAGAAGCACCGGAATTTTTACTTGATATTTAATTTTCATTTTTAAAATTATTTCAGCAAATTTTAATTATAAAACTTTCCCTGAAAAAGATTTTATGTGACTTGTTGTTTTAATTATGACCGTTTGGTGCAGGGAGGCAGTTTATTGATGGAGGTTCACGAGGGTTTACGACGGCCGTGCCCACGGTCACGAATTTGGAATAGGGGCGAGAAAATTCAATATCGCCATGTTTTAATTTTCGAATAGGCTATATTGCCGGTCCCGGCAAAATAACGATTCCTGCGTTATTTTGCCGTGACCGGCAATATAACGATTCCTGCGTTATTTTGCCGGTTCATGTATATTTAACTAAATTGTTAAACATACAGTGACGCCCGGCACAATAATGAGTCTTACGTTATTATTTTTTTTTTTTTATTTAAAACTTTGCCTGATTGATTTTTTTTGTTTGTTTTTAATTAAACTTTGCCTGATTGATTTTTTGTATAATTTAAAACTTTATTAAGCGACAATATATTTTAAAATAACGATAAAATTAATTTTTACTTCCGGTTGATTCGATTAGGAGTGAACTCTTCAAAATTACGACTTATTTTATGATTTCATTGAAAGAACATTTTAAAATAGAAACTGTTTAAATCCAGTGATTTTCTGTATATTTTAACATTATCGAAGTTTTTCTTCATAAAGAAATTTTACATTAAAATCTTTCCTTTGTAAAGCACATTTTTAACAAGTAAATGTTACCAAAGGCAACATAAATTATTCTTCTACCTGTATAAGTTTATTTGTTTATTTGATTATTTATTTTTATAAAAAAAATTAATTTATCAAAATAAATAATAAAATAAACAAATAAACTTATACAGGTAGGTAGAATAATAATTTATGTTGCCTTTGGTAACATTTATTTGTTGCTTATTTTTTTCTTTATATATAACTTATATATAACTTAAGGAAAATTTCAATTACTTAAATCGAGAGCAGACTTAGTAATGTTGGGAAAATTCATCAACATTAATTCTATTATGAAAAGTAAGCAGGTATTTCTTTAACCGACACAATAGGGCAGGTCGGTTTTTTTTTTCTTTAACCGACACAACTGATGATGAAAACAAATTGTTTATAAATATTTGCCCTTATTTATTTAATTACCTTTTCTTTCGCAAGCATAACAATTAGGTTTTTAAAAAAAATGAACCGGCATAATAACGATCCCTTTACATTAGTAAATAATTATTGTGCCGGGCGTCACTGTATGTTTAACAATTTAGTTAAATATACATGAACCGGCAAAATAACGCAGGAATCGTTATTTTGCCGGGACCGGCAATATAGCCTCTTCCTTTAATTTTTCCTTTTTTTTTTTTTTTTTAGCCTTTTTGCTTTAAAAAAAAAAAAAAATGGTTTGGCACATGTTCGTCTTTTCCCACAGTCCGTTTTTCACAACTTTTTACTGACCAGTTTTTTTTTTCTTTTTTCGGTGTACACTTACCTATCAGGCTGCTAGAGAATGCCATGGTTTTTGGGGAAAATTTAAAATATTTTACATTTTAGAAGGGGGGATCAGTTTCCAATGTTAATTCAACATAGACTGGTCCCCCTCTTTTTGATCATCTAAATTTTTTAAATTATTCTTCTGCTTACAATTACCTATCATGTCGCGAGAGAATTCCAGGGTTTTTGGAAATAAATTTTTTTTAAATTGAGATTTTAATACGGGGGATCAGTCTTGTTCGTCTTTTACCATAGTCCGTTTTTCACAACTTTTTACGTATTAAAATCTCAGTTTTTAAAAATTTCTTTCAAAAAACCACGGAATTCTCTACTGACATGATAGGTAATTGTACACCGAAAAAGATTTTCTTTTAAATTGAGATGGTCAAAAAGAGGAGGATCAGTCTACGTTGAATTAACATTGGAAACTGATCCCCCCTCCTAAAATGTAAAATATTTGAAATTTTTTTTCCCAAAACCCCGGAATTCTCTAGCAGCCTGATAGGTAAGTGTACACCGAAAAAAAGAAAAAAAACTGGTCAGTAAAATGTTGTGAAAAACGGACTGTGGGAAAAGACGAACATGTGCCAATGGTTTAAGTAAAAAAGATTTGCTTGAAAGTAATCCCGATACCCATTCCACTCTAAATAATTTACGTGACTAAAATAGGTAGTTACTAAAGTATACCCTAAAGTCTCCAATAAAAGGTTGAGTTAAAATTTCCATCACTGTAAAAAAAAAGTATTAGAGAATCAATTGGTTTAAATTTTTTAAAAGTCGTTAAAAAAGTGCAGAAAAAATAATTTTTGTAAAAGTGAAAGTAATTTATTTATTTATTTTTTTTTGTAAACGTGTAAGTCAATCTAAATTTCATCAAATTTAATTAAGACAAAAAAAGACCATTAATAAAAATTATATAGATAAACAAAACAATTATTTGTTAATTGGTAAGACATTCTGATATTTTTTCCCAGTCCACTTTTAAGTTCGGATTCGATGCAAAAGCCTCTAAAAGTGTTGCCGTGTCGAAATCGTTGGACGTTCTCTTCCTTATCCATTTGGAAAAAAGTTGAAACTTTTGTTCGTGTGGATCGTGGGGATTTTCCTCAACGATTAGCTCGATGTCGGATTGCTGGATGTTAAGATTGTGTGCCAAGGATTTCCAGCCAGGGTCACCAATATGCCGGACAATTCGGTTGAGCAGGTGGTTCGTAAGGGGCACCTGCCTGGCGGCCTCAATAATCGAGTCGATCTTTATTTTCTCTTGACCGGCACTTGCCAATTCGACTAAGTGATTAGACTCCACGTTGCATAGCATGTTAACCAAATCCGGTTAAGACAATTGATAAAAATGTCAAAAGTGGTTGTCTTTCGATCTATGTCTTCCTTGTCAATTCGACATTCCAATATCTTCAGCAAATTGCGTACCTTTGGCTCTGGCGGAAGAGAAGGGTTTCGTAACGTCGTTTGTTCAACATTGATAATCCCTTTACTGTAAAGTTCATCAATTATTTTATTTAGTTGAATCGCATCGATTCGGTCAATCAGTGTTTCTTTCATATAAACCAGCTTGAATTTATTTAACAAGCGACTAGGGTTCATTATGAAAATTGGGTTAGATTTTTCAGTTTGCTGGGTTTGCAAAACTTTTTTCCTGATTAAAGGAAGATAACTCGGGCATTTCCTACTTTATACTTACCTAGCACAGCCTGAGTAGGTTTTGTTCATACCCGGCTGAGGATACGTCATCGACGATCAATCCGACAGTCTGGGTCATTTTTAAGTAGGTGATGACCTTGCATCTGTCGGGCTGAGGTATAATCCTGTACAGTTTTAGGAGGCCCACCCTCCCAGGCGTTACCTTCTCTCTTTGAGAAGAGGGTCACTTATTTGCTAATTGCCCGAGGTGCACCTACCGGGGAATGCCGACGGTTTTTTTTTACGGCCAGTGTGCACACACATATTAGGCGCTAGCTTTTCAATCCCCACCTTCCGACCTTGTGTCACATCTTCCTGCGGTGGGGAGGGGGGAGGGGTAAATACCTACTTTACATGTGTCCGGATTTAGCACATCGGGTCAAAACAACTTATCTCTATATTAATAAAATTATGAGATAATCTCTCGTGTGTCCTGTGACGTGCAGAGGTCTGGTGATGCCCGGGATTAACTCTTTGATTGTATGCTCCAAAGACTCAAATATAAGTGAGAAAGGCAGATTGTTTGAATATGATTGAATGCCCCCCTCCAATAGAGATGCCTGCGTGTGTCGGTGTATGTGTGTGTTTCTTGTCTCTATGTAACTTACATTATATATTTTTTTATTTTATTAATCGAATATTTATTAAAATAAAAAAATCCAATGTCATAAAATAAAACGTATTTTTGCAAATCCTAAGGAGAGTGCATCTCCCGTCCAAAGATTTGTATTATATATATATATATATATATATATATATATATATATATATATATATGAATGAACCTGCTGCTACAATTTTCATGACGCCTTCAACGGTGAACTTTTTCAGATATTTTCAACCTCTTCTCTTTGTATTGGACATTTTCTACACTTTTTATATTGTTTACATCTTTTCAAATTATGACTTTCATAATTCCCTTACCAACTTACCTCTTTGTATTTCTCTGATGATAAGATTCCATTCTTTAAAAAGCCATGACTTAAGGATGTGAAAGGGGGTGAAAACAACAAGACAAATAATCAACAAATAAATGTTACTAAAGGCAATAAAAGTCACTTTTCTACCTACCTATCTAATATTTTTGTGCTTTAAAATATTTTAAACCATATTTTATTGAATGTTAATAATTCGTCCAAACCTGATTGCATTAGAATTACATTTTACAACATGGCGGAACCTGACGGTAGTAGGACAAAAGTCCACCGGACAAAAGTCCACCAAAATAATTCAAACACGAACAAAAGTCCACCTACATAAAAATTAATAAGTTAAAAAAAAAATTTTTTTTAAATTTTATATTTAATTTTTTTACAATTATCAATAACTCCTAGTCTGTGATTTTTTTTTCTTGACAAAAATTTTTTTAAAAACATTTTTCCGGTACTTTGTAAATACTGCATTCTTTTAAAGATTATATCATTAAAAAAACATGCATCTTTTTTACTACTAACCCTAAGTCCGGGTGGTAAAACGAAAAATACATTTTAAAAAAATTATCTTTTGTCATTAATATATTAACTGAACCAAATTGTTATGAAACTATAAATAATGGTTGTTATGGTAATGTTGATTTAATCTCTATTTATAAAATTATTGGATATAAAAATCTTCCAAAACTTCAATCTTTTAATACATGAGGATTTGCTAAGAATCAAAATTCTTAGCAAACCCTCATGCCAGTTTAATGTTCTTTCTCTTCGACAGCTTAAATGCTTCTAAATTCCTTTCAGATTTCTAAGGGTCACAAAGTATTTCATCCATTTTTTTCAATTATTAACGAAAAATTAAAATGACTAACTTGTTTCTGAAGAAATCAAAATGCATTCTAGTGGATTCAATTTTGTTAGTATTATTATTTTTTTTAAATATGGATCTCTAAAAAGTTATTTTTAGTACTTTATGTGTCTAATTTGATTTTTTAATTTATATTTCAGTTTCCAAAGTTCACTCACGCCTATCCCCTTATCAAACTTTTGAAGAGTTTATCCAAATCTTGGATACAATACGTAAAGGGAAAACATAAAAGTAACCCCCCCCCCCCCCAAAAAAAAAATGAGATTCTTCATTTTTTAGGGGATTCCACAGAAAAAAGCAATTATTCTTTTAATTTAAAGTAAGGGTGGATTAGATGCGCATATAAATTTAACGTAAAATGCCCCCCTCCCCCTTCCGGACCATTCTATCTTTTTAAGGCAGTAACTAAATTTTTTTACCACTAACCCTAAATCTGACCGGCAAAGTTGTAAAACCACGTGTAATCGCTTTAAAAAGTAGAACCCATCCACCCCGCCCGACAAAAAATGCAAAAAATTTATCTCCCATCGCAAAAGAAAATTTGATTAATTGCCCTAAAAAGTTAGAATGGCCCAGAAATTGTGGGTCATTTTATGCTAAAATTATATGCCAAACTGATCCCCCAATCTGCATTCTAAAATAATTGTTGTTTTTTTCTTTCCACGAAAGATGAGTAATAAAATACAAACATTTTTAAATGTAGTTTTCGTTTTACCACCCGGACTTAGGGTTAGTAGTCAAAAGGGTGTGTGTTTTTTTTTTAATGATGTAATCTTTAAAAGAATTCAGTATTTACAAAGTGCCGGAAAAATGTTTAAAAATGAAAGAAAAAAAATTTTGTCAAGAAAAAAAAATTACAGACAAAGTGTTATTGATAATTGTAAAAAAAATTATATATAAAAAAATTATTTTTAATTTTAAAAAATTTATTTATTTTTACGTTGATGGCCTTTTGTCCGTGTTTGAATTATATTGGTGGGCTTTTTTTCCGCACATCCACGAGTTTTTTCGTCTTTTTGGGTAAAAAAACAAAAACAAACAAAAAAATACACAACTAACTGTTCCAAATGCATTGAAATTTACTTTTCTACCTAATTGAAAGGAGAAAAGTACAAAAGAAAGTCATCAGACTTCGGGGATGTTCGACGAACGTCTGTTAGCCATCTCTGATTTTAGTATACCGTAATATATTTGACCGAACTAAAATCGAAATAAAAAACGCTTTAAAATACTTTTTAACTTACACAAAAATAAATAAGTAGGTGAGTAGGTAGAAAAAATAACTTTTATTGCTTTTGGTAACAGTTATTTGTTGACGATTTTTTGTTTTTTAACCATTTTTTTCTGTTTACAATCCCAATCAACCTTTATTGCATACTTTTTCTTTTCTAAAATCTGTCTTCTCGACTCTCAAAATTGAATGGTGGTCAGAACGTGGCCGCCATAAAATTTTGAGAAGACAGATTTTAGAAAAAAAGTGTGAAATAAAGTGTTATAAACGTTAAAACTTAGCCAGTTTGATGGAGAATTTAATTCTAATGCGTTTGATGTTTTTTTAATGAGTTATAGGGTGTTAATTATTCTGTACTTAGTTTGTTGAACCTTTACTTTAGGGTTAAAAACTCATAGCACTTTCAAAATTTAATATTTTTGGAAATTTTTTTCAGCCGAGGACTTTTGGAAACATAGTGAATCATATTGCATAAAAAAATAAAATAAAAATTATTATTATTATTTAGATTTTAGAGGGGGGTATCACTTTCCTATATAAATCTAACGTAAATTGAGCACCCACTTCTTGGCCAAGTTCAGGGTAAAAAAGCTCATAGCAGTGTCTAAAACTTATATTTTTGGAAAACATTTTCAGGAGACGACTTTTAGAACTATAATGAATCATACATAACAATTTTTTTTTTTCAAAAATGTTACATTTGTTTTTGTATATTTTCTAAATTTATTTTTTCGACATAAAAAAATATGTTGGACAACGCTTCGACCGATGTAAGCCTGACCCTCTAGTCGAACTTGGTAACATAACAGAATTTCCAACTGAACCCTTTATTTAATCCATAGAGATATATTGTTTTCATTCCGCCAGCCATGCTCGGGTAGAAGTGCTAGTGCTAATTTGTTATTCTTGGTTATTATCGCCTGTAGTAAGGATTGAACCGTCAACCCTCTCAAAAGATGGTTACTTAGACCTACTGATTAACCGACGCTATTAATCGTTATGCCATGGGGGCATGCTGACGGAATGAGAACAATCCACTCCCGTTGATTAAATAAAGGGTTCACTGTTCGGTTAGAGATTCCGTACAGGTCCCGAAATTATAAAAGATGTACATGAAGAAGGTTACATATGTCGAAAAGTAATGAATATAACAATCAAGAAGAGAATAGTAGTCCGAATAAAAACAAATGTAAACATTTTTTCCAAAAATATAAATTTTAGACAGTGCTATGAGCTTTTTTACCCTGAACTTGGCCAAGAAGTGTGTGGTCAATTTACGTTAGATTTATATAGGAAAGTGCCCCCCCCCCCTCTAAAATCTAGATAATAAAAGAAAAATTAATTTTTTTTTCATGGAATATGATTCACTATGGTTCCAAAAGTCCTCGGCTGAAAAAGATTTCGAAAAAATATCAAATTTTGAAAGTGCTCTGAGTTTTTAACCCTAAAGTAAAGGTTCGCCAACGATTTTATCTTTCGATAACTATTTTTGTTAAACCAGTAAATAACATTTGAGTTATCTCCCTTGCCTGTTACATAAGTGAAAATGGCTAACGATACTTAAGATTGTTTTTTATCTTTTTCTTATAATTTAATAAATACTGGATGAATTTGCGTAATTTTTTCTGTACAATCTTATTTTTAGCTAAGACGTAAGTACATAACAAAGTTTATGCCACCGACTTCTCTCTGCCCAGACCTTGGTCCTGCGCTCCCAGTAGTTGCTACTACTTCTTCTCATCAACCCATCATGTCAACCCAACATTTTCATGTACTTGCATGACATTTTTCTTAAAATTATCATCCTGAGGAAGTCTTACAAATAAAGACGAAACGTTGATGAATACATTAAAAAAAAATATCTTTTAGTTTTTCTTTTTCAATTCTCAACAAAGTTTATACATTACTTTAAATATTTTAATGTCGGGGCGAAACATCAGAAGCACCGGAATTTTTACTTGATATTTAATTTTCATTTTAAAAATTATTTCAGCAAATTTTAATTATAAAACTTTCCCTGAAAAAGATTTTATGTGACTTGTTGTTTTAATTATGACCGTTTGGTGCAGGGAGGCAGTTTATTGATGGAGGTTCACGGGGGTTTACGACGGCCGTGCCCACGGTCACGAATTTGGAATAGGGGCGAGAAAATTCAATATTGCCATGTTTTAATTTTCGAATAGACTATATTGCCGGTCCCGGCAAAATAACGATTCCTGCGTTATTTTGCCGTGACCGGCAATATAACGATTCCTGCGTTATTTTGCCGGTTCATGTATATTTAACTAAATTGTTAAACATACAGTGACGCCCGGCACAATAATGAGTCTTACGTTATTATTTTTTTTTTTTATTTAAAACTTTGCCTGATTGATTTTTTTTGTTTGTTTTTAATTAAACTTTGCCTGATTGATTTTTTGTATAATTTAAAACTTTATTAAGCGACAATATATTTTAAAATAACGATAAAATTAATTTTTACTTCCGGTTGATTCGATTAGGAGTGAACTCTTCAAAATTACGACTTATTTTATGATTTCATTGAAAGAACATTTTAAAATAGAAACTGTTTAAATCCAGTGATTTTCTGTATATTTTAACATTATCGAAGTTTTTCTTCATAAAGAAATTTTACATTAAAATCTTTCCTTTGTAAAGCACATTTTTAACAAGTAAATGTTACCAAAGGCAACATAAATTATTCTTCTACCTGTATAAGTTTATTTGTTTATTTGATTATTTATTTTTATAAAAAAAAATAATTTATCAAAATAAATAATAAAATAAACAAATAAACTTATACAGGTAGGTAGAATAATAATTTATGGGGTATCTTTCAGAATGATCAGTACGCTGAAAACGCTAAAAAAACAAATATACAACAAATAAAAGTAACTGTCGTCGATAAAAGTTAATTTAAAACTGACCTGTGATATTTGTTTGTATTTTTAAACCGTTGTTCCAACTGCTATTTAGTAGAAATCAATAGTTTTGTCACGCGAACTTGCAAAAAAAAAAAAAATGGCGCTTGCTCGTAAGACGTCATATTGTCTAAAGAAAACGAGTAAAAAATGAACAAGAAATTTTTTTTTACATCTAATAAAACCCCATTTATAGTACGTAAAAATACAAACAAATATCATAGGTAAGTAGACAAATATCTCTTCTCGACGTAGGTTAAACTCACTTGTTGCATATTTATTTTTATAACCCCGTTCTCGTTAGTTTTTTAGACCCCGTCCGCGACTGTACTGATCATTCTGAAAGATACCCAAAATTTCAATTACTTAAATCGAGAGCAGACTTAGTAATGTTGGGAAAATTCATCAACATTAATTCTATTATGAAAAGTAAGCAGGTATTTCTTTAACCGACACAATAGGGCAGGTCGGTTTTTTTTTTCTTTAACCGACACAACTGATGATGAAAACAAATTGTTTATAAATATTTGCCCTTATTTATTTAATTACCTTTTCTTTCGCAAGCATAACAATTAGGTTTTTAAAAAAAATGAACCGGCATAATAACGATCCCTTTACATTAGTAAATAATTATTGTGCCGGGCGTCACTGTATGTTTAACAATTTAGTTAAATATACATGAACCGGCAAAATAACGCAGGAATCGTTATTTTGCCGGGACCGGCAATATAGCCTCTTCCTTTAATTTTTCCTTTTTTTTTTTTTTTTTAGCCTTTTTGCTTTTTAAAAAAAAAAAATGGTTTGGCACATGTTCGTCTTTTCCCACAGTCCGTTTTTCACAACTTTTTACTGACCAGTTTTTTTTTTTCTTTTTTCGGTGTACACTTACCTATCAGGCTGCTAGAGAATGCCATGGTTTTTGGGGAAAATTTAAAATATTTTACATTTTAGAAGGGGGGATCAGTTTCCAATGTTAATTCAACATAGACTGGTCCCCCTCTTTTTGATCATCTAAATTTTTTAAATTATTCTTCTGCTTACAATTACCTATCATGTCGCGAGAGAATTCCAGGGTTTTTGGAAATAAATTTTTTTTAAATTGAGATTTTAATACGGGGGATCAGTCTTGTTCGTCTTTTACCATAGTCCGTTTTTCACAACTTTTTACGTATTAAAATCTCAGTTTTTAAAAATTTCTTTCAAAAAACCACGGAATTCTCTACTGACATGATAGGTAATTGTACACCGAAAAAGATTTTCTTTTAAATTGAGATGGTCAAAAAGAGGAGGATCAGTCTACGTTGAATTAACATTGGAAACTGATCCCCCCTCCTAAAATGTAAAATATTTGAATTTTTTTTCCCCAAAACCCCGGAATTCTCTAGCAGCCTGATAGGTAAGTGTACACCGAAAAAAAGAAAAAAAACTGGTCAGTAAAATGTTGTGAAAAACGGACTGTGGGAAAAGACGAACATGTGCCAATGGTTTAAGTAAAAAAGATTTGCTTGAAAGTAATCCCGAAACCCACTCCACTCTAAATAATTTACGTGACTAAAATAGGTAGTTACTAAAGTATACCCTAAAGTCTCCAATAAAAGGTTGAGTTAAAATTTCCATCACTGTAAAAAAAAAGTATTAGAGAATCAATTGGTTTAAATTTTTTAAAAGTCGTTAAAAAAGTGCAGAAAAAATAATTTTTGTAAAAGTGAAAGTAATTTATTTATTTATTTTTTTTTGTAAACGTGTAAGTCAATCTAAATTTCATCAAATTTAATTAAGACAAAAAAAGACCATTAATAAAAATTATATAGATAAACAAAACAATTATTTGTTAATTGGTAAGACATTCTGATATTTTTTCCCAGTCCACTTTTAAGTTCGGATTCGATGCAAAAGCCTCTAAAAGTGTTGCCGTGTCGAAATCGTTGGACGTTCTCTTCCTTATCCATTTGGAAAAAAGTTGAAACTTTTGTTCGTGTGGATCGTGGGGATTTTCCTCAACGATTAGCTCGATGTCGGATTGCTGGATGTTAAGATTGTGTGCCAAGGATTTCCAGCCAGGGTCACCAATATGCCGGACAATTCGGTTGAGCAGGTGGTTCGTAAGGGGCACCTGCCTGGCGGCCTCAATAATCGAGTCGATCTTTATTTTCTCTTGACCGGCACTTGCCAATTCGACTAAGTGATTAGACTCCACGTTGCATAGCATGTTAACCAAATCCGGTAGATCAACACCGTTAAGACAATTGATAAAAATGTCAAAAGTGGTTGTCTTTCGATCTATGTCTTCCTTGTCAATTCGACATTTCAATATCTTCAGCAAATTGCGTACCTTTGGCTCTGGCGGAAGAGAAGGGTTTCGTAACGTCGTTTGTTCAACATTGATAATCCCTTTACTGTAAAGTTCATCAATTATTTTATTTAGTTGAATCGCATCGATTCGGTCAATCAGTGTTTCTTTCATATAAACCAGCTTGAATTTATTTAACAAGCGACTAGGGTTCATTATGAAAATTGGGTTAGATTTTTCAGTTTGCTGGGTTTGCAAAACTTTTTTCCTGATTAAAGGAAGATAACTCGGGCATTTCCTACTTTATACTTACCTAGCACAGCCTGAGTAGGTTTTGTTCATACCCGGCTGAGGATACGTCATCGACGATCAATCCGACAGTCTGGGTCATTTTTAAGTAGGTGATGACCTTGCATCTGTCGGGCTGAGGTATAATCCTGTACAGTTTTAGGAGGCCCACCCTCCCAGGCGTTACCTTCTCTCTTTGAGAAGAGGGTCACTTATTTGCTAATTGCCCGAGGTGCACCTACCGGGGAATGCCGACGGTTTTTTTTTACGGCCAGTGTGCACACACATATTAGGCGCTAGCTTTTCAATCCCCACCTTCCGACCTTGTGTCACATCTTCCTGCGGTGGGGAGGGGGGAGGGGTAAATACCTACTTTACATGTGTCCGGATTTAGCACATCGGGTCAAAACAACTTATCTCTATATTAATAAAATTATGAGATAATCTCTCGTGTGTCCTGTGACGTGCAGAGGTCTGGTGATGCCCGGGATTAACTCTTTGATTGTATGCTCCAAAGACTCAAATATAAGTTAGAAAGGCAGATTGTTTGAATATGATTGAATGCCCCCCTCCAATAGAGATGCCTGCGTGTGTCGGTGTATGTGTGTGTTTCTTGTCTCTATGTAACTTACATTATATATTTTTTTTATTTTATTAATCGAATATTTATTAAAATAAAAAAATCCAATGTCATAAAATAAAACGTATTTTTGCAAATCCTAAGGAGAGTGCATCTCCCGTCCAAAGATTTGTATTATATATATATATATATATATATATATATATATATATATATATATATATATATATATATATATATATATATATATATGAATGAACCTGCTGCTACAATTTTCATGACGCCTTCAACGGTGAACTTTTTCAGATATTTGCAACCTCTTCTCTTTGTATTGGACATTTTCTACACTTTTTATATTATGTTTACATCTTTTCAAATTATGACTTTCATAATTCCCTTACCAACTTACCTCTTTGTATTTCTCTGATGATAAGATTCCATTCTTTAAAAAGCCATGACTTAAGGATGTGAAAGAGGGTGAAAACAACAAGACAAATAATCAACAAATAAATGTTACTAAAGGCAATAAAAGTCACTTTTCTACCTACCTATCTAATATTTTTGTGCTTTAAAATATTTTAAAGCATATTTTATTGAATGTTAATAATTCGTCCAAACCTGATTGCATTAGAATTACATTTTACAACATGGCGGAACCTGACGGTAGTAGGACAAAAGTCCACCGGACAAAAGTCCACCAAAATAATTCAAACACGAACAAAAGTCCACCTACATAAAAATTAATAAGTTAAAAAAAAAATTTTTTTTTAATTTTATATTTAATTTTTTTACAATTATCAATAACTCCTAGTCTGTGATTTTTTTTTCTTGACAAAAATTTTTTTAAAAACATTTTTCCGGTACTTTGTAAATACTGCATTCTTTTAAAGATTATATCATTAAAAAAACATGCATCTTTTTTACTACTAACCCTAAGTCCGGGTGGTAAAACGAAAAATACATTTTAAAAAAATTATCTTTTGTCATTAATATATTAACTGAACCAAATTGTTATGAAACTATAAATAATGGTTGTTATGGTAATGTTGATTTAATCTCTATTTATAAAATTATTGGATATAAAAATCTTCCAAAACTTCAATCTTTTAATACATGAGGATTTGCTAAGAATCAAAATTCTTAGCAAACCCTCATGCCAGTTTAATGTTCTTTCTCTTCGACAGCTTAAATGCTTCTAAATTCCTTTCAGATTTCTAAGGGTCACAAAGTATTTCATCCATTTTTTTCAATTATTAACGAAAAATTAAAATGACTAACTTGTTTCTGAAGAAATCAAAATGCATTCTAGTGGATTCAATTTTGTTAGTATTATTATTTTTTTTAAATATGGATCTCTAAAAAGTTATTTTTAGTACTTTATGTGTCTAATTTGATTTTTTAATTTATATTTCAGTTTCCAAAGTTCACTCACGCCTATCCCCTTATCAAACTTTTGAAGAGTTTATCCAAATCTTGGATACAATACGTAAAGGGAAAACATAAAAGTAACCCCCCCCCCTAAAAAAAAATGAGATTCTTCATTTTTTAGGGGATTCCACAGAAAAAAGCAATTATTCTTTTAATTTAAAGTAAGGGTGGATTAGATGCGCATATAAATTTAACGTAAAATGCCCCCCCGCCCCTTCCGGACCATTCTATCTTTTTAAGGCAGTAACTAAATTTTTTTACCACTAACCCTAAATCTGACCGGCAAAGTTGTAAAACCACGCGTAATCGCTTTAAAAAGTAGAACCCATCCACCCCGCCCGACAAAAAATGCAAAAAATTTATCTCCCATCGCAAAAGAAAATTTGATTAATTGCCCTAAAAAGTTAGAATGGCCCAGAAATTGTGGGTCATTTTATGCTAAAATTATATGCCAAACTGATCCCCCAATCTGCATTCTAAAATAATTGTTGTTTTTTTCTTTCCACGAAAGATGAGTAATACAATACAAACATTTTTAAATGTAGTTTTCGTTTTACCACCCGGACTTAGGGTTAGTAGTCAAAAGGATGCGTGTTTTTTTTTTTATGATGTAATCTTTAAAAGAATTCAGTATTTACAAAGTGCCGGAAAAATGTTTAATAATGAAAGAAAAGAAATTTTGTCAAGAAAAAAAAATTACAGACAAAGTGTTATTGATAATTGTAAAAAAAATTATGTATAAAAAAATTCTTTTTAATTTTAAAAAATTTATTTATTTTTACGTTGGTGGCCTTTTGTCCGTGTTTGAATTATATTGGTGGGCTTTTTTTCCGCACATCCACGAGTTTTTTCGTCTTTTTGGGTGAAAAAACAAAAACAAAAAACAAATACACAACTAACTGTTCCAAATGCATTGAAATTTACTTTTCTACCTAATTGAAAGGAGAAAAGTACAAAAGAAAGTCATCAGACTTCGGGGATGTTCGACGAACGTCTGTTAGCCATCTCTGATTTTAGTATACCGTAATATATTTGACCGAACTAAAATCGAAATAAAAAACGCTTTAAAATACTTTTTAACTTACACAAAAATAAATAAGTAGGTGAGTAGGTAGAAAAAATATCTTTTATTGCTTTTGGTAACAGTTATTTGTTGACGATTTTTTGTTTTTTTACCCTTTTTTTTCTGTTTACAATCCCAATCAACCTTTATTGCATACTTTTTCTTTTCTAAAATCTGTCTTCTCGACTCTCAAAATTGAATGGTGGTCAGAACGTGGCCACCATAAAATGTCGAGAAGACAGATTTTAGAAAAAAGTGTGAAATAAAGTGTTATAAACGTTAAAACTTAGCCAGTTTGATGGAGAATTTCATTCTAATGCGTTTGATGTTTTTTTAATGAGTTAGGGTGTTAATTATTCTGTACTTAGTTTGTTGAACCTTTACTTTAGGGTTAAAAACTCATAGCACTTTCAAAATTTAATATTTTTGGAAATTTTTTTCAGCCGAGGACTTTTGGAAACATAGTGAATCATATTGCATAAAAAAATAAAATAAAAATTATTATTATTATTTAGATTTTAGAGGGGGGTATCACTTTCCTATATAAATCTAACGTAAATTGAGCACCCACTTCTTGGCCAAGTTCAGGGTAAAAAAGCTCATAGCAGTGTCTAAAACTTATATTTTTGAAAAAAATTTTCAGGAGACGACTTTTAGAACCATAATGAATCATACATAACAATTTTTTTTTTTCAAAAATGTTACATTTGTTTTTGTATATTTTCTAAATTTATTTTTTCGACATAAAAAAATATGTTGGACAACGCTTCGACCGATGTAAGCCTGACCCTCTAGTCGAACTTGGTAACATAAACAGAATTTCCAACTGAACCCTTTATTTAATCCATAGAGATATATTGTTTTCATTCCGCCAGCCATGCTCGGGTAGAAGTGCTAGTGCTAATTTGTTATTCTTGGTTATTATCGCCTGTAGTAAGGATTGAACCGTCAACCCCTCAAAAGATGGTTACTTAGACCTACTGATTAACCGACGCTATTAACCGTTATGCCATGGGGGCATGCTGACGGAATGAGATCAATCCACTCCCGTTGATTAAATAAAGGGTTCACTGTTCGGTTAGAGATTCCGTACAGGTCCCCAAATTATAAAAGATGTACATGAAGAAGGTTACATATGTCGAAAAGTAATGAATATAACAATCAAGAAGAGAATAGTAGTCCGAATAAAAACAAATGTAAACATTTTTTCCAAAAATATAAATTTTAGACAGTGCTATGAGCTTTTTTACCCTGAACTTGGCCAAGAAGTGTGTGGTCAATTTACGTTAGATTTATATAGGAAAGTGACCCCCCCCCTCTAAAATCTAAATAATAATAAAAAAATAAAAAATTTTCATGGAATATGATTCACTATGGTTCCAAAAGTCCTCGGCTGAAAAAGATTTCGAAAAAATATCAAATTTTGAAAGTGCTATGAGTTTTTAACCCTAAAGTAAAGGTTCGCCAACGATTTTATCTTTCGATAACTATTTTTGTTAAACCAGTAAATAACATTTGAGTTATCTCCCTTGCCTGTTACATAAGTGAAAATGTCTAACGATACTTAAGATTGTTTTTTTTCTTTTTCTTATAATTTAATAAATACTGGATGAATTTGCGTAATTTTTTCTGTACAATCTTATTTTTAGCTAAGACGTAAGTACATAACAAAGTTTATGCCACCGACTTCTCTCTGCCCAGACCTTGGTCCTGCGCTCCCAGTAGTTGCTACTACTTCTTCTCATCAACCCATCATGTCAACCCAACATTTTCATGTACTTGCATGACATTTTTCTTAAAATTATCATCTTGAGGAAGTCTTACAAATAAAGACGAAACGTTGATGAATACATTAAAAAAAAATATCTTTTAGTTTTTCTTTTTCAATTCTCAACAAAGTTTATACATTACTTTAAATATTTTAATGTCGGGGCGAAACATCAGAAGCACCGGAATTTTTACTTGATATTTAATTTTCATTTTTAAAATTATTTCAGCAAATTTTAATTATAAAACTTTCCCTGAAAAAGATTTTATGTGACTTGTTGTCTTAATTATGACCGTTTGGTGCAGGGAGGCAGTTTATTGATGGAGGTTCACGGGGGTTTACGACGGCCGTGCCCACGGTCACGAATTTGGAATAGGGGCGAGAAAATTCAATATCGCCATGTTTTAATTTTCGAATAGGCTATATTGCCGGTCCCGGCAAAATAACGATTCCTGCGTTATTTTGCCGTGACCGGCAATATAACGATTCCTGCGTTATTTTGCCGGTTCATGTATATTTAACTAAATTGTTAAACATACAGTGACGCCCGGCACAATAATGAGTCTTACGTTATTATTTTTTTATTTTATTTAAAACTTTGCCTGATTGATTTTTTTTGTTTGTTTTTAATTAAACTTTGCCTGATTGATTTTTTGTATAATTTAAAACTTTATTAAGCGACAATATATTTTAAAATAACGATAAAATTAATTTTTACTTCCGGTTGATTCGATTAGGAGTGAACTCTTCAAAATTACGACTTATTTTATGATTTCATTGAAAGAACATTTTAAAATAGAAACTGTTTAAATCCAGTGATTTCCTGTATATTTTAACATTATCGAAGTTTTTCTTCATAAAGAAATTTTACATTAAAATCTTTCCTTTGTAAAGCACATTTTTAACAAGTAAATGTTACCAAAGGCAACATAAATTATTCTTCTACCTGTATAAGTTTATTTGTTTATTTGATTATTTATTTTTATAAAAAAAATTAATTTATCAAAATAAATAATAAAATAAACAAATAAACTTATACAGGTAGGTAGAATAATAATTTATGTTGCCTTTGGTAACATTTATTTGTTGCTTATTTTTTTCTTTATATATAACTTATATATAACTTAAGGAAAATTTCAATTACTTAAATCGAGAGCAGACTTAGTAATGTTGGGAAAATTCATCAACATTAATTCTATTATGAAAAGTAAGCAGGTATTTCTTTAACCGACACAATAGGGCAGGTCGGTTTTTTTTTTCTTTAACCGACACAACTGATGATGAAAACAAATTGTTTATAAATATTTGCCCTTATTTATTTAATTACCTTTTCTTTCGCAAGCATAACAATTAGGTTTTTAAAAAAAATGAACCGGCATAATAACGATCCCTTTACATTAGTAAATAATTAATGTGCCGGGCGTCACTGTATGTTTAACAATTTAGTTAAATATACATGAACCGGCAAAATAACGCAGGAATCGTTATTTTGCCGGGACCGGCAATATAGCCTCTTCCTTTAATTTTTCCTTTTTTTTTTTTTTTTTAGCCTTTTTGCTTTTTAAAAAAAAAAAAATGGTTTGGCACATGTTCGTCTTTTCCCACAGTCCGTTTTTCACAACTTTTTACTGACCAGTTTTTGTTTTCTTTTTTCGGTGTACACTTACCTATCAGGCTGCTAGAGAATGCCATGGTTTTTGGGGAAAATTTAAAATATTTTACATTTTAGAAGGGGGGATCAGTTTCCAATGTTAATTCAACATAGACTGGTCCCCCTCTTTTTGATCATCTAAATTTTTTAAATTATTCTTCTGCTTACAATTACCTATCATGTCGCGAGAGAATTCCAGGGTTTTTGGAAATAAATTTTTTTTAAATTGAGATTT
Source organism: Sepiola atlantica (assembly GCA_963556195.1). Taxonomy (NCBI): domain Eukaryota; kingdom Metazoa; phylum Mollusca; class Cephalopoda; order Sepiida; family Sepiolidae; genus Sepiola; species Sepiola atlantica. The sequence goes on along the minus strand of OY744525.1, from coordinate 51,583,892 downwards.
TAATACGGGGGATCAGTCTTGTTCGTCTTTTACCATAGTCCGTTTTTCACAACTTTTTACGTATTAAAATCTCAGTTTTTAAAAATTTCTTTCAAAAAACCACGGAATTCTCTACTGACATGATAGGTAATTGTACACCGAAAAAGATTTTCTTTTAAATTGAGATGGTCAAAAAGAGGAGGATCAGTCTACGTTGAATTAATATTGGAAACTGTTCCCCCCTCCTAAAATGTAAAATATTTGAAATTTTTTTTCCCAAAACCCCGGAATTCTCTAGCAGCCTGATAGGTAAGTGTACACCGAAAAAAAGAAAAAAAACTGGTCAGTAAAATGTTGTGAAAAACGGACTGTGGGAAAAGACGAACATGTGCCAATGGTTTAAGTAAAAAAGATTTGCTTGAAAGTAATCCCGAAACCCATTCCACTCTAAATAATTTACGTGACTAAAATAGGTAGTTACTAAAGTATACCCTAAAGTCTCCAATAAAAGGTTGAGTTAAAATTTCCATCACTGTAAAAAAAAAGTATTAGAGAATCAATTGGTTTAAATTTTTTAAAAGTCGTTAAAAAAGTGCAGAAAAAATAATTTTTGTAAAAGTGAAAGTAATTTATTTATTTATTTTTTTTTGTAAACGTGTAAGTCAATCTAAATTTCATCAAATTTAATTAAGACAAAAAAAGACCATTAATAAAAATTATATAGATAAACAAAACAATTATTTGTTAATTGGTAAGACATTCTGATATTTTTTCCCAGTCCACTTTTAAGTTCGGATTCGATGCAAAAGCCTCTAAAAGTGTTGCCGTGTCGAAATCGTTGGACGTTCTCTTCCTTATCCATTTGGAAAAAAGTTGAAACTTTTGTTCGTGTGGATCGTGGGGATTTTCCTCAACGATTAGCTCGATGTCGGATTGCTGGATGTTAAGATTGTGTGCCAAGGATTTCCAGCCAGGGTCACCAATATGCCGGACAATTCGGTTGAGCAGGTGGTTCGTAAGGGGCACCTGCCTGGCGGCCTCAATAATCGAGTCGATCTTTATTTTCTCTTGACCGGCACTTGCCAATTCGACTAAGTGATTAGACTCCACGTTGCATAGCATGTTAACCAAATCCGGTAGATCAACACCGTTAAGACAATTGATAAAAATGTCAAAAGTGGTTGTCTTTCGATCTATGTCTTCCTTGTCAATTCGACATTCCAATATCTTCAGCAAATTGCGTACCTTTGGCTCTGGCGGAAGAGAAGGGTTTCGTAACGTCGTTTGTTCAACATTGATAATCCCTTTACTGTAAAGTTCATCAATTATTTTATTTAGTTGAATCGCATCGATTCGGTCAATCAGTGTTCCTTTCATATAAACCAGCTTGAATTTATTTAACAAGCGACTAGGGTTCATTATGAAAATTGGGTTAGATTTTTCAGTTTGCTGGGTTTACAAAACTTTTTTCCTGATTAAAGGAAGATAACTCGGGCATTTCCTACTTTATACTTACCTAGCACAGCCTGAGTAGGTTTTGTTCATACCCGGCTGAGGATACGTCATCGACGATCAATCCGACAGTCTGGGTCATTTTTAAGTAGGTGATGACCTTGCATCTGTCGGGCTGAGGTATAATCCTGTACAGTTTTAGGAGGCCCACCCTCCCAGGCGTTACCTTCTCTCTTTGAGAAGAGGGTCACTTATTTGCTAATTGCCCGAGGTGCACCTACCGGGGAATGCCGACGGTTTTTTTTTACGGCCAGTGTGCACACACATATTAGGCGCTAGCTTTTCAATCCCCACCTTCCGACCTTGTGTCACATCTTCCTGCGGTGGGGAGGGGGGAGGGGTAAATACCTACTTTACATGTGTCCGGATTTAGCACATCGGGTCAAAACAACTTATCTCTATATTAATAAAATTATGAGATAATCTCTCGTGTGTCCTGTGACGTGCAGAGGTCTGGTGATGCCCGGGATTACCTCTTTGATTGTATGCTCCAAAGACTCAAATATAAGTGAGAAAGGCAGATTGTTTGAATATGATTGAATGCCCCCCTCCAATAGAGATGCCTGCGTGTGTCGGTGTATGTGTGTGTTTCTTGTCTCTATGTAACTTACATTATATATTTTTTTAATTTTATTAATCGAATATTTATTAAAATAAAAAAATCCAATGTCATAAAATAAAACGTATTTTTGCAAATCCTAAGGAGAGTGCATCTCCCGTCCAAAGATTTGTATTATATATATATATATATATATATATATATATATATATATATATATATATATATATATTTATATATGAATGAACCTGCTGCTACAATTTTCATGACGCCTTCAACGGTGAACTTTTTCAGATATTTTCAACCTCTTCTCTTTGTATTGGACATTTTCTACACTTTTTATATTATGTTTACATCTTTTCAAATTATGACTTTCATAATTCCCTTACCAACTTACCTCTTTGTATTTCTCTGATGATAAGATTCCATTCTTTAAAAAGCCATGACTTAAGGATGTGAAAGGGGGTGAAAACAACAAGACAAATAATCAACAAATAAATGTTACTAAAGGCAATAAAAGTCACTTTTCTACCTACCTATCTAATACTTTTGTGCTTTAAAATATTTTAAAGCATATTTTATTGAATGTTAATAATTCGTCCAAACCTGATTGCATTAGAATTACATTTTACAACATGGCGGAACCTGACGGTAGTAGGACAAAAGTCCACCGGACAAAAGTCCACCAAAATAATTCAAACACGAACAAAAGTCCACCTACATAAAAATTAATAAGTTAAAAAAAAAATTTTTTTTTAATTTTATATTTAATTTTTTTACAATTATCAATAACTCCTAGTCTGTGATTTTTTTTTCTTGACAAAAATTTTTTTAAAAACATTTTTCCGGTACTTTGTAAATACTGCATTCTTTTAAAGATTATATCATTAAAAAAACATGCATCTTTTTTACTACTAACCCTAAGTCCGGGTGGTAAAACGAAAAATACATTTAAAAAAAATTATCTTTTGTCATTAATATATTAACTGAACCAAATTGTTATGAAACTATAAATAATGGTTGTTATGGTAATGTTGATTTAATCTCTATTTATAAAATTATTGGATATAAAAATCTTCCAAAACTTCAATCTTTTAATACATGAGGATTTGCTAAGAATCAAAATTCTTAGCAAACCCTCATGCCAGTTTAATGTTCTTTCTCTTCGACAGCTTAAATGCTTCTAAATTCCTTTCAGATTTCTAAGGGTCACAAAGTATTTCATCCATTTTTTTCAATTATTAACGAAAAATTAAAATGACTAACTTGTTTCTGAAGAAATCAAAATGCATTCTAGTGGATTCAATTTTGTTAGTATTATTATTTTTTTTAAATATGGATCTCTAAAAAGTTATTTTTAGTACTTTATGTGTCTAATTTGATTTTTTAATTTATATTTCAGTTTCCAAAGTTCACTCACGCCTATCCCCTTATCAAACTTTTGAAGAGTTTATCCAAATCTTGGATACAATACGTAAAGGGAAAACATAAAAGTACCCCCCCCCCCCAAAAAAAAATGAGATTCTTCATTTTTTAGGGGATTCCACAGAAAAAAGCAATTATTCTTTTAATTTAAAGTAAGGGTGGATTAGATGCGCATATAAATTTAACGTAAAATGCCCCCCTCCCCCTTCCGGACCATTCTATCTTTTTAAGGCAGTAACTAAATTTTTTTACCACTAACCCTAAATCTGACCGGCAAAGTTGTAAAACCACGCGTAATCGCTTTAAAAAGTAGAACCCATCCACCCCGCCCGACAAAAAATGCAAAAAATTTATCTCCCATCGCAAAAGAAAATTTGATTAATTGCCCTAAAAAGTTAGAATGGCCCAGAAATTGTGGGTCATTTTATGCTAAAATTATATGCCAAACTGATCCCCCAATCTGCATTCTAAAATAATTGTTGTTTTTTTCTTTCCACGAAAGATGAGTAATACAATACAAACATTTTTAAATGTAGTTTTCGTTTTACCACCCGGACTTAGGGTTATTAGTCAAAAGGGTGCGTGTTTTTTTTTTATGATGTAATCTTTAAAAGAATTCAGTATTTACAAAGTGCCGGAAAAATGTTTAATAATGAAAGAAAAAAAATTTTGTCAAGAAAAAAAAATTACAGACAAAGTGTTATTGATAATTGTAAAAAAAATTATATATAAAAAAATTCTTTTTAATTTTAAAAAATTTATTTATTTTTACGTTGGTGGCCTTTTGTCCGTGTTTGAATTATATTGGTGGGCTTTTTTTCCGCACATCCACGAGTTTTTTCGTCTTTTTGGGTGAAAAAACAAAAACAAAAAACAAATACACAACTAACTGTTCCAAATGCATTGAAATTTACTTTTCTACCTAATTGAAAGGAGAAAAGTACAAAAGAAAGTCATCAGACTTCGGGGATGTTCGACGAACGTCTGTTAGCCATCTTTGATTTTAGTATACCGTAATATATTTGACCGAACTAAAATCGAAATAAAAAACGCTTTAAAATACTTTTTAACTTACACAAAAATAAATAAGTAGGTGAGTAGGTAGAAAAAATAACTTTTATTGCTTTTGGTAACAGTTATTTGTTGACGATTTTTTGTTTTTTTACCCATTTTTTTCTGTTTACAATCCCAATCAACCTTTATTGCATACTTTTTCTTTTCTAAAATCTGTCTTCTCGACTCTCAAAATTGAATGGTGGTCAGAACGTGGCCACCATAAAATGTCGAGAAGACAGATTTTAGAAAAAACTGTGAAATAAAGTGTTATAAACGTTAAAACTTAGCCAGTTTGATGGAGAATTTCATTCTAATGCGTTTGATGTTTTTTTAATGAGTTAGGGTGTTAATTATTCTGTACTTAGTTTGTTGAACCTTTACTTTAGGGTTAAAAACTCATAGCACTTTCAAAATTTAATATTTTTGGAAATTTTTTTCAGCCGAGGACTTTTGGAAACATAGTGAATCATATTGCATAAAAAATAAAATAAAAATTATTATTATTATTTAGATTTTAGAGAGGGGTTTCACTTTCCTATATAAATCCAACGTAAATTGAGCACCCACTTCTTGGCCAAGTTCAGGGTAAAAAAGCTCATAGCAGTGTCTAAAACTTATATTTTTGAAAAAAATTTTCAGGAGACGACTTTTAGAACCATAATGAATCATACATAACAATTTTTTTTTTTCAAAAATGTTACATTTGTTTTTGTATATTTTCTAAATTTATTTTTTCGACATAAAAAAATATTTTGGACAACGCTTCGACCGATGTAAGCCTGACCCTCTAGTCGAACTTGGTAACATAACAGAATTTCCAACTGAACCCTTTATTTAATCCATAGAGATATATTGTTTTCATTCCGCCAGCCATGCTCGGGTAGAAGTGCTAGTGCTAATTTGTTATTCTTGGTTATTATCGCCTGTAGTAAGGATTGAACCGTCAACCCTCTCAAAAGATGGTTACTTAGACCTACTGATTAACCGACGCTATTAACCGTTATGCCATGGGGGCATGCTGACGAAATGAGAACAATCCACTCCCGTTGATTAAATAAAGGGTTCACTGTTCGGTTAGAGATTCCGTACAGGTCCCCAAATTATAAAAGATGTACATGAAGAAGGTTACATATGTCGAAAAGTAATGAATATAACAATCAAGAAGAGAATAGTAGTCCGAATAAAAACAAATGTAAACATTTTTTCCAAAAATATAAATTTTAGACAGTGCTATGAGCTTTTTTACCCTGAACTTGGCCAAGAAGTGTGTGGTCAATTTACGTTAGATTTATATAGGAAAGTGACCCCCCCCCCCCTCTAAAATCTAGATAATAAAAAAAAAATTAATTTTTTTTTCATGGAATATGATTCACTATGGTTCCAAAAGTCCTCGGCTGAAAAAGATTTCGAAAAAATATCAAATTTTGAAAGTGCTATGAGTTTAAAAACTCATAGCACTTTCAAAAGTAAAGGTTCGCCAACGATTTTATCTTTCGATAACTATTTTTGTTAAACCAGTAAATAACATTTGAGTTATCTCCCTTGCCTGTTACATAAGTGAAAATGTCTAACGATACTTAAGATTGTTTTTTATCTTTTTCTTATAATTTAATAAATACTGGATGAATTTGCGTAATTTTTTCTGTACAATTTTATTTTTAGCTAAGACGTAAGTACATAACAAAGTTTATGCCACCGACTTCTCTCTGCCCAGACCTTGGTCCTACGCTCCCAGTAGTTGCTACTACTTCTTCTCATCAACCCATCATGTCAACCCAACATTTTCATGTACTTGCATGACATTTTTCTTAAAATTATCATCCTGAGGAAGTCTTACAAATAAAGACGAAACGTTGATGGTTACATTAAAAAAAAATATCTTTTAGTTTTTCTTTTTCAATTCTCAACAAAGTTTATACATTACTTTAAATATTTTAATGTCGGGGCGAAACATCAGAAGCACCGGAATTTTTACTTGATATTTAATTTTCATTTTTAAAATTATTTCAGCAAATTTTAATTATAAAACTTTCCCTGAAAAAGATTTTATGTGACTTGTTTTAATTATGACCGTTTGGTGCAGGGAGGCAGTTTATTGATGGAGGTTCACGGGGGTTTACGACGGCCGTGCCCACGGTCACGAATTTGGAATAGGGGCGAGAAAATTCAATATCGCCATGTTTTAATTTTCGAATAGGCTATATTGCCGGTCCCGGCAAAATAACGATTCCTGCGTTATTTTGCCGTGACCGGCAATATAACGATTCCTGCGTTATTTTGCCGGTTCATGTATATTTAACTAAATTGTTAAACATACAATGACGCCCGGCACAATAATGAGTCTTACGTTATTATTTTTTTATTTTATTTAAAACTTTGCCTGATTGATTTTTTTTGTTTGTTTTTAATTAAACTTTGCCTGATTGATTTTTTGTATAATTTAAAACTTTATTAAGCGACAATATATTTTAAAATAACGATAAAATTAATTTTTACTTCCGGTTGATTCGATTAGGAGTGAACTCTTCAAAATTACGACTTATTTTATGATTTCATTGAAAGAACATTTTAAAATAGAAACTGTTTAAATCCAGTGATTTTCTGTATATTTTAACATTATCGAAGTTTTTCTTCATAAAGAAATTTTACATTAAAATCTTTCCTTTGTAAAGCACATTTTTAACAAGTAAATGTTACCAAAGGCAACATAAATTATTCTTCTACCTGTATAAGTTTATTTGTTTATTTGATTATTTATTTTTATAAAAAAAAATTAATTTATCAAAATAAATAATAAAATAAACAAATAAACTTATACAGGTAGGTAGAATAATAATTTATGTTGCCTTTGGTAACATTTATTTGTTGCTTATTTTTTTCTTTATATATAACTTATATATAACTTAAGGAAAATTTCAATTACTTAAATCGAGAGCAGACTTAGTAATGTTGGGAAAATTCATCAACATTAATTCTATTATGAAAAGTAAGCAGGTATTTCTTTAACCGACACAATAGGGCAGGTCGGTTTTTTTTTTCTTTAACCGACACAACTGATGATGAAAACAAATTGTTTATAAATATTTGCCCTTATTTATTTAATTACCTTTTCTTTCGCAAGCATAACAATTAGGTTTTTAAAAAAAATGAACCGGCATAATAACGATCCCTTTACATTAGTAAATAATTAATGTGCCGGGCGTCACTGTATGTTTAACAATTTAGTTAAATATACATGAACCGGCAAAATAACGCAGGAATCGTTATTTTGCCGGGACCGGCAATATAGCCTCTTCCTTTAATTTTTCCTTTTTTTTTTTTTTTTTAGCCTTTTTGCTTTTTAAAAAAAAAAAAATGGTTTGGCACATGTTCGTCTTTTCCCACAGTCCGTTTTTCACAACTTTTTACTGACCAGTTTTTTTTTTCTTTTTTCGGTGTACACTTACCTATCAGGCTGCTAGAGAATGCCATGGTTTTTGGGGAAAATTTAAAATATTTTACATTTTAGAAGGGGGGATCAGTTTCCAATGTTAATTCAACATAGACTGGTCCCCCTCTTTTTGATCATCTAAATTTTTTAAATTATTCTTCTGCTTACAATTACCTATCATGTCGCGAGAGAATTCCAGGGTTTTTGGAAATAAATTTTTTTTAAATTGAGATTTTAATACGGGGGATCAGTCTTGTTCGTCTTTTACCATAGTCCGTTTTTCACAACTTTTTACGTATTAAAATCTCAGTTTTTAAAAATTTCTTTCAAAAAACCACGGAATTCTCTACTGACATGATAGGTAATTGTACACCGAAAAAGATTTTCTTTTAAATTGAGATGGTCAAAAAGAGGAGGATCAGTCTACGTTGAATTAACATTGGAAACTGATCCCCCCTCCTAAAATGTAAAATATTTGAAATTTTTTTTCCCAAAACCCCGGAATTCTCTAGCAGCCTGATAGGTAAGTGTACACCGAAAAAAAGAAAAAAAACTGGTCAGTAAAATGTTGTGAAAAACGGACTGTGGGAAAAGACGAACATGTGCCAATGGTTTAAGTAAAAAAGATTTGCTTGAAAGTAATCCCGAAACCCACTCCACTCTAAATAATTTACGTGACTAAAATAGGTAGTTACTAAAATATACCCTAAAGTCTCCAATAAAAGGTTGAGTTAAAATTTCCATCACTGTAAAAAAAAAGTATTAGAGAATCAATTGGTTTAAATTTTTTAAAAGTCGTTAAAAAAGTGCAGAAAAATAATTTTTGTAAAAGTGAAAGTAATTTATTTATTTATTTTTTTTTGTAAACGTGTAAGTCAATCAAAATTTCATCAAATTTAATTAAGACAAAAAAAGACCATTAATAAAAATTATATAGATAAACAAAACAATTATTTGTTAATTGGTAAGACATTCTGATATTTTTTCCCAGTCCACTTTTAAGTTCGGATTCGATGCAAAAGCCTCTAAAAGTGTTGCCGTGTCGAAATCGTTGGACGTTCTCTTCCTTATCCATTTGGAAAAAAGTTGAAACTTTTGTTCGTGTGGATCGTGGGGATTTTCCTCAACGATTAGCTCGATGTCGGATTGCTGGATGTTAAGATTGTGTGCCAAGGATTTCCAGCCAGGGTCACCAATATGCCGGACAATTCGGTTGAGCAGGTGGTTCGTAATGGGCACTTGCCTGGCGGCCTCAATAATCGAGTCGATCTTTATTTTCTCTTGACCGGCACTTGCCAATTCGACTAAGTGATTAGACTCCACGTTGCATAGCATGTTAACCAAATCCGGTAGATCAACACCGTTAAGACAATTGATAAAAATGTCAAAAGTGTTTGTCTTTCGATCTATGTCTTCCTTGTCAATTCGACATTCCAATATCTTCAGCAAATTGCGTACCTTTGGCTCTGGCGGAAGAGAAGGGTTTCGTAACGTCGTTTGTTCAACATTGATAATCCCTTTACTGTAAAGTTCATCAATTATTTTATTTAGTTGAATCGCATCGATTCGGTCAATCAGTGTTTCTTTCATATTAACCAGCTTGAATTTATTTAACAAGCGACTAGGGTTCATTATGAAAATTGGGTTAGATTTTTCAGTTTGCTGGGTTTGCAAAACTTTTTTCCTGATTAAAGGAAGATAACTCGGGCATTTCCTACTTTATACTTACCTAGCACAGCCTGAGTAGGTTTTGTTCATACCCGGCTGAGGATACGTCATCGACGATCAATCCGACAGTCTGGGTCATTTTTAAGTAGGTGATGACCTTGCATCTGTCGGGCTGAGGTATAATCCTGTACAGTTTTAGGAGGCCCACCCTCCCAGGCGTTACCTTCTCTCTTTGAGAAGGGGGGTCACTTATTTGCTAATTGCCCGAGGCGCACCTACCGGGGAATGCCGACGGGTTTTTTTACGGCCAGTGTGCACACACATATTAGGCGCTAGCTTTTCAATCCCCACCTTCCGACCTTGTGTCACATCTTCCTGCGGTGGGGAGGGAGGGGGTAAATACCTACTTTACATGTGTCCGGATTTAGCACATCGGGTCAAAACAACTTATCTCTATATTAATAAAATTATGAGATAATCTCTCGTGTGTCCTGTGACGTGCAGAGGTCTGGTGATGCCCGGGATTAACTCTTTGATTGTATGCTCCAAAGACTCAAGTATAAGTGAGAAAGGCAGATTGTTTGAATATGATTGAATGCCCCCCTCCAATAGAGATGCCTGCGTGTGTCGGTGTATGTGTGTGTTTCTTGTCTCTATGTAACTTACATTATATCTTTTTTTTATTTTATTAATCGAATATTTATTAAAATAAAAAAATCCAATGTCATAAAATAAAACGAATTTTTGCAAATCCTAAGGAGAGTGCATCTCCCGTCCAAAGATTTGTATTATATATATATATATATATATATATATATGAATGAACCTGCTGCTACAATTTTCATGACGCCTTCAACGGTGAACTTTTTCAGATATTTTCAACCTCTTCTCTTTGTATTGGACATTTTCTACACTTTTTATATTATGTTTACATCTTTTCAAATTATGACTTTCATAATTCCTTTACCAACTTACTTCTTCGTATTTCTCTGATGATAATATTCCATTCTTTGAAAAGCCATGACTTAAGGAAGGAAAAATAAATCTTTTATTTGAAAATACCTTGTTTTGAACAACTGTGGATGTAATAGATTTTGTATTTTTACATCTTCATTCTCATCTTTTATTTCTCTCTCTTTCTCTCTCTCTCTCTCTCTCTCTTTATTTATTTATACAGACATGTGTGAAACAGTGATTTCAGCCAACGCAATCTGTCCTTTTAGGGCGCACCAATATGCATCAGGGAAATCAGGCCCTACGTAGAAACAAGTGGAGATCTAAGAACTAGTACATATTTCGACTGTCCATGCATTGGCCAGGGCGGGCGCCAGGCCGACGGGAAAAAGCGTGTTACGTGTCAGAAGCAATTAACCAGATACAATGGATGAGCAAAGCTAGAGAGAGAGCTGGTATGTTGATAACGGCGGTACGATTTTGGTCAAGAGTCTTTTGGTCGCTACCCTCCCCCCATGGTAGAGAGAGAGGGAGAACGGGTCCTTTATGGTGACAGGAAAGAAAACAACCCAAAGAGAGAGAGAGAGAGAGAGAGAGTACGAGTTGTACGCTTTTCGTCTTTGTTGTTGAGGCGAGAAGGCGTCACGACACAGTCAGAGCTGAGATCCGGGCCGAGCTGGTTGTGATTCTCTCGGATCCCGAGGGAGCCGTTGCCCCGGGCCCCACCATCGTTTTCCAACAGAGATTAATGTCTCAATTAATACCAACAGTCGTAAAAGTTCACACACACCGTTTCTCCAAACATAGATTAAGTTACAACTTATTTAACAACTGGGAAATCGTAAATAGAGGCTCCGCCATCGTTTTCCAACAGAGATTAATGTCTCAATTAATACCAACAGTCGTAAAAGTTTACCCGCGGCTGGCAGAGAAGTGAGAGAATAGACCTTTTGCCATCGCCCTTTCCTCACAGAGTAAGAGTTCGTTGACTGTTTGCGAACATCTTCGTGCACTAAGACGACGACTAGTTTAGTAAACCAGGACAATTTACCAAAATAAGAGACTCAAAAAATTCAACTGTAAAATTAATCCTTCCTTTGATTGTTTTTAATAATTAATTGGATACAAAAGGAAACTGCAGCGTTTGTTGACTTATTTCTGTTGTCGATTTGTTTTTTGTGTAACATTGCCTTCACAGCGGACCGGCAAAGCGAATCATCCCGACCTAGAGGAGATTCGACCGACACATCTGGGTTTTTACTGCCACTATAGACGATCATAGCCAGAAAGGGTGTTCACAGTCAGGAAGGATTCCTGCGCCGAGGACGGTTCTCATTACATTTGATGCCGTCGCAAGGAAGGAGCGTGTGGGGTCCCTTGTTATACATGTACAAAAAGCCACTACACTGGCATCTCGATGTCTGATCTTTTACTCAGATATTCATATTAGGAAAGCTTTCCTAATATGAATATCTGAGTAAAAGATCAGACTTTTGCCAATTTATGTATATATGTGTGTATGTATGTGTGCATGCGGATTTGTGTGCACATTTATATTTTTATTTATATTTATGTTTACAGACACACTGCTAATTACTGAATTTTAGATATAAACCTCTAAAAACATATTGCCTATCAAACGGCCTTTAATCAGCAGATAATTGTATTTATCTGTGATCTTTAGGTTCTCTCTTCTCTTTTCTCTTTTCTCTTTTCTTTTCTTTCCCATCATGCTTAGTCTCTTTCTTTTTCCCTTCCTTCCGTCTGTGTGCCAGACAGACCAGCCGCCGGCGTTCAAAGAGACTCCCTCTCCCCACACACACACCGAGCAGACAGTTTTAAGTTTTAACTCCCGGCTTTTCTCATTACTTTTCTTTCTTTTCCTTCCTGATACACGTGTACCGGAAACAAAGCAGACAAAAACCCTCATATATGATCTTGAGAGGCGACTCCTGGTGGCCGGTTTGTGAAATAATAAAAAAACAATATTAATTTTAGTTCGCTATTTTCAAGAACTCTGTTCACACCTCATAGAAGGCTTAATGAAGGAAATGGTTCTCGAAAATTTCCTACAGATTATACCCCAAAAAACAACAACAAAAATTGAAATTAGAATATACTTTACTTTGCTTCTAAAATCGTCCAATAAATTCTGCTCGAAATTGTAGGCTACACTTCTTTTTTTTTCTTAATTCTCAGTTTTCTTATTCACTACTATTATTATACTTCTTTATATATATATATATATATATATATATATATATATATATATATATATATATATATATATATATATATATATATAATTATACCCACCATAATGCACTTTGGTTTCTGTAATCCAAACTTGAAAAAATAAAATTGGCTTTTCTTCACCTTCACCGATAATCGCAATCTCCAATATTCAAAGTTCTCTCTACAATATTCACAGTTCTCTCTCCAATCTTCACTCTCTTCTCTTCCAAACTCAACTCAGCTCTTCAGTAAAAAAAGTACAGTTTTTATATTCTTTAACCCACCACATATGCAAATTATTGCAGTATCTTGAATCACACGCCCCTATGATCATCAAAGATCATTTCCCATCACATAATCCTGTGCCCAAATCGATGCATTACGTTCTCTCTGCAGTCTTTGCATCGCGACCACCTCACCTTCATGTCTGGCGCTTACATCTCCATCGTTTACTTGGACCACACGCCTCAAATCTAAAATATGCAGCGGCATCCCATCAACGCTCAAGTTGTTAGGGGATTGCACTCCAGTAATCACTCCTCTTCCCCATTGCGTTGTACATCGAGCATTTGGTGGTTTCACCCAAACCTCTTCTCCTATTTAGATTCTGGCTGGTCCTCACTCTTCGTCTTCTGAGGATATATCTCTTGTATGTCGCCATTCATATTTAAAAATGGATCTATGTGGCACTCTCGTCCCTCTGTCTGACCTTGGGTGCCATGTTGTACCAGAATGTCGCCTCTTCGGGTGATATCCCTCCTCTCTCAGCTATCGCTTTCACTGTCCGATGATGTCGCTCTACTATTCCATTTCCCCCGGGCCTATAGGCTGCCCTGTAATATCTTTTTATCTTCCATTTTTCTAGTATTGTCTGGAGACGTTCTGAGCGAAAAACGGTGCCATTGTCCATTATCACCTCCATTACCGGACCCCGTTCAAGCATCACCTTCTTCAATTCCTCTGTAACCGCAGTTGCCGTCTCCGCATGTAACTCCCTTCATATTGCTAGTCTCCCAGGCCCACAGTCAATCATTGACAAGTATGCGCCCCAACGATAGTGTGTTATGTCAATAGCTAATCTTGTCCAATTATTTGAAGTTCAAATTTCACCAGGATCATGTATATTCGGGGCAGGATCGATTGATTGACATCGAACACAGTTCCTGACCACTCTCTGAACTTCCTCCCGTCTTATAAGTAGATCAACTTTCCGCACTAAATGTAATGTTCTATCCACTCCCATGTGATGCATGCAATGCAACTCTTCTAGTTCTCTGGTTCCTAAACAGCATACCGGGACCTCTTCTTTCTCAACTAACCACCGTTTCTTTATTCGGGTTAGCGCATCTGCTTTGTTTCTCTGTGACGGCACAAACACTGCCTTTATTCGCAGTCCAAATTCGGATATTAACTCTTAAGTATTCCCAATCTCCGCTTTACAATCATTTCTCCAGCACCCTTGGTTCGTATTCTTCCACTCTCCTCCACTGTAGAGTTCACCCAACTTAGTACCATTGCTGAATCAGTCCTTATTTCAATCTCTCTCAATCCCCATTTCATAACTAAATTGACGCCTTTCAAAACAGCATCTAATTCGGCCACGTTAATGTGATTACAGTCATCTTTTTTTCTCAGCCATGTTGCATCTTCTGCCACCAAACCACCAATTTCCACAACCACGCCTGTTGCAATACTGCTTGCATCACACCACACCACACCAATTTTTGTTTCAGGTATGTGCCAAGCTCCACTAACTGGGTCCTCCTTCTCTACATCAGTTAGAATCTCCTGTATTACTTTGACAGTTTTGCCATCAACTCTTTCCTCCCAGTCTACTCCACTTGCTCTTCTTTTAACATAACTGCATGCCAGTCGCAGCCGTGCAGCAACTGGATAGTGCCCCAACAATTTGCCACAGATAGAGAATAACTGCCGTCATCTCCGGGACTTTGTTGCCCCTTTTGAACATCAGCTCACCCGTGTTTCCTTTCATCAACTTAAGTCCCAGTGCTGCTCCGCTGTCCAAGGATTCAGGTGGCTTTGCTGTCAGCCCAAATCCCTTAAGATGTTCCACTACTTTTGTCACATCTACAATTATGTCATCAATGTACAAATCAGTGGCCTCCTTTGCCTTATTTCCTTTTATTAACACAGTTTTTAGAACGGCTGCCATAATTTTTGGCGCAACATTAAGCCCAAATCCTAACCGTGTCAGACAGTAGGTTCTTTCTTTATAGCAGACTAGCTGGTACTGCCATAGCTCCTTTGCTACATGTAGTTACAAGTCGGCAGACTTAAGGTCCACAACCGCAGTTCCTCCTGTCAACCGCCTCCATTTTCTCATCTTTTCATCACACATATCTATTAGGTAACTCCAAAACGGTTCAATTCCCGAAAATCTAACACTGACCTTACTTTACTTTTTGTGGCCTGGACCACTGCCATCAACGGTAACACACCTTTTTCTTCACCCTTCCATGGTAAGAGAATACCATCTGCTATCCATCTTTCCACTTCCTTCTCAAACTGAATTTTTCTCACTGTCCAGGGAATTTTTATAATATTTTACTTTGTTCTGCAACACTGGATGCTCTCCCATCCATTTCTATTTCACTGTCCATCTCTCTCCATCAAAATCTGCCTCGAAATCTTTATCCTCAATTTTGCAAACGTTCGGCTGATGGGCAGCTATGGCACAATGTACATCTCCAAACTTGACTTCAGTTTTGTTGATACTCACACCTCCCATCTCATTGATCATGTCCATTCCAATTATGACATCGATTCCGTCAATCATGTGATCCATCAGAATCACTTCCACCTTCACTTGTACTCCACATACTTTCATTTCCACTTGCCGGGCTCCCTTACATTTTACGTCCCGACCGTCAACTGTTTTTATCGTGCCACGTCTACCACATCCACTCACAAGTTTGGAGTTAAGTAGAGGGGTGGTGCATCCAGTGTCAACAAGTGCCGTCATTACAGCATCATTTACTGCCACTTCTATCATGGGTAGAGTTTTGTACTGCGGCTTCATTCTGTTTCTGGGGTAGCTACTGGCGCAGAAGCTCCCCTTTACTCGTTTCCCTGAGCCAGAGAACAATATCTCGCAATGTGCCCAATTCTTCCACACTCATAGCACCTTACTCTGACTCTAGCTCGCTCCGTGCAATCTTTAATAAGATGTGGTCCTCGACACCTAAAGCACCGAATGCTTGAAGATTGTCTTTGAATCTCATTTTTCAGTGTAGTGCTTTGTGCACTCGCTGCCACCGTCCTAGTATCTCGCATTCTCTTGCTAACCAATAGCCATGCAGTCGGTATCAGTCGACTAACATCCAGTCTCTCCAAGTGATGCAATTGTTGCAGTGCCATAGATACGTCATCTGGAAATCCTGTGATGAACGTGAGTTTAGCTGTCTGATCCAGACCTATCCCTAGGTATCCAGCTAATCCAGCCAATTTTTTGATATTGTTGGCATAAACATCCACCGATTCTCCAGTCCGCCTGAATCGTTTCAGTTTTTCATAGGCTTCGAAAGGACCTTCAGTGAATGCTGTCACCAATCTCATCTCTATCATTTCCGTATCTAATTGGTCACTCATCTCGAGGTAGAGGGCAAGCGCATCCCCATGCAGAATGAAACTAGCCAGGTCTTGTAGTTTCGCCACCAGTTTTACTTTTTTCATCCACCCGACTACATCACCTTCTTCACTAAAAGGGGATATCACATCCTTGCTCAAACTTATTTTTCCGGACTCCATAGTCTCCTCTTCATGCCGAAATAGCTTGTAATCCAAACTTGAAAAAATAAAATTGGGTTTTCTTCACTTTCACCGACAATCTCCAATATTCAAAGTTCTCTCTTCAATATTCACAGTTCTCTCTCCAATCTTCACTCTTCACTCTTTTCTCTTCCAAACTCAACTCAGCTCTTCAGTCAAAAAAGTACAGTTTTTATATTCTTTAACCCACCACATATGCAAATTATTGCAGTATCTTGAATCACAGTTTCTTTGCAAATAAGTCAGACATTTTAATCTTTTCTTAACTGTTGAAAAAAAAAGGAATGAATTAATTTGTGATCTCTGAAAGTAATTTGGAAGCATTTAAACTCTTGAATAAAAAGTCATTTTAAAAATCTTTTATTTACATCCAATAGTTTTATAAATAACTTTCAATTTAAGTTTCAAAATCCGGCAAAAGTGTAGTATAGTTAACAACGGAAAAGGGGGGGGGGCAAATATACAACAAATAACTGTTACCAAACGTTTGGAAAATTTATTTCTTGGTCATTTAGCAATGTCGGGGTGGAGGGGTTTCATCATGTTGCCACGATATATTAACTTGGCTATCTATCATCATCATCGTCATCATTAGCGTTGCGCCTGCCTATTCTGCCATGTTGACTTTGGAGCAGAGGCCATAGCAGTTCTACAAGAGGAAGGAAACTGATCCCTGGTTAGCTGAATTAATCAGCCCCCCAGCTTTTAGCGGTTTTGGCGCTGGTTTAAAGAAGTTATTCTAGCTTGGAGAAAAGTAGTATATGGGCGGTCTCCGTGGGTCGATAATCGACGTTAAAATTTTTTCTTTAAAAGAAAAGGTTTCAGAGAACCTTTTAAAGAAAGGATTAAATAAAAAGAGAGTTTTTTTTTATTAATAAGGCCAAGAAAGTTCCTTAAAGAAAGAGATTTAAAAACCAGATGTTCTTAAACAAAAAACAAAAAAAATATTAGGGTTTAGATAAACCCAAAAGATTTTAAATTATTATACCCGAAATGGTTACAGAAAATGAAGTCTCAAATAGACTCTTTTAAAAAAAATTCCTTTAAAAAAAAGGATGAGTAAAAAAAATAAAAAACAGAGGTTCTTTTATTAACTTTATGGGCAAGAAAACCCATAAACTATAAACCTTGAAGGTTTTGTTAAAAAAAAAGAGATACAGAAAAAAAACTTGGGGGGGGGGGAGAGAGAGAGAGAGAGAGAGAAGACTTTATTCAGATTAGTCTTTTGAAAGACATTTCTTATTGAAATTTTATTGCATTTTTTCAGCTGTCTTCTCAAGTAAGACTTCTTTTTGATAGAAAAGCGAAGCTAGTCCTTGTTTTTTTTCTCCACATCTTTCTTTATTGTTTTAAGCGATGATATTACAGGAATGATTTTGGTGTTTATCCAGAATTACCGAGACATGGGAAAAAATAAGACAAACTGAGAAATATCTGTATACCAAAAATCACGTAAATTAATCAAGTAGTTTTTATTTTATAAAAGAAAATCAAATTTTATCAACAACCGGATAATGTTTATATATCGGCAGCATTATTGGTCATATTCAAGGGAGCTAAGGGAGATAACACCCAAAATTCCAGACTTTATTTCTCTAGTTTGCAAAAGTTTGGATTATCTCCCTTGAATATGACCAATATGGCACGGATAATTCTAAACTTTGGAAACTATTTAAAAGTTTTGTTATTTCAAAGTTTGTTTCATTACTTTTACTTAACCAATTTCATCAAACAAAATGGCGGTCGAATTTTTGTTTTTTTTAGATACTCGGATAGTTCATGCTTAAAAGATTTTTAAAAGCCTAGCCTAATCCGACTGGAAACCACCCCCGGACATAAGGTTAGTAGTGCCGTAAGCCTATTTAAAAAAGAAGGTACATTTTTGCTATGGAGTGCTGAAAAAGAGTCGTTTCTTTTTTAAAGGAGTTTGAGCTGGAGCGATTCCTTTTTGAGAATGGGGAGCATGAAGGGAGTAAGCTCCAATTTTGGGCATGTGAATGGGATCTGGAGCAACTTCAAAAGTAGTGAAGACCTGTTTATTTATTGTTATGTTATAGTATTGTTTTTATTAAGAAATTAGTAATAATTTGTTTCCCATTTGAATAACGAAAACACCCAATTTGTTTTAATCTTAAAAAAATAATAATGAATTGTAACAATAAAGAAGGATGAAGAATGATAATATTGGATATTCTAATTCTACTAACATAGGTAAAGTGTGGTTAGGGAATGCAGGTACATCTCCTAAACACATGTTTGTCAATATGCACAAAAGACGACAAAAAGGACTGGTTAAATGAATATGCATTTATTTGTCTTCACAAACTATGGCACAACAGAACATAAACAAACAAACAGTTAATACACGTCCAAAAATAATTGAATGCACAAAGACACATAAGGAATTACTTACAGTCGTCACGTGGGAGTTCATAGTAGGAGCCGGGTCGAGACCCAGCAGGTCTGTTCTGTTCGGTGAACAGCTAGCAAAAGAGGAAAAAAAAGGAGTCACATTCTTGGACCTCGTGATATCACCAGAGCTGGGACGAAGTCACATGTTTTCACAAGATTTGTAGACTTGACCCTTTTTCCAAGCGGCACAACTCTGAATCCCACACTCCATTCTCCCAAAAGGGATAGCTTTAAAGGAAGGTAACTTTGTCATCTCTATAGTGGTAATTACGCGCTTTGATTGTGATCCTCTCAGATTGTCATGTAATTAAAGTTTCTTATTTATACCTTTAAAACAACCAACTCAACACAAATCTGATGGAAGAAAGCGAGCTATTTATTAGATGTGATTTCGTCCCAAATCACTGACCAGTGTGTGTGGGGGGGGGGGCAGCAGAGAGAGATCGAAATCATTAATTAATTACATCTTTTCAGCCCATATCATTATACATCTGATGCCCTTGCATGCTTCCAAATGGACTGCCGCTTGCTATGACCCTCTCTCTTTGGGTGATGTGACGTCATACCCGTTTGTAATACATTTCCACAGCTTAAGTCATTTTCAACCTTGGTTCAGCAAGTTGACCTCTGTCCCATTTCCTGTTATTCTCAACTAACTAAATTATATACTAGATGATCTACCCATTCAATATCTAACATAATAAGAATAAAGTAAATATTGTGTCGTACTTCAGATTAAAAGACGTCTGCCGACATCCTCTTTTCTTTAGTTTCCTTCGGACGGACAGGATGTGACATTTATACGTTCTAGGGAGATCGGTACTTTACCCAACACTATCGACACTCCCTATTGTATACATTCTTTTATACACGTGTACAGCATCTCTTTCATACGTCAACCGAAATGAATGTTATTGTTAAATATGCTTCATCGTTTTCATCACCATTTCATCTACTTTGTGTTTCAGCTTCATCCTAACAATCTACAAACCTCTAATACATCGTTCGCATTGACTAATTTTGGGAAAATGTCCGTCTGTCTTTCTACGGATCCCAGACAGCGAGGCGATCATCTTAATTCTGGCAATTGCATGCAAAATACATATCAGTTAATTTTATTGTGATTTTATTGTCCAATGGGGGTCGGTTAAAAATATGCAAGCAGTAAGCAGTTCAAACTTCGAAAATCAAAAAAGCAAATTATTTTTAACAATCAGGGTTGCAATTCCAACTTTCCATCAGCGTACTGTCATTCTCAAAAACAAAAATCGAACCGCCTTTGATTTAAAAAAAAAATGCAGCCTTTTATTTCCCAGATGAGATTTCCCATTAGTCATGATATCCAGGGGAGATAAAAAAAAAAAAAATTAACATATCAAACGATACTTAAGTTGGTAAGTATCTTGAGCTTATTTTCTCGACTGACATCAATTATCGGCGACACTTCTTCCCCCTTCCACCATGATGGAAGTGACATCTTATTTCTTTTAATTCTCAAAAAGCACTTATATTAAGTTTTGCATTTTTAATTGATAATTTTGAATAAAAATAATACAGGGTGTTGGAGAAACATTTGATAAGTTTTTGATATTCTTTCATTTCAGAACCATTTGAAGTATTTAATAAGTTTTTTTAATGGAAATCGCTCCAGACAAGGCATGAAGCTACTTGATGCAAGGAGCTAAAAAAGAAAAATTATTTCAAGGTAAAAAACTATCCAACGATAAGTGTTAGATGGATAGATTCCAACCAAGAAAACAGCAATTCTTCCACCTTTGTAAAAAACATCGCTC
This sequence comes from Sepiola atlantica, assembly GCA_963556195.1. Taxonomy (NCBI): domain Eukaryota; kingdom Metazoa; phylum Mollusca; class Cephalopoda; order Sepiida; family Sepiolidae; genus Sepiola; species Sepiola atlantica. The sequence continues at coordinate 51,563,080 of OY744525.1, read as the reverse complement.
ATGGAATGTGAGGACTAAAGGACAAAATAAGGGAAGCAAGAGTTACAAGGCTGCCGAAAGTAAACCGAAAGTTCACTTTCTACTCTCCTTTGAGAGAGCTAAAGTGCAACGGATAGCGGTTTCTGTGTAATATTGGTGGATTTGAGAGCTGGAGATCATGGACGGCTAGAAAGTACCAGAATATTGGAAAAGAGTGACCAGCATCATGATGATTCGTACCAGGTTACAAAATTTGGAAATCTTAGCTGCAGCTGAGTGCTCCTTGAATACCTTGAAGGCCATGAGATGTGAGCTGGAGAACTGAGATGGAGATGTGGAAGCAGTGGTTAGCAGGAAGAATCATAGCAGGTGTTTTGACTGTGTCTGCACAATGAAATTCGTTGAGAAGCTGCCAAAAAGAAAGTTGCAACAAGATCCAGGCAAGGCAATGCGGACCTTGGCGAGAGAGTTGGATGTTGGCATGGCGACTTTGAAATAAGTGCTGAAATAGGATCTTCGCTACTCATCATACAAGAATCACAAGGGCAAACTATGCACCACCAAGGCCCAACGAGAACCGGAGGATCAGTCTTGTTCGTCTTTTACCATAGTCCGTTTTTCACAACTTTTTATGTCTTAAAATCTCAATTTCTAAAAATTCATTTCCAAAAACCCCGGTATTCTCTCGCGACATGATAGGTAATTGTAAGCAGAAGAATAATTTTAAAAATTTGAAATGGTCAAAAAGAGGGGGATCAGTCTACGTTGAATTTACATTGAAAACTGATCCCCCGTCTTAAAATCTCAATTTTTTAAAATTTCTTTCCAAAAACTCCGGAATTCTCTAATGACATGATAGGTAATTGTACACGGAAAAAGATTTTTTTAAAAATTGAGATGGTCAAAAAGAGGGGGATCAGTCTACGTTGAATTAACATTGGAAACTGATCCCCCTTCCTAAAATGTAAAATATTTGAAAAAAACTTCCAAAACCCCGGAATTCTCTAGCAGCCTGATAGATAAGTGTATACCGAAAAAAGAAAAAAAAACAGTAAAAAGTTATGAAAAACTGACTGTGGGAAAAGACGAACATGTGCCAATATTTATTTTAAGAAATATTTATTTTTAATGTAGGATGAGTTTTTTTTTTTTTACAAAACTTTTTAATAATCAAACGAAACATTGCAGAATTCTCGTTCTAAAATGTTTTCGTGTCACTATTTACTTGCCTCATGTATATATTTCGTTTATTTATTAAAGAGTTTTGTAAATAAATAAAAACGCACCTACATGAAAATATAAATATTTAATATACCCCACCCCATTCTTAAAATACACAACACGAAAAATAGAATCTTCTGTGTTTATTAAAACGTGTTGACAAAAAAAAAAAAATGACGGACGCACCCTATAAGATTTTATTTCATTATGCATTTTTCCCTCGTAGGGAGGCAAGTAAATAGTGACACAAAAACATTTTAGAACGAGAATTCTGCAATGTTTCGTTTGATTATTAAAAAGTTTTGTATAAAAAAACAAAAATAAACGCAGTTGGATGATGAACACTATGAGAGTATTGAAAACTTGTTCTGCTTGCTTTACACCCCCTCTCTCTAAAGCTATGAGTTAAATAGTATTACTTCTTGTGATGATATTCTCTTTTATTTATAATGAAATATCCCAATTTTTTTATTTCCTTTCTTTATTACCTTTGGCTGTTAAGAGAGAGAGAGAGAGAGAGAGAGAGAGAGAGAGAGAGAGAGAGAGAGAGAGAGAGAGAGAGAGAGAGAGAGAGACTGTATAAAATAAAATAGGGGTCAAACAATATACAGTGAGAGAGGGTGAAAGTGATATATAGAATCTTAGTAAGAGATGGGTAACTTGGTGAGTCAATTGTGATTAATCAGAACAATTAAAATGCAGTTTTTTTTCAAACATAACCCAATCTCAAAGCTGAGGAATATTTTAGCATGTACTTTGTGTTATTAAAATATATAAGAAATACGCCTTAGAAAAACAGACGTTGATTAACCCGCATTTAGTATAATAATAGTTTTTTTTTATTTTGTGGATGATATCATTTATTAGAGACCAGCTTTCTTAAGAAAGTCAATGTTTTTATTGTTCTGAAACGTTTCACTAGGTTTCCTGTGTTAAAAGCATGTTTTAGTGTTCTTAATTGTTTCATTAGATTTCCCACGGTAAAATATGTATTTCTGATACGGGCTAGGTTTCTATATTCTTGAATAACAGGCTTTATTGTAAACTAGCACGAACTGCGTTCCGACGTTGCCCGGGGGAAATATAAAATAATAATAATTTAATTTAAAAAATATAAATATTAGAGGTTAATTCTGAAAAAATTTAGGTGATTAAAATAGGATTTGTTAAATAAGTACTTATTATTTTAAATCAAATAAAATAGATTTTTCTACGTTTTTGGATGACTGCTCCCCCCCCCCCCCCCCCATAGCTGCAAGTAAATTCTATTTCAATTACATGAATTACTAATGATAGCAAAGATGTACCATTAAGAAACACTGAAAACAAAGTACACTTGGCCCAAAAAGGTTAACAAAATTACCAACGTGTCACGTATGTTAGCTAATAAAAACATATTAAAAGAACATGATTTTTAACATGCATGTTAGTATGCATGTTCTTACCAGCAGTTGCAAAAAAAGTAAATAAAAACCCACTGTTGAAGGCAGTAAATCGGCAGACTCTTCCGAAGGTTTTAATGTATTGTAGTAACGTGTGATCTATTTGTGTTAATAAGAAAATATTTAATAGTCGACTTCTAACAAAAAGAAATGTATGTTTTTATTGTTGAAAAAGCAGCAAAGTGTAGTATGTGGTCTTGAAAGAAGTATAAATTCATAATAATTTACAGACACAAATGCCATCAGCAGCAGCTGTCACATTGAAAAGCTGTTCGTTAATTAGTATATTCCACTCTGGAATGTGGGAAAATATATACGGAATAGCAGATTAAATGGTAGACAGAATTTAGTGCTTAAATCCGAATAAATAGTGAATATTCTTTGTTTCACACAAAGAATATGAGAAGAAAAATGTTATAGAAGAAATAAAAGAATACAGAGATCTTGCTGACTACGAATGACGGTCTGTGTATTTGACATCTAATTTGATATTCCTTTAGTTCTCGAATACAGTCAGAACAACTGGAAGAATGAAAGTGAAATTGAGGGAACGTTCGTTATTCATATTTAAAATCTCCTGTAGTTTATAGGTAATAGTAAAAATTAAAAATGAAATAATAAGTGATTTTAGTGAAAGTTACTATATTAAGGAAATTCTCCGGTAAATGTGAGGGATGTGGGAGTAGATAATTGTAGGGGAGTGAAAATCTTTGCCGCCTTCTTTCTGAAATAGATAGTTGTGAAAAGCAGTTATTCTGGAATAAATGTAAAAATTTTTTAAAGAAGACGAAATGTACTCATATTTTCTGGAAACACGCATTAGGAAGTACTCTAAATGATTAGTGGAACAGATTATGAAGCTTTTGATTCAAAATCTATGATAGCCAAAACAACAGGGGAAAAATCGACTTCACTTTAAAATTTTATTTATATAAATTTTATCTATATAATAAATAGATAAAATTTTGCATTTACATTTAATTTGTCTTTCTTCTGAGGAGGGTACCACCTGTTTCTTCTATTTATAGCTAAAAACAATCAAATACTAATCAGGATTAAATATAAAAATCGATAGAAAATAAATTTGTTTTTAAGAATACAAACTAATATTTGGGATAAATTATTGACTAAACAGTTTTGTGAAGAAAGCTATTAAGGTCAATGAAATAGGGGGAATATGGTTCTACTTTATAAAGAAGATAAAATTCTACATTTAATTTTGTCTTTCTTTCTTAAGTATGACCGATGTGTAATCAAGTAACAATTACTTTCATATTCTTTTCACATTTGTTGTTTATATTTTTTCTTGGTTACAAAAGCTATTAAGGTCAATGAAATAGGGGAAATATGGTTCTATTTTATAAAGAAGATAAAATTCTACATTTACATTTAAGTTTGTCTTCCTTCTCGAGTATACTTTTCTTTGCTTGTCAACTTACAACTTTTATAATTAATGGTCACTTAGTATCATTGAAGTTAAATTTAAACACCCATAAATTCTCTACTAATCATCATCATGGTCATCTGATTTATTTTTACAGGCCTTTGATTAGTCCTCTATAAGAAATAGAAATAACAATTGAAAATATCCTTGTAAATATTATAAGATAACAAAGTAAATAAATAAATATTAATAAAAACAAGGAATCTCATTTATCCTCCTTCAAAACGATTCCAATGAAAATAAAAGCTTGCTTTATGAGATAAACTAAAGTGATATTGTGTAAGACAAAACAAGCTGCAATTTAAAAATTATCGTTCGAGAACGTGGAGATAAAACGCGATATTGTCTGCTAAATGAAGAAAATGAAAAAAGAAAAAAATGTTGTGTATATTAATTTTATTAACTTAATTATAGGATATCCATTGCCTTCACTACAAATTGCTTCTGGCTGGATCACCCTCACTAGAGGGAGTGAGTTATAAGAGTTCCTAAGAAAATGGAAAAAGAAAAAAATGTTGTGTATATTAATTTTATTAACTTAATTATAGGATATCCATTGCCTTCACTACAAATTGTTTCTGGCTGGATAACCCTCACGAGAACGAGTGAGTTATAAGAGTTCCTAAGACATCATTAAAGTATTTTCAGCAACTCATATCTTCAAATCTATTTCTAAGTCACATGATTAAATGAACCAATCTGCTGTCTGTTCTCATATCATAGAGACAGGTAAATCTGGGATCAAATCTTGTCAATCAAACTCAGGTAACCTGGTAAAATCCTTCTGCATTTAACTTCAAAAACAGTACAGTTATGAAATATATAACATCCCTATAAAATATTTTTGTTTTCAAATTCACAAATTTATTAATTTGTGAATTTTAAAACAGTTTTCTCTATGATTCAACCAGAAGCAACACTTTTTCTTTCAGGCAATGCTACAGAATTGCTACAGTTTGTCACAGTTAGTTGCTGGTGAGCATGCGTATCAAAACAGCAAACACATAATTACAGAGTCACCATAGACAATTCCCCCAAAACACAATTTCCCGCCACCATATTTCTGTCCAATTGCTTGTCACAAAACCTTTGATCTTTCCTCAACAGGTCACAGTCCTGCTGCTGTGAAAAACCTGGGAGGTTTCTGTAAAAGATCACAACATAAAACATTAAATCAATAATTGAAATTAGGTTCACACTAAACATCATATCAGATAATCACTTTACACAATTAAATCAATATGCGTCATTTTTATTTATTTACTAACTGTACCGACCTTGCGTTGCCCGGGATCTATTACATTCAAATTTGTGGTGTAAATGTTTCTATATTCTATAACAACTTTTTTTTAGGTTCAGTATCTAAGCTAAAAGAAACAAATAAAGAATGCAAACTCTTACTAAAAAAATAAGTTATTCCTCTTAGCTGACTTTTCTTTTTAGGTACTTATTTAAGAATGTCTCCATATTAGCAAATTGCCAGACCAGATTAAGTATTTAAAAAAATAAAATAAGATGTGGCAAAGTATGTTAGTTTATTGTCAATAACATGGTGCAACAATAAGAAATGAAAATTGACTAGGCAGAATCAAAGTTTTATTTGTCAGCTTAAATGCCATTTAGGTCCAACTTTGAAAATCTGGACGACATAATTCAATATTAGATTTTTAAAAACTTTTCTCAAAGTTGTCTACTTACAATTCGTCTCATCTCGGAGCACAGTACCCTTGGAAAATGTTCCATAAATCTTGCAACACACCCTAATTATCAAACTAAACCCTAGTATCATTCTCATTTCATTGGTGAAAGCCACACTTTATTCCATACTTTGGAATGCTTCAAGGTAGTGTGGGTCATCACATAGCTTCTCTTTATCATCATCATCATATTTAGTTTAATGTTAGTTTTACATGCTAGCAAACTAACCTATCTCTGGAAAGGTCTTTATTTATCCCTCTTTTTCTCAAAGCCATCATCCCTTCCGCCCATGTTTTCATTGGTCTTCATCTGTGAACTAACCCTGCTACCTTAATTGTTCTACATCTACTAACCCAAGCATTTCATCCATTCTTTCAACATGACACAAGCCATCGTTGTCCCCCTGTTCTGCACACATCTTCCTATACTGCCCAGAATTAATCTTCCTCTATGGTCATCAGATCTAAGCTTGGTTTTAAGACTCGCATTACACATCCATCGTATCATTCTCATATATGCATGTCCTCAATCCTCACTGGCCAGGTTTCACTTCCTGATAGACATTTCCCTTGGTCAACAGTGATAATGCTCTACAAGTTAGTAATGGCAGAAGTTCCCTGAACTTACTCCATCCACATCTAACTCTTGCAATCACATTAGCACCTGCTCCTCCCTGTGTTCCAATGGTATCACCAAGGTAACAAAACTTCTGAATAACCTTACCATCCAAATATACTAATTAATATCTACTCTACAAACAAGGTACAGAAAATGTTTCCCCAGTGTAGACTAAAATCCACAGCATTCCAGTTTGCAAAATTTATTAATTATCTTTAAGGCTCAATTAATGAATATATGAAATAACTAGTTTAAAATCAATCAATTTGATATCCAGCACCTGGAGAGAGTTAAACGACTGACTACTTGATGGTACAGGGACTATGTGATCAGCCCTATGACAGCCGATTCGTGAAGCTTAACTTTTTCTCTCTTAGACGCCGAAGTTTACGTGATGATCTAATTTTGGCCTACAATCTCCGCAATGACGATAATATCCCTCAGGACCTACTATTCACTTCTGCACCAGAAAGAGGTCAGCGCGAGCATTACCAGAAACTGTTTTAGTGCCGATTTCGATTGAACCGGACATGGGTCACTTTCTTGATCAGGATCTCTGGACCTTAGAATGGATTTCCAGGAGATGTAGTAAATGCACCAACGATGCAGCAAATTCATGGCAAAATTGGACAGGTGGTGCTGCAACCCCCCCTCCCCTTCCCTACATGGCAACTGAAGCATGCTTGACTTTTTTTGCCAAATTTATTGAATTGAATTGAACTTACACCATCACCAAAGCACACAAGACATGACACGATATACACAATGTTGAAAAAAAACCCGAAAAAGCTTTTTTTAGCGTGTTGAATGATATAACACTTTTTACAACAAATAAACGTTTGTATGTTAACCTCTTCTCCCCCGAAAATATTACAAAAAAAAAAAAAATTAAAAATTACTGCACATGACCTTCAATGAGTTTCGGTGGGTGGGTTTATCTTCACTACTTATGTAACTTGTGCAAAAAATATAAAGAATCAAGAACATGAATATTAATATTACTTAACTAGCCGTACCGACCCAGCACCCTTTGATTTTACCAAAAGTAATGTAGGCGTTTGTATGTGTATCTGTGTGTGTATGATCGTGCACATATGTCCATACACATTTATCGATACATCCACATATTTTCATGTTTATACACATTCATAAAAATACAAATAAACTAGCTTTACGACACGGCGCTGCCAGAATTCATTAGTTTAAAAATGTGTGTTGTAAGTATGTCTATGTTAAAAGTAAGTAGGGAAAGCTAATAGCTAAGGTGAATAACTCTTATTCTTTTGGTAAGAGTTATTCCCCCTAGCTGAGTTTTCTTTCAAGGTGATTATTTAACAATATCCATATATTACCACGCTGCCAGACCGAATTAATTATCATTTTTTTTAAATAACACTTAATGAAGTATGTTAGTCTAAAGCAAATGACATGGTACAACAATAACAAATGATTTGTCAGCTGAAATATTATTTAGGTCCAACTTTGAAAATCAGGACAAGATAATTTTATGTATTAGAAGATATATTAGACAAAAATATACATATATATTCGTCAAATATAGAACTAGTTAAAACACATGTCTACACTAGGTTAAAGCTTATAAGTATAATCTTTAAAATGCATCTATTTATATCTTTGTATATCTTCTAGGCATAAGTGGCCCAAATGTGGGTTATATTTAGTTTAATATAGTGTTATGCCATAGAGGTAAAAACGGGTTGGAAGTCTTTCGTTAAAATTCAGATACTTCCTTTTTTGTGAAATTTTAACAATAGGTATTAGACATCAATTAATAATTCCCAAAATTTCAGTTTCTTTGGAGTATTTTTAAGGGGTTTCAGGGAGCCTAGTATGTGCATAAGATCCCATTTGAAAATTAAAAATATTTCAGATTTGCATTGAATTTGATCCATAGTTATTAGACACAAATTAAGCAAGATTCCCGAATTTCAACTTCTTCTTAAGACCCCTTAAGCTTATTCCTTAAATTTGAGACATTTTTTAGAATCAAAATCATGTAATGGATTTTGATCAAAATTGGAATAAGGATTCTAGAGATAAGGTTTAGTATCACTATATCATGATTTTAATCTTTGTAAGGGAACATAAAAGTGGTGCAAAACTGTTGTGTTCGGAGGATTTAATTTTACTCGTCCTGAGACTGGTATTCTAGTTTTTTAGAAAGCTTGACTAAATTCAGGATTCATCTTCATTTGAGTTTCGAGTCCAAAAGAATAGCATTTGGCAGGCCTTAGGAACACATGATGGTTATGAACTTCAAAGACAGTCACAAGACTCTTAACATGCCAGAAGAGCACTTTAAATGATGGAATGATCTCAATTACATGTAACATCATCTACTCATAAAATCTATTATAATAATGCATCCTATGTATATCTTATATATATTTCTTGTGTGTGTTGTGGTGGCTCAAGTGGCAGAGTATTCGAATCCTGAGTTCAGATGTGTCCTACTGAAGAGCCCAAAGGAGGGCGAAACTCGAGTCTAGGGTTTCTGGTTTGTAGTTTTCATTGTTTGTGTGGATCTGGTGTTATGACTGATTGTGACTACATGACTGAAATAGGATTTCTTTGCCTGCAAAAAAATGTTATTTGGGTTGAATAAATGTAAAACTGATCTTGCGTCGTCTTTAAAAAAAAGTAAAAAGTGAATCATTTATTTTTTCCCTCCCACTCCGTCAAAATAAAAAGTCGATCACGACTTAAAAATAAAAGTAAAAATATTTTGCATCCTCAGACGTGAATTTAACTCTGAATCATGTTCTTAGGAGGCGGCTGGCATTTGATCACATTGACAACTGCGCCAGTGTTATAAATACACAGATTATAAAGCATGCTGTGGAAACGTGATTGTGTAAGTAAGTCAAATAAAGTTCAATTGAAAGAAATCGCTTATCAAAAAGGGAGAATATTAGCAGTGAAATTTGAAAAATTGACTAATTAGATTTCTCCCAGATTTTTTCACTGTGTTATTGGAAAAGGACTTAGGATTTTGAGAGGGTTAGTTTCTCCGACTCCCTCTATGATATGTTGATCTGAATAAATATGAAATTTGAAGAAATCAATTATGAATGAATTTTTTTTTTAAGAACATAGACCAATATTTTCCAAAACTGACAGAACATTTTTAAGTATGTATTTTTTGTTAATAAAGCTATTAGGTCAAAGAAATAGGGAAAAAATGGGTTCTATTTCGTATATAAGAAGACAAGATTATGTATATATACATATATATATATATATATATATATATATATATATATATATATTGTCTGTAACATAAGCACATTCTGAAATTACATTTATTCCAAGTGATGAATCGGATCCTGGTCACCTTGGTGAGAAACTGAAACCTTAAAGACTTGTCCTTATTGCCGTAGTTCGCAACCTTTGAGAAATGTTTGAACTGAATCCTTTATTTAATCTTCTACAGGGTAGACTACGTTCCATGTTTTCAGATATATTGTATCAGTCAATATACATGTAAAGCGGTAACTATTATATTTCTGATATGGGGTGTAGTTCGTTACAGGTTTCAAACAGGTATCCTCATCAGGGATGCTGTATTCACAACACTTTGGCTGTTGGACTCTCCAGCCTTCTTCAAATGCCTTTCGTCGTAATCGTTAACCTTCCAGGAATTTCAAACTGAACCCTTTATTTAGTCCAGTTTTATTTATTTCTCCCATGATTAAGGATATGTTGCATCAGTTCATTTGTTTTATTTTTCATTAGTTCCTTCACCAGGGATTGAACTCAAAACCTCTAGGTAGAAATTTTCTAAAGTGAAGTGAAGACAGGCATTATTAGATGTTGACTTCTTTGCTCCGTGTATTTCTCTTTGTCGTGTCTTTTTAGGTGGATCCGAAGGTAACTATTCTGACAAAACTTCTTCTGGCAAATATGGCACTCAAACATGTCCCCCGTGTGGATGCGCATGTGAACTTTCAAGCGCTTGTTTAACGGGAACCTCTTGCCACATACCTCACATGCAAAAAGCTTTTCTCCCGTGTGAGTCTTCATGTGAAACATAAGAGTGGAACGTAAGGCAAAAGCCTTGCTGCACACGTCACACTGAAATGGTCTCTCTCCTGTGTGTGTCCGTAAATGTATCTGAAGACTGTACTTGCGTAAGTAGGTCTGACCACAGAATTTGCAACTAAACGGTTCTCTCGTATGAACCAATGAATGTCTTTGCAACGTTTTATCAGTTGGAAACTTTTTATTACACACTTTACAGCAGAATGGTTTTCCCCTGGTGTGCATCTGTAAGTGACGTTTATAACTACTCTGTGTAGCTAGTTCCATATAACATATTTTGCAGAGGTATGGTTTCACTCCTGTGTGTCTTCGTAAATGTCTTTTCAAGCTGCTGTCAACAGTAAAGTTTTTACCACAAATACTACAGTGATACGGTTTTTCTCCTGTATGAATCCGTCTATGATGCGGTAAATGATCACGTCTAGCAAATTTTTCGCCACAAATATCACAGGCAAACGGTTTCTCGTCAGTGTGTGTGCGAGAGTGTTTTATTAAGCTGCCATTTTCTGCAAAGTCCCGGCCGCACACTTTGCAGTGATAGGGTTTCTCTCCAGTGTGAACCTTCCGGTGTCTCTTTACACTTCCCTTTTCGGAAAAGTCTTTTCCACAAACGTCACAGTTGAATGGTCTTTCACCAGTGTGAGTTCGAAGATGGATTTCCAAACGACAGCGTTTGGTGAAGTCTTTCGAGCAGACCTTGCACTGGAAAACTTTTTTCGTCTCATGCAACTCAAGGTGTGCATCCAGCAGTTTATTGGTCTGAAATGCCTTTTCACATTTCTCACACTTGAAAGGTTTTTCCACCTCAGGTTCTTCGGAATACGGTTCAATGAGGGGCTCTGTTTCGTCACTGTCAACACTTTCATTGTCAGAGATCTCTTCAAGTTCCTGTAGAACTGCCTTTTCAGAAGGATCTTTTTGCTGCTGAACATTTGACTGGCTCGAGGTTGGCATCTCCATGTTTTCAAAAGAATAACATCTGCTGCCAGTGTAATTCTTATGATTCTTCTTCTGGAATAGCGAGAACGGTGCCAATCAACGGTTTTGGTAATTCAGACATCTAAAATAAACAAAACAAAAAAAAGATTTTAAAAGAATTAAATTTCAAAATAATTAGGGAAATAATGCTGGAATGTAAATCATTTAAAAATGAATAGACTGCCCACTGGTTTGTTTAGGACTGAAAACAAGTAGGTTGATCTCTAAGTGGGAGTGGGACTTATATGTGAGAAAATGAAGAAGGGGATGGAATTTGGGACTGGATGGTGTCCTTCCAAGATGAATTTAATTTGGGGAGGCCAAGGACAAAATAAGCGAAAGAGTAGGCATGTTGGAGGAGCTCTATTACTAACAAATAAAAATGGGGATGGAACTCTTTTCAATCGACTAGCTAAGAGGCTAGCTTACTCAAAGGGCTGATTTCGACAGGACTAGGAACTGCATGCACCATACTCATACTTGACTCCTTTTCATACACACAAGCTCGCAACTTGTATTCACCTTTTGTCGAATTTCAATGAATGTAATCTTTTTCTTTCACATCTGATCTTGACCTTAAGTTGGCATATTAGGAAAGGATGGAGAAAGGATGGAGCTTGGGACTCAATGGTGTCTTTCCAAGATGAATTTAATTTGGGGAGGACAAGGACAAAATAAGAGTGGGGAATGGACATCTTTGAGGAGTTCTATTACCAAAAAATAAGCTGAAGACCAGAGAAGAGCGATAGAAAAACCCATCCCATCAAAAGATTTAATAAAAATCTTAATAAAAAAAACCGTTCATTTTCGATTCTTTTATGTTTTGTAAACATAAACAAGAGAAAGGATGGAGCTTGGGACTCAATGGTGTCTTTCCAAGATGAATTTAATTTGGGGAGGACAAGGACAAAATAAGAGTGGGGAATGGACATCTTTGAGGAGTTCTATTACCAAAAAATAAGCTGAAGACCAGAGAAGAGCGATAGAAAAACCCATCCCATCAAAAGATTTAATAAAAATCTTAATAAAAAAAACCGTTCATTTTCGATTCTTTTATGTTTTGTAAACATAAACAAAATATATTGTTGGTTTTGACTGTTGCAATTTACGTATACAAAGCCCTCCCCTCTTGATTTTTGAGATTGTAAATAAAAAATTTAGCTATATTGAAGCGAAGACAATGGAGTTCTGTGGCTCAAATTAGTCTGTTGCTAAATTGTAGCGTTTGCTGTGACTGTGCAGGCCTATCCTGGATCAGCAGGTTCTGTTGAAGTTGCCACAGACGTAGTAGGTGTTCTGAGATCTCTGTTTCAGCCCTCTGCGCTATCTCCTCCCTCTTCGCTGGTGGTCTCTTTTCTCCTCACTCGTCTTGGAGCATGCCTTCACAATACTTCTCCAGCCGCTGCGCTCCTCAGCCTGCTTTGTTGATGCTACCTGTTCTCATGTCTCGCTTTCAAACATGTGCCTTATACAATGAATAAATAAACCTATTACTTAGTTTTTTCTAGTTTCTTTTTGGAAAAATAATCTTTTAGCGATAATAAATACTTTTTAAGGGATGAAAACTAATTACTTTTTTTTTACATTAATTTTTTCAGCATAAAAAAATACCCAAGATTTGTTACTCCTCTCCCCCCCCCCCCAATTTTTTTTTTTATCTCCCTTAAAACCAAAAATTTAGTTACATGTCCTTTAAAATGCTATCTAGCCTGGAAGTGGGTGATCATTTTACGTTTAATTTATATGCGAAAATGATACCCCACTCTAAATTCTTAAGTAATTCTTGTTGTTTTTTTACCGACAGATTTTTCATGCAATTGATTAAAAAAGTAGAATCTCACTTTGGTACTTGTAAAGCATGGTCAGCCAGAGAGTTTTCACTTCTTATGGAGTCAGTTTCGAGTATTGACGGAGTATCACGAGTCAGTCCTGGGAATTGCCGAAGCAGTTTACGGTTTGAAAACCACCCTTTTGTTTTTAAGAAGTTTTTTCAATTTGTTTTTGAAGGGTTAACATTTTTTTAATCCTAATCAATCGCATCGTCTGCTTTTACATATTTTTTTTTCTGCGTTACAATTGTAAACTGCTTCGGCCATTTCCTGGACTTGGGATTCTCCGTCAATACTCGGAACTGACTCCATAAGAATTGAAATCCTTTATGTGCTCATTCTTTACAGGTACCATCCTTTTTGGGGGCGTGAGGGGGGTAACATATGGTGTATGGTACAATTTTACCAAAAAAATAAATAAAAATACCCCCCTCCACCAAAAGCGAAACAAAAATGAAATTAAAAATCTCCCAGGCAACGCCGGGAAAATACAGCTATTTTCATATAAATTAGGACTCCTTACCGTTGCAATATTTATTTCCTTAAAGTCGTTTATAAATGGAGAAAAAAATGAGAAACATGTAAAAATAGCTTGGTTTTGGTAAGAGTTTAAAATGCGACTATAATTTGTTTTCTGATTTTTGCAGATCGAATTGTATATCTGCGGATTAATTTGCAAATAATATTTTTTCTAGTTTTTTGCGGATTTCTTTGTTTTCATCTTTACCTTGGAAATTATAATTAATTAACAAATAATAAAATCAAACGGCACTTGGGCATTTTAACAGTTTGTTTTCATTTTAAGAGTTCCGTCCGCGACAAGGGAAGCGTTAACAAAGCTCCCCTCCCATGCTAAGAATGGGGATGTTAAAATGCACAAGTGCCTATGTTTTTAATATTTGCAAAATATAAAAAAAAGAAATCTGCAAAAATCAGACAACAAATTAATACGGTGGATTAATTTGCCCTCTCACCGCTTGGTGAAATCAAACAAAACTAGTCGCTATAATTTGGAAGTTAACCGCTTCAATATATCCTTCTTCTTTTTTTAAAAAAAAAAATATAGACAAAACGTAAATAAATAAATCTTACCAAATTTGCTATATTGCCGACTTTTTGTTTTTGGCATAACTTTACTTACTACTTGCGTTTTTGTTTTTGTTTTTTTGTATGTGAAAATATTATTATTATTTGATCACAGCAAAAAGCCATAAAAAGTTAGACATTATTTGTGTTACCTTGTGTCCAAAATGACAAACACGACGATTTAGTTAAAACTTTGGGAAGCATTAAACAGTCTTTCGGGTCCGTGGAAACAAAAACAATTCAACAAAGTCGCTTCTCAGATCAATTTTAATCAAGCGCTATCTTTTTTCGCAAACATTCTTCAACCAACAAATGACGTCATCACTTTCAGTGTAAAACGTTTTTAACACAATATAGCGGTTTCACTGCTAAACTAATAAACTGACTTTATTTTCTCTGGCCACCCCCTCCCTTTATTGTGCTTTAAAAAAATAAATAATTTGCTGCCCCTAAAATAATTTATTAAAATTATCACTTACCAGAAAGCTCATTTGCATAAATTAAGAAAATTCCGATTTCGTTTGTGTACGATGTTTTCAGAATCCCAAATTCTTTCAAAAGACGTCATTCTATAATTTAATTTAATGTTTGTTTACTGTTGTTCTAGTCTTCAAATTATATTATAGAATAATATAATTTTAAAACTACAGATCGAATGAACATTCGATCTGTAGTTTTAAAATATATTGAAATTTAAGATTTCGTAACAGTAAAAATATCCATGAAGATTTAATTTAATATCGATTCCTCCTTTTTAAAAGAACTTAATATTTTGTTTTGTTAAAAAAAAAGTCCCTATTTACTTGCCTCCCCACGAGGGCAAAGTTAGACACAAAGTCGGTTTTTAATGTGGAGAAAATCCAATCCCTTAAAAAGGGGTACTCTGGATTGGGACAAAAATTTAAATTGCCTCAGTTTAGAAGGATTTCTTCTTTACTGACCGAGGAAAGAAAACTTTGAATTAGTCATTCATCAACATATTTAATTTTAATAAATTATGCTCAAGGCCAGCAAAATGTGGGGAGCGGGGAAGTAATTGGTCTTTTTCTGTCTATCAAAGTGTAGTATCTGTTCCGATAGATACTGCACCCCATAGACTGGTATTGTCTTGGCCTTCGGGGCTTGATTTACACTGGTCTATGGGACGGTCCTGTGCAGTTCTAGGAGGTCCACCCTCCCAGGCTTTGCCTCCCCTCTTTGGGGAGGAGTATGTTTATTGCTTACTGCCTGAGGCGCCCCTACCGTGGAATGCCGACGGGGATACCCAGGCAATTTTTAATGGCCAGAGTGCTCACCTCTCGGGCGCTGGCTTTTCAAGCCCCACTTTCCCGACCCGACCTTGGGTCACATCTTACCTTTGTGGGAGTAAGATAAAACTGGCCTTGTGCCTAACCTCCTGGAGAGGAGGTAAATAAATACTCTTAACTAGATCCATTCTGATCCATTCATTATGTTTTCTCTATTTGTTCATCACTTTTACTCCAGCAGTCGCCATTATACCATGTTGAGGATAGGACATGATCAAAAGAAAGAATGACAAAGTCTATCCATACAAAATAATTAATTTTTATTGACAACTTGTTAAGACAATGCAAAATAAAGTGTTGGCAATGAATGAGAGTTTAAAAAGGTCCGTTGTAAGAAAGAATCCTTTATTTTTCTTTCTTTTAACTTAGTTCACCCCAAACAAGGCAAGTTGACACTGTAGACGTAAGGGGTTACTGAGAAGTAGGGTGAAAGTTTAGGGAGTCATCCTAAATTGGGAGCTGTGCAGTGAGATTCTTGCTCACATTAGTTTTAAATTTCTGCATGTTGGTACAGTCGGAGAAACAGGGAGCAGGGAGGGAGTTCCAAAGGCTGACAGCTCGAGGAGAGATGCTATTAGAGTAGAAGGCTCTCCGGCATCTGGGGACCTCTACAGTGAATGGATGGGATTTAGCTAATTGTCGGGTTGGTTGAGTGTATTTACGTCGAGGAGGCACCAGAGCAGTAAGTTCATCGGAGCACAATCCATTGAAGTACTTGTAAAACAGGCATAAGGATGCAACATTGCGTCGATAGGACAGGGCTTGGAGCTTGGTGGATAGTGAGGGACCTATTAGATTAGAGACCTTGTCTAAGAGGGAGAAACTAGTGGATGGTGAACCAGCACAGATGTGACAACAATACTCCATGCATGGGCGGATGGTGGCTTTGTAGAGATATAGGATACTGTCAGGTTTGAGAAGTTTTCTAGCACGGTAGAGGGAGCCCACTTTCTTTGCAGCAGCCTTGGCAATGTGTTCTATGGATTTGTTCCAATTCATGTTACCTGTGAATGTTAGGCCGAGGAATTTGAACATTGGACTCTCAGGTAGGGTGTTATTTGCCATGGCAATCGGTGGTTGAAGAGGTTTCTTGTAGTTGTTGAAGGAAAGGACCTTTGTCTTAGTAGCATTAAATGTTACCATCCATTTATGAACCCATTCCCCTAGGTCATTTTCTAAGGATTCAACCATTGCCTCGAATATGTGCGCATCCGTTTTACCCACATGACAAGAGTAGTGTGGTGTCATCAGTAAATATACCCATCTCAAACACAATGTTTATGAAAATCAGGAACAATAAAGCTCCAAGGATCGATCCCTGGGGTACACCTGCATTTATATCCTGTTGTTTGGATGAACAGCCACCGCTACCACTCTAGCTTCACCTGCCTTGTCCAGTGTATGGTATATGCATCCAGAGATGACCGTTAGGATATCTGCAGTAGACTGTGCTTGCCTAAATCCATACTGATGGTTAGAAAGAAGTTTAGCATTAACGAGGTGACAGACTCACTAGATTGATTAAGGATTCAAAGATTTTAGTGAAGAGTGAGAGTAGAATGATAGAGCGATAATTCTGATGGTCAGTTCTTATCTCCAGAATTCTTGAAGACTGGTACCACAGAGGCAATTTTCTAGCTATCAGGGAAGCAAGATTTGGCAAGACATTTGTTATAGAGTTTGGAGAGAGCAGGGCCAGTTCAGCAAAGCATTTCTTTATTACTATTACTGGTATAAGATCAGGCCCACATGCTTTGGAGGTGTCAAGGTTTATCATGATGTCCCAGACATGAGACGGGGTGATGGTCAGGTCATCAAGTATGGCTTCAGTTAGCAATGGGAAATTAGGGAGAGAGTGGTTCACGGAGTCCAAAGTGGAGTATAAGGCGAAATGCTGGGCAAGTAGTTTAGCCTTATTTGTTGCTGTGTAAACATCGTTGTAGTTGGATAGTGGGGGAATTGTTGATTTCCCATTATTCACAACTTCTCACACCTGACATTATCCTATATCTCTACAAAGCCACCATCTGCCCATGTAAAGTCGAACAGAATGAAGGAAAAAAGCGACCACGTGTCTGCGCGTGTTGTCTTACCTGCTGGGATGATCGCGGGGAGGGCGGAAATTAGATTAATGGCGGCTGTGGTTTTTTGTACTATTATTGAGCGATGACGTCAGGCCTCACGTGACTGTTTTTCTGACCACCGATTGGCTGATGATGAACACTTGGACAATAAAAGGAGTATGTTCGGAAGATCAAGTCAGTGTGTATCAACTGCATCAGTGAGATTAGACGGCCGACGTTCGTTGTGTTAATCAACTGCCGTAGTTGCGTAGTTGCGAAACAAATACAAGCTATTTCGGCGAAATGGGGGAAAAAATTGACCTCAAATTAATACCAGAGTTTGATGGATCGAACCCGGTAATTGACTGGGTGGAAAAGGTGGAATTACATTGCCTTTTGTCTGGCGTAAAAAACCTCGAACATGTTGTTCCTCTGCGCTTGTCCGGCGGCGCCTTTGCGGTGTATCAACAGCTCAGCCATGAGGGCAAACAGGACTACGAGAAAATCAAGGCGGCACTGTTCAAGGCGTTTGCGATTGACCCCACCACTGCTTGGGAGCAACTTGAGGCAAGGACCTTACGTCCGGGCGAAACGGTCGACGTGTACTTGGCAGAGCTGACGAAGTTGACAGTGTTGTTTGGTGGACTGCCTGAGCGGGCCTTAGCATGCAAATTCCTAGCGGGACTCCCGACAGGAGCGAAGCAACTACTACGAGCTAGCTCAAGTGCAGATTCGCTGCCCCTTAATGACCTAGTAGATCGGGCCAGGACTGTAATGAAGAATTACTCCGAAATGAGGGAACCAGTAATTGCTGCTGCTCAGTCCACACCGAATAATAAGAAACCGTATCAAGGACCCGGTCCACGTGGTGGAATCGTATGCTACAGATGCAATGGACAGGGCCACATCGCAAGGAACTGCCGGCAACAAGCAATGGTTGTTCGCTGCTACCGGTGTAAGGAAGCTGGCCATATAGCTCAAGACTGTCCGGGAAACGGAACCGGGGACAAGGTGTCAGCGTCGACCTCTTCCCCACGCAGAAATTAAATGAGACGCTGCCGATCATCCCGATATATATCAACGAAACACTGTGCTCAGCACTCCTCGATTCCGGGTGCTCCCGCACTATCGTATGTGCAGATCTCTGCCACATTTGGAGAAAGAAGAACGTCAGAGTGACTACCATCAGTGGAGAGACGCGCACATGTTGCGGCGTGGGCAATGTAACTATACGGACGAAAAATGGAAGCTCCGCTAACCTAGAGGCGCTGGTAGTGCTCGAAAAACCCCTGAGTTTTGACCTGCTCCTAGGATATGATGCCATCAGAGCCCTTGGTGGTGTCCATATAACGGTGACAGGGGCGGTACATTTTCAGGAGAAAGCCCCAGTGTGTGCTGCGCTAAGGATCGACCAACCAGACTTCAGCGTCGAATTTGACGAGCAAAAGAGGGTTTGGACTGCCTCATGGAAGTGGTCGAAAAACAGTGAACCAGCCAAACTGCAGAATGGAATAACTGAATACCATGTGCCCGACCACATGAGGCCCGCGTACGAAGAGGAACTTCGCAAATGGATCGAGGATGGCTGGCTGATTCCCTACCCATACAAAAAACTTGGACCTCCTAAGGGTCTGATCCCATTAATGGCGGTCAATCAGCACAACAAAGCCAAAGTCAGGCCGGTAATGGATTACCGAGAACTTAACTCGCATGTCGATGCGTTTACAGCTGATGCTGACGTATGTGCTAGCAAACTACGAGAGTGGCGCCAGCTGGGTTCTAATGTGTCCCTGTTGGATCTGAGAAGGGCATATCTGCAGGTCCGAGTTAACGAGACAATGTGGCCGTTTCAGACGGTAGTGTTTGCCGGTAGAAGGTATTGTCTCACAAGACTGGGCTTTGGGCTGAACGTTGCGCCCCAAATAATGAAGACGATTGTCAATGCTGCATTGTCACAGGATAAGACCGTAAAAGAAGGGACATCAGCATACCTTGACGACATATACGTGGATGAAGACATTGTGCCGTCATCACGTGTGAGGGCCAAGCTAGCCGAACTTGGACTGATGTGTAAGGATCCAGAACGCTTGGAGGATGGCGCTCGTGTCTTAGGGTTGAGCGTTCAACAGGAGCGAGGGACCTTGAAGTGGAGGCGCGGAACTGCACTTCCTGAAGTGCCCCATGTCCTTACGAGGCGGGCTATATTTTCCCTGTGTGGAAAACTGGTGGGACACCTACCAGTAGGTGGATGGACTCGGGCCGCGACAGCCATCATGAAGAGGAGGGCAAGTGCAGTTACCAAATGTTGGGATGACGAGACGGTGGACAATTTGTTGCTGCGCATGGTGAAGGAGACCATCACAAGAGTCGAGCAGGAGGACCCCGCTAAAGGAGATTGGTGCGTCCAGGGAGACAGGCTAAATGTGTGGGTGGATGCGAGCTCCCTCGCGATCGGGGCGCTATTGGAGATGAACGGGTCCGTGATTGAGGACGCCTGCTGGTTGCGACCAATGGATGATGCTGCTCACATCAACCTGGCGGAGTTGGATGCGGTAACAAAAGGAATAAACTTGGCACTCCAGTGGAAAGTCAAAGAATTATGCATACACACAGATTCGCTGTGCGTATACCACTGGATACTTGACACACTAACAGGCAAAGCGAGAGTGCGCACCAAGGCGGCTACCGAAATGCTAATCAGACGACGGTTGGAGACAATAAGGAAGTTGGTGGAAGAGTACGACCTATCGGTGAATGCGGTGCTTGTCACTTCAACCTGCAATCTTGCCGATAGACTTACCCGTGTGCCCCAGAGATGGTTCGACGCAATGAAGAAAGAAGCCGAACCAGGGTCTTTATGTGCTGCCTCTGTTGAGGAGACGGATAAAATCAAGAAGGTACACCATGACAGTGGACACCCCGGAGTGAGACGGACGTATTATTTTGTACGCTTAACCAACCCGTCAGTGTCCAAAAGCAAAGTAGAAGCAGTGGTCAAGGAATGCCAAATATGCCAGTCAATCGACCCTGCTCCCACCAAATGGCAGAAAGGTCGGCTGGAAGTCGACGAGAATTGGAGCCGACTGGGCATGGACATAACCCATTATGGTGGTCAGCACTTCCTCACACTGATCGATTGCGGACCAACGAGGTTTGCGATCTGGCGATTATTAACAAGACAGGACTCGGCTAGTGTCATTCGTCAATTAGAGTCCATATTTTACGAACGGGGGCCACCTGAAGAGATTCTCACTGACAACGACACAGCCTTTTGCAGCGGAGAATTCAGGCGTTTCGTAGACGAGTGGGGGATCCGGCTTAGACACAGGTGTGCATATGTACCGAGTGGCAACGGTATAGCGGAGCGGTGCCACCGAAGTGTGAAGAGGATAGCAGCAAGGAAGCAATGTACGATTGCAGAGGCAGTATATAGATACAATACGACACCAAAGGATGACGCGACTGCTGAAAGTGCACCTGCTAATGCGATACATTGCTATCGAGTGCGTGTTAAGGGCATTGACGCCTGCCTGCCTAATCAGAAGAGGACGCAGGGACGGTACAAGTTGGGGGACACCGTCTGGGTAAGGCCTCCCAGTAACCGATGTACGACCAGTTTCGGAAGAGGACGGATCACCGGCATAATTAGTGAGCAGGCTGTGCTGGTTGATGGTACTCCACGGCATGTGAAGGATGTCCGGCCCGCCCTTGATACAAACCAAATATCGAACAGCGAAAGTGATGAATCATCCAATGATGAAATGTGGATCCGACCTATGCCCCATTGCCGTGATGACATGGCTGAGAACCTCAGCACAGATGGCGATAGTTCCAGCGCCACTTCTGAAAGCCCCAATGACGATGGAGCCCAGCTTGATGGAAGGACTGCTGGCAACGTTAATGGCGACAGATCTGTTACCCCTCCTGAGAGCTCTGATGAAGATGAAGAAGTCCAGCTAATCCCCCTCCGTAGGAGTGCCCGTAACAAACGACCGCGGCCGCCATGCCGCATGTGTGATCTTGAGACCAGAGGGGAGTGTAAAGTCGAACAGAATGAAGGAAAAAAGCGACCACGTGTCTGCGCGTGTTGTCTTACCTGCTGGGATGATCGCGGGGAGGGCGGAAATTAGATTAATGGCGGCTGTGGTTTTTTGTACTATTATTGAGCGATGACGTCAGGCCTCACGTGACTGTTTTTCTGACCACCGATTGGCTGATGATGAACACTTGGACAATAAAAGGAGTATGTTCGGAAGATCAAGTCAGTGTGTATCAACTGCATCAGTGAGATTAGACGGCCGACGTTCGTTGTGTTAATCAACTGCCGTAGTTGCGTAGTTGCGAAACAAATACAGTATTGTTGCCACATCTGGGCTGGGCCATCATCCACTAGTCTCTCCCTCTTAGACAAGGTCCAAAAAAGAGTCGCCAACTTAATAGGTCCCTCACTACCCACCAAGCTCCAGCCCCTGTCCCATCACCGCATTTTTGCTTCCTTGTGCCTGTTTTCAAGTACTTCAATGGATTGTGCTCTGATGAACTTGCTGCTCTGGTGCCCCCACAACGTAAATTTACTAGACCAACCCGACAATCTGCCAAATCCCATTCATTCACTGTAGAGGTCCCCAGATACCGAAGAGCTTTCTACTCCAAAAGCTTCTTTCCTCGTGCTGCTGGACTATGGAACTCCCTCTCTGCTCCCTGTTTTCCTGACGGTACTGACATGCAGTTCCCAATTAAGGTTGACCCCCCCAAAAAAAAACTTTCACCCTTTTTCTCAGTAGCCCCTTACGTCTACAGTGGTGGCCTGCCTTGTTTGGGGTGAACTATGTTAAAAAAAAAGAAACACTATTAAAGATTTTCCAGAAATTACGAGTACCTAGTTTCTGTGACTCAATGCATTTTCTGGTCATTTTTGTATACCGTCTCTTTGCTTCATCTATTACAGTCTTACAATGATTTCTTGACGCTATAAGTCTCTGTCTATTTGTAGTTGACTTGTGGCGGTTAGAATGCTTGCTGCATCTGAGCAATACCAGCTGCACATTTCGAGGTGAACCATTGTAGAGAGTGGGGCTTGCTGTAGAATTTTCGGTATGGGGACATTCTGCCTAGCTCCTTTGAGTGTGAAACGACATCGGCAGGCAGCACATACATGACGAGTGACATTCTACTGTACGGCCAGCATGTCCAATTGAGAGTCGATATGTAAAAACAACATTTACTCTCGCTGCTGCTTCTGATAACCACATTTAGTCTATGGACTATCTTACTTAAAATATCCCCAATAGTTTTAAATTATTTTATTTACAAGAAAATATTTACAGTACTATGAAATATGAGGGGAAGTGCGACAACAAAAAACACTCAAAAAAGAAAGAAAAACAAAGAAACCAAATAAAATGCGGAGCAGGTTAGTAAGACCCTGCCAACCCTTCCTAAGAATAAACCGCCCAGTTTTTTCAGTTTGCGGGTCAATCTCTAAGTGGGAGTGGAACTTAAGCGGAAGTAAATGAAATAGGGATAGAGTTTGAGAGTGAATGCTGTCCTTCCAATATAAATACTATTTTAGGGGAGGCCATGGGCAAAATATATGTGGAAAATGTGCATCTTGGAGGATCTCTAATATTGAAAAAAAACAAAAAAAACAGGGGCAGGACTCACTCAACTAGCTAAGAGTCTACCATAGCCGGGTTGGATTCAAAATGGCTGTTCATGAGCCTTGCACGTGATCCTTGATAATTGGTGAAAAATCGAAAAATAAACAAAATAGTGTTAGGAAGACATCCAATAAATGTCACCAATCGTGAGTAAATGTAATGTTCTACCAGTATTTTGTTTAATTTTCATTTTTTGGTCGATTATCGAAACTATGTGTACTTTCAACCATTTTCCCCCGTTCTTAGCTAAACCGGTGGACACCAGGTTTGTTTTGAACAAAAAAAAAAACGCTTTAAAATAAGGTAAAACACAAATAAACTTATCCAGGTAGGTAGAAGAGTAGCTTTTCTTGCCTTTCGTAGCATTTATTTGTTGCCTATTTGTTTTTGTTTTTTATTATCCTTTTTCGTTCTGTTAGCTGTCGTTATAAATGTACGAAGACTGTTCGCGGAGGAGACATAATTGTAAAAAAATAGTTTGTTTCGGATTCGGAACATTTATCGGTTTTCACCGTCAAAGAAACATTATTGTTTACACTTTTTAAAGAGTTCTACTCTACTAATTTCCGTAAGTAATTAATTGTTAATTCTAAAATCAAGTTTTCAAATATTTTGTCACATTAAACTTTTAAATTCAATAGTCCGTTTTCCGAGGATAATGTTTAATAAAAATAAATATGTAAGTCAAACCAAAATAACGGACTTAAATGTCCGTTACTAAAATAATCACGAACATTTCAGTCATTTGTTTTATTTTCAACATAGAATTAGTTTTCTGCGAGTTTCATCAATCGATATGTTCTTACATATTTCCATTGATTTCTGTATAAAATTTATTCTTCGTCATAAATGGGTTCCTTGGGCTAATTCCTATTTCAGTCACGTAAATTATTTCAAATGAAATGGGTTGGATTTCGGCATTACTCTCAAACGACTATTAGTAAAAGTGCAGAATAGTTAGCATTTACTTTCCTTTCACCGAGAGAAGATGTGACACAAGGTCGGAAGGTGGGGATTGAAAAGCCAGCGCACAAGAGGAGGTGCACGCTCGCCCACAAATGCCTGAGCAGCCCCGTTGGCATTCTCTGGTATCAATAAACTAACCCCTTCTCCAAGCAAGAAGGTAAAGCCTGGGATTGTGGACCTCATAGAACTGCAAAGAACCATACCTCAGTCCGAGAGAAAAAAAGGTCACCTAACTCTAATAAGTCCATCTGATTTCATAGATGAATAAATAGACAACAACAGACGACATTGATGGTTACATAGAAATACCTCTTATTTGGAAGGAATGAAAAAGAGCTAAGAGGCAAGCTTAACAAAAGGGCGCCACGTGCCTTGGTAGATTTTATCATGTCGCTGGCAAGTTGAACAAGTCAGCGACATACGTCTTGCTCATATGATGTCATAACTCCAACTGCTTGTGTAAGTGATGTAAGAGATAGGTCAACCAATTTCTGTATTCCTACTCCAAGACTTCTTATTGGCTAGTGGGCCAATCACTCAGCAGTAAATCTATTTGTAGCAAAAGAAAATAGTACAACAAAATATGTGACTGCTGCAATATAAACAATCGTTAATCACAATCTTGTTAGATTTTAGGGAAAAACTAATGATGTAATATTTGTGAAAAGTGCCATTTTTGCCAATGGGGGGGGGGTGTGCTTTTTAAATCTTCCTTTGAGGCAGATCAGAGATTTCCTAGGGTTTGGTGTGTTTTGAGCAAAAAATAATTCAGAAAGTTTTAGATGTTTGCAAAAACTAATTTAGGGCAATTTAGATCCCTTGGAAACAAAGCAGAGTTTTTCCGAAAATTCTCGCTCTGCATTCATGTTTTTGAAAAAAAAAAAATTAAACTTTGAGAAGATTAGAAAACTAAAGGACAAAAACATAAACGCTAGACATTGGCAGCGGCTGAGAGTCAATTGTGCCAAGGAAATGAAAGGCTGGATCACTGCTTTATGTTACTAAATATTAGTTTAGGGGGTACTAAATCTGAAATTAGCAACGACTCAAAACTGTACTCTTGTGAGTATACAGATTGTGTATCTCTATTTTAATTTAGGCGATTCAAATCCTCCCTTGGTATAAACCCTGTGTATCGCTTTATTGCAGGTCAATATTTTTTAAATTTTGAAATTGCTATGAAACGCAGAGAAGTGAAATTTGGTACACTGGAAGAGCATAACAAGGTGCCTTATTTCCCTGATTTTTGTGGAATTTGAACAAATATTTTGAAAATTATGCTAATTTTTCTATTTTCTGTTAATTTAAAGTGTGTATCACTTTATTGCAGGTCTCCCAAAATGCCTAGAAAGGGTCGATTGACAGCTAGTGAAAAGGGACGTGTTGTTGCAGGCCTTGCAGAAGGTTTATCTCTCGTAGATCTAGCCAAGGAGCTTGGAAGAGATCGAAGAACATTGTCTTCATTCGTTGAAAATCCAAACATCAAACCAAGGAAGGACAAAAACACAAGAAAGTCAGTTTCTGCTCGTGATGTTAGAAAGATTCGCCGTCAACTTATCAAGCAGCCGGGCAGCAACAGTGCTGCTATATTTGACAAGGCTGGAATATCTTCCTTGTCCAGAAAGACACGCTGCAATGTCTTAAACGAAATTGCAAGAAGCATTAAGCCCATAGCAAGACCGGTTTTAAACCAAACTCATAAGGAAAAACGTTTGGCTTGGGCTCAGAAATACATGAAAACCAGCTTTGAAAATGTTCTTTTCACCGATGAGACCAGAGCAACCCTTGATGGACCAGATGGGTGGGCCAAAGTTTGGAGTCCTCTTGGATTCCCTACCCCTCATCGATTCCGTCGTCAACAGGGAGGTGGAGGTGTCATGTTTTGGGCTGGAATAATCTGCGATGAACTAATTGGACCATTTCGAGTGCCAGAAGGTGTCAAACTGACAAGCCAGTCTTATATTTTATTTTTAAATGAGCATTTGTCACCATGGCTTGATGACCTTCCATTGGCGCGTCACCGCAAATTGATTTTTATGCACAACAATGCGCCATCCCACTCAGCCAAGGCTACGGCATCCTACCTTAAGTCATTAGTCATTAGTGGAGAAAATTTGATGACATGGCCACCTTGTTCTCCAGATATAAATCCAATTGAGCAGCTCTGGTCAATAATAAAGATGAAAGTTTATGAAGGAGGTGTTCAATTTTCGTCGAAGGATGAACTTTGGAGGAAGATTTTGGAAGTTTCCTATAGCATCACATCATCTCAAATCCGCCGATTGACATCATCAGTTGACAAGAGGCTATTCAAAGTGATTTTGAAGCATGGGAGTTATGTTGATAAATAAATATTTCCTTAAACAAAATAATGTGAAATTCGTTCTTGTTTTTGGTTAATATTGTTACTGGATATGTTCTTTATTTCATATAAATAGAAATATGAAGTTAGAATATTGTTTTATTACCGAAAATATACATTTTTAGACACTTGCAATAAAGTGATACACACTTGAAATTACCAGAAAATAGAAAAATTAGCATAACTTTCAAAATATTTGTTCAAATTCCACAAAAATCAGGGAAATAAGGCACTTTGTTATGCTCTTCCATTGTACCAAATTTCACTTCTCTGCGTTTCATAGCAATTTCAAAATTAAAAAAATATTGACCTGCAATAAAGCGATACACAGGGTTTATACCCAACAGAAGTTGAATTCTGCAGTGGGTGGTGGATCACAGAACTAGTGAATAATTCAAAAGGACAGGTGAAGTGCTGGTGAGCAATAACATAGAGAGAGAATGTCTCGATATAAATGCTGGTCTGCATCACTTCAGGAAGGGCATTTGACCTATAAAACTTTGTCTCAATTGATGAAATGTCTTTCAAAGCAAATTTGTCGAACTTCAGATTGAATTTTGAAAGCTTGCAATGAAGGTCAGGAGAGTCCAACACATACCAGCATGTAAAACAAATGCTAAACTGATTTTCCGAATGATATCGGGACCAATAAATAAACCCCATGCACATTGAGATGCAATTAAGTTTTTGAAATTATTTTGTGTCAAACATGTTCTTTCAAAAGATACACAAACTGCAACGAATACATAAGCTGCTAAAAGGAAGCGTCCGTAATCATCAATTCACTTCAATGCAGGTGCAAATTACTAAGATAAAATCGGAGATTGTGAGATGGTCCGTACCTGAGAATCCAAGTAGAATCACTAAGACTGTCTACATGTGAAAATCTAATGAAGATCACTAGGCTGTCCACACGTGAGAATCCAAATAAAGCCACTAAGACGGTTCACACGTAAGAATTCAAATGAAGAGAATTCAAATAAAGCCAAGTCTTTTCTTGGAGCACAGCTTTATTGAATTTCTTCAACAAAGACTTGGTTGATGATCATTTTCTTCTGAAATCACTGGTGAGTGGTTTTATCATCAATATTAGGTGAAAAAGGAATATGAACATGCATGAGTGCATTCACTGCACTGGCCGTGATTGTCCTGCTTGTTGTGCCTAGTGTAGGGCTGTTCGACTCAGTGCTGCAACAAAGAATTCTCATTCCAAGTAAAATCGTGATTCCAGTTTATAAACAATTACCAGAGAGAAATTACAAATGGTACTCGTTTTCGTAGGCTGAATAGCAGACTGGCAAAAATGAGATCTTTTATCCCAGCCAAATGAAAACAAGTCCAATCTGACACAACAAACCCTCTGTTCCTGAGGACCACTGAAGATTAACTGACTTTCATTGCTCTGCCCCTCGGAGGGCCGGCTCTGACTGCCTCCTTGCTGCCCATAGGCTGGAATATATGTACTTTTGACTGGAAATCTTAGATTCTGGTCTTTCTTAGTGGTCACCATTCGACCACCCAGAAGCTGACTGCTAGACTATTAGACAGTGTCCACTTAAAAGTGTTTATCTGGAGCCCATCTAGGAACATTAACTTTCTAAAGTAGGTTAGTCTCAGCAGGATTCTTCCTTTAATGAAGCATTTATTTTATTTCAAACAAAAGACAATTTCTGTGTGGTCTAACTCACAATCAGAGATATTTTCAATTTCTTCTGTGCCCTTCCTCCCCTTTTCCTTTGGCTGAACATCTATCACCTGCAACGTCTGCTATTCGCATGCACCACTAAAACATACAGCTTAGTGCATGTTTACAGGAATTCTAGTTTAAATTAGCAAAAAACTTTAACTCTGTATTATTTGGCTTATTCGGACTACTGTTCTCATCTCAGATGTTATTCTTACAACATTTCGGCCGATGTAACCTCCGACCTTCTTCAGGTGCATTTTCTCGAACTCGGGTAATCTGTACGGAATTTTGAAGGAGACCCTTTAATGGATATAAGTGCTAAGTAATAATCAGTTCTAAGTGACAGTCTTCTGGAGGTTAAAGGTTCAATCCTCAGCGCGGGCGATACTAAGAATACAATTACAAGTTACTTAAGACTTCTACCCGGTCATGGCTGATGGAACAAGAGCAAGCTACGTCCAGTTATTAAATAAAGGGTTCCGTTCAAAATTCCGTACAGATTCCCGAGTTCTACAAGATGCACCTGAAGAAGGTAGAAGGTTACAGCAGCCGTAATGTAAGAATAACATCCAAGATGAGAATAGTAGTCTGAATAGTCCAAATCATCAATCCTCATCTAAAAGATTATGCAAAATCTTAACATCCAATGCTGCCTAAAACTGCATTGACTGGAAGTGATGTTTATATTCACAATGACAACATTATATTAAACATTATATTAAAGAACAGTGTCTTTCCAGTCATGCTGTCAATTTTCATAACAATCTTTTCAAAAGTAAATCCATTATGAACATTTAGATGAAGAAAATCTGTTTTTTATTTTTTTGGTAATTACTTACAAGAATAAGGCTATGGACTTAGAAAAATTTCAATTTGGTTAAGATTTAATTGTTCACAATTTTCTTTGATATGTCAGGGGCGCTTGAAAAAGAAGCTAATCTTTTCCGTTGGTTTTGGAATACAAATGAACCATAATCTTTTGGCCTGAAAATTGAAATTCAAGTGAGGAACATATGTGTATGACTCCCTCCTCTAAAAATAATGTTTGGTTCTTTTCTAAATTAGTGGCTCCTTCAAGAAATGTTGGTAATCTTTGGTTTAGGAGCACAAATGAACAATCATACTTGACTTTGGTATATAAACTTCAATTCTAACAAGAAAATATTTTCTTTGCAGTAATTTAAAGGCTTCAAAATCACCTTCGAATTTCCAATGACTACAAATGAAGTCAGCAATTCTGGTTTCGACTGTTTTGACATTTCTGTTAATATTTCATTACAAATAAACAATGTTCTAGATATGACTTGAAACTGCCTCTGTAGGTGAGACCCCAATCTGGGAGCTTTGGGGAATGTGGAATCACTCCATACCATTATTTGCAGATCTACCTGACCCAAATTTTAATTTATTTTTTATGGGAATTGCTCCAGACAAGGCATGAAGCCACTACTTCAAGGTAAAAAATTAGCCAACGATAAGTGGATCCGAATCTATCCAGATGGATAGATTCCGATCTAGAAAACAGCAATTCTTCTCCCTTTGTCAGAGACATCGCTCATGGAATGTGAGGACGAAAGGACAAAATAAGGGAAGCTAAAGTTACGAGACTGCCGAAAGTAAACCGAAGGTTCACTTTCTACTCATCTTGGTAGATTGGTAGTATCTGTCAGGGTCCCCACTATGGGTCAAATAGAATCTGTTCTTGGTAAGACATGAAACTGTATCCAGTGTTGTACACATACATTTGCATCATGAATAACTTGTTAAACCAAACATCAAAAATGTTTGGAGATATGAAACATTTGAAACATTAATTTTTTTTACCAAGATGACCGGATTCTGCATTAAATAATCACCCAAAAGGGGTTGATATGCTGCAAATCAAAATCTATATAATAATATGCTATCGCAATTTCATGTTCATACATACATTATCACCTTCCACCTCTTCTTTAAAAGATGGGATCGCCCAAGATGTAATGCAAAAAAAGTAATTTAAAAAAAAATTTAATCTGATGTCGTTGTTGTGTCGAATGTGAAACTTGAACTAAAATACACTTTTTTGGCCTTTGGGCTACGATCAAAGTGTAGTGTCTGTTCTGTCCAAAGATTGTGCAATAATATTGTAGGGTCTGTGTTCATACTGTACGTCCATAGAATGGAAATATGTCTCAAACTCCTACAAGCGTTTTGGAGATAAACTTACGTAACCAGATATATTTTGAAATTACATTAATCAGAGTACTTAAGTAAGTATGTTTCAGTTTTAACCAAGGTAATACAATAATATCATGGGATATGCATTCGTGCCGGACGTCCATATGTGAACATGTATGCGATCGTCCCACATGTTGTGTCGGTCCAAAGTTGTTGTTCAACTCAGTTAGTTCTGCAACAAAGAATTCTCATTCCACGTAAAACCATGAGTTCAGTTTGTAAATAAGTAATTGGTTTATTTGTTGGAGATTACAAATGATACTCGTGTTCTTCCGTTGAATGGCAGACTTCCAAAATGAGCTTCCTTATCCTGTTGAAATAAAGTATAAGTCCAGTCAACACAGTCCTTTGGCTAAGAGCCCCAAATGGGCCCACCTTGCCCGAAAGGGCACACAACTCCGACTGACTTGCCATCTCTCAGAAAAAAACAACTCTCTATCATGCTCATAAGGTCAAGCCTCCCCCTCCCATCTCCTGGAGTCCTTTTCTCCTGACCGGAATTCTAGTCTTTCTCAGCGGTCATCACCCGACCACTCAAGCACTTGCTACTTGAGATATCCACTGGAGATAACGGCCAGACAGTCCATTCAAAGGGGACTGTCATGGAGACAATCTACGAACATTATTTTTTGGTCTTAGCATGATTCTGTTTTTATGAGGCACTTATTTTATTTCAAAGAGAAATAAGATTCTGTGTGGTCCAAAATGCAAAATCAGATATATGTTCACATTCCTTTGTGCCCCCCCCCCCCACCTTTCCTTTGGCCGAGCCGCTATAATCTGCATCGTCTGCCATTCGCATGCACAACTAAAACATGTAGCCTACTGCATTTTTACACATAGAATGGAAATATATCACAAACTCTTACAAGGGTTTTGAAGATAGACTCCCATAAGCACAGCAACAATGTACAACTGTTGAATTTCCATGGGTCTTGCTAGTAAATGAACAAACATCACAAGCTTACCAATGAAACAGTAGCATGCTTATTGTAATGAATAACTTTTGAAACACACACTTTTCAAATTCAAAAACATATTTCCCTGGAATTTATTTAAATATATCTTGTAATGTGATCCACATCCCTTGTAGAGAGTTATATATAATGATATGTGGATTAACTAATTTTAAATTAAAGGTGTTTAGCAATGTACAATGCATGTGTTAAGACTTTCTTTTTCAGGGGTTTGACACATACGTTTTTCTAGATATTTTTCCCATCAATTTCTTTTATTACCTAGATTCGTGATTCAGCACAGGGTTTCTTTAATGTGTGAGGAGACAAAATGTTTTATTAGCTTCAATGACATTGATCTATTTTTTTGCAGAAACTTTATTACTCTTAGTTATGCACAATAGAGAGATGCTGGATGCGATACATTATTGAAATATTAACAAAATTGGCCACATTTGTCTTCTGATGTGAACATTAACAAAATTGGCCACTATTTTTTCATTTTTCCTGTTATCATATGATAATGTGAGCATTAACAAAATTGGCCACATTTTTTCATTTGTCTTGTGATCATATGATTATATGAACATTAAAACATTGACAGAATTGGCCACATTTTATTATTCATTTCTATTTGTATTATATAATAGGCCCCATTCAGTTTTTCTCATGAAGATGTTTATACCAAATTTGAAAATATCTGTGTCTGTCATGATCTGACTCTAATTGATTTGACATGGGATGACTCTGGCAGTTCTTTTTCTCTGTAAAAAAAAAATGTTTGTTGCTAATTTTAATATCTGTGTCACCAACAGTGTTTCCCTCAATTATTTTGGTTTTATTCATTTTCTTTTCAGATGTCGGAATTTCCCAAATTGTTGATTGGCACTTTTCTTGCCATTCCACAAGAACAATCTCAAGAATTATACTAGCAGTGATTTTGAAAACATGGAGATGAGTTCAAGGCAGTCAGTTCTTCAAAAAGATTTGTCTGAACAGGCCATTCTACAGGAAATTGAGGAGATCCCCGACACTGAAACTGTCAAAACCTCAACCCTCACCCAAGCACATTCTGAAGGTGGTGTGAGGAAAGATCTCTTTAACTCTGAGAAATGTGAAAAGTTATTTCAGAAGAACAATCTGTTGGATGTGCAGCTCGAATTGCATGAAACAAAAAGCATTTTCCAGTGTAAGGTGTGCTTGAAAACCTTTTTCAAACAACAGCGTTTGGAAACGCACCTTCGAATGCATACGGGCGAGAAACCGTTCCAATGCGACATTTGTGAAAAATACTTTTCTGAAAAGGGCAGCCTAAACAGGCACCGAAAGATTCACTCTGGAGAGAAACCTTACCATTGCAATGTGTGTGGGCGGGACTTTGCAGAAAACAGCAGCTTGATAAAACATTCCAGGACACACACTGGAGAGAAGCCGTTTGCCTGTGATATTTGTGGTGAAAAATTTTCTAGACGTGATCAGTTACCGCAGCATCTACGGACTCATTCTGGAGAAAAACCATATCACTGTGATATCTGTGGTAAAAACTTTACTGTTGATAGTAGCTTGAAAAGACATTTACATGTACACACAGGAGAGAAGCCATACCTCTGCACAATTTGTGATAGGGAACTGGCCTCACTTAGTAGTTATAAGCGTCACTTAAATATGCACACCAGGGGGAAACCTTTCTCCTGTAAAGTGTGTAATAAAAATTTTCCAACTGATAAAACGTTGAAAAGACATTCATTGAGTCATACAAAAGAACGGTTTAATTGCAAATTTTGTGGTCAGGACTTCTTACGCAAGTACAGTCTTCAAGTACATATGAGAAAACACACAGGAGAGAAACCATTTCAGTGTGAAGTATGCAGCAAAGCCTTTGCTTTGCGTTCCACTCTTATGTTCCATGCTCACATTCATACGGGAGAGAAGCTCTTTTCATGTGATGTCTGTGGCAAGAGGTTCTCACTAAAGAAGCGTGTAAAAGCTCACATGCGCATTCATGCAGGGGAACTTTTTGAGTGCAAATTTTGCAAAAAGCGGTTTTGTCAAAATAGTTACCTGCGCATCCACCTAAAAAGGCATAAGAAAGAGAAACTGACAGAGAAGAAGGAACTAGTGACTAATAATGCCTGACTTTACTTCTCTTTTTTTGTGTTATAATTAAATATTATATAACAAGCTGGTCAGCTATTTATATTTATTCCCATGTTTTGAACTATTATACTCACTGTGGTTCACAATGTTTTAGCTTCTATTGGGATTGCAACTAAGTTCTCGGTGTTTTTTAAATTTAAAATGTTTAATAAAAAATAACAACCAATTAATCAATAATGTATTCTCCCGTGTTTACAACTTCTTGCCAACGTTCAACAAATGTTCAATGTCTCATTGGTAGAAATCAAAAAGAACAAAAAATAATAGCAAAAAAAGGTGTTGAAAATATTAATTTTTCTTAACTTGATATTCCATTTTAATGATCTGAAAATAAATAGAAATTAACTTAAATTAACTAAAAAAAAAATTAGATTCCAAAATGATTCCAAATTAGAATTCTTGAAAAAAAATAGATCCCAAAATCTGAAAACACAATAGATTCCAAAAATAAAGAAAAACGACGGGAACTTAGTTGTCAACACAATATGTTTGAGAAATGCTTCCTGTCATAGTCTGTAACCTTCTAACCATGTTTGAACTAAATGCTTTATTTAATCTGTAGGGGTACACCTGCTATCATCTTTCTTGCTAGCCACTGCTTCCACGTCTCCATTGCAATCTTCCAGCTCATGCCCATCAAGGTATTCAAAGAGCATTGAGCTGCAGCTAAGATTTCCAAATTTTTTAAACCAGTACAAAATGCATCATCATAATGCAGATCACTCTCTTCCAATATTTCGGTGCTTTCAAGTCATTCATGATGATCTCCCGCTCTCAAACTCACCAATAAGTACACAGAAACAGCTATCCATTGCACTTTACCACTATCAAATACTTCCAATGGTTCTGAAATGAAAGCATATAAAAAAACTTATCAAATTTTTCTTATTTTGTGTTCTATGTTTTCAGATATGTCATATCATCATCATCATCATCATCATCATCATCATCATCATCCGGTTTATTTGTTGAATCAGGCCACAATTAATCTTTTGATGAGGTCGTATAAATGAAAAAATTAAATATCCTATTTATTTTAATTAAGGATATGATTGTTTAGTACATACATAAATAAATAAATATTCAGTTTATCGTCTTATTTTCCTTGGTCAGGAGGCTTATATTTTCTGGCAGCCTGCAATCCCAATCTTCAAGTTTTACGTTCTTGAGGATTGATTCCATTCAAATTCCATTGTAAAAGTTTGTTGTTGACGGTTTGCATCCAAACTTTCTTGGATCATCCCACATTCCTCCGGTCTTCCACCTCAAGATATCTCTGTATTTTTTATCCAAGTATCAGTCCTTTCAACCTGGCCGAACAAATGTAGCTGACTGACAGCCAAGAGCTCATTAAGCTTGAGTATATTAAACCTTGCCAACAAGGTATCAGTTAGTATCAATAAATTTATTTGTTTCTTTGTCTTTAGTTGTTTCCCTAGAGATTAACTCATAATCTCCAGGTAGAACTAATAGAAAAAAAAAACTAATCAACTATTACAGCATATCCTAAAGCACGGAACAAATAAAGAAAACTGTGAACTAAACAAAAAGTCTAATTTGAACTTCATGGAAAGTAAATGATAAGAAAATTTCTTAACTAAGAGTTTTGGTCCACAACTTTTCATATCAAGGGAGATAACTTTTTTTACCTCCAATTACGGTCTATGTTTATTCTTGTTTATTTCAATATATTTTTACTTTTCAACAATTGATTTTAATAAAACAAATAAAAAACAGCAAGTAGTTTACAGGTTCAACTGGAAATGAAAGAAACCGGTGTCAACCCGAATCCATCCTTTTAGTATTTGCTCGTTCTGGGGTGCCTGAAATCTAATTGGTTCAATCTTTTCTTCTTATATACAAAATAGAACCTATTTCCCCCCTATTTCTTTGATCTAATAGCTTTATTAACAAGAGATACATACTATTAATTCTTTGGCTCTAAATTAGCACAGATTTCGTCAAAGGGAGTCGGTTTTTCAGCCATTACATGTATTAACTAAAGGGAAGTAACTCTGCTTTTTTCTCAAGAGGTTAATTCCCTTATGCCGACTCATTCCTCGAGGTATTTTTTATAAGGGAGAGGTGTCTGTGTGTATGTCCAGAGAGAGGAATGGGCTGTGTGGAGGAAAAAGAGAGGGAGGGGAAAAACGGAGTAGAGAGAAAGAGGAAGATAGAGAAGAGATGTTTTAATAGAAATATGGGATCAAGACAACAATAGGGACCCCAGATCATTAACACAAGACGCGGGACATATTTTGAAAGTCACCGGTTGACCTCGCAATACACGTGGTCTCTATTTACAAAACACTTGTAAATAGATCTTTTATTTATGTTAATAAATGCAGTATATTTCGGAATTTTTTTTTTTCTTTTAACATGTTAATATTTATTTTACTCTCTGCCTTAGCAGAGAGTCCATAAATAAAACAAATAAAATATTAACATGTTTTCTTTTAAAACATGTTTTTGTGTCACTATTTACTGTCACGAGGGCAGAAATGGGGGGGGGGGTATGAAATATTTATCACCGTACTTAAATAATCTTTCGTTTTGTAGGGAAAAAATCAAGCTTCCCAAAAAGGGGCACTCTGGATCTTACCTCAGTTTAGAAGGATTTTTCCATACTACACTTTGCTCCTAGCCCGAGGAGGCAAAACGGAAGATTACGCAAGTTATTTTAATAAATAAACGAAATATATACGCTTTTTTAAAAATCGGCTGACTTGTAATCTTTCGTTTTGCCTCCCCACGAGGGCGGAGTTAGACTTCAAAAATCAGTTTCTAAACGGAAGCAATTTAAAGTTTATGAAGTTTTTGTCCTTTTTTTCTGTAAGAAACAAATGAAATAAGATTTAACAAATACATAATTTTATTTACAAATCTTTTTATAACTTATTTGTTATTAAAAAACAAAACTTTGCTATTTACTCGCCTCCCTACAAGGGCAAAGGTAGACACAAGGTAGGTTAAAATTACCTCGGAATGAAAATTAAAGTTACCTCAGTTTAGAAGGATTTCTGTATCACTGACCGCAGATAGGAATGATGAAGTGTAGTATCAAAAAAATAGATACTACACTTTTGCTTCCCCATAATGGCGAGGTTAGACTTCAAAAATCAGTTTATGAAGTTTTTTCCTTTTTTTTCTGTAAGCAACAATTATAAACAAATAAATAAAACTTCGTATTTGTTAAATCTTATTTCATTTGTTGCTTAGAGAAAAAAAAGGACAAAAACTTCATAAACTTTAAATTGCTTCCGTTTAGAAACTGATTTTTGAAGTCTAACTCCGCCCTCGTGGGGAGGCAAAACGAAAGATTACAAGTCAGCCGATTTTTTAAAAAGCGTATATATTTCGTTTATTTATTAAAATAACTTGCGTAATCATCCGTTTTTCCTCCTCAGGCTAGGAGCAATGTGTAGTATGGAAAAATCCTTCTAAACTGAGGTAAGATCCAGAGTGCCCCTTTTTGGGAAGCTTGATTTTTCCCTACAAAACGAAAGATTACTTAAGTACGGTGATAAATATTTCATACCCCCCCCCCCATTTCTGCCCTCGTGGGGAGGCAAGTAAATAGGGACACAAAAACATGTTTTAAAAGAAAACATGTTAATATTTTATTTGTTTTATTTATGGACTCTCTGCCTTAAAATAAATATTAACATGTTAAAAGAAAAAAAAATTCCGAAATATACTGCATTTATTCAAATAAATAAAAGATTTATTTACAAGTGTTTTGTAAATAGAGACCACGTGTATTGCGAGGTCAACCGGTGACTTCCAAAATATGTCCCGCGTCTTGTGTTAATGATCTGGGGTCCCTATTGTTGTCTTGCTCCGAAATATGTTACACTTTCGCTCGGGGCAACGCCGGGTAGCCCTGCTAGTCATTAATAAAATTCACAATCCTTTCTCCAATCCAGCCATATTCGTTACAAATAAACTTCAGTCTATGCTTGATTTGTTCACCCTGTTTCAGTCATGAATATCTAACTGTCTTTGTTTTATCACCAATCAATGAATTTCTCTAAATGTGCACCTATACATTGCAAGCACACTTGAATACAACATGCAAAATTGTTAATAACTCTGACACACTCGTCTCTTTGCACTGCCCTGATTTTAAGATTATCTGCAAAGACTACTGCACTCCATCAAGGGTGCAGCAGTCACATGATTGTGATCTATTTCCTTTTGTACTTATATGTAATGCCAGACTTGCATAGTGACGTGGGCATTTGGGCCACAATGCACATGTTCACCTTTCCCGTTTCTGCCCGTTTTCGGCCGAGATGCAGACCTGACAAGACGTCACATCCTTCACTCGCCTCTCATCATGAATTGGCGGAAGACGAGATACAAATTCCCGTTCGAGATTAACAAACCTGGACCCAATTACATTTCTATAATACATGGCGAACGAGCCAATCTATCTTGCATTCTTGTGCTACTAACTCCTTCTGGTTCTTATTCTGTTTGACAAAACTCTTAAATAAAGTTGATTTAATTGCAGAGATTCTGGTATTTTTGTATGGAACTCTGGTGACCTTTTTTATTCTTCTTCATCTCAAGAAAGGCCAGTCAGATGAATACAGACGCTTCTACAGAAGGTGACGTGTGAGATGCTTGTTGTTCAACAAGCATCTCACATCTCACCAATAACTCTACAAAAGAGCACTGCATGGATGGCAACATCAAGACACCGGATCATTGGTCCTTACTGGTTCGAAGATGAGAATGAATAGTTTGTCTCGATCGATACTGAGCACTACCTAGTAGTTATTGAGAAGATTAGAGCTATCTTGGGCAGATGAAAAGGTGTTGTGAGATGTGAAAAGTGGTTTTAACAGGATGGAGCAAATTTTGCATGTTGTATCCAGGCGTGATTGCAACATAGAGGTTCACATTTGGAGAATATCATTGAACGGCGATAAAACAAAAACTGTTGAAAAAGTCAAGCATAGATTGAAGTTTGTTTGTACCAGATATGGTTGGACTGCAGAAAGGATTGTGAATATGAGAGACATTTTGCAGATACTGTGCATCAGTTTAGCTTATAAATGGGTGCCTTTTAACAATCCCCTCCACATGAAAAAAAACACTTTATTACATGGAATCGAGCTTTCCACTCTCATCAGCACAGGGAAATGACAATCTCAGATGGTTACAGGACACAAACCCAGTTCACAGAGACATCTTGAATCTATAAACGTTCACTCAATCCCTTAGGCCATGGGAGATTGTAATGTGATAATGGAGAAATTAAGTTATATTTACACTGAAAGTGGCGAGTGTAAACATCAAGACATCCGATAATACTCAATGACAGAGTTGCAGTATTGCATTGGGGCTTCAGTTGAATGTCTATTTTTAATCTCTCACATAGTGGTAAACTTTAATTTTACTTAAAGGGGCTATATATATATATATATAGATAGATAGTCATTCACAGACAGACCGTTTTACAGCTCTTCAGTATGGTTAAACAGGCATGTGCTTCAACTGGGATCGAAACTCAAACATTTTTGTTGACAGTCAGGGATTTTATCCATTAGGCTGTCAAGCTCGAACCATGATTAAGTTAAATTTCAATGTTTATATAAACACTGTCAACTACCGAAGAATGCTCATTCGTTTTTTATGAAGAGCTTTATATTATTACTAATAGTAATTGAAGATGTCACTTACCTTACCACAGTCCTCAACCCACAGAATGTGGGGGGGGGGGCATAGGTTATCATCCATAGATAAACTGTTTCGCTGTATTACAGCTCTTCAGTGTGGCTAGACAGGAAAGTGCTTCAAACCAGGATCGAAATCCAACCGTTTTTGTTGACAGTCGGTGATATATATATATATATATTTCACAGGTGGTGATTTGAATGAATTCCCGAGAAAACCAACGTGGTCCCGACTTAAGTTTCTTACTAACCTGTAGTACTAAACTAGATGGGCCTCCCAGACAAAGTTTTATTTATTAACATCCTGAAAAGCGTCTCAAATTACTTTGACAGAACACATTTTTGTTTTTAGATGTTTTTTTTTTATTGACAAAACGAAAATTAAATGAATAAATAAAAAAAAAAGGAAGAAAAAAAAAAAGAAAAAACTGTCACTTAACCACAGTTTCATTCAGAAACTATTTTTTTGAGGATTATGACAAAAAAAAGTTTTTATTTTTTATTTTTTTTTAAATGGAAAGAACAAAGTTTTTTTTTTTAGTTTTAAATAGACAGTATGTGGTCGTCATTCAAATAAATTTCATCGCTTAAAGTAAAGAAAAGTAAAATCAAAAAAGGTTTTCTCTTTTCATTTGTCTATTTCTGAGAAAATTAAGGTATGTCCTCAGGATGCACAGAAAGAGGAGTTTACTGTGTCCTTTTAGATTTGTATGTGTCAGGGATGCAGTATGCACATATAATATATATATATATATATATATGAAGCAATCCAACAAAAGATATAAGCGTCAACTAATATCTTATAATTAGTGAAACATCCGGATAAAAACTGAAGCTCAATATACTGGATAGAGCATTAATATTATAATATAAAATGAGGTAATAAAATAAGGTGTCAATCAAATTTTATTAGAATTCAAAGTTCAAGCAAACTATTCTTAAGTCCTTAGCTCATGAGTTTTCAAAGATAATTCTTCTCTTCAGAGGACCAATTACCGCAGTTATAATACTACAGGTAATAAAATTAAGCTTTGAAAATATATAAAATTATATACACAAATACATAAAAATACATAACATCAAATATATCAACCCAAAAACATACTTTTTTGTATGGATTGTATAGATTCAACAAAAAAGTATGTTTTTGGGTTGATATATTTGATGTTATGTATTTTAATGTATTTGTGTATATAATTTTATATATTTTCAAAGCTTAATTTTATTACCTGTAGTAGTATAACTGTGGTAATTGGTCCTCTGAAGAGAAGAATTATCTTTGAAAACTCATGAGCTAAGGACTTAAGGATATTTTGCTTGAACTTTGAATTCTAATAAAATTTGATTGACACCTTATTTTATTACTTCATTTTATATTATAATATATATATATATAGGTGTTTGTGTTTTTGTGTGGTATAAAAATGAATAGAAAATCTTTTATTTGAAAAATGCTTTCTTAATTCCATACGATGTTTCGGTATATGATACATCTTCAAATATGCAAAACCAACAGGAAAAAGCCGTTTCCACATGGAACAAGGCCTTCCAATGAGAGTTTAATATCAACTAAGAGACGTGGTAGATCAGCGGAAGTTAGATGTTTTAACAATTACTGCCTCTGCTGCAGTTTACTGCGCGTTTCAACTGTCGTTCTATGCCAAAACCTCAACCTGAAGTCTCTGCCATCCATCTTGTTACAGTGACATCTATGATGGTTCGGGCATGCATCTTGTTGGCCAGAGAGGGAGGATTACATCGCAGATTAATTAATCTGCGACGTAATCCTCCCTGCCTGGGTGACACAAATGTATCGGTTGGTAGCTGCAGATATGTACAACAACAATCAAGAAGGACCACAAGTGGTCAGACTTCGACGTTAGGATAGCAATTGGTTAACCATATCGTGTGACTTGCTCAGGACCGCCATGCTTGGGCGGCCATAGTTCAGGATTTGGTGCAAGCCAGAAAAGAAACCGGCTCAACCCAACCAGAGTGAATGCCATTGCAACAACATTACAAATGAATAAGGAAAGAATTGACAGGAGAAAGAAAAGAAGAGAGAAAAGGGAGGAAATTGATTTGTGGAGACCTTCTAGAGAGGACCAAATGTACTTTTATCTAACTGTCCTAAAATTTTGAATCCGTTGGTGTTCTTAAATATAAAAACATCATATAAAATGAATAAAGCATTTTTCACATAAAAAGAATTTCTAGTAATTTTTATACCAAACTGTCAAATATTTTATCCCTTTTTCTACATATATTAAATAAATTATTCAAACTACTGCCACGGTTAAGCTCTCCTGTTTTTGTTGTTATTCCTCATTTCCAGTGCTACATAGGAGGTCGGTACAAAATTTACTGCCGATTACTTAAGTCATCCATTTTACAGTCAAATTTTTTTATTTTTCTTATAAGTCAAAAATAAAATTGTTTTTATATTTTTCTTTTTATTTAACATCACTTTTTGTTGTTTTGCGTTGAATTTTTAATTCATTATTATAACACACATTCTATTTTTCAATTTGTTTACAGTCAAGTAAATCTGTGTAGCTTTTTTAAAATTCTGAGTAAGTCATTGCCCTTGTATTGGGCAATATGCTTTTTATATATTTATGAATAAATACATGTATACACATATGCTTATTTATACATATTTTTTTGCCTAGATTAAATCTTATTTAATTTTTACGAATCAAGGGAGGCAACTGCTGTTATTTGATTTCTTGTAAATTGAAAGGAATTTTATTTGCTATTTTGTTGTGTGCTATTAAGCCACTATGTGCTAAATTATATGATTGTTTATGAGGTCTTTATCGTTGAATCTATTTGTTTTAATCAGGGCTAAGATAACAAAGAAGATACTTGTTCAGAGATCTACATTTTGCGAGAAATTCTTGTTTTTTTAAAAGTTCCTGTATCTAAGGTTTTTTGCTATTTATGTCGTAATCAGGTGCTTGTCTGATAATCTATTTTATAGATAGGTATAGATTTTTTTGCTCCTATACATAGTTGGATAGAGTTGTGCTATTTCTGTATACCTACCATGATGACTGTAAGGAGTGCATCAATAGCACAAGTTGGTACGAAATAAAAACAAAATAAAAAAGAATTAAGAAAAAATATGAGAAAAAAAAAGTTTTA
Organism: Sepiola atlantica; assembly: GCA_963556195.1. Taxonomy (NCBI): domain Eukaryota; kingdom Metazoa; phylum Mollusca; class Cephalopoda; order Sepiida; family Sepiolidae; genus Sepiola; species Sepiola atlantica. Next base: position 51,520,517 of record OY744525.1, on the reverse strand, counting down.
TTGTAAAATGGATGACCCAAGTGATCGGCGATAAATTTTGTGCCGAGCTGCTATGTAACACTGGAAGATAACAAAAACAAGAGAGCTTAACCGTGGTAGAATCATTTGAAAAATTCTGTCGAGTGTGAAACCAATGGTTATGATTAAATAAATTACATAATTTAATTGTTATAACGCTCTGCCAGAAGGGACTAAGCATTATATAAATGTGAATCCCAGATTTTTATCCGGTTTTAAAAGCCAATCCTCATCAACAAATTACACACATCCATCCATTAATAAATACATATGCAAGTACACACACACACGTACATCTATTATATTACTGGAAATTAAATCTGTACAGAAACGTTATTTATTTAGAAGAAAACCATTGTTTATTAAAAGATTGTGCCATCGTGCCAACACAATAGACCCATTTCTTTGTTACTATTTTGTTTGCCAACACAGATTCACTTTTATTAATATAGATGGAGTTCCAAAATAAGTTTTCAATAAATAACATATTTTTTTGCAAATATATCTATATAATAATACACTAAGACAATTTCATGTTCGTACATACATTATCACCCTCCAACTCTTTTTTAAAAGATGGGATCGTCTGATCACTGAAAAGGCAACAACAAAAAGTAATTTTTTAAGTTTCATCTGATGTCGCCATTGTGCTGAACATGAAACTTAAACTAAACTATGCTTTCTCGGCCTTCGGGCTCGGATCAAAGTGTAAAATCCTTGTATATATGTATATTTATGAACAATAACATTTCTAATCATTTTGGGGATATCTTAAGTAGGACGGCCCCTAGTGTAAATGTGGTATTGTGGTGACTGAGATTATTCTAGTGAAGAGCAGGATAGAAATTTTTTATTATTTGTGACCAAAGACACCCATTTTCCCCACACTTTTGAATGGTTATGCCTAATTTGTCGTAAATGTTAATATTTCGGCAAATTAATAATTCAAGGTGTAGTATCTGTTCTGTCCAAAGATAATACAATAATATCATGGGGGTCTGCATTTGCACAAGATGTCCATAGAATGGAAATATGCCACAAACTCTTACAAGGGTTTCAGAGATAGTCCCTGATAACCAGAGTACTTAAACAAGTATGTTTCAATTTAAACAAAGGTGATACAATTATATTCTGTGGTCTGCGTTTGTGCCAAACGTTTATAGAATGCACAGCAGCAATATACAACAGATGAAAGATACAACCGTGAAATTTTCACAGCTCTACCTGAAAAGTTATTGAGCTTCTCAAAAACGATCGTTCAAATATGAATTGCGCAAAATCTGATGTCTTAATTCGTCTCCGTTTCAGAATTCATATTATGTATATATATATATATATATATATATATAAATTCTTTGTAGAATGGTAGGAAAAATCCCAGCAGAGTGCTCGATTAATTAAGAATCAAAGTTAAAAATTAAGAGCATAATATTTATTTATTCTGGTACAGAAAAATTAGTACAACATTCGTACCGTCGGTTTCAAGCACGGAAGGTCTTACCCATCCGGCTCTCTTCAGCTTCTGTTGTCATCTGTTTTGGAAATGTGAGGTCACATGACACTCTTGTTGGGACGCGTTATTTGCTCAGTGTGTTGTGTGTGTTTGTTTAAATTTGAATTTAGTGTCATAAGACCGTTGAGATTTAAAACACGGGAGAAGAAAGAGAATTCAAGATTAAAGGGAATAAAAAGGAGAATAAAAAAGGGGGGTAAAAATAAAAAAATATATATATGAAAAAATATATATATATATGTATAAATAAATATAAAAAAATATAAAAAAATATAAAAAAATATATAAAAAAACATATATATATATAAAAACATTTTAATACTAAGAATAAAGGAATAAAAAAAGGAATAAAAAAATAAAAAAAAAGGAGAAAAAGAGAAAAAGAGTATAAAAAGTGGGTTAAAAAATATATATATATATAGAGAATAAATTGTAGAGAATAAAAAAGAGCGAGAGAGAAAGAAAGAATAAAAATAGAAAGAATAAAAATATATAAATAAAATATATAAATAAAAATAATAATAATAAAAGAATAAAAATTAAAAATTAAAAATTAAAGATTAAAAACAAAAATAATAAAAATAAAGAAAGGGTTTCTCTGAAATTCCCGTGAGCCAAATTATGAATTTGTATCATTAGCCGTTATATTTTTGACGGTATGCGTTCTAAAAATCGTTGATGTGTAAGAATCTTTAGATTGGAGTGATTTTTAATGAAGGGATTCGGATCTAAGGGAGGTAACTAAGATGGAAATATGAAATATTTGAGTTTGTTAAAATTAATCTGGTGGCTGATAAAAGATAAAAAAATAAAAAATTAAATATTTTTGCATTTTGGTGAAAGTCGAAGTTTTTGCTCTTGGAATTTATGTGGATATAATTTTTTGAGTAATCTAGTGATTGATAATTAAATTAAATATTTTTGTATTTTTGTGAAGGTCGGAGTTTTTGCTCTTGAAGTTTAAGTGGATATAGGTTGATGAGGTGTTTGTTCGTTTTTATTGTGTTTATATTAGTAGAGGGGGGGGGGTAGTTAGACATTATGTGAATCGGTCAGACCAGTTTATAAGCAATGCTTGCCTCTTGTGTGCACATCCCTTGAATATTTCATCGCGGACATTTAAACAGGCTGTATTCGGATCGATGATGGCTTTTGAAATGTGGTATTTTTCAGCGTCACATAGAGGACATCTGTTTATGGCTGGAGAGAAGGATGGTTTTCTCTCAATTATTTTCCATTTGATGGTGAAGGGTGTGTTTTCTTCTTTAAGCTGCCATATTCGGGTCGCGAGTGCCGTATTAGCCTTGTTTTTGTATCTGAAGGAGTTTCTGTGTGCATATAGCCTTTGTTTGAAATTTCCCTTCGTCATCCCAATATATTTTTCTGCATTACTGGTATTCTGGTCTTTTTATTCCTTTTTTTATTCCTTTATTCTTAGTATTAAAATGTTTTTATATATGAATATGTTTTTTTATATATTTTTTTATATTTTTTTATATTTTTTTATATTTATTTATACATATATATATATATTTTTTCATATATATATTTTTTTTATTTTTACCCCCCTTTTTTATTCCCCTTTTTATTCCCTTTAATCTTGAATTCTCTTTCTTCTCCCGTGTTTTAAATCTCAACGGTCTTATGACACTAAATTCAAATTTAAACAAACACACACAACACACTGAGCAAATAACGCGTCCCAACAAGAGTGTCATGTGACCTCACATTTCCAAAACAGATGACAACAGAAGCTGAAGAGAGCCGGATGGGTAAGACCTTCCGTGCTTGAAACCGACGGTACGAATGTTGTACTAATTTTTCTGTACCAGAATAAATAAATATATATATATATATATATATAGATGTATGTAATACAGTAAAACTTTGACGCTATGAACTTTTGATCTGTTCATAGCGTAGGACAAATTAGATAACTGTGAAAAAGTTTTCTTCATTTAAAGATATAGAAAATGAGTATAGGTTTGGCCAACTATAGTAATATTTTATGAGGATAATTAAATAAACTATATGTAAACAAAATAGATTTATTAGGAAAATGACTATTGATCAATGCAAATAGACATTAAATGTCTAAATATTAAAAAAATAATTGTTAATAGATACTGCATGTATATCAGTAATTATTGAATATCCTTTTTATTTTAAAAATCATTCCTGCCCAACGGATTTCATTGAGTCTTTTATGTTTTGTCGAATTTTGGATACTTTGTTCAGTTCCATTTTCTTAATGAACATTTTTATTTGAGAGCACCAACCATCTCTATATTGTAATTATTAAAGCAACTCTTTTCTTCCAAGAATGTTAGAAATGATTCTGTATTTGTTTCTGCGACTTTAAAAAGGGTGTACGTTCATTAGTATATCAACAAAAATATCTTCAAATATATTAATTTATAGAAATATATCAATTAACTTAAGAAGTTCATAGCATAGGAGTTTTACTGTAAAAGAGTGTTTAAATATATAGCAGTATGGAATAAATACAGACTATCAAATCCTTTTTATGGGATAAATAAATAAAACCTATCTAAATGAATAAATGCGAAAAAAATCTCCACCTATTCTAACTATATTAACATCAAAACGGCTAATGCTTATTTAATTCTAGGATACGAGATATTTTGAAATATCATATATATATAGTAACCTGCACACCCCCACAATCAGCTTCAGATATTCTTAATTTGCATATTTATTCCATAAACAACTTCTAATAAATTAATATTCTGTGATATACATTTTTTTTTTATATTTAAGGTTCAGCCAAATTCTTCACACTCATAAAAGTGACAAGAATGAAAAATTTGGTATTAATTCAAAAGTTGTAGAATATTTTACGTATTCTAATGTTTCTATATATTCTTTGCAAAAGTGAATGAGAGGTTTGAATAATTATGGTTAAATGTTCTGGCATATTCGACATCCCGGAAATATAGGATACATCGGATCAATTAGATTTGAGGCACCCCAAAACAAGTAAATACGAAAAGTACAGATTTGGGTTAACACCGATTGCTTTCACTTCCAGTTTAACCTGTAAACTACTCACACAAACACATTAAACCTGTAAGCAGACGGATAATATTTAAAAAAAAAAATTAAAACTATTTTGCGTTGTTTGGTTTTTCGTATTTATTTTAAGAAAAAGGGGGGGGGGGTATTTTAAAAAAACGAAATAACATTTAACAAATACATAATTTTACTTACAAAAAATACAAACAAATGAAATTGCACATACTTTGTCGATTTTTTTCTTGGAAAGAAAGTAATGTCGTATTTTTACTTCATCACTTTGCAGCCTTCTAAGTTGTACACAGTTCTAGATTTTTTGGTGAATTGGTGTCTTTATATTTTGCTTTGCCTTTCAGATATAGTAATTAGTTGGAAAATATTAAATTTAACGGTCTCAGCCGTAAAAAAATGGATATCAGTGAGGAGCATCTGAGACATTGCATGCTTTATGAATTCAAAAAAAGGAAACTCAGCTGCAGAAGTTACAAGGAATATTGGAACTGTCTATGGGATAAATGTTCTGAATGATCGAATATGTCAACGGTGGTTTGCAAAATTTTCTTCGTCAGATCGGCGACGTTCGGGAAAGCCAAAATCAATTGATAAAGACGCTATTAAAGATGCTGTGGAAGCTAATTCAAAGTTAACCAGCAGAGAATTAGTTCAACAATTCAATACAACTCATACCACAATTATTTCATGCCTTCACGAGTTAGGAAAAGTTTAAAAACTTGGACTCTGGGTTCCCCACGATTTGACCGACGCTCAACGAAATCAAAGATTGACTGTTTGCACATCTTTGCTTTCCAGGAATAATCGAGAACCATTTTTGAAAAGAATTGTGACTGGAGATGGAAAATGGGTTATTTACAAGAATACCTAATGCAAAAGACAATCATTAGACTGAAACCAAAGTCCACAGCCTGTTCCAAAACAAGGACTACACCCAAAGAAGGTTATGCTCTCTTTATGGTGGGACATGAGAGGACTGATTAATTATGAGTTACTGGAGCCTAATCAAACAATCACAGCAGTAAAATATTGTTCGCAGCTGGATGATCTAAGAATTGCTCTATCAAAAATAATGACCATCATCACTCAATAGGAAGGGTATAGTGCTTCAGCATGATAACACGAAACCTCATACAGCAAAACTCACTCAGGAAAAGGCCATGAGTTTCAATTGGAAAGTTTTGCCTCATTCGCCTTATTCACCTGACATTGCTCCATCCGACTACCATCTTTTCCGGTCGTTGCAGAATCACTTAAACAATAAAATTTATGAAAATGACGACCAACTCAAAAATGAACTAAATTAATTTTTCTCTAAAAAAATCAGAGAATTTTTTTGAAGAAGGCATCAAGAAGCTAGTTGATCGTTGAACAAAAGTCATAGAAAATGAGGGAAATTATTGTAAAAGTACAATATGCCCCAATGTAAATGTTTCAGATGAAATAAATGTGTTGGACAAAAACGACATCATTTTCTTTCCAACCTAATAAAACCTTTGTTTAAATAAAAACTATTCTGCGTTGTTTGGTTTTTCGTATATATTTTAAAACAAAGTGGAGTATATTAAAAAAAACATTGCAGAGATCGTATACTATTTACTTGTCTCCTCACGAGGGCGAAGTTAGGCAGAAAGTCAGTTTTTAATGTAGGGTGCGTCTTTTTATAATTAAAACTATTCGTTTAAATTTTGTAAAGTTCAGAAATTAAAAAAAAACGACCTTAGAAATTTATAAAAAGAATACATTATTAATTTAAAAAGTTTCAACCTTTTTGCCTCCCCACTAGGGCAGATTAGACACAAGCTCAGATTTTAATTTAGGGAGAATTCAGCTTCCCCAAAAGAGATACTCTGGATCGGGACAAAAATTAAAGTTGCTACAGTCTAGAAGGATTTCTCCTTCACCGACCGAGGACAGGAAAGATATTGCCAAAACAACGCAGAATAGTTTTAATTTTTAAAAAGTTAAATGTTATTTCGGTTGTTTATACATTTTGCTTACAGAAATTTTTTTTAACTAATTTTTAAAAATCTTTAAAGTTTACAAAATGTTGACGAATAGTTTTAATTAAAAAAAGACAAACCCTACATTAAAAACCGACCTTATGCCTAACTCCGCCCTCTTGGGGAGACAAGTAAATAGGGACACAATGGTTTTTTATAATTTTTTAAAAAAAATAAATATGAAAAACTGAACAAGGCAGAACAGTTTTAATTGAAAAAGGTTTTACAAGAAAAATCAGAAAAAAAAAATCGACAAAGTGTGTGCAATTTCATTTTTGTAAATAAAATTATGTATTTGTTAAATGTTATTTCGTTTGTTTATAGATTTTGTGTACAGAAAAAAAATCTCTGCAATGTGTTTTTAATATACCCCCTCCCTTTTCTTAAAATAAATACGAAAAACCAAACATCACAAAATAGTTGTAATTAAAAAAAAGTTTTGAGTCTTATCTGTTCGCGAGTAATTTACAGGTTCAATTAGGAGTGAACCGATTCTATTTATCTTCCTCCCACAAGGTAAGATGTGACACAAGGTCGGGAAAGTGGGAAAGAACCAGCGCTCGAGAATTTGAGCACTCTGGCTGTTTAAAAATTGCCTGGGCAGTCCCGTCGGCATTCCCCGGTAGGGGCGCCTTAGGCAGTAAGCAATAAACTTACTCCTCCCCAAAGAGGGGAGGCAAAGCCTGAGAGGGTGCACCTCCTAGAACTGCACAGGACCGACAACCAATAGACCGGCGTAAATCCAGACCCGAAGGCCCGGACAATACCGGTTTATTAGGCGGGGTAAAAACCCCTGGTTGAACCGATCTGTCCTTTTAGTATTTGCTTGTTTTGGGGTTCCTGAAATCTAATTGATCTGATATATCTGCTAGTGTGTGTGTGTATGTATATATAATCCAGGTAAAGTTAACATTTACAGGATAAAAATCCAGAGAATCCTTACGGTATTTATATAAAGGTGTTCAATAATAAATAGAGCAGTTTAATAGGTATAAAGACTTTTATTTATTTTATTAATCTTCATATAAATTAAAATATTTTAATTACAAATATATATATATATATATATATATATATATAACGGACCGTCAAGTTGTATGGATTGATTGAAAGGTAAATAAAGAAATGGTCACTGGAATCTAGCATTTTATTGTTACTATATATATATATATATATATATATATATAGTATGTATCACAAGTTAGTAGAAAAAACCCATCAAAATGCCTAATAATAGGTCATACAAGAGCTAACATTAATTATTTTATTTAAATAATATACATTACTGTGTCCGCTGGGGAAACTCAGGGTTTGTCCGCCTGGTCATCCTGGAATTTGGAAATTGTTTACCTGTTCTTTCTCCAGATAGTTTTGTCATTTGTGTTTAATATGGAATGCAGTCCTGATGAGTCTATGTAGAGAAAAAAACAAGTCAGAATTTTTCCTAATTCCAAGATGGCTAGACGAATGAAACCAGGTATCTCCAACAGGCACAATAATGTACAGCAGTTAAATAAAAGAATTAATATCTATATATATATATATATATATATATATATATATATATATATACATACATATACATATATACATGCATACATATATTCTTTTCCAGATTAGTGGCACTTCTGAGAAATACTGTATATATTTGGCTTAGGGGCACAAATGAACCATAATACTCGACTTTGGCTAATAAACTTTAATTCTAGTTAGAAATTACATTTAAATACATATAAAGGCTCGAAAATCACATTCAAATTTCCCATCGCCTTAAGACATGTTTATTTTCATTATCTCAATATATAAAAAAATGATGTTGCCATGATTTCTTCGAAAGGAAATTCAAAGTGATTTTGAAGTCTTTATAAAAAGTTATTTCTGGCTGGACTTGAAAGTTTATAGACCAAAATAAAGTAATCTTGTTAATTGACCGTATTTTTTTTTTTACTTTAGGGTGACAAAATGTCATATCAAGGGAGATAACTTACCGACTTTAGATTTTTTTTCCAACAATTGATTTTTAACAAAGATTTTTGGGTGTAAATAAACAATGAAACAACAAAAAATAAAATGGAAGTATGAGAGAAAATAGGGTAAATGTTTACTTTAGTGTCCTAAATCGGTACAATTAGTGCCCTTCATTAATCCAACTATTCTAGCTTTTTAGGCCAGATAACTAAACAAAAATTTTATCACTAACCCAAAGTCTGTGTGACAATAAAAAACGTTTTGATTTCCAGTTCAAAACAAATAAAAAATAATCTTTGTTTTTGCCAATGAAAAAGTTGTTTTCCTTAAAAAAATGTTTTAAAAATAAGTTGAGATAAGTTATCTGCCTTGATATGATACTTTGCCAACCTAAAATAAAAAAGGCCTAGTTCATAAAACCAAAAATAAACAGCATTTCTTGAAACAACCACTAATCTAAAACAAGATACATGCACATTATATATATATACACATTTAAAGAAGTGGAGCTACCAACATTTATTAAATTTGTAAAATTTTTTTATTATTTAATATTTTACATTAAAAAAAAACTTTGGTGTTTAAATTTCTATAACACGTGTTTCGAGCATGTTTGGCTCTCTTCAGATATTGTTTTGAAAAAAATATTGTTGTTTTGAAAAAAAATGTGGGTTCAATCTTTTTATTATTAAAAGTTTTGCGTCTGTGTGCATGAGTTCCTTACCTTTCCCTCTCTGAATCATCATCAGTAGATCTTGGGGCATGCCACTTGAGTTTATTGAAGTGTATTAATTATTTGGTCAATGTTTTGATATAGAATTAAGAGTGTTAGAATTAGTGAATATAATTTATGAGGGTTGTTTATTTTTTCACGATCCTTGTTTTTATGTATGTCTATTTTCACTTCTGTATTATTTTACTTCAGTTAAAGTTCTCAGAAATCAAGGGGCCCCTTTCTGGGGCTAACACTTGATCCATATATGAGATACATAGATATTCGAATGTTCCATTAAAGTTCTCCTTTTCCTTTAAAGCATTGAGTTTGTAAAAAAGTTAAGAACATTAAATTTTCTCTCCCCAATTGACCAGTTGATTATGTTATAGTATATATTTCTTTTGGTCTCTTGATCTTACCGGATTCCAGGACAAGAATTCATCTAGTCTGGTGGAGTATCCAGCTAAGTGTTGTTACTTCAGGTAACATCACTAGGAGAAGGTGAACTATTTCTCGTATAAGCGAGTGTATAGCCAAACCGAAAAGATTTCATATGTGCTGCGAATACTATGTTATTTTGAATATTTGGTCAGGGTTTACTTGTAGGGGGAAGTATCCACATATCAGGTTGTCCTGATAAACCCCTGTATAGAGAGACCAAGACACTCGAGGGTGGTGTCTAGTAGATAATTGAAACTGTGTATGTGCATGTGTGTGTGGTGTTTATGTATGTTTGGGTCAGTTTATCAGTTCTGGTTTATGTATGTGAATACGTATATGCATATGTATGTGTACGTACATATGTTTTTGTCTACACACGCACTCACATTCATTTTCATATGTATATATGTGCTCTGTATACTGTGTTTGTGTGTGTTGTGTTATGCCGGTGTAAATTTAGTTATAAAGTTTTTTTCTTGTGTAAGGAGGTAGGAATAATCTTGAGTTTGATAAATCGGCATAATCATAAACCTACCTCTACTGCATGTGTGAATATGTTGTGAAACAAATAAATTTCGGTTTTCTGGGATTTTTATGTTGCTTTTATGTAGAGTGACTCTATTGTTGAGTGCTTTGGTGCCGCCTATATAGGATTTGTCGCATGTTGTGCATTTTAGTATACAGACCACATATTTGGAGGTGCAGTTTAAGTCTTTTTTTATTTTGAATGTTTGTGTTGGGCATTTGAATGTGCATAAGTCGCCCTCTATTATTATGTCACAAACCCCACATCTTTGTTGCATTTTGTGACCCCTTGTATTATGTGTTGGTTGAGTTTGGATGAGGTTAAAATGTGTTTGAGGTTTTTTGGTTGACGTTGGCTTTTTATTATTTTCGTTGTTTTTAGTATGTTGCTTAGTTTGTTGTTTTGGTTGAGTCGGTCCAGGTTTCTTGTTATCTCTGTGAATAGTTCTGGATTGTTTTTGTTGTGTGTAGAGACGTATGCTAATATCTGTTCTTTGTTTCGTTTTTTGGGGATTCGTAATTGTTCTAATGGTATGTTTTCTGCTAGTTCTATACCTTTGTGTATTAGTCGTTAAGGTTTTTCATAGTTTTTCCAGTCAGAAAAATTTGGAGATGTTTGTCACTGACTATAGTGCAGATTCTGTGTACTAGGGAATAAGGTATATATATTTAAAAAAAATTTAAATAATAAATAAATTTTTAAAAATTAATAAATGTTGGTAGCCCACTTCATTAAATATACACTTTTCTCTCGTTGGAACCACACTACCCTCTCTCTCTCTCTCTCTCTCTCTCTCTCTATATATATATATATATATATATATATATATATATATTAGATAGATAGATAGAGAGATATAGCTTACATCTATGTTAAGCAAAAGCTTATGAATGTGATCAAAATAATTTATGAACGTGTAAATTAAGGACAACAAGTAAATAGATATAAATAATTTTTTGATACTTCATTACATTCGCCAAAAGGCAAAAAATGTTATATTTTACTGGTGTTTGTCTGTCTGTCAGCAACTTCACATAATTAAAACTGCTGATCAGATATCTATCAAAATTTTATCAGAAACCTTTTATCGTTTTATAAAGAAGCCTCCATTTTAAATCTAGGAACTTTTTTTGTTTAATGTTATGGCTATTAACATCGTAACAAAATGATTGGTTTCTTGTTTTTGTTTTTTTGCAATTCGTGATCCAAGCGAAGTAAGTTGGTTATTTAAAAAAGCATTACCAAATTATTTTAGACTAATAATTTACTTTCGCCAAGGAGGTAGACATTTTACTTTGCATCTTTGCTTGTTAGCAACATTATGTAATAACTACAGATGAGATGTTGATGAAAAGCTTCATTAAGAGATGTATCTTTTTTGTAGGAGTCTTTCATATTTGAGAAAAAAAAAAAGAAGAGAATTATTACATAATTTGGATTATATTTCCAAGATGAAATAAATCCAACTCAGAGCCATAAAAAAAAAAAATGATAACCCCCATGCCAGCACATTCAATCCAACGGGAATACTGTCAAGCCTTGGTCGAGGTCAGCGCTTGCTGAATGGTCCTTTAAAACATTTTCATTTTACTGTTTCTCCTTTTCACTTTCGTTCTCATCTGTCGGCAAATTACTTTTTTCTGTGCTCGATTTCGCGGATACCGCCCTTTCAAACATGTCCAAAAATGCAGGAGGGTAAGTTTTTGCCATATCAAATCTTTCGGACATCTTTGCTTCGCACTGTTTATCCTTGTTGAACGCATTCATGTAAAGTGGCAGCAAGTCCTTTTCAAAGTTCATTACTTCAGACAGCTCACTTTCATGTGACCTAATATAGAACGGCAGGTAGCTATTAGCCAATGGAATAATTTCGGAGTTCCGTATTCCACTGCGTTTCTCCTTTTCATGAGTTTTCAGATGGACAGGCAGATAACTGTTTTGGGAAAAGCGTTTCCCACAGATCTTGCATTCGTACGGCTTCTCGCCAGTGTGAATTCTCATGTGAATCTTCAAGTAGTTACTGTAAGTGAAGCTTTTGCCACACACCTCACACAAGAATGCTTTGTCTCCAGTGTGAGTGTTCATGTGAAGTTGGAGTGTGACACGCTGAGTGAAGGATTTCCGGCAAATCTCGCACTGAAATGGTTTCTCTCCGGTGTGTGTCCGTAAATGAACCTGTAACTGATGTCTCCGCACAAAGTCCAGTTGACAGAATCGGCAGCGAAAGTAGTTGCCGTCCTCACACAATCGTCCGCTCAGCGCAATCTTTTCCAGGCAAATGTCACAAAAGCAGTATCGTTCACCATTTAGCACACGCACATAAATATCCTTCTGGCAGACTTTGCACTTGTCCTGCTCCCTATTAGCTAAATCGCTATCATCTTTCTGGCTACAAGCAAGGATCTTATTAAAGAATGACGACTGAAATCCTTTCTTTGCCTTGTGTACTCCCTCATGCTTTTTCAACAGGTTTGCCTCTGCAAAATGCCTGCCACAAACATCACAGCCATACGGCTTTGACCCTGTATGTATCGGCAAATGTCTTCTAAGGGAGGTATCATTGGAAAACGTTTTACCACACACCGCACAGCAGTAGGGCTTCTCACCAGTGTGTGTTCGTATGTGACCCTTGAGACTATTACTTGTTGCAAGGTCTTTACCACAAATCTCACAGTGGTACATTTTCTCCCCCGTGTGTGTCCGCCGGTGACCGGGCAATTGTTCCCGCCTAGCAAAATTCTTGCCACAAATGTCACAGCAGTAAGGTTTCTCCCCAGTGTGCGTTCTCATGTGTTTCATTACACTACTGTTTTCAGCAAATTTCCGTCCGCAGGTTTTACAATCAAACGGCTTCTCTCCTGTGTGGGTTTTTTTGTGTCGTCTCATGCTACCCTTCTCCGAGAAGAATCGACCACAAAGGTCACAGTGGAATGGTTTCTCTCCAGTGTGAGTTCGAAAATGAGCCTCCAGAGAACGGTGCTGAGTGAAGATTTTAGAGCAGAGCATACAACGGAAAAACTTCTTCTGATTGTGCTGCTCGATATGTTCCAACAGTTCGGTGTCGTTGGAAAAAGTTTGGGTGCATTTCTTACACTTTAGCACCTTCTTCCGCCGCCTCAATTTTGTTCTAGAAGTAAGCCAATCAGAGGAGTCGGAGTCAGGAGAAGGAGAAGGAGAAGGAGAATCGGAACCCAGGTAATCGGAACCTGGAGAATCAGGTCCTGGGGAATTGGAACCCGGGTAATCGGCTATGGCGGAATCAGGAGCCGGTGAATCGATTTCTTCTTTTATGTCAGTTTCATTTTCTGACTGATCCATGCTCTATAAGAAATGAAAAAGAGAAAATGATAAACATTCAGTTTTACCATGATGGATAAAAATGTATTAACATTAAAACTGGAAATTAATTTGAAGATCCCTTTTTCAGGGATGTGAGTGACTAATGGTGGTAAAAAAATCTGAAATCGAGATTAATTTCCCAACATATGAAATTTAATGTAAAATGGTGCCCTCGTTTTCGGCCTATTCTAGCTTATCAGGGCTGTTAACTAAAAAGATTTTTTGCTATGAGAGATAAACCTCGTAAAACCACACGTAATACCCTAAAAAAAATAAAATAAAATTACCCCCCCCCCCCAAAAAAAAATATGCACAGAATCTATCTCCCATAGCAAAAAAAAATTCGTTACACGTCCTAAAATGATATAATGGCCCGGAAATGGGGGATCATTTTATGTTAAATCATATGTAAAATTTATCCTCCATTCTAAAATAATTTTTTTCGCGCGTCGAAGTGACTGCACGGCCACAATCTGCCACACTAATTTTTCAGGGGTTAATAAATTTTGATTCTGAAAAGTTAAACTTCTCACATTTTTTCAATATGTAGTATTCTAAATCTATTTTTGGGGACAATTGAGGAAAAGCTTGAATTTTAACATTTTTTTTTACTCAAAGTGAGTTTCTGGTGGGTTTTGCTCCAATTTTGCAGCACACTTAAAATTTATTGAAAATTTTTTTCTTGATTAAATTTATTCAACTTTGTTAGGAAATTCAACGTACCAATTTTCAAGTTCTTAATATATTGCATTTCTGAGATACTGCTCATCAAAAATGGCTTCAAATTCTTGGAAAAATCCAAAAATACCCCCATTTTTCTGAAATTCAAAATCCTATAAAAACTGAACCACTTAAGCTAAAGAGCCGAAATTTTCAGCAAATGCTCATCTTAATAAAACCTAAGACTTTGACCTCCCATGAGTGGATCACGTTTAACTGAAATGCCCCAGGTGGACTAGAGATCATAAAGATGGTCTGGTCTGCATGAAGTCTGGCTCATTCGTCAGAGCTATTCGTTAACCAGCAAGATTGCAGGCTTTTACCTCCGACACATTTTATATGGTATCTAGCACTAGCAATTAATTTTCTTAAGTAAAAATTAATTTTTTTTTGTTGTTTTATTTACCAAATTTTTTTTAGGGTGTTTACATGTAATCGCCTAAAAAGTAGAATCTATTTTTTTTTTAATTAGTGGCTAGAAAGTAATTTTTGACTACAATTAAAATTCAAAAGAAAAACAGTATATCTCAAAGGAGCCACTATTTTATAAAAGAACCACAATATATATCTATTAATAATGGAGTTTATGTATCTGTCTGAAGCCGAAACTCCAGTATGACTATTTTACTGAAACTAATCTTTTTGAAATTCTTTATATACTGTCATCAAAAGTCGTTCAGACACCAGATGGGTGTTGCCATTAACATAAGTCATTCCTTTAAACCTTCAATTAAATTCATATTTACAAATATACACTTATAACTGCTATTATCAAATTTACATATGTATTTAGAATATTTTCCGATAAGGTTATATTAATAAACATTATTCATACAATTAATTAAAGCCATTTTCATCATAACCGGCGTGTTTTCTAAACCATTTCAACGCGAGTACTGTTAAAATTGCAAAGTCATTGGCTGTTTAATCAGTGGTGTCCTCCCTCCCTCCGGTAATTAAATATGGCGATCTGATTAAGCAGCCGATTGGCTGTTTAATCAGTAGTGTCCTCCCTCCCTCCGGTAATTAAATATGGCGATCTGATTAAGCAGCCAATTGGCTGTTTAATCAGTGGTGTCCTCCCTCCCTCCGGTAATTAAATATGGCGATCTGATTTAGCAGCCGATGTTAATATGGCATGTTAAATATGTAAACAACAACGCTGGTATTCACCGTGCTCAGTTTTTCATTTTTAAAACCGTCCTAAGTTTGTTTATTCTTAGCCATTATGTTTTAAAACACGAATTTATTAAATCAAATTGTTTTATTAAAATAATAATTGATTTAAAAATTACTATATAAAAACGCGCGCACGCACGCACACACCCACACACACAGTTCAGGTAAACTTTTTCTTTCCGAGAATTAAAAAACTTTTCGTGTTTACTGTATTTGATTTCTTAATACTTTCATATCCAATATTATCATTTTTTCACGACCTCAACAGAATTTATGATTCCATGTTTTATTTATTAAAAAAAAAGATGTGATTTTTTTTTCTTTAATGTCAACAAAATAAACTAACACATTGTACTGGAAAACTATGCAACTGATTGTAGAATCAAATTGTTTAATTAAAAAAGGGTCATTAAACACACACACACACTGTGTTCACTGTATTTGATTTTTTTGTGCTTTTTCATTTTAGGACCCACGCTAACTTTGACCCCGTCGTTACAGTTAGGGTTAGGTTTGTTTTTTTTCCTTTTTAATTAAAAATATTTACATGTATAGGGGGGGGGAGATAAAAAAAATTGGGGGAAGGCGGTCAAAAAATGTTTTGTTTTTTTCTTAACTAAAAAATATTTCAATGACTGGTAATATAAAAAAATTGAGGGGGTACAAAAAAAAATTTCTTTCTTTTTAAACTACAGGTCTTTCTATTTATGGACGAGGGTACAACAAAAATCGGGGTAGGGTCGAATTTTTTTTTTCTTTATTTTCAACTAAAAATATTCTTGGTCATAAACACAGATCAATGTCTAACCACCACAGAAATATGACTGGGGCTCCATTGGCTTACGCGTGAGCCTTCATTTCTGATGCGGCAGCATAGCAAAAATATGCGACCGGAGGGAGCATATATTTGCTAGTATTATTAATTATATTTGGGTAATCAAATAGTTCACATTCTTTTTCTACTCTTTTTAATTGCCTCCCAACAAGGGCAGAGTTAGACATAAGGTCGGGATTTAATGTGGGGAAAATCCAGTTCTGGATTGGGACAAAAATAAAATACTTGCCTCAGTCTAGAAGGATTTCTCCTTCACTGACTGACGACAGAAAAGATGAAGTGCAGTATCAAAACAGATACTACACTTTACTCCTAGACAAAAGGCTTTCTAGTCTCTCTATATAAATAGCTATTCCGTTACTTGTAAAGAGGTAGTTCAATTCAGTATATATTTAATTCAATGCTAGCACCAATCAGCAGCAGCTAACATAAAGTAACAGTATTGTTTGTAAAAAAGATGACAACCGTTTTCTATTCCAAGTGACTTTAATTAAAAAGTAAATTCGTATGAATCAGTATGGTTTGGTTTCTGTTGTTGGCATTGTTTTTTCACTGATTTTTTCTAAAAAGAATTTGGGTACTTAAAGGGACCAGGTGAAGGTTGCCAATATCCATTAGTAAAAATGATTCTATGGAACAGACGGGATTTGAACTCGGCACATCCAGGTCTTCAGTGCGTCGTTATCCACTTAACCACCGTCACTTTAATTATAAAAGTTGGAAAGCAATGAAAAAGTATGCCGCCAATTTTAAAGTTGCAGGCACATTCACGTTTAAATAAGTGGTAATCTGTCCGTGAAATATCGAGGATATATGGAGGGGGGGGGGGATGCTGCACAGTTTCATATAACAGTTCTCAAAGCTTAGCCAATGTAACCGAGGAGTTTTGGACCAAATAAATTTAAAACTGCCACAATTTCTGGGCTTCATTACGTTCATGTGGAACCCATTCTTTTCCCCCCAGTTTCTCTTTACCTTATTTTTTGCTTTCAGATGACGACGAGATATGGTCGCTGTTTTAACACCAATGTTTTCAGAAAGTTCCTGAACTGTTGTTTCTGGATTATTGGTCACGGCTTCTGATGATTCGTTATCATCAAGAACGGATTCGGGACTGCTTCTCGGCTCGTTATTCATGTCCATATTGCCAGATTTAAACTTAGTGAACCAACGTTGAACTGTTCGTACTGTTGTAGTGTTTTCTCCGAATAATTTGTTGATGTTATTGGCAGCCTGATGTTATTGCGTTATGTCTGAGCTTGAATCCATGTTTGAAATTAGCTCTTAATCCTTGCGTTTCAGCCATAGTTATTTGAGATGATATATGGTTTATGTTGAATTATCAGTACATCGTCATCATATCTGCAAATAAATCCAAAGACATTAGTGAAACTATCAATTTCAGAGTTTTCCATCGGCAAAAAAGCAGTTAGACATTTTTATTCATTTACTCGTGTTTTATTGATTTTAGTCATTTATACATAACTAGAAGAATACTTGTCCCAGGATGGATAAATTCTCCGAACAGAACAGTTTTGCACCACTTTTATGCCCCTTACGAAGATTAAAATCAACATATAATGATACTAAACCTTATGTCTAGAATTCTTATTCCAATTTTAATCAAAATCCATTACATGATTTTGATTCTAGAAAATGTCTAAAATTTAAGGCCTAAGGGGTCTTAAGAAGAAATTGAAATTCAGAGAATCTTGCTTAATTGGTATCTTATAAGTATAGATGAAATTTAATCAAAATCTGATATATTTGTAATTTCTGCCCATATTATTAGCCCTAAAAACCCTTTAGAATACTACAAAGAAACTGAAATTTGGGGAATATTTATTAATTAATGTCTAATACCTATTGTTAACATTTTACAAAAATTGGAGGTATCTGAATTTTCACAAATAGCTCACACCCTCTTTTTACCATATTTGCATAAAAATAAATTAAACTAAATATAGCCCACATTACAACCCCTTCACCTGTGTTCCCAAATTCATAATGATATACACATACCTAACTTTATATAAATTGAGAAAACATTGAGAAATTTACCTCATTTCTATATATCAAGTGAATGAATAGATATCAAGGACCAGCTGTACCCACCTGGCGTTGACTGGAATTCAATTTTATTAATACAGAGATGGAAAAAATGTTCATTTAAGGGAGATAATTATTATTTTAATCTTCAAGTTAAGTTCATTATTTAAGTTATTCTTACTTACCATAAGAAGGATCCAGTATGCAGGTTTACTAAGTAAGAAGAATGAGTAAACGTCCGCTTCGAATATTGAGTGAAGATGGCATTTTAAGTAGGTGCCAGAATACAAATTAGTTTACTACATACTATTGTGATACTAAGTTATTTCAAGAAATAAATGGATTAATATTTATTAAAAAAAAAATTATTTATCTGAAATCGGATACAAGTGTGAAAATTTCTTTTTATTAATTTTGTTTAGATGTCTGGAGTTGTTTAGAACATAAATAAAACTGCCTCCATTCAAAAAATCTTCCTAGTTGGAATAAGTATTTTTTGAAAGACACTAAAACGAATATTACGTTCTTTTAGTATAAAGAACCTGGTGCCAGCATAAAAAGGAAGAAATCGCTAGTCAGATGCAATGCTATATGAGTTTAAACAAGAATCTGATCGACCTTTCTTTATATATTAGATTGAGGGAATAAATTTAAATATTTAAAAAAGAAAACAGAAAAATATTAATTTATATAGATATAGCCGCAGTAATAGTGAAACACGTATTTGTGGATAACTATTTTATCTATAAAATAATATATATATTAAATTATCTTTTGATATAATTTCTATTAGTCTAAAGACTGATAGAAATTCCATGAATTAACTAAAAATAGGTACACAAAATCTTCACTCTAATTCTTTTAAAGTGCGTTGGGGGGGGGGGAAGATACACACACACACACATAAGATAGATTGACAGTTGAATGATGAAAAATGATATGTGAGAGGATTGAAAATCTTCACATACCACTCACTCAATACAACAACCGATCCAGAAAATAGCAATTCTCCCCCCTTTGTCAGAAAGATAGCTCATGGAATATGAGAACTAAAAGACAAAATAGGGTGAAAGCGAAAGTTCCTGCTGAAAGTAAACCTAAAGTCTACTTCCTATTCTTCATCAGTCCCTTTGACAGCTTTTGTTTTTAGTGTTGCTGGGTGTCCATACATTCACCCCATTCGACAAGCCAAGGTCCGACTGATGGGAATACCAGTTTAGTTGTCGACAGCCTGACCATGGAACATGTAGTACTAGTTTAAAATGGTACTATTAGCAGGTAAGAAAGCAGACTTGGCCTGACATTAACAGGGGGACGCCCAAAGAGACATAATAAACAAATAATAATAATCATCATCAATTTTATTCTCTTATTTCTCTTGGTCAAGGATTCTGACGTTTTCTTCTTATGACCTGCAATCTCAGTGTCCAAACTTGGCGGACTTGAGGATTGATTCCGTTCAAATTTCACTGTCTTGTTGATGGTTTGCATTTTCTTGGGTTGTCCAACTTTTCTCTGGACAACCATCTCAAGGTTTCTGCATTTTCTAATTCAAGAGTCACTTCTCTCAACGTGGCCAAACCAACGTAGCCGACCGAGTTCATCAAGCTTTGGTATATTCAGCCTCGCTTACAGAGTATCAGAGCTGATATGTCGGTTCTGATCTGAGCTGATATTGCATATCCATCTGATCATTGTTGTCATTATGATGAAGACCAGCGGGTAAGGACAGGGTGGAGGCCCAGCACTCACCTCTATACAGCATCACACATAACGCAACTGCTATATACCCTTCCCCTGGTAGTGAGAGGGATAGCTTGCGATGTCAGGACTGGAAACAGTTTTTGAAATTTATCCCATAATTGATAATAATAATAATAATAATAATTATTATAAAGCAAATACATGGAGCTTGCCAGAGAACTGAAAGGAATAAGGAACATGAAGAAAATCAATATAATACAAATATAATTGTAAAGGTACTAGAAACAGTCCCGAGAAATTGGAATGAAAGGGAAGACTGAAACTCCTCGAATGCGGAAACCCAACCCACATAAACTACAAACACTAACCAGCCACATGGAAACTGCAACAGAAGTAAAACAAAAAGATGGAAGAAACACGACATGAACCCAAGGGAACTGAAACTGCAAAAAATTTTATAAACTGCTGATTGACCACTTTTTTCAGTGATGAATATCACCTCAAGTTAGATGAACCAACTCCTGGTGTTCTGTTGTATGATGGCAAATGTACAAGGAGAGCTGATACATTGATCTCCGGTTCTTCGGGGTGTTCTGTCATGTTCTTTGCTTGTCACTTCGTGTGTAAGATCATGTCAATGCCACCACTTGTTGCAGAGACCAATAATGGTGATTAGTATTACAACTATTTAGAGACACAAGACAAAACACAGTAATAGTAAATTTGTATAAATCAGCATGGTACAATTTTGTTGATCAGCTTGATTCTATTGTTGGCATTCTCGCAAGAGGGACCACGTGAAGGTTGCCAGCATCCCTAAGTAAAAGTGGTACTACAGTCTGTGTCATTATCCACTTAAGCACCGTCACCTCCCTTTGGCAATACGGTAATGACAAAGATGACAAATACAGGAGTTAAATGTGTAAAAAACAAATAACAGTGTTATTGTACGATAAAGGTACAGTGTCACATAAAGGGTTGATGAGGAGTGTCTGGACGGGTTACTTTTCCAACATTGGGGGTCGAATGTGGGCGTCACTGAAGTTGAAGGACTGCTGAGCGGCCTGAAGAGCAAGAGATCCAGGTAAGAACAGAATGCAAATATAGTTGGTGAGTTGCTCTGAAAAGGGCAGGTTTATTTGTATTTAAATCGTCGAAAAAGGCTGGTTGATTTGCATAAATTTCTAGTAAGTAGAAAGTAAGTTTCCCTGAAAAAGGCAGTTTGGTTTGTATTAAATTATAGCAGAATAGTTGCCCTGAAAAAGGCAGTTTGGTTTGTATTAAATTATAGCAGAATAGTTGCCCTGAAAAAGGCAGTTTGGTTTGTATTAAATTATAGCAGAATAGTTGCCCTGAAAAAGGCAGTTTGGTTTGTATTAAATTATAGCAGAATAGTTGCCCTGAAAAAGGCAGTTTGGTTTGTATTAAATTATAGCAGAATAGTTGCCCTGAAAAAGGCAGTTTGGTTTGTATTAAATTATAGCAGAATAGTTGCCCTGAAAAAGGCAGTTTGGTTTGTATTAAATTATAGCAGAATAGTTGCCCTGAAAAAGGCAGTTTGGTTTGTATTAAATTATAGCAGAATAGTTGCCCTGAAAAAAAAGCAGGGTTTTGACCTGAGACAGTTGGAACAAGGGTATGCCAGTCACTGCTGGGCTGTTGAATCAACGACTGGACAGGCGAGAAGTCAATAGTCAGATGCTGGCGGTATCATATCACAGGGAGCAGTTGATTTTTTCCTCGCCAATGATCGCTGATTATATCTGAAATCAGGCGGGTTAGTTAAGATTGGCTTGCCAAATCTAAAACATCACAGTAATTAATTCTTAGTCTACGATAACAGAACTGACATATTTAATGTGCTGCAGTGTTATATTATTTGTCGGTTAAGCTAATCTCTTTCTTCACTGCATGTTGATTTGATGCCGAAATGATATGTTTAAATAGAAATCAGGAATCAGCAAGAAATAAAAGTGCATGTCACTTCAGTTCACATGAAGTCAAAGTCACCTGCCTGTCCAACATCTGATTTTCTTACTAAAAGGAATTGCTGCCCACAGACAGGCCACAAAATAACAGCCGATAACTTCAGTGTTCTAAGTTCTATTCTTAGTTTTCACAAAAGCAGTTATTAATCAGGATCACGTCAATACTTCTCTATCGCTCCAAACACTTTCTCACACCTGAGGCTATTCTCCATCTCTACAAATCTACTATCAGACCATGTATGAAATAATGTTGTCATATTTGGGCTGGAGAATCTCGTCCCATTTGAGGGTTCTTGATAAAGTTCAGAAACGTATCTGTAATTTGATTAGCCCACTATTTCTTTTTCTCTGCACCCTCTCTCTCACAGACGTGATGCTGCTAGTCTGTCGTTTCTATAAGTACTATTATGACATGTGTTCCTAGGAATTGTCTGATCTATTCCCTGCTTCTTTTGTTCTAGCTCGTTGGTCTAGTTGTCTCCATCAATTCGCTGTTTTTATACCTCATTGTAATACAGCTTCCTATTCCAATAGCTTCTTTCCAAGAACTGCAGGCTTGTGGAACTCTCTTCCTACTGACTGTTTTCCTCCTACCTATAACCTTGGTCTCTTGAAGACAAAGACCAATAGGCATTTTCTGTCTTTGCGATAATCATATTTCGTTCTTGCTAGCTCCTTACATCAAGTGGCTTCATGCCTTGTCTGGAGCGATTTCCATGAGAAAAATTAAAAAAAAAACTTTATGGTGATCTGCAGTGTACATGGAAATTATAAAATGCAGATTAAGGACGGTTTACAATTTTCCCAAAAAAATAAAATCGCTCATCATTTTAGAAGCCACTCTTCAGTTAACCTTAAGTTACTAGTATTATGATTATTATTAGCAAACAGGGAACTTCTGCCAGTAGAGTGGTACTACTGTCAACCAAAGGAAGAGTCTATCAGGCATGTGTACGCAGTGTGATGATGTATCCAAGTGAAACCTGGCCAGTAAGGGTTGAGCAAATGTGTTGCATGGATAGAAATGATACAAGAATAATACGCTGGATGTTTAATGTGAGTCTTAAAGACAGATTTAGTTCCGATGATCTCAGAGGAAGATTAAATCTGGATAGTATAAGGAGATGTGTGCAAAACAGGAGATTTTGATGGTATGGCCACGTTGAAAAAAATGGCTGAGAGTTCTTGGGTCAGTAGATGTAGACCAGTTAAGGTAGCAGAGGAATGCCAAGGAAAACATGGGAGGAAATGATAAAAATGAACTTGAGAGAAAGAGGGATAAATAAATACCTGGTCAGAGATAGGTTTTGTTTGGAAGTAAACTTAATATGATGATGAAACCAAACAAATCCTTGTTTAGTAGATGCATCTTTAATTGCATCATAAACTAAGTAATGTGTGGGCTCCTACTTAAATTTTTTTGAGTTAACACTAACCAAGGCCAAAAGCCACTCAAGGATAAAGGTTAATCAGTTGAATGATGAACAATGCTATGAGAGTCTTGGAAAACGATTAATGGAATCGACAAATTTTTACGTAAGAGGGCAACTCTACAAATATTTTTATTTTTTCATGGAAATCGCTCCAGATAAGGCATGAAGCCACTTGATGTAAGGAGCATAAAATAAAAATACTAGCCAACGACAAGTGTTAGATGGATAGATTTTTACTCAGAAAACGGCAATTATTCCCCCTTTGTCAGAAACATCGCTCATGGAATGTGAGGATTAAAGGACAAAATAAGGGAAGCAAGAGTTATGAGGCTGCCGAAAGTAAACCTATGGTCCACTTTCTACTCTCTATTTGTTGACACTGGACTTGAAGACGACCATGTTGTAGTCTGCAGGAAAGCAGTCCAGTGGCAATGTGTTTCAAAATTGTGGAAGTTCTTGGAAAGAAACTGTTCACTAACAAGGGCTTTTACTTCACTAACAACAACGACCCCCCCCGGCCTTTAACTTTACAACTACCAAACATATACTATTATATTAAACTACTAATAACTTAAAATTCTTTTTAAAAGGCATCTTTGATTATTTACATCACCTTGTCGTGTGAATTATACGTTATCATAAGATCTACTGAATATGTATACTTCTACTTTGATCTCTATAAAAAGTTAGGTATTTGTACATGTTTACATATTTGTACGTACAGGTTTCACTCTTAAACTGAATTTTGGAATACAGCTGCTAGGCACAAGGGTTGTAATGTGGGCTACATTTAGTTTAATTTATTTTTATGCAAAGCAGGTAAAAAAAGGGTGGAAGACCTTTGTGAAAATTAAGATACCTCCAATTTTTGTGAAATTATAACAATTAGTATCAGACAATAAATATTCCACAAATTTCAGTTTTTTTGAAATATTTTTAAAGGGTTTTAGGGAGCATATTATGGGCACAACCTACATTTTATAATTCAAATAGTTCAAATTTGCATTGAATTTGATCCATAATCATTAGACACTAATTATGCAAGATTCCCTGAATTTCAATTTATTCTTAAGACCCCTTAAGCTTAGCCTTAAATTTTAGACATTTTCTAAAATTAAAATCATGTACTGGATTTTAATCAAAATTGGAATAAGGATTCTAAACATAAGGCTTAGTATAATTATATGCTAATTTTAATCTTCGTAAGGGGACACAAAAGTGGTGCAAAACTGTTCTGTTCGGGGAATTAATTTTACCCGCCTTGGGATGGGTATTATTCTAGTTGATTTATAAAAGAATATTAAGGAAAACTAAATTCTCTGGTCAACAGACAAAGTACCCTTGCTGCTTCCATGATAAACTGTCAGAAAAATGGTTCTCCAACTATAGGACTCATGGAATAGAAGTTGGTTCGATCGGGATGGTGGCTAGCGAAAACAGTGGTTCTTTACATGATCTCCAACTCCATCCAAGGTCTGGTAACTATGAATGCACACAATGGAATCCGGGCAACAAACCACTCCAGTCAACCTAACCACTATTTATCGACTTCCCACTGCAGCAAGGTTAGACATGAGGTCAGTTTAACGTGAGGGAGAGAGAAACCAACTCCCCCAAGAGGCATTCTGGAGAGGTATAAAAATAGCCGAGAATGGACCTGGTGGCATTCCCTAGTATGGACACCTCAGGCAACCAGCAATAACACCTCCCTCTCCCAAAGGAGGAGGTTATGCCTGGGAGGGTGCACCTTCTAGGACCGAGGTGGACCATATCTCATCTCTAGGTTACCAGAATGATGCCAAGGCGAACCTCAGCTGGTATGACAACTGACCGAACCAAGCAAAAGATATGTAGATGATATACCAATTACTCAGTTCAGTCCGCCAAAGTAGCCTGAAAGTAAGCCGCAGCTGAAGCAGCCTTAGTCAGCGTAAAAAATTAAATTCAATAAAATTTGGCAAAAATTAAAACAAGCATGCTTCAGTTGCCATGTAGGGAAGGGGGGGGGGGGGAAATTACACAGAAGAGAATATAGTGGCCGAGCACCTGTCCAATTTCACCTTGAATCGCTGCGTCATTGGCGCATTTCCTACATCTGTACTATCACACTCCTTAGGCCTTTTGGCTGAGATCAAAGTGTAGTATTTGTTCCGATGGATACTACCATTGTCCTGTACAGTTCTAGGAGGTCAACCCTCTTAGGCTTTGCCTTCTCTTTGAGAAGGGGTTAGTTTATTGCTAATAGCTTGAGGCGCCCCTGCCAGGGAATGCCAACAGGGCTGCTCAGGCATTTTTGTAGGCCAGAGTGCGCTGATCCTAGTGCACTGGCGAACCACACCTGACCTTGTGTGTAGCCTCCTAGAGAGGAGGTAAATAAAAATACTTTGACCTTGTGTCTAACCTCTTTGAGATAAATAACTTGGCCTCTTTTTCTCCCTACCCTTATTCCCCACTCCCTCTCCAGAGGTTTTCAACTAACAATATCACATTAAAACACCCACCACTGCCCCACTATCCACACACTCTTCTCGCACCCTAACATTCTCTCTTACCTGACTAGCTCGCATTTTGGACTTCTTATCTTGACTATGACAGCCAATGTATAGATATGTAATTTTTTTTGCTTTTTCCCCTATTTCCATGTCTGTTAACAATACATTGTCTCAGGCCACTGATTCCATCATTAGACCATTTCTTTCATCTTGTAGCAGTTATATATTCACAAACTATTTTCTTTTTCCACGCGGAGTGAATAGATTATCCAATCAGAACACTTTGGATGGGAGGCACTTCTGCTGAACTGTATATACACTGTTTTCACACGTTTTACTAGTTGGATGTTTTGACGTTAAGCCGTATAGATGTGCCATGTCCTCGTCTCAACTCGGCATGAAGACTTGACGCATGCAAGACCCAATTGATTGAGCAGATATACGCGCGCCCACGGACTCAACATTTCTTTCAGCTTATAGCAGTTATATGTTCACAAACTATTTTTTCATTAAAACAAACATGTTTCAGTTGTAATGTAGGGAAATAGGGGGCAAAAATTTACACTGAAGAGGATACAGTGGTCCAGCATCTGTCCAATTTCGCCTTGAATTGCTGTGTTATTAGTGCATTTACTACATCTTCTAGAAGTCTATTCCAAGGTCCAGAGATCCTGATCAAGAAAGCGGACCTCCTCCAGTTCAATCGAAATCGTCAGTGAAATAGTTTCTAGTAATGCCCATGGAGACCTCTTTCTGGTGCAGGAGTGAATAGTAGGTCCTTAGGGAGATCATAATAGCCATTGAGGAGATTATAGGCCAATCTAGAAAATTTGTAGAAACTGTGAAATTAACAATATAACACTGAACTATTTTGGTTAACCGTACAAGCTGCCCCAACTGGACACTACAACAAAAGGCCCATAAATCAATCCGGCACAAACAATGAAATCAGTCAAAGATACGTTATCAACAGTCATATGGGTGGGGAGTTAGGGAGTAAGATATTCGTTCACATTACATTTAAATTTTTGCATGTTAGTACGGACGGGAAAACAGGGAGCAGGGATAGAATTCCAAAGTCAAGCGGTCTGAGGAAAGAAGCTATTGAAGTAGAAAATCTTCTAGCATTTAGGGACCTTTAGAGTGAAGGATGGGATTTTACTGCTATTCGTTGAGGGGATTGCGAAAACAGTGCCCGTTTTCACGACCCCAACTGCATCCGAGGTCTGGTAGCTATAGATACACAATGGAATCCAGCCAATCAAAGTAGATATACCAATTACTCAGTTCGGTTCAAAGTAGTCCAAAAGAATCTGAACACAAACCGCAGCTGAAGCAGCCTTAGCCATCTTAATAAATAGCAACAGTGTGTAATTAACCGTAACACTGAGCTATTTTGGTTAACCGTATAAGCTGCTCCAACTGGACGCCACAACAAAAGGGTATAAAAGATGCAATAAGCCATGGTGTTTAACCATAGGTGAGGAAGATGGGTCTTAAATAATAATGCAAGGCACGCCACCCTCCTCATTCCGGCTTTCGATGGCATAAGCCTCATTTAATAAAACAACAAAGTCGACACCATCCCAACCCTACTCACTTATGTTATTCCCCCCCCCCCAAAAAAAAAGCGAAACAACAACAAACATTTACTCTAAAACATGTAAAATAATCGGAATAAAAATCAAGTTGTAGAACTTATTTATTAAAAAAAAAAAAAAAAAAAATTGTAGATTTTTAATAACACTAAATTGTAAGTTTTATCTCAACTGGAAATGTGAAAATAGAAGAAAAAACAATTTTAATTTCAAAGCTTTAGCATCTAATCTGAGTGCAAGTCCGTTAAAATTAAAATCGTCCAGTCGTGCATTGCTAATTTATTTTATGAATGTTTTTTTTTTTATTTACACAGAAAATGTATTTTGTAAAAATACTTTAACTTAGATCAAATAAAAATACAATAATAGTAATAATAATAAACGCCACAGATACTCATAACTTAGTGGAAAATAATGCGTGTGTGCGCGCGCGTCTATTATTAGTGTGTGAATGAAACTACTACTATTGAATAAACAAGTAGAAATTTCTTATGGATTTTATAATAAAACATTGCTCTAAAAAATGCTAAGACCGCAATGAAGGACATTTCTCACCTGGTTTTACTTGTAGTAATTTTTCAGAATAGGTTGCCTTTTTTCCCCTTTCGCAAATAATTACCTTTTGTAGGTTCTTTTATAAAAAGTGTTTTCATTAGTTGAAAGTCACGATAGAAATCTTTATTGAAAAAAGATAGTAAAGGAATACTTTCCGGTGTAAGCGACTAAAAAGTCCCCCTTGAAAAAATGGTTTAATTTTTTAAATCTTTTTTTTTTTTTAATTAAAGTAGTTTTGTTCAAATGATTTCAGATTTCATTTTTCGATTCATTTCGTTTTCCTTATTTTCTTTTCTTTTTTTAAAAATTTGTAATTTAAAAAATAATTTGCATTTTTCCTCATCTATCCATCTATACCTATCTCTAGTATATAATGCTACTAAAACTTTGTCAACCTTGCTTTGTTTGTTATCTTGTATGTTTGTCCCCGTGTACACGAGATGATGTCACAAAAGGATGACGTCATCTATCAAAACAGGTGTAAGACATCGGAAAAATCCTTTCTGGCGTTATATGTGTGTGTGTATATATATATATATATATATATATATATATATATATATATATATATATATATATACACACACACACACACACACACACATATATATATATATATATATATATATTTATTTACTCCTCTGCAGGAGTTAGGCACAAGGCCAGTTTTATCTTACTCCCACAAGTAAGATGTGACCACAGCTTGGGTCGAGTAAGTGGGGTTAAAAGCCAGCGCTCGAGAGGTGAGCACTCTGGCCATTTAAAAATTGCCTGGGCAGCCCCGTCGGCATTCCCCGGTAGGGGCGCCTCAAGCAGTAAGCAATAAACTTACTCCTCCCCAAATAGGGGAGGCGAAGCCTGGGAGGGTGGACCTCCTAGAACTGCACAGGACAGGGTGCAGTATCCATCGGAACAGATACTACACTTACTTCCTAGCGTGTGTGCCAGAAGATGAATGAATCGTCTAGTGTAGTATACTTCTAAAACTTTGTGAATCTTGTTATCTTGCTTGCTTACATGTCATCATGAATATCAAGAAAATATATATATATATATATATATATATATATATATTTACTTGAAAATGGATGATATCATAAAGAGTGAATTTGCCAAAAGCGGCGTGAGGTCATAAAGAATGAATGGTAGTTTCCAAAAGTAATTCATCAAGTTTGCAACTTAGCCCTTGACCTTTTGGCTAAGATCAGAATGTAGTATCTGTTCCGATGGATGCTACACTCTGTAGCCCGGTATTGTCTTGGCCTTCGGGCCTTGATTCTGCCGGTCTGAGGTATTGTCCTGTGCAGTTCTAGGAGGTCCACCCTCCTAGTCTTTGCCTTCTCACCCTTTGAAAAGGGGTTAGTTTATTACTAATCGCCTGTGGCGCCATTACCGAGGAATGCTGATGGTGCATCCAAGGCATTTTTTGTAGGCCAGAGTGCTCTTTCTTCTAGGGTGCTGGCTTTTCAACCCCACTTTCCGACCTTGTGTCACAGCTTACTGCTGTAGGAGGTACATAAATACAAAAAAAAATCAAGTTTGACTCATGAAAAATGAATGGTTGTTGCCAAAAGCTTTCTTGATAATGATCACACAATGACAAACAAACCAGCCAACAGAGGGTCAAACCTGACCTCTAACGGTGGCTGTGATTTTTATACCAAGTCGAGGATATGTCGTCGACAATCATTCCAACAGAGCCTGGGCCATTTGAGTTAAGCAGCCTTTTTTATCTCATGGTTGAGGTATGGTTCTGTGCAGTTTTAAGAAGTCCACCCTCCCAGGCTTTACCTACTCTCTTTGAGAAGAAGTTAGGTGCTTCTCCAGATTAGGACCCGAGCTAACTTTGACCCCGTAGTTAGGGTTAGGGTTAAGGTTAGTGTTAGCGTTAGAGTTAGAGTCAAGGTTAGGGTTAGGGTCGGGGTCAAGGTTAACTCTGGTCCTAATCTGAAGAAGTAACAGGAGTTAGTTTATTGCTAATCCTCCGAGGCGCCCCCACCAAGGAATGCTGACAGGGCTGCCCAGGCATTTTTTGTAGGCTAGAGTGCTTTTCCTATTGGATACTGTCTTTTCAATCTCTACCTCCGACCTTGTGTCACATCTTTCCGCGGTGGGAGGGAGGTAAATACCAGTTCATTTAGATATCATCGCTGTTCAAATGTAACGTGGACGAACATATTTACCTTCTCATCCTTTGAGAAGGAGTTAGTTTATTGCTAATCGCCTGAGGCACCCCTACCTGTGAATGCCGATGGGGCTGCCCAGGCCATTTTTGTTCAGCCAGAGTGCTCTTCCTCTAGAGCGCTGGCTTTTCAAATCCCACTTTCCTGACCTTGTGTCTAATCTTCCCGCCATGGGAGGAAGATGACTAAAAACTCCTGACCCAGATTACCCCTGTATATTAGTGTGGTATCAGCCGAGGCTGGTGTCACTTTTTTGTTGAGAGGGAATGTTATGGGTTTTCTGGTCGTTTCAGTTCCTTTCGGCTTGTGTATTCTTTTAGGCTTTGTTTTATTTCTACTTCAACTTTTGTGTGGCTGGTTAGCGTTCGTGGATTTTCTTTAGGATTTTGGCTGTTCGTATCATTGCTGTCCATTGTATCGGCTCAATCTTATCTTTGATTCCAATTTCTCCTAGCCTATTTTCCAGGTTTTTGGGGATTGTTCCTAGTGCTCCTAAAATTATTGGTATTATACTAACTTTCTTCATATTCCATATTCCTTTCTTACAAGTTCTGTGTATTTGCCTCTTTTTTTCTGGTTCTTTGATCTCTACCCTATGATCTGCTAGGATGGCGAAATCTATGATTCGGCAAGTTTTTCCCTTTTTGTTGATTTGCTTGGATTATTATTTACTCACTAGGAGTTCTCACACTGGTCATCATCAGTGATTGCTCACTGATAATAACCGGTGGTGTTCCCTGGAGTCTGAGGGTGAACAAGTATCCCCAGATTACCAGTACTCTCCACCTTTTTCGATAACCATTGCAAATGACTTTGTGTTATCACAACAGCCACTTACCATTGATTTCTTGCTTGCAACAAGCATTGGTCTTCTCTGGGATTTGGGTGGCAATAAGCCTCCCCAAGGTCCCAGTACTCTTTGCATCTAGTGGATGTCTGGTTAGTGCTCTCCCTCCTCGGTCCTTCCATCCTTCTTGACTCTTCATGACTATTTTGAGTGGCATCAGTCGAGGCTGATGCCTCCCCCCTTTTTTTTTGCTAGTTAGTGTTAGTAGTTTATGTGGGTTAGTTTCCGCATTCAAGGATTTTTCTTAAGATTTTAGCTGTTTTCATCATTGTCGTCCATTGTATAGTCTCAGCCTTCCCTTTGATTCCAAGTCTTTTTTTCGAGGTTTTTTGGGACTGTTCCTAGTACTCTTACAATTATTAATATTATTATTAATATTATATAGAAGCATTATTATTCTTTATTATTTTTATGTAGAAGTAAAGAGACACTTGCCATCTAATTTACATAATTGTTTATGGAGTGTACAGACACACGTATGCAAATTTGATTGCGATGCTAAAAAAAGACTAACTCTTTCCCTAAATGCTCACAGCGATATTAAGAGTATTAGACAGTGGTTGAATCAACATAGTGAGAGGGGTGGGGTCGAGATAGCTAAGGAAAGAAGCTTTTGGAGTAGAAAGCTCTTCGGCATCTGGGGACCTCCACAGTGTATGGATGGGATTTGGCAGATTGTCGGGTTGGTCTAGTGAATTTACGTCGTGGGGGTACCAGAGCAGCAAGCTCATCAGAGCACAATCCATTGAAGTACTTGTAAAACAGGCACAAGAAAGCAACATTGCGGCAATGCGACAGGGGTTGGAGCTTGGTGAATAGTAAAGGACCTATCAAGTTGGCAACTCTTTTTTGGACCTTGTCTAGGAGGGAGAGACTAGTGGATGATGCACCAGCCCAGATGTGGCAACAATACTCCATGCATGGGCGGATGATGGCTTTGTAGAGATATAGGATATTGGCAGGTGTGAGAAGTTTTCTAGCCCAGTAGAGGGGGCCCACCTTCTTAGCAGCAGACTTGGAAGTCTTTTCTATATAAAGTTATCTTGTCGAATTTTAGAATTTACGCCTAAATAATAGCACATCTGACACATCGATATATGGTTCTGCCTAGTCACTTTAGCTTTTTCTTCCTTCCAGCATGTTCTTTAGAATAGCAAAATGTGTTTTGATTCAGTTTATTTGAAAGAAAAAATTTCCAGTTAAGAAGATTGGTACGATGGTGACAATTTTAAATGATG
Organism: Sepiola atlantica; assembly: GCA_963556195.1. Taxonomy (NCBI): domain Eukaryota; kingdom Metazoa; phylum Mollusca; class Cephalopoda; order Sepiida; family Sepiolidae; genus Sepiola; species Sepiola atlantica. Next base: position 51,488,125 of record OY744525.1, on the reverse strand, counting down.
ACTCAAATAATGTAAGTGAGATAAATCTTGTTCAGCTTAAATATGACTTATCTCTCTTCCATTATTTGAATTTTTATTGAGCACTTTTTCTATCTTTTCTTGTCTTCTATATATTTTCTCTATATTAATAACATTTGATCACTTATCCTGTTTCTGTGTATGTGTGTGTTTCTCGCCTATACTATTATTATTTTTTAAATCTTACTTTTAATCTAAATTTTATTGATGTAATTATTGAAATAATAAAATAATAAAAAATTAAAAAAAAATTCTTTTTCTGTAAAACTTTAAAAATTGTGCAGCCTCCCCCCCACACACACACCAAATTTTATACCAAACTGACATTGTCCACATGGACCTGTTGCGCAATGGATAAAGTGCTAAGTAATAATCAGTTCTACGTGATAGTTTTCTGGGGTTAAAGGTTCAATCCTCAGTACAGGCGACACTAAGAATATCATTAAGAATTATTTATGGTTGGCAGAACAAGAACAATCTACTCTGATGGATTAAATAAAAATTCTCAAGTTCGACAAGATGCACCTGAAGAAGGTCGGAGGTTACATTGGCTGAAACGTTGTGAGAATAACATCCAGGATGAGAACAGTAGCCCGAATAATCCAAATAATAGTAAAATCACATTGATGAATCCCGGGCAATACTGGGTAGGTCAGCTAGTACCTTATAATAGAATAATTTTCGATACTTCTGCAATTTACGGACCTGCTGAAACAATAACGTTATTATTTAGAAACCCATTCTTAATATGGGGAAGAGGGGGGGCTTTGTTAACTATTCTGTACTTTCACCTAACAATTTAATGAACACAAGATACCATAAGAATTGAATTTAACCATATCTAAAAAAATAGCACGGTCTGTAAACTGCAGAAATACCATATTTTCAACCAGATAAACTAAATATTAAAATATAAATTGCATATTGTTATCATTATTATCATGTACTCACTAGGAGTTCTCACACAGGTCATCAGTGATTGCTCACCGACAACCGGTGGTATTTCCTGAAGTCTGAGTGACAACAAGTCTCCCCAGATTTCCAGTATTCTCCATCTCTTTTCGATAGCCACCGCAAATAAATTTGCAGTATCGCAACAGCCGTTTACCATTGATTTCTCGCTGGTAAGGACCATTTGTCTTTGGGATTTGGGTGGCAATAAGCCTCCCCAAGGTCCCAGCAGTCTCTGCACTTCCAGTGGAGGTCTGGTTTGTGCTGTCCCTCCTCCGTTTTCTCATCTCAGCGGGGAGCTGATGGTGTTTCTTGCTATTTCTGTTCATTGGTTCATTTTTGTGTTGTGTCAGTTGAGGGGGGGGAGCTTATAAAGTGATGTTTTTTGCATTTTCTGTTCCTTTGTTTGTGATGTGTTCTTTCTGTGGTTTTGTTTTCTTCCTGTTGTAGATGCCATATGACCCTTCGTAGCTTATGCGGGTTGGTTTCCGCATTCAATGATTTTTCTTAAGATTGTAGCTGTTTTGCTCATTGCCGTCCTTTGTATAGTTCCAATGATCCCTTTGATTCCAATTTCTCCCAGTCTTTTTTCCAGGTTTTTTGGGATTGTTCCTAGTGCTCCTACGATTATTGGTATTATACTGACTTTCTTCATGCTCCATATTCCTTTCAGTTCTCTGGCTAGTTCCGTGTATTTGCTTTGTTTTTCCGTGTCTTTGATCTTCACTCTGTGGGCTGCTGGAACGGCGAAGTCTACGATTTTGCAAGATTTTTCCTTCTTGTTTATTATTATAACATCCGGTCTCCTTGCTTGCATGAGTTTGTCTGTTTGTATATCCATATCCCAGATGATTTTGTGTTTTTCATTTTCCAGTACTGTTTCTGGATTATGTTTGTACCATTTGTCTGCGTATTCGAAATTCAATTGTTTGCACAGTTCCTGGTGTACTGCTTTCCCCACACAGTCATGTCTGCGCTTGTATTCTTTTGGGGCTAGTTATATTATTATCATTATTATTATTATTATTATTATTATTATTATTATTATTATTATATCCACTAGGAGTTTTCACCCAAGTCATTATCAGTGATTGCTCACAGGTGTTCGCCTGGAATCTGAGTGACACAAAAAATCTCCTCAGATTTCCAGCACTCTCCATTTATTTTGCATTATCACAACAGCCGTTTATCATTGATTTCTTGCTAGCAATGACCGTTCATCTTCTCTGGAATTTGAATGACAAGGTCCCAATACTCTCGCACCCTTTCAGTGGAGGTCTGGTTGGTGCTCTCCTTCCTAGGTTCTTCCATCCTCCCTGGCCCTTCATGACAATTTTGTGTGGTATCAGGTGAGGCTGGTGCCACCGCGTGTGTGTGTATTTTGTTTTGTTTTTTAATTTATCTGTAACCGGTAATTGTTTGTTGGTTATGTGGGTTGGTTTCTGCATTCAAGGATTTTCCCTAATATTTCGGCTGTTTTCATCATCTTGTAAAGTAATGATTAAAAAAGAGGTTTTAAAAACATAAACTCCCTGAAATATTATATTTGAAAATAAAACTAAAAACTTTAGCAACTTCAAATATAAATTCAATACTTGTCTCTCTCTATAGAGTTGAATGTAGGTTAGAGGCATAGCAGAATGAAACAGTGTCTGAGGAAAAATGTTATCTTTTTACATTTCTTCTTCGTGTTATGGGTGGCAGGCATAGTTTATGTGACTGTGAGGATAAGTACTTTCCTCCTTCCTCAATTAATTTTTGTCCAACACATGCCAGCATGTAAAACAGACATTACACCAAATATGATGATGATGAATAGTTGATGACATAAACTACTTAATTCTTTGCATCTCGGCCAGTCCATGATTCTTAATAGGGAGTGACAGGTGATACAGATTGTACTAAAGTAGAAACAAAACTATTATTATAGAGATGTTATCAAAAACAGAATTTTTTAAACAGACACACTATCTGTATTATATTAGATTAAATGATTTTTTATATTTTATAATTTTTTCAGTGTTACCCATCAAAATTTGTTTTTTATTTTATGTTTCATAAGTTTTGAGAATTGATAATTTGAATTATTCAGACTACTATTCTCATCTTGAATGTTTTTATCAAAACGTTACGGCCGATGTAATCTCTGACATTCTCCAGGTGCATTTTTTCAAACTCGGGAATCTTTATGGTTAACTCAGGAATCTATACAGAATTTCGAACTGAACACTTTACTTAATCAGCGAGGGTAGATTGTTCTTGTTCCGACAGTCATGACTAGGTAGTAGTCTTAAGTGAGTAATTTTTATTTTATTCTGAGTTAGTATCACCTGTAATGAGGATTGAACCTTCAACCTCCAGAAGACTGTCACTTAGAACTGGTTGTTACTTAACACCTTTATTCGTTGCGCCTCATATCCAATGTTTTTTAAAATTATTTTTAACTTGTTATAGTTTAAATAGTTATGTAATCCTTCACAGGAATAAGCTTTAAAGTTGGAGTGAAGTTCAACTTTAAGTTTATAAGCTTTATATAAAGTATGAATAATGCTTTTTTTTTTTTAAATATATACAGAAAGATGGAATATTAGTTTATGGAATAGTGGATAAACATGCCAACAAGCTAGTAAAATTAAGGACATAAAAACATTGTTAAAGTTGAACCAAGATATTTCGGTCGATTCGTTCAATAATATTCATTTGGTGTAAATAAGCTTTATTAAGCAAAACTCACCATTTTGTACAGTAAAGCATAGAAGGTAATCATTTTATACGGTGAAGCATGGGAGGTAATCCTCCCACACTTTACTGTATATATATATATATATATATATATATATATATATATATATTCACCTTTTTTTTTTGTCTTATCTTTTCGTTGGGGCATCCTACCGGATGTCAGACATTCACCGGCTATTTCAGACACTCCAGCCTAGAGATCTTTTTAAGATTTTAACCGTCCCTTTAAGTGCAATAGTTTGTATTTATCTTGCATTCGGCTCACCGGGTATACTCGATAGCTTTTGAAATTCTTTTTCATTAGTCCTGTTGCTTCTATAATTACTGGTATGATGGAGATCTTCCTAAGATTCCAGTTTCTTTTCATGTCGTACATAAGACCTTGGTATTTCACAATCTTTTCCCTTTCTGCTCTGTTTAATCCTGCATCATTAGGGACACTGACTTCAACTAGGGTTGCTACTTTCTCCCTTTTGTCCCATATTACGATATCAGGTTTAACAGCTCCGTTTTCTAGAATTGTAGCTGTAGGGATTGCATAGTCATAGTGGATGGTGTATAAATTATTTTCAACTGTTCTTTCTGGTATATGCTCCCAGGACTTGCTGCTACACTGGATATTCAACTTTTTATATATATATGCATGTTGTTCTGCTTAATAAAGCTTATTTATACGAAATGAATATGGTCGAAAGAATCAACCGAAATGTTTTAGTTCAGCTTTAATAATGTTTTTGGTCCTTATTTTTACTAGTCTGTTGCGATGCTTATCCACTATTCTATAAACTAATATTCTATTTTGTCTAAAATTTTCATTTCATATTTTATATCCACATAAATCGTACAAATTTTAATATATAGTTATGAAGAAATAAAAACCCGTACAATACTTAGTGCATTTAGTATGCAAACAAACGAATGTAACAACTACGTTTTTGACCTTTTGGCCAGGAGCAAAGTGTAGTATCTGTTCTGATACTACACTTAATCTTTTCTGTCCTCAGTCAGTGAAGGAGAACTCCTTTTAAATTGAGGCATGTTTTTATTTTTGTTCTAATCCAGAGCTGGATTTTTACTATATTAAAAACCGACTTTCTGTCTAACTGCCCTCGTGGGGAAGCAGGTAAATAGGAACAAGGCCAGATTTGATCTAATGGCTACTCGAAATCATAAACTCCTGCAACCGAGAGCGGACACAATGGTCTTCATCAGTATTAATACTTTTGACAAGATAGCAACATTAATTGAATCATGTCATTAATAGTAGGTGTCTTATATGCAAAAACCCTATCCTTTACAAAACCTCACCAAAAGAAGTTCATTGGGATTAGATCACCTGAGCGTGACGGCCAGTCGTTGGCTCCTTGATGTCCGAAATTATTTGTTAAGTAGTGCCCCATTTTTCTGAAAATAAAAATGGTGGTCTTGATATTGTTCATCCATATGTGGTATTATGATATCATTTTCCATGTTCAAATACACAGTTTGATTGATGCTTTTGTGCAAAAATAATCGGTTTTTTCCACCCCTCTGTATATATCATGGACGGCAGCACCGGAGGGGGGGGGGCAGGGAGAGGCTCAAGCCCCCCCCCCCCACACTTTTTGACTTGGACCCCCCCACTTTACTGTCATCAATAATGAAGTTATATATGCATGTGTTTAACCGCCCCCCCCACTTTTTAGGAGAGCCCCCCACACACACACACACACACTTTTATAACTGTCCCGCCGGTCCTGTATATTACTGTAGGTTTGTTTGGTTTTTATAGGTTTGGTTTAATATCTATAATCATCTGTCATCACATCAATCATTTAACTGGATTTTGAAATTAGGAATTAATCGGTTATGAAAACCTCAAAAGACTTGAATGCAATCTGTTTCAACATGGCATCTAATTTAAATTAGTTGACTCTACTAAAACTAATCCTTTATAATAAAAATGTGTCGTGTTTATATATTGACATATTGACATATTTTAAAAGGTAAAATTTATTTGTTCCATAACAGAATTTAATTAATTCAAAATCAATAATGAAGAGGTTAAAACATGCTAGTCAATAATTTAGATATACCATATTATCAAAAAGAAAATAGCTTCAATAAAATTTGATGGATCGACAAAAAAATGCGTCGAATGTAGTTTTCGAAATATTTCTGATAGATTTTAAAATAATATTTTGGTAAAAGAAAATACTTCAAATGTAGTTTTCCAAATATCTCTGATAGATTTTAAAATAATATTTTGGTACAAGAAAAATAAACAACAGAATAAATGTAAAACAAGTATGAAAGTATAAATCATCCCGGGCAACGCTGGGTCGGGACAGCTAGTATATATATATAAACTATATTCATCTAAAAACAGCTGTTTCGTCTTTTAAGGACATCAGTGTAACTAGACCATATATATATATATATATATATATATATATATATATATATATATATATATATATATATATATATATATATATATGAAGTTAATCCAACAAAAGATATGATATGAGGCAACTAATATCTTTTAATTAGTGAAACATCCGGATAAAGTGAGTTTATTGAACTTTTTATTTGATTTGGTTCATTTATCATTGTATTAATTAACATAAACATCGGATGCATTTTTCACTGTAATTTACTGCATCGATTGCGGACGCATTTCCTGACTGGATAACTTTTTCGGTTTTTCAGTTCTTTCAATTTTTTCGCTTTTGGACTGTCACTCAATACCTGGATCAATCTTCAATCAACCTCTTGGATATCTTTCCTGAATATGTTTTAATTTGTATGACTTGGATGGATTTTATAACTTTAACAAAAAAGTATGTTTTTGGCTTGATATATTTGATGTGTTATGTACTTTTATGTATTTTTGTATATATTTTTATATATTTTCAAAGTGTAATTTTATCACCTGCAGTAACGTCACTGCGGTAATGGTCCTCTGAGGAGAAGAATTATCTTTGAAAACTCATGAGTTAAGGACGTTGAGATACTTTGCCTGAATTTTGAATTCTAATAAAATTTGATTCGCACCTTATTTTATTATTTCATTTTATATTATGCTATATATATATATATATATATATATATATATATATATATATATATATATATATATATATAGTATGAAAATATATCTATGGCAAGTAAGTTACACAGAGGCATCCATGTTTCATTCCCGCAGGCAAGCATTAGCCTGAATGCCTGTCTGTGTAGGTTACTTGCCATATATATATATTTTCACATTACTACTACTAAGCTCTATCTACGTATTGAGCACTGTTAAAGTAAATACTGAAAATATATACACAATATATTATATCACCTTATAATATTATATGTAAGTAACTATGAAATAATAATAATAATAATAATAATAATAATAATAATAATAATAATAATAATAATAATAATAATAATAATATATATATATATGTGTGTGTGTTTTATTTATTTAATGGGTTAATTTTATTTATAAAACATTTGTGCATAAAGCGAGTGCTAAATCACTAAAATCTAGAGCAGGGGTGGGCAAACTTTTCAGAGCAAGGGCCACATTAAAAAAAAACAAATTGTACTGGGCCGCATAGTATATTTTCCAATATAAATGATATCTGAAATAACCGAAATATATGGATTGCAAAGGGAAAATGCAATCATTTTTCATTTACTAGCATTTTGAAGGGCCGCATGAATTACATTGCCGGGCTGCCGGCTGCATGTGGCCCGCGGGCCGTAGTTTGCCCACCCCTGATCTAGAAGGAGAAGTATGAAAATATCTTATAAATAGATTAGCGTTTCAATCTTTTTAAATATTCAGCTCAGCTTACAAATGTTTCTTTTCAAATTTTAAATTTGACCATGTGACCTCCCGGTTTTGAATTTGCTTTTTTTCCCTTCTTTTCATTCTTTCCTAATATGAATATCTAGGTGAAATATCAGACTTTTTTCCACCTGATGAGATCTCAGTTTCTAATAACTATTGATCAATAACATCGACATGCCAGTGTAGCGGCTTTTTTTGTACATGTCTGTATAAATAAAGATAATTATATATATATATATATATATATATATATATATATATATATATATATATATATATATATATATATATGCATGTTTGGTTAAACATTAGCGCCAGCTTATGTTTATTTAATTTTTGATTCATTTTTCGATTCGTCGCACGACCGATTTGGTATTGTCGTCCATGTTGTATAAAAATCGCCATATTTTTGCGAACGTTTTCGACCGACGTCAGTCATCTTCAGGCGGATGAATGAGTATGCAAAATAAAAGATTGGTGAATTTATTAAGAAGACGTTTTTAAAAACATTTCAATACCACTTCAACAACACTTCAACATATATATATATATGATAATAATCGAAATAATGTTCCACTGTGATGGAAAATGAAAAACAAAAATTATTTACATATTCATCAACGTTTCGTCTTTATTTCAAGACTTTCTCAAGATGACTGATTTGAAGAAATGACATAGTTATTTTGAAATAACTTTCTATTTTATTTCTCCAAATCAGTCATCTTGAGAAAGTCTGGAAATAAAGACGAAATATTGATGAATATATATATATATATATATATATATATATATATATATATATATATATATATATATATATATAATTTTGATTTTTCCTTTTTAATTTACCATATATATATATATATATATATATATATATATATATATATATATATATATATATATATATATATATATGAAGAAGAATGGAAAGGAATTAGAGAAGCAAAAGCCAAATCAAAATTCAATTCAATTGCTCAGAGCAAGGTATACATATATATATATATATATATATATATATATATATATATATATATATATATATATATATATATATATATATATAGTCTAAAGAAGCTTTGAGTCATTAAAAAAAAAAATGTAAAATGCAGTTTAAATTCCCAGACAAACTAACTAAATCCAAGATATTGCAGACTTAACATTCGTTGGAAAATTAATAAATGAAAAGATATAAGTAAAATAAAAAAAAAATAAATAAATAAAACAGAAAAAAAAAGAAAAAAAAGGGGGGGTTAATTATCTAAGAGTGAAACAAAAACAAAATATATATAATTTTGATTTTTTCTTTTTTAATTTACCATATATATATATATATATATATATATATATATATATATATATTATAAAATATTTACATACTGGATGTACAATTAGTTTCGTGCCAGTTGTGAAAAAACTATGAATCGAAGATCAAGTTAGTCTGTTATTGATAATTGATGTGGCACGAAACCAATGGTATGAAATAATCCAATATCTCTTTTATTAAATAAATATATTAGACTCCTACTCCGGTAATTAGGCACTCTGGTCAATTTTTCTTCCAAGAAATTGTTATATATATATATATATATATATATACATATATATATGTCAAGGTTTCGGTCTTTATGACCTCCTCAAACTTGCCATTCTATTCATTTTAGGAAATATATGTTTTGAAGAAGTATGTGTATATGTATGTGGGTTATTGAGATACCTTTTAGGGTTAGTCTATTATGTTAATACGTTGAGAAAGGAGGCTAAGGTTTTAGAATCTATTCTATATTTTCAATATAGATCTTCAAATCGATACTGGAATTTTATTACTATGAACTTTCATGAATGCTTATTAGTCTGTACAAGTCTAGGTATAGTGTGTGTGTGTGTGTGTGTGTGTGTGTGTGTGTGTGTGTGTGTGTGTGTGTGGGTGTGTGTGTGGGTGTGTATGTGTGTGTGTGAGGGGCGTACCCACTCTGATCAGTCACACCAAGAAAAACATACACTGATGTGAGCATACATACACACAGACCAATATAGATGGATCCACACAATCATATACTGGGGACACACATAGACAAGTCTTGTTTTGGGGATATGTTGACTATGCCTATACATACACACATCTACACGCACACACACACACATAACCATCTCTCAATCTCCTTCCCCCTCTTCCTCTCCCCTTCCTCCTTCCCCCTCCCCTCTCTCTCTCTTTGATTTCAGCACTACAATGCAAGCTAAATAGTAGTTCCTGACAAGTCATTCTTCTCCCAGCCCAGGGTGGGTTTCGGTATATATAAACATAAAGACAATGAATACCACGGTCGATGCGCTCAGAAAAAAATCTGATTGTAAAATTTAAGGAAAAATAATGGTAAATTTTTGTCATTTTCTGTAGTTTTGCCTACTTCTTCTACAGCATTTTGTTTTGATTGTATATTTTCGTTAAAAAAATATTCTTTCCCAAATTTATGAAAATCGTTCAGTGTTGTTTTTCTGTTGAATTTGGATCCGCCATTATCGGTATTTTTTTTATTTTGGGCAATTCATATTATTTGTATTATGCGGCCTACTATTATCATCTTGGTTGCTATATTCACGACGTTTCGGACGATGTAACTTCCGATCTTCTTCAGGTGTGTCTTTTTAAACTTGGGAACCTTTTAGTTGAACATGGACACATGGCGTAACACTTAAAAACGTTGGTTAACAATCAGTTCTAAGTAACAGTGTTCTAGGTGTTACAGGTTCAATCCTTACTACAGGTGATAATAACTAAGAATGACATAAATTAACACTTTTATCCGGTCATGACTGACTGAATGAGAACAATCTACCCCCATGGATTAAATAAAGGGTTCAGTTCGAAATTTCGTCCAGGTTTCCGAGTGCGACATAAAGATTCCAAGGCTCGCTTAAAAACGTTCCCAAGTTTGAAAAGATGCACCTGAAGAAGGTTAGAGGTTACATCGACCGAAACGTTGTGAATATAACAACCAAGATGTTATCAATCCTAATCTAAAGAATTCTGAAACATTGTAATGTATATATAACTAGGAGAATACCCGTCCCAAGACGGGTAAAATGAATTCCCCGAACAGAAAAGTTTCGGTTCATTTTTATATCCCCTCTTATAATGTAATGATACTAAACCTTACATCTAGAATCCTTATTCCAATTTTGATCAAAATCTATTACATGATTTTGTTTCATATAAAATGTCTAAAATTTAAGTCTTATTAAAAGGGTCTTAAGAATAAATTAAAATTCAGTGAATCTTATTCAAATTCAATGCAAATCTGAAGTATTTGAATTTTCAAATAAGAGGTCGTGCCCTCTAAAAACCCTTTAAAAAACCCTGAAATTTGGGGAATATTTATTAATTGATGTCTAATATCTATTGTTAAAATTTCACAAAAATCAGAGATATCTGAATTATCATGAAGTGATTCTATTCACTCTTTATCCTCTTTGTAGGATCCTAAATTAAGCAAAATATAGCCCAGATTACCCATTCATAATGATCATATAATTAGCTTAGGAGTGAATCCTTTACATAAAAATGTATAAACGTATACACATACCTAACTTTATATAAATAGAGATATATTTTCCGTTACTAATAAGTTTGATTGATCATTTTTCATAGCTTTTACTTGTTTCAATAGACTTTCACATCAAAGTGTCATAAGCTTGATCAAATAAGTTAATCGGGTTGCCTTAATCATTCTTTGATGTATGAATATAGCATTCTTTTAACGGTGTGCTTAAACAAATCTTCTGTTTATGAACAGAACTTTTTTGTGTGCCGGAGCCGATCAAGAGTTTTAGTGAAAATAGAAATTAAAGAAGAAGAAAGGAAAAAGAAAAAATATAGGCTAAGATTGAACCTGGAAAATGGTAAACATAAAAATTGACCCCTAGATAAGGTCAGTGGTCAGACCCCATCAGAATAATATAGCTAGATAAAACCCTTTTTATTTATGAACAGAACTTCTATTTCCTTTAAAGTATGATCAGTATTTTATACTTGCTTTATTTAGCATTTATGGAATGTTTTTCTCTTAATTTTTTTATTAATCTTCTACTTTCTGGTCCTGATCCTGGCCTTAGTGCATCTGGTGTGGGGAGTGGGGAGTGGGGAATGGGGAGTTACTCCTTAGTTGCTATTACTCCCAGGTGAACTCTGACCCGGTGTTTTTTTTTTTGTTTAAATGTTTTTATTTACTAATAAGTTACCTCTTATCAAGGCCAAAAACCATTCGAGGATAAATGTTAATGAGATGGATAGATTGACAGTTGAATGATGATGTATACTATGAGAGGATTGAAAATCTCCACATACCACCTACTAAAAACAACATTTTACCCAGAAAACAGCAATTCTTTCCCCGTTGTCAGAAGCATCGCTCATGGAATGTGACGATTAAAGGATAAAATATGGGGAGGGGAGTGAGAGCAGTGAGGCTGACGAAAGTAAATCCAAAGTCTACTTTCTACTCTCCATCTGTATGGATGGCTGTTGGCTCTCATAGAGCTCATCCGCCCTATAACACCTCCTGTTTTAGTGTTGCTGGGTGTCAATACATCAGGGGTTTACGGGGCTCTTCAAAAAGGAGTTCATTGGAGTAAAGAAAAAGAGTGTCGTATGAGCAACTCTATTCGAGGCTAAAGAGCGTGATTTTAGCAATCCACGCTCCTCAATCAAAAACTATTTGAATTTTTCTAAAACATTAAATAATAAAAAAAATAAAGTTTGAGCTAAACTTTGATTTTTTTTTAAAAACTATAGTAAATATATATGAGAAAGAGAGAATAAAAGAGTGTGTGAGAGAGAGAGAGAGAGAGAGAGAGAGAGAGAGAGAGAGAGAGAGAGAGAGATAGAGGGAGGGGGAGTTACGCATAAAAATTAGACATGAGAACCCAAAAAATTTCTCAGATTTTTGTATAAAAGCAAACATGATTTGTCACCAAAGTTGTAGCACTATCGTGGCCCGAGAAGTATATCTTGGTGCAGTTGTGCTGTGGATTTATTTCTGGGGTCGAATCGTATCGCCTCAAGATCAGTCATGATAGTCACATTCCCGTTCGGAGCAGCGCTTGTCCATTGTCTTGAGCCCACACTGTAAAAAAAAATCCCCAGACTTGTTATTTCTTGGAAATGCCGCCTGGACGAGTAGGTAAGTTAAGTTGCTCTTCTGTTATCATTAATTCTCTACAGGATTAGACAAAATGTAGGGACCAGGGATCTGCGAATTCTGCGGCTGAAATGGAATGATTTATAATAAATAGACATGGCATTCTCGTCTTAGAAAAATATTTTTTATTTCTGGATTCCATTTCAAAAATCAATAAGGTCGGTACCTGCATGGGTAGCAGCCGCTGGTAAAACATGAAACTCTATTTTTCTTTTCTGCCACAAAAAAAGAGAACAAACAGAAAGAGAGAAAGAACAAAAGTCTGTCACTCAACCCATCCTCTCATCGCCTGGATGCTGACATGTCTGGAGGCCAGAGTGACGTTGATGAGTATGTTTAATCTCTCTGTCCCTTTTAACCATCTGCACTTTGTGACTTTCAGATCGGGAAATGATTGACAACCTCTTATTTTTGCTTTCGAGGGACATAGAATAATAGTGTAAGGCGATTTTTGAACATTGAAAAAATCGTGCTATTTCTCCTCGTCTCATGATTGGTCTAAGGCCTTGCAAACAATGATGCTCAGGCCTATTGTGCCACAATTGTTACTTTTCTAAATGTGTCATTTTGGAAAAAGTCTCATCAAAGGCATCAGTCACTTTTAGACCATTTTCTTAAAGATTTAAACTTTTGTTCATATTTTTTTGCTGAATAAATAAATATACAAAATATTTGTTTTTTTAATTTATTGACAATTTATTTTTGTACATAATTTTGCCGTATTTGTTGTCATCGTCATCATCATTATTCAAAGAAAGTTATTAAAAAATAAATCTTTAATGGTAATAACTGAAAAAATATGTTTGTTTTTATAACAATTAAATAAATTACATTTATTGTGTCAACAACCATTTAATTTTATACTATTTTGAAGATACATTTTAAAGATTAATTTCTACACAAAATATATTGATAAAACAGTTTGATTAAAAAAAAACTTTCATTACGTTTTTATGCTAATACTTTTTTTTGAACACCACCGGCAAAATATAGCATATCTTAAAAACAAAAAAGAATCCTAGCAAATCTCAAAATATTAACGAGATTTGGTCAAATATTATCTTACGGTCTTACACTTAAAGTGACATCGCCACCCATATTGATAAGATCCTTTGAGACCCACACTTCTACTTTGACCACTCATTGTCGAAATGTGAAAGAAGGTACATTTTCATTATGGACCACTGAAAACGAGCCGCATCTTTTTTAAAGGAGTCGGAACTGGAGCAGTTCCTTTTTAAAAATGTGGAGCGTGAGGGGAATCAGCTCAATTTTTGGGCATATGTGCAGGAGCTGGATCAGCTCCAAAAGTTGTAGAACGCATAAAGCCCTGCCATACATCCACCTCATCAGGCTTGTCTGATGGGGGTGTCACTTTAGTCACTGACAGTCCTACCATAAAACAGACAGTACTAGTTTACATTGGTACTGGTAGCAGGTAGAAAAACAGACGAGTCCTGACACTGGTAGCATCTGTCAGGGTCCCGTTTATGGGTTAAAATAGAAAGATTTTGCTAACCTCTTCACCACATCTCACTTTGGACTTCCTGTTTGTGACGTCATATCCTGACACGTCGCTTTACTACTAATCATTTAAATTCTAATGGAATTCTACACCCTCTGCTCAATTTTAGCCTTACATGGAAATTTCAAATTTTAAACTTATTTGTACACGTCTGCATCCAATCTTGCTGCATCGTATTTGTTGTTGGATTATTCTTAATATTTCGTCTGTTTTCATCACTGTAGTAGTTTGTATTGATTCCAATTTCTCCTCCTCTTTTTTTCCAAGTTTTTCTGAACTGTTCCTAGTACTCCTACAATTATTGGTATTGTGCTAGTTTTTTTATAATGTTCCATATTTCCATCAGTTCTCTGGCCAGCTCTATGCATTTGCTTAGTTTTTCTGCCTCCGTCAGCTTCATCCTGTGATCTGCTGGGACGACGAAATATACTATTTAGCATTTTGTTGTTGTTATAAACAATCTCCAGGGCATGTTGATTTTTTAAAAAATTAGTATGCGTTTTAGGTTTGCATTGGATTAAAAAAGCTTGAAAAGTAGACAGACAGCTGCAGCAGCAGCAGCATGAGCAGCAGCAGCAGCATGAGCAGCAGCAACAACAGCAGCAGCATAGGTTTAACGTCCGTTGTACATGCTGCCATATATTGGACAGCTTTAAGAAATTGACTTCCAAAGTAACCTATCTCTGGCCAGGTCTTTATTTATTCCTGTTTCCTTCAAGTTCATCCTTATCACTTCCTCCCATGTTTTCCTTGACCTTTCACTGTGAACTGGACCTGCTGTTCTACATCTACTAAGCCAAGAGCTCTCATCTATGTTTTGAACGTGACCATACCAACGAAGTCCTCTGTTCTGCACACATCTGATACTGTCCAGATTTAATCTTCCTCTGAGGTCATCAGAACTAAGCCTGTCTTTAAAACTCCCATTACATCTCCATCGTATCATCGTTCTCATATTTCTCTCCATACAATGCATGTCCTCAACGCTCACTGGCCAGGTTTCACTTTCATGCATCATCACATTGCGTACACATGTCTGGTAATGCTCTGCTGGTTAGTAATGGCAGGTTCCCTGAATTTACTCCATCCACTCCTAACTCTTACAATCACACTAACACCGTACTCACCTTGTGCTTCAATGGTATCACCAAGGTAGCAAAACTTCTCAACAACCTCAATAGCTTCGTCAGCCAGATATACTTTTTCCACATCTGAGTTGTCTTTTATATATAAACAGAAGATAAAATAGATAGGTAAAACATAAAAGAAACAATGCCACAGCATATTAAATATTATAAAATATTCTTTTATTATAATTGAAACAACTTTGTAGAGGTAAAGACGATATCAGAAAGAATGACAAAGTCGATCCATACAAAAGTTAAGGAAATTTTATTGATGGCAGACAACAAATTTGGAGAAATAGCCAAATATACAGTCACTGGCACTAAATAGTCTCGTATTGAGCCTGAAAGAAGAAGCGTTTTTGTATGAGGAAAGTCTCGTTAGGCAGGTTGTGAGATAAACAGTAACTGGATAGTCTGAATTTGTTGTGGGTTTGGCTTAAATATCAATTAGGTAGCTCCCAGTGTATGGTGCCAATATTATAGTAGTGAAAGTTTAAATCTTGAACAAAAAAAAACACACATATAAAAACTAAAATTTTATTAAAAATACAAAACTTATAGATTTCTTAGGTGACTTAAATTACTTTACACCCTCCCCTTCATTTCAAGGACGAAATACGTTTTATTATACCCATAGTCGAAACTCAGTGACAACCATTACAAAGAGATAATACCCTGAATGTGCGTGAAATGATTCATTTAATTTTTATTTTTTATAATAATTTTTTTTTTGATAGGTAGTGGGGGTTATATTTTCATTGTTTGTCTTTGTTTATCATCATTATATTCGGTTTAATGTACGTTTTGCAGGCTGGCATGTGTTGGACGGCTTTTATAAATTGACTTCGAAACTAACCTATTTAAGCCCAGGTTTTTATTTATCCCTCTTTCTTTCAAGTTCATCTTTATTACTTCTTCCTATATTTTCCTTGGACTTCCGCTGCAAACTGACCCAGTTATCTCAATTGTTCTACATCTACTGATCCAAGAACGCTCATCCATTATTTCAATGTGACCAAACCAACTAAGTCTCTTATTCCGCACACATCTCCCTATACTGTCCAGATTTAATCTTTCTCTGAGATCATCAGATCTAAGCCTGTCTTTAAAACTCACATTACACACTCATTGTATCATTGTCATATCATTTCTCTCCATACAACACATGTCCTCAGACCTCACTGGCCAGGTTTGATTTCTATACATCATCACACTGCATGCACATGCCCGATAGACTCTTCCCTTGATAAGCAGTGGTAATGCTCTGCTGGTTAGTAATGCCACAGAAGTTCCCCGAACATACTCCATCCACTCTTAACACTTGATCACTTTGGGCTATTACACATGCCTGATAGACTCTTCCTTTGGTCAACAGTTGTAACGCTTTGCTGCTTAGTAATGACAC
Organism: Sepiola atlantica; assembly: GCA_963556195.1. NCBI lineage: Eukaryota > Metazoa > Mollusca > Cephalopoda > Sepiida > Sepiolidae > Sepiola > Sepiola atlantica. Next base: position 51,471,330 of record OY744525.1, on the reverse strand, counting down.
TGGTAACGCTCTGCTAGTTAGTAATAGCACAGAAGTACCCTGAACATACTTTATCTATTCGTAACGCCTGATCACTTTGGTCTTCATACACATGCCTGATAGACTGTTCCCTTTGTTGCTGAAAGAACGCATCATTGAAGAAGAATTTCAATGATATAGTGGAGAAATCAAGAATAAATAAATAAAATATGAGTAAATTAAAGAAAAAAATAATTTAAAAAAAACAAAGGCAAAACATGTTTGTTTATTTGTTTGTTTTATTTTCAATAAATAATTACATAATAACCACCATGAAAGATCACATAGAAGGTGTTCTTAAAAATCAAAAATCAAATAACTTTTAGTAATAATATCAATAATATAAATTGTTTTAACTACTTTATTTGAGTTAAGCCGTGGCCGTCGTAAAGTAAAATAAGGCCTGTGCACTGAAAAGTGACGTCATGCTAGTAGGTAGCAAGCGAGATCTGTCGAACAGTCAGACTGTCAGTAATGAATGAGAACCGGTTAAAAACCCCATTAGAAAACTTTAAAAATTGCATTTAAAAAAAGAAAAGAAAGGAACACGATTCGATTTGTACTGAAAGTGAACTTTATTCAATACTAGCGGAACCCGTCGCCCGGCGTTGCACCGGAGAAAGTACTATCTATTGCATGACGTCGAATAAAGAAAGAAACGGCCTATTGTTGTTTCTCCTCTCCCCCCCCCCTCTACCGTGTTGGCGAATTCTATAAATGAAAAAAAAGAAGAAAAAAGTGGTAGAGTAGAATGGGATCGAACGCTGAAACTGGCGATCATGAAACCTGCCTTCCTAACGACTGCAGCACCGTTTCGAGTTAAAAATTCATGTGAAAATAGGTTAATTAAGCTAAGCTTGATTATGGGCATGCGTGTTATGTTAAGATTCAGCAATGACACAGTTTATGTCATTTGTAGATGATGAAAATTACTGGATTTGGGCAACTTTCTTTAATATGCGTGCTAAAGGTGTATTAGTTTGAAAATGTAAATGTATCGGGGTCTACCAGTATCTTGGTGTTTATTGAATTAAATAGGAAGTCGATTCGATCAAGAAATTGTAGCCGCCATGTTGTATGAATAAATGTTGCAGGAACTGTGTTCGTTAATTTTATTCGCTTAATTCCGGAATGAATATAAATGTAGAAGTCATAGGTAGAATTTGAAATAACGTAATCTGATATTCGCTGAAAATCATCGGAGTGAACGGGAGAAGTTATTAAGTGTTTGCGTATTGCTTTATATTATGTAGTAAATTAATACCAGACAAATAGTAAGAACTGGGTGTTTTATGGAAATTAAACTGTGCTTATTAGTTCCCGGTGTCAATGAGTAGAGTGACAGTACATAATTGTTAGGGAGAAAAGTTTTTGCTACCACCTATATGGAGTTGGTTTTTCGGAGAGACGTGGATGGTGGGCCAAATGTAATATTTAGTGTTATGTAAAAAAAAAAAATAACGAATTTACTAAAACACGCTCGAGTGAGTAAGTGTAGTATTATGGTGAGTTTAGTAGCCTGTGATGCATGTGATTATTTTCCTATACTCCGAGAAGGTACAGGGGAAAAAACGTCTCTACTTTATATATTAGATAAATAAAATTTTAAAAAACAAGAATTCAAAATGAATAGTTAAGTTGTGTTATTGCTGCGTTAAAGTAAATAAATATTACGTTGTTGCATGGATTTTTATTTATTATTTCTATTTACTTGCCCCCAAGAGAACGTTAGGCAAAGTTAGACAGAAGTTCGGTTTTTAATGTGCGAAAAATCAAGCTCCCAAAAAGGGGCACTCTGGATTGGGACAAAAATTAAAATTGCCTCAGTCTAGAAGAATTTTTCATTCACCTTTACTGACCGAGGACAGAAAAGACGAAGTGTAGTATCAGAACAGATATCACACTTTTAATTATTTTATTGCAAAAGATGTATAAATACAATTTCAAGTTTAAACAAATTAGGCACAAGGCCATAAAAAGTGTGGGAATGGAATGTCATTGGTCATCCTCTGTTTATCCTACTCTTTGCTAGAATCATTAGTCATCACGATACCACATTTACTCTAGGGGGTCAAAATCCCAAATGTGTTGAAAATTAAAATTTTATTTATAAATATATATATTTCATTCAATGCTTTAATCATTGTTTTTTTCTGGCACCAAACATATTTGAACTGTTTTAGAATTTTATTACACACATAAAGAACGTTTTGCCCCCCCCCCCAAAAAAAAATTTATGCAAGAAGAAACAAGTTTGAATCGAATTTCTAGTTGATATTATTTTATGACAGTTGACAGATAAGCATAAGAGTTAATTTTGTATCAGGACAAACAAAACGTTTTATGTTATGCAGACTTGTTATTACATAAAAAATATTTCACCTTTTAGAGAAAAGCAAGTATATTTTTATTTAAGCCTTTTCTATCAAGACAGGTTTGTCAACCATCTTGAATTTTAGTCTGGGTTATCTTTTATAGTTTTACCTTCAAATCACTATGAGATTTCCAACCATGAAAACGACATGAACAAAATCATCGCTATCATTTTTTAAATACCAACTAATTACTAGATCAAAGATGTAATAATTTCAGACAGACATGACCAGTCATATGTCCATGTGTTTGTTGTTCTATTCGAAGCGTCTTGTTTTAATGTGGGGAAAATCTAGTTCCCTAAAAGGGGGATTCTGGATTGGGATAAAAATTAAAATTGTCTCAGTCTAGAAGGATTTCTCATTTACTGACCAAGGATAGAAAAGATGAATTGTAGTATCAGAACAAATATTGCACTTTGAAGTTTTAACGGAATCTCTAGTCGATAATATTTTATTGCTAACGAATTGTTAAAAAAAATGGTGTTGACACGTGAACATAAAAGTTCAATTTGATATACGTTCAAAATTAAATTAGAATTTTTTTTCAGAACAAACAAAACATATTATTATATAGACTTGTTATTGTGCAAAAAAATATTTCAAACTTTAGGGGAAACAAGTAAGTATTTGTTTTTTATTTAATATTTTCCTATTCAGACAGGTTTGTCATCAATCTTAATTTTAGTGTAAACGGTTTTGTTTTTTTAATAATTTTTCCTTAAAATCACTATCAAAATTCCACCTTAAAAATGACATGAACAAAGCCATCAGTATCCTTTCTTCAATACCAAACAATAACTAGATCAAAGATTAAATAATTTAAGTTATCACCGTCATATGTCTACATGTAGTATGTCACCGTTCCCTTTGAAGTGTCTTGTTTATCTTCTTAATACCGACCATTGTGACGTCAACAGAAAAACGAAACTCAGTGAAATGGCCTTCTTACTCTACGACGGCCACGGTTGAGCTATGGTCAAAGATGCATAATTTTCTTAATTATATAACCATATTTTTTTAATACAGGAATCGTTACTATTCACAATCCTTTCTGTAATTCTAACCATATTTGGAACAAATAAATTTCAGTCTATGCCCGACTTGTTCATCAATTTTCAGCCATGAATGCCCAACAGTCTTCGTTTTATTACTTCAATGATATGTGGGGACACTTTGGTGATCATCTCATCAGTAGGAGGTGTGATTCTGAATGAGCTTCACATTCACCGGACCTTAATTCCCAAGATTTTTATCTGTGGGGTTATCTAAAAAAAATAATGTCTATCAGAGAAATCCCCAGACTATTCCTGAAATTTTCTCATCAGTAGTAGAGATATGATCTTAAATGGGTTTCAAACTCACCGGACCGTAACCCCCCCCCCCCCAGCAAATTTTTATGTATCAATACTATTCTTTAACTGAAGAGAGCCATCACAGCTCAAATCAGAGCAGTGACAAGAGAGGAGTGTGTCACAGTTCAATAACTGCTCTGATTTGGGCTGTTTTGCTCATCGTATCCAGGTGTGCTTATCATTGAACGGTGATAAAACAAAACTGTTGGACATTCATGAGCGAAACTTGGTGGACAAGTAAGGCATAGACTTTCATGAATGGCATTTTTTAAATTTTAGATATTATTCATCCAGGCAATGCTGATCTCAGAAATGGATGGCGGAAAAATTTAATGATCACTTCAGTGGAAGCTGGCTCAGGCCTCACAGGGCGACTACCACACCAGGTATAAAAAAAATCTAGGTGTGTTTACCATTGAACAGCGATAAAACAAAGACTGTTGGATATTTATGATTGAAACCTGGTAGACAAGTCAGAGATATAGTGAAGTGTATTTGTACCAAATATGGTTGGATTGCATGAAAAGATTGTAAATTTTAATAAAGAATCCATGGGTGGCATTTGGGGGGGGGGGGCGAGAATCACCCTGTCTTAATCTGAAAAATCAAATTGTTTTAATTCATTGTGGTTGAAGTAGGATCAAATATTTTTTTATTTTTTTAATAATAATTCTAACAACTTTTAATCCTACACTCACTCATACAATTTTATTTTTGCTGATTTATGGTCAGATAATTTTTATGTTTTTGATAATAAGTATCTTTTACTGATCTAAAACATATTAATTACTTTCTTTTTGTTAAACTAATATCAATTACTTATTAATGTGCTGTATCATTATTTACTATTTTTCTACGTTTTCTATATTTATCTGTGTCATAATTACCTGCACCATTGTATACATGTTATGTTATAAATATATATAGTATGGTGCAATATATTATTTACCTCCTTGCCCGGAGGTTAAACACAAAGTCAGGTGTGGTTTTGAGAAGCCAGTGCACTAGTATAAGTGTACTCTGGCCTACAAAAAATGTTTGAGCAGCCCCGTCGGCGCCTCAGACGATTAGCAATAAACTAACCTCTTCTCAGAAAGAAGGTAATGCCTTGGAGGGTGGACCTCCTAGGACTAAACAGAACCCTACTTCAGCCCGGCAGCAACAAAGCCACCGTCAGACTAGTTTGTAGCATAATTCCATAGTGAAATATGCTATATAATTAGTATCCTATCTCTTTTCAATATACTATTCAATATACTATATAGATAGATTTTTTAGAATGCTATATACTGAGCATACCACCTTTATAAATAGTATGCGACCTATTTTGAATATGCTATATATAGAGTGTTTGGAAAATCGATAGCATAACTTTGGGATTATGTTCTATATGTAAAATTACGAAAAAAAAGTTCCTATAAACATAGGCTCAGAAATGCTTGGTTTCTGAGTTATAGGCCATTGGAACAAATACAATTCAGAAGCGTATCTGTAATTTGGTTGCTACCCCCCCCCCTTTCCTCTTCTCTGCACCCTCTCTCTCACAGACGTGATGTTGCTAGTTTCAGTCTCTTCTACAAATACTATTATGGCATGTGTTCTTTAGAATTGTCTGATCTATTCCCTGCTCCCTCTGTTCCAGCTGGTTTGACTCGTTGGTTAAGTGGTCTCCATCAATTCGCTGTTTTGATACGTCGTTATAATACAGCTTACTATTGCAGTAGCTTCTTTCCAAGAACTGCAAGCTTGTGGAACTCTCTTCCTGCTGACTGTTTTCCTCCTACCTATAGTCTTGGTCTTTTCAAGACTAAGGTCAATAGGCATCTACTGTCTTTGTGATAATCATCTTTCGTTTTTTTCTAGCTACTTACATCAAGTGGCTTCAAGCCTTGTCTGGAGCGACTTCTATAAAAAAAAAATACTGATCACCATTCTTTATTGAAAACATCTAATACGTACAATGTGTGTGATAGTGCACTGTTATTTCTACACATGAGATAGATAAACATTATCCCTGTGACAGGATAAAAAAAATAAGCCTGGGCCTGGTGTTGCCACATACACCAACAAAACCATGAAAAGATGACACCAAAAAAATATAAAAGCCATGGGGCTCAGAAGAAAGATCTGCATGTTATGATTGGCAGGTACCCGATCAACATCCTGCGAATGTCGGCCCTTCTTATTTCAGGTAACAGTAACAGCATACAATAGACCAAATGGAGGTACATAAATATGATCAGCAGAAACCAAAGACCAAAGAGGAAGAAATGGACCACAATGGAAATTAAACTAAAATGGAGTGCTATTACAAAAGGGACCTCACACAAAGCATCTCCATTACACATCATTATCATCACCACCACCACCGCCACCACCACCACCATCATCATCATCATCATCATCATCATCAGTTTCATGTCCGTTTTACATGCTGGCATGCATTGGGCGCCTTTTATTAATTGATTTTCAAACTAACCTATCTCTGTACATAGCAGTCAGAGTTGCCTCCCTTTACATAGCCGGAATCAAGAGACTATCAAGCATGCTCTTTGAGACACCGGAAATAAACAAGGCCCGGTGAAAACTATTCAGTTGAACTCCGGCGCTGATTGAAACCACATGCATATCTCTTTGTCTTCGTTCTTTCTTTCTTTGCCTTCTGTTTCAGCCTCGCAAGCCGAGCCTACGACATTACATGTATCATTTATCAATTTTTTTTTTTAACTTAGTTTACCTAAACAAGGCAAGTTGCCACTGTAGACATAAAGGGCTATTGAGAATTAGGGTGAAAGTTGGGGGGGGGGGGTCATCCTAAATTGGGAGCTGTGCAGCAAGATGCTTGTTCACATTAGTTTTAAATTTCTGCATGTCGGTACAGTCGGGGAAACAGGAAGCAGGGAGGGAGTTCCAAAGGCCGGTAGGATATTGTCAGGTGTGAGAAGTTTTCTAGTTCAGTAGAGGGAGCCCACTTTCTTTGCAGCAGCCTTGGCAATGTCTTCTATGTATTTGTTCCAATTCATGTTACCTGTGAATGTTAGGCTGAGGAGTTTGAACGTTGGACTCTCAGGTAGGGTGTTATTTGCCATGGCAATTGATGGTTGAAGAGGTTTCTTGTAGTTGTTGAAGGAAAGGAGCTTTGTCTTAGTAGCATTAAATGTTACCATCCATTTATGACCCCATTCCACTACAGACTGGAGGTCACTTTCTAAGGATTCAGCCATTGTGCATCCGTTTTACCCACATGACAAGAGTAGAGCGTGGTGTCGTCAGCAAATAAATCCATCTCAGACACAATGTCATCAGGGAGGTCGTTTATGAAACTCAGGAACAATAAAGGTTTAAGAATTGATCCCTGGGGCACACCTGAATTTATGTCATGTTGTTTGGATGAATGGCCATCGAGGACAACATGGATCTTTCTTTTAGATAGGAAGGATCTAATTGCTGATTTCAGGTAACATAGTTATTATTAAACCATCTGTTTTAATAAAATATTGTTCATGTGTCAAATTAGTTTCAAGTATTATTAGATAGTAGAGACTATTCCAATTCACTATGTTTTTATTAATGGGCTGTTTCTTTCGTTTCTTTTATGAACTTAGTGATGATTTATCTCAGCCAGATATATTATATATGCTTTTATGAACTCTATGCATCTCAGCTTTTGAACAGTTTTGAGACGGCAAATGGTTCTATCAGCATATCACATCCTCTCATAGCTGCTATCAGTCACCTGCCAGCAGCTACGAGAGGTCGTATATACTCCTCATGTATCAGAAGTGTGCTGGCGTATGGCTCCGAGACCTGTCTTTTCCAGCACACTAAAGAAACTGCACCGTAATGACAAGGCAATGGTCAGATGGATCTGTATGGTGAGGCCTGAACAGAGCATGCCTTTTGGGTCTCTGCTCACGCAGGTCAACTTGGAAAGCTTTGCGGACGTCATGCAGGAGAGCAGACTGCATTCGTTGGGGCATGTTGAGCGCAACGATAGCTGGATTGTTAAAGCCCTACAGTTGAATGTGCCAGCAGAGAAGACCACCTCTGGCAGACCCAAGTTGTCTTGGGAGGACGTGATCAAACATGATAGGAGAGCCTTCGGTATGGATTTCGTCGAGCCTCACCAAAGACAAGAATGGAGGGGAAGACTTAGATCGAAATTGGACAATCAGGCCCCACCCTCATCAGAGGATTAATTGTGGCCTGATTCAACAAATAAACCGATTGTTGATGATGATGATGATGATGATGATGATGATGATGATGATGATGATGATGATGATGATGATGATGATGATGATGGTATTCTTTGGTAGCACGTGTAATTTTTTCAGTCTCCAAAATCGAAGTCGTTTTTGTTATTTATTTAATTACTTTATCAACCAACAAATTCCCAATAATTCGTTCTAGGGATAACCAATTCCCCATTACATCACGTCTCATTTTTAACTAGGCCTCTCCCTGTGCATTGAACCTGCCACCTCAACTGTTCTACATCTACTAACCCATTCACTCTAATACATTTTTTCAATGTGGCCATACCATCGAAGACTCTTATTCTGCACACATCTCCTTACTGTCCAGATTTAACCTTCTTCTAAGACAATCAGATCTAAGTCTGTTTTACAGATTGTGTTGGACGGCTTTTAGAAATTGACTTCCAAAATAACCTATCTCTGACCAGGTCTTTATTTATCCCTTTTTTCCTCAAATCTGTCTATCATTTCCTCCCATGTTTTCCTTGGCCTACATATGCCAACTGATCCTGCTATTTCAACTGTTCTACATCTTCTAACCCAATAACTCTTATCCATTCTTTCAACGTGACCAAACCAACAAAGTCTCCTGTTCTGCACACATCTCCCTATACTGTTGACATTTAATCATCCTCTGAGCTCATCAGAACTAAGACTGTCCTTAAGAGTAACATTACACATCCATTGTATACTTCTCATATCATTTCTCTTCATTCAATGCATGTCCCCAACCCACACTGACCAGGTTTCACTTTCATACATCATCACACTGTGTACACATGCCTGATAAACTCTTCCCTTGGTTGACAATGATAACGTTATGCTGATTAGTGACGACAGAATTTTCCTGAATCTACTTCATCCACTCCTAATTCTTGCAATCACACTAGTATTTGCTTCACCATCGATTTTCTAAACACCCTGTATAGTATTCCACCTTTTTTCAATATGCTATATACAATTAATATGCTACCTATATAAATAGTAAATCACCTGTTTCAGATATGTTATAAGGTTTGGTTTGGTAGTTTTGTTTTAGTGCATATCAACCCTTTTCGGGTTATTTAATGCCGAATCCGGTCATTTTGGTAAGTTTTTATGCTTCAAATTATTTATATCTTCAAATATGTATTCATGGTGTTTGGTTTGGTTGTTTTGTGGAGGAAAATTGTTGGTTTTGTTTTTAGCTTTGCAGAACATAATTTAGTTTTGCAAAGGGAAACAAAGAAAAAAACATTAATGTTTCATGTATTTTAAGTCAGGAAGCCGGTATCTTCTGGTGCTACATGATCTGCAGCACCAGTAGATATGGTATAAAGATAGTATGCCACCTCGTTTCAATGTTATACAATTAGTATTCCACATCTTTTTAATATGCTATACAGTTAATTTGCGAAATATATAAATAATAAGCCACCTCTTTTTAACATGCTATATCGTTAGTATGTTACCTCTTTTGATATGTTATATATTGAGTATGCCACCTTTATGAATATTAAGCTACATATTTCTTGACTTCTCTTTTCAATATGCTCTGTAGATACCATGCCAACTATGTATAAATAGTTAGTCGCCTGTTTTCAATATTCTGCAGATAATATGCCACTTTATTTCAATATGCCATGCAAATAGTATTTCACTTCTTTCTAATATGCCATACAGTTAGTATGACAACAATTTTTAATATGTAGTCAGTATGGCATCTGATTTCAATATATTATACAAATAGTAAGCCACCTCTTTTTAATGTACTATACTAGAGGTATACTCGTTCGAGGACGAGTAAAATTAATTCCCCTAAACAGAACAGTTTTGTACCACCTTTATGCCCCCTTACGGAGATTAAAATCAAGATATAACGAGATTAAACCTTATGTCTAGAATCATTATTCCAATTTTCATCAAAATCCATTACATGCTTTGGATTCTAGAAAATGTCTAAAATTTAAAACTTTAGCTTAAGGGATCTTAAGAATAAATTTAAATTCAGTGATATTGTAGATAGAGCATTATAATAGAAAATATTGAAATGATGAAAAAAGTAAAATTAGATAATTTACAAATTTGTTAAATCATCAAGTGTTCAAACAAGGAGTATAGTTAACTGACCTTTATTCCATGGATTTTCCAAAGAATTGCTCTTCTCCTCAGAAAGGGAGCAACAATAGAATTATACATGATTTGTAAGCATTAAATTGAAAATTTGCAAACAACAAAATTATTTTATATGCATTCAGCAGAGAAAGTTTAGAGAAGGTTTCAAAAATGGGTGGAGAGTCACTGTAACAATGTAAATATCGAAAATCCAATTTGCATGCGGTATTGTGTAGTGAAATGATTGAATCCAATATAATCCAGAGTCAGAAGTCTGGGAAGAATCAGTAATCGAAATGAAAAATTATGCCTCTAAAACAGCTTCCAGACATGGAGATAAAAAATGAAGTTTTAATTCAATTGTTGAATTTGCCACTTCGCTTTTCACGTTTTGTTTGGTTGTTCCCTTCTGAGAAGAGCAATTCTTTGAAAATCTATGGATTAAAGATCAGTTAATTATATTAAACAAAGGAATAAAATGCAGTTTAAATTCCCAGGGATACTAACTAAATCCAACATATTGCAGACTTAGCGCTCGCATAAGCCAACTTCCTGCCTATTTGGTATAATTGTAAGAGTGTTTGCTTATGAGCCGGGAGGCCGGGATTCAGTTCTCAATCGAGTCATACCAAAGACTCAAAAAATGGTACTTCATGCTCAAGCACTCAGCATTATCAGATGAGGGTCAAGGGTAAGTGGAGTAATCCTGGGAAAGTAGTTTTCGCCCTCCCTTACCCATCGGTGTAGTAGTGAATGAAAAGAGAGCCTTCATGTCGGTCTTGACTGTGGTCGACCACTTTACTTACTTATATAGATATGCTTTTCAATATGCTATATAGTTAGTATGCTTCTTGTATACATCGTGAGACAATTATTTTTTGCTATGCTATACAGATGGTATGATCCTTCTTTATAGTATGTTAGCTATATGGATAATATGTCATTTCTTTTCAAAATACAGATCTTTGATAGACTAAAACTATGTATATATTCGGTGCTTCTGTATTACAGATCCGAAAAAAAATTTCTATCTTTAATTTTGAAGAGTCAAATGACAGGGGGAGATAATTCAAAGTGTTCTGCCAGGATTTAGCTAAACATGGATTTTAACGCTCTGAATTTACAAGATATTTTATATTTAGCCAGAGATAATGCCAAAATAATAGACTTCTTGCAAGCGCACAGATTAATTTCAGGTGCGGAATTTATTTCAAAAAATCTTTTTACTGTTTATTAGTACCGAATACCATAAAACGTTGTGATTGTTTGATTCCTAAATAATCTTTTTACGTATATATATTTTACTTTACTTTCAGTTTTAATTATCGCCCCCTGTCATTTGACTCTTCAAAATTAAAGATATAATTTTTTTTTCGACCCTGCAATACAGAAGCACCATATATTCTAAGTTAAGTTAAAAAATGTCCATAATACATAAAACATGCTATTCGTTTTATTTACAAAAAAAAAGAAAGAAAAGAAATACAAAAAACCGGAAGTAAAAAAAAAAAACGGTGTTAAAACCAAAGGGACTATTTTTGTAGTCTGTCATTTTGAGGTGCCGTTTTATTTTTTATCAAAGATCCCCAAATGCTATATAGATAGTATGCCATGTCTTTTCAATGTTATTTGAAATAATTAATAAAAAATACATCTTTTTTTTTTGCTATGTTTTAAAAAATATAATTGCCAGTTGAAATGTTTTTCTGTTTTTATTTTATGTTGTTTTTATCTCTTTTTTTTTCTAATCATATCTAAAATAGACGACACTGGCATTAATATGTACAACTAAATATCATCTTTGGTATTACACTATTAATTCATATCATCATAAAACTCACTATCGAACTGCTTTAGGAGCTCTTGTTTTTTTAACATATCTATTTTTGAATCTATCCAATCCCTATAAAACGAGACTTTGGTGAAAATTGTCAGGTTTTTCTGTGGGGCTCGTGAATCAACGCCGGCAAGTACTAATACTCCATCACTTTCTCGGTAACACCGCAGGGCTGTCCCAGAATCTCCCTGGAAAAAGAAAATAATAAATGAACAAAATAAATACAATAATACCTTTCCTTTTTTTTTCTTGCATATTTTAAATTAGCAGGACTTCCCGGCGTTGCCCGGGACCATAAACAACAAAATAGAAGAGGTTAAAAAGTGTGTGTAACATCTTTCTTTCAACACTTCTCACCTTTGTCTATCTTTCTCTTGCTATCACCATCTTCCTCTTTTACCCCTCTCTCTTCCACGCTTCCTCCCCCTCCCCTGTTCATTCCTCCCTTGTTTTAATGTATTAAAAATAATAATAAAAGTGTAAGAAATTAACCTGAGCTTTCAGTTTTAAAGTTATTGCTCCCTCTCCCATTCAAAATTATAATGAAACAGATACTCCCGAGTAACGCCGAGTTACTTGTCTTCTCCTCCTCCCACTCAATAATATAATGAGGCATGAAATTATAAAGATAAATATTATATCTTTATATTAGATCCTATTGTGATAAGTAAATGCTCGATATACTAGATAGAGCAATAATATAAAAAAAAAAATGAATGATGAAAATAAAAATTAGATGAATTACAATACTTATTAATTCATCAAGTATTCAAACAAATTGTAATTTATCCAATCTTTATTTCCATCATTCATTTTGTTATATATATATATATATACATGGCATTTGTAGATTTGGAGAAAGCTTTTGACCGTGTCCCCAGAAGGGGCATCTGGTGGGCCCTGCGAAAGCTGGGTGTTACTGAGTGGTTGGTTCAGGTGATAACGTCTATGTACACCAATGTACGTAGTCGGGTACGAGTCGGTAACAGCTACAGCGACGAATTTGAGGTTAGAGTAGGCGTCCATCAGGGATCTGTCTTAAGTCCCCTTCTATTCATCATTGTACTCGAGGCTCTATCACTGGAATTCCATACTGGCTGCCCGTGGGAGCTGCTATATGCCGATGACCTAGCGATCATTGATACTTCACTTCAGTCACTCAAGGAACGTCTGGATAGATGGAAGAGTAGCATGGAGGAGAAAGGTCTCAGAGTAAACATGGGTAAAACTAAGGTCATGATCGCAGGTCCAAACCTCAGCTTACTACAGAAAACAGGAAAATACCCGTGTGCTGTATGTCTGAAAGGAACTGGCACCAACTCAATCATCTGCACTCACTGTTCAGGTTGGGTCCACAAAAGGTGCAGTGGCATAAAAGGCTCTCTCAAAGCAGATCCTCACTTTAAGTGCTTTCGTTGCACCGGCACGGCAAGACCAATAGATGGCAGACCACTGACGGAGATGGATACTGGTGACAACAAGCTGGAAGTAGTGACAGACTTTTGTTTTCTTGGAAATGTGCTGTCATCAGGTGGAGGCTGTGAACTCGCGGCAGCTACACGTTGCAAGTGTGCATGGAAAAAGTTTAGAGAGCTGCTACCAATCCTGACAAACAAACACCTGCCAACAACTACGAGAGGGCGTGTATACTCCTCATGTGTCAGAAGTGTGCTGTTGTATGGCTCAGAAACTTGGGCTGTCTCTGCTGGCATACTAAGGAAGCTGCACCGTAATGACAGGGCAATGGTCAGATGGATCTATTTGGTGAGGCCTGAACAGTCCGTTTCTTTTGAATCCCTGCTCTCACAGGTCGACTTGAAAAGCCTTGCGGACATCATGCGAAAGAACAGACTGCGTTGGTTGGGTCACATTGAGCGTAGCGATGGCTGGATTGCTAAAGTCTGACAGTTGAATGTGCCAGCAGAGAACATCACCATTGGCAGACCCAAGTTGACTTGGGAGGACGTAGTCAAACGTGATAGGAAGACCATGGGTATGGATTCCATCAAGCCTTGCCAAAGACAGGAGTGGAGAGGAAGACTTAGATTTCGAGACTAGACAATCAGGCCCCACCCTCATCAGAGGATTAATTGTGGCCTGATTCAACAAATAAACCGGTTGATGATGATGATGATATATATATATATATATATATATATATATATATATACAAATTATTTAATTTGAAAACTATAGGTTACATACTTCAGAGGCGTACGCACCATCGTTTTAATGAAATAGACTGACCTTTTATTGTTGTTAAAAAGATCGTTAGAGCTCATTCAAATTATCAGCAACTCACGAAATGAAAACAAATCGAAGTCGCTTCTGATTTGAATAGGCTTTAACGACTTTTTTAACAACGATAAAAGGTCAGTCTATTTCAATGAAACCGTGGTACATTTCTGAAGTATGTAACGAATAGTTTTTAAATTAATAATTTGTATATTAGCTCTCACTGATTCCTTTTTGACATACACCGAAGAACTAGCCTTATCCGGGAAAGTTAAAAATAGACTGTCACTTAGCTATATGGCATGTTCCAGACAGTCTTTCTATATGTGCCTCCTTCGCATAAATAGAACTTAAATTCCCTTTCTTGATGTGGTAATGTCTCGTGGCTGTTTGATTATGACGCTTGCTTGCAGAGTCTAGGGTGATTCTGTAACCGGGTTCGAACCTTGCGACCGTCTGAGATTATTATTCCTTACACTGATGAAAGCGAAATTTTGAAATGCTGGCGTATGTAGGTAAAAATAATTTAATATTATTTACTTCAAATTAATATTATATATATATATACATACATATATATATATATATATATATATATATATGCAAACATTGTTAAAAATAACAGAGTTCGTCTGTTTAATTATACCTTTTTTATTTTTTCAATTTTTCTTATGGTCTTTTTTGTATTAAAATCAAAAAAATTAAATGTTCCATAGGTTTCACAGGTTTCCCGAACGTTTTCGATTCTTCGTCGAATCATCCTCAGGTGTCAAATGCAAATGAACAAAAAAGCTGGAGAAAGAAGAGAATTTTAAAAAGACGGTGGAGAAACGCGCATAGAACGTTTTTCGCATTGTTCCAGGAAGTCGTTGGCGATTTTAAATTCAGCAATGCTGGATGGCATCACAGAACAAAATCGCATTACGTTAAGCATTTTTAAAATGTTACCACTGGTTTCATATGTGATGTTGTTAATTTTAGGTTGTTGTGGTTTTATGTAGATAGCTTCGAGTATTTTTAATTTTTTAAAAATTGGTTTCAGAATGTATAATTTTAGTGTTATTAACTAGAATTTGTCTTAAATCAGAGGGAGGGCAGTTATGTTTTTGTAGATGTTGGTAAATTGAACTAGAGTTTACAAGATGCATGATGGAGCGGCGGGATAATAATAATAAAGATAATAGCTACATTGGTTTTGCAAGCACTACCCTATCCCGCCGCCGGGTTGGTCAGGGGTATTTAAATTGAGGGGGTATTAGTACAGTAATTTCATCAGAGCATATTCTGTGGAAGTGCTTGTAAAACAAGCACAGGGATGCAACATTGCGTCGATAGGACAGGGGCTGGAGCTTAAGAAACAGTGCGGGACCTATTAAGTTGGAGACTCTTTTTTTCACCCTGTCCAAAAGGGAGCGACTAGTGGTTGGTGCACCATCCCAGATGTGGCAACAATACATGGGCAAATGGTGGCTTTATAGAGATATATAGGATACTGGTCGGTGTGGATCTAGTGTTGTTATTTACAAACTAATACTGTGGGGAAAGGTATGAACCCAGAGCCAAATTATCTTGAAGGTTGGTTAGGCTAATGTCTAGGGTCCCCCAAAAAGCAGCGACCCATGTAACCTATTTTTTTCCTTTTAGTGTTAAATGGATATGGTAAAAATCTGATATCTTTTAAATCTACCATCTTCATATAAAAAATCCTAAAATGCTCTGTAGATAGTATGGCATGTCTTTTCAATATTATTTTGTATGTAAAACATTTAATTAAAAAGTACATTTGTTTTTGTCATTATTGAGATTTCGCCCAATTAGGTATATAATTTTAGAAATAGCTGGGATACAAATAAACGTGATGATGGCAAGAGAAAAAGAACACAAAGCAACTTTTAAATTTGAACACTTTATATGTGATATACAGGAGATAAAATAAAGGAAAAAAAAGAGAAAGATAGAAAGATATATTGTGTTGCATATAATTGATATTGCAGGACTTATATTGTGATGTGGATATTTTCGTCCAAGTAACAGTTCTAGAGTTCTTTTGTATTTTCTGTGATAATATATTGGGTGAAAAGAAAGTGTTTAAATTACACGTTTTTCTTGGTGCAAATCAACATGTGTGTAAAATGTCTAATATAACAGTTGGAGCGATGTCGAACCCCATTTTTCTTCAACAAACTCCAGAACAAAAAGAGAAAGAATATCCGAATACATGTAGATATTTTGACCAAGCTGATTTTGTTAGGTAGCCTGTGATTGGTTCTTTTTTGACAAACCACGGACATCGTTATAATGGGGCATGTTCAAAGGGAGGTGATTCTAAATGTCTTATAATAATTTTTATACCAAAATAGAATTGCCAGTTTTAATGTCTAATAGATACGGCAAGTGCACTTTCTGCATAACTGACATGTTAATTTATAGGAATCCTCTTCAAAACAAAGATAATACAGGTGTGTTAGACTATATAAAAAAAAATTATGGTTCAAAAGAAGAAAAAGAAGAAGAAGGTATGGGGTGCGGGCGTTTTCTTACACTTCCAGACCGTTTAATAATCCTATGGAAACTCATTAAAGTAATAATCTCTCAGATTTTATTACATTCACACATGAATTAACACTAATGAAAAAATAGGCTAGCCCGAATCAAATAGATGTATCAGACAGATTGCTATTTGATTCTGACTTTGAAAATCCGACTGATTTTATATATATATATATATATATATATATACACACATATATATATGTAAAAATAAAAATGGAATAAAGGATAAGCAAATCAACAACTAGCAAAAATAAACCCAAAAACACATATTGAATAGTTCTACCAAAATATTTCGATTGTTAAAATACAATTATCATCGATTGGTAGCAGAACTTTAATTAAAAACAGAAAAGTTTTCAAATTTATACAAAGAACGCAATTTGGGGAAAAAAATAGTCACGTGTAATAAACAGTAGGAAGGGAGAAAGAAAGAAATGTTAAAAAAGAAAAAGAAAAAGAAAAAGAAAGAACAACATCAGCAGTTGGCATATAAACGCCGATCGGAAACGCCGTAAGTTAATAAATTAGTAGTAATTTAAAATGACAGCAAGGAATTAAACCAATAAGGAGTAGTAAAAGTTATCCGTTATCATATTGATTTAGGTTCATTTCGATTAGAATCGATCTGGCAGAAGACGTAGAGATATTATAGAATCCTGGTCTTTGAATAATTGTGTTATTATGACGTAGGATTAAACACGATTCTATGAGACGATGGAGTTTAGTGTCGTGGATATGTTTTATTAAAATCGCTCTCTGTGTATTGAAATGATGACCAAAAGAAATCATGTGGGTACATAACGCGTTTGAGGTGTCACAGTTTTTTATAGCACGATTGTGTTCATAAATTCGTTTGTTTAACGGACGTTGTGTCTCGCCAAAATATATTTTTCCGCAATCAGCGCATGGTATAGTATAAATTCCAGCTGAAGTGGGAGATGTAAGGACTTTATTTTTGTTTTATGTTTTTTAAAAATTTTATATATATATATATCATATATTTGCATTCCATGGACCATGAGGAATTAATCCCAAACCATAATTTTCATTAGTTTCTTTATTTCTCTACTCAGATAAGAGTTTATTTTTTTCCTCATCTTACACACAGAAAAGCAATTCATTCAAGTTTAATATTCATCCCTTACGCGTTTGATAGCAAAAATCGGATAAGTGTACTGTTTTAGTCCAATCTTGTCAACTATCAGAGAGTGGCAGTATATATTGTTGAATCGTGAAATTGCATGTTATATCAAAAACACAGGAGGAAAAAAAATATATTTTTCATTTTCCATGTATATATATATATATATATATATATATATATATATATATATATATATATATATATATATATATATATATATATATATATATATGAGAAAGAGAGAGAGAGAGAGAGAGAGAGAGAGAGAGAAGAAGAAGAAGAAGAAGAAGAAGAAGAAGAAGGTAATGGCGCCTTCTTACCTTTCCAGTGATATGTTGAAGAAGGTCGATTTTGCCAGCACAGATTTCACGTTCTCTATTGAAACTGCTTTTACCTGCACATTTTTCAGGGTCTTCAATCTTCATGAAACCATAGTGGAGTTGGTTAGTCAACAGTTTCTTTACCCGACCTAATTGACAAGACACAACAAAAACATATTTCACAAGACACTGAGTCCAGGTTCGAAGAGAAGATTCACCAGTGTTAACTTATGAATATCGAGTTACTGCCCATGGCTTGTAACTAAGTATGAATGAGTGATGGTCCTTGTCTTGACTGTGGGACTAGTCTTGGTCGGTCATATGTAATCCACATTTGTTATCATTTGTACGCTCGGGAATAAAACCTCTTTGTATCTTTGAACGGTTTTGTGTTTTACTTCTTTATTTATTAGTGTAGTGACAGTGGTGGGATCATGGTCGACCAAGACTAGTTCCACAGTTGAGACAAGGGCCATCACCCAGTTATAGATAATTACACGTCAGGGGCGATAACTCGATATTCATAAGTTAACACTAGCACTTAGTTATGGGGAATGGCTTGTCTGTGACCTGGGACTTTTGAGATGTCTTTGGAAGAGAACAAAACTAAAAAATTGAAAAATAAATGTAAAAATTAAATCATTAACAAATTATGTATTACAGAATAAAAACAGAAGGATTTGGTAAATTTTAACAAAAAAGTATTGTTAGACAGTGGGGATGCAGAGAGTAAGAGGGCTCCCTGGAAGAGGGTAGAAGCTAAAACGGAAGTCGGAAATTACGTCATGACGGTGGAAGGCTTTATAAATCTCTTTGTTCCTTACTCATCGACCAAGACAGTTGTGAAGAGGTCCAGTCTGTGCCACTAGGCAGGGACCGGGGGGAGGGAGCAGTGGCGCAAAATGGCCTGAATATCTTCTCTAATTTTTCCCTCTCTCTCCCGTCCAAAACAACCACTAAATCTCTGTCTGTTTAATGTTAATAAAACTTATAAAAAAACAACTGACGTTTCCCGCGTTGTCATTCAGAAAACGAGACTCACCAGACCACTAGACGAAATCCGGGTACCCATGGCAAAGGTAAGCAGAAGGTAAGCGAGAATACAACATTATTATTTATTATTCATTCAAGGAGGACATATTGTCTTTCTTCCAGATGAAGAAATGAGAGCTTGCCCATTAGCCTGGAAACCGACTAAGATCAAAAGAGTGGTCAAATCCACATTAGCTGCAAAGACTATCATTCGTTAAAGTGTCTTTCCTGAGGGCAAAAATAGTTGTTGAAATTATCTACAATGATAATAGGAGTCAATTCTGCCTATCCACTGCAAGGTAGACAATAAAAGTTTATTTGATGCAAAACAAACAATTAAAGTTATGAAAGATATTAGATTATGTGTAGAGATGTCTATTGTCTGTAAAGAAATGAAGTGACTTCGTCATGGATACAAAGTAATAAACACTTGAAAGATGCACTTACAAAAGATGGATCATCAAGTGCAACTCTCTTGAAAGTGCTTGAGGAAGTACGTTTATTTATTTTAAACTGTGTTTGAGCTATTTGATAAAAAATAGGAAGCTATGAAGAATGTGCCGCATAACTGATAATATAGGGTGGTTATTAATGTCAGATGACAGATGAGTTACTTCCCTTTGATTATACAGGAAGTGGATACTATTTAAAGCAGACATGATGGCTGCCCAAGTGTGAAGTAAGTAAATTGACCAATGAACGGACTGTACTGAATGGAGAAAAACGTAAAAAATGAATAGAAAAACTGTACACTAGCTACCTCATCCTAGAGTAGTAATCCCTGGATAAATGGGTAACCTTCAACGAACAGGTAACCTTCAATGAAGGGTAAACTTCACTGCATGCATAACATTCACTGAACATTTAACCTTCAACGAAGAGTAAACTTCACTGTAGGCATAAACTTCACTGAACATGTAACTTTCAAGAATGGGTAAACTTCACTATATGCATAACATTCACTGAACATGTAACGTTCAATCAACGCGTAACGTTACATGAATGGGTAATCTTTAAGAGCAGGGATACACTAACAAACGCATAACATCACCTTATATCATGCACTGGAGAAGGACTAATTGGTTCAACAGTTGAGTCGACATTTGCATGTGTGGCCAAAACAGTCTAAGCAACAGCAACAACGACAACAACAACAACAACAACAGCATAGAAGACCTCCTTTAAATTTTGCTCCTCGTTAAAGGAAGAAGCAGTTAAAATATTCTTGGCCTTTATTTACAACTCAGAAAAGACGTTTTTGATTTCACCAAAGTTAGATGACTTTTTTTTCTATAATTAAGGAAACATATGCGGTATGTAAAAATATATGTGGCTATGTAAATACTTCAGAGAGCTGAGCCCCCCCCCCCATCCCCCTGTCTTACATAGTTCCGAGCCACTTTTGACCCGGAGACTTTTAAAAATGCCATGTTGGTGGCTGACGGGTTCAGTCTTACCTCTTGGAAAGCCTTCTGAAGATGGTGTTACGGTAATAACACCGGTTTCTGGTCAGCCACTTAACCAGTTTAGAGGGTAGACTTTTTTATCAGTCAGCCTTGTACCCCTTTCCTCCCTATTGGGCTCTTGAAGGGCTTACTTTTTGGCTAGCCTGTTTGAAGTCCAGGGGATTGAACGCTGGTGGTGGGGTCTCTTTCAGGCTTGGTTTGTCTTGAAGTGATTCTATCTTTCTCTCCCTTTTTATTATTATGCCTTCTACAAATTCACACAACAAACATCTTACTATTACTTATAGCAACATTAGAGGTTTCAGGCCAAACTTTCCAGATGTTCAGTCCTTTCTGATGGGCAAATCTATTCACATTTTTGCTCTTTGTAAGACTAATATGGATGCTTCTATTAATATCAACGATCTACAGGTGGATAGTTATTTGCCTCTTGTCCGCTTAGACCCTTCCATGCATTTGCATGGTCTTACTCTTTTTCTTCACAGGGATCTCTCCATTTCACGTGTCCCCAGTCTTGAATCTCATGGGTGTCTTTTTCTCTATCTGGGGTTGTTTTTGATGCACTCCACTTCCTATTTGTTCTTTTTGTACCGTCCCCTATCTGACAATGACTTCTTTGTTGTTGATGCTATATCCAGCTATATTGATGATGCATTGCAACTTCATCCATCATTCTTACTTGATCTTTTTCGCAGTTTTGTTCCTGACTCATGTTCTATTTCCTCTTCTCCTCCATTGGGGTTTTTCTGATCAGGATTTTGTTGATGAGTTTAATTTTTCTGTGAAGTCTTCTGTTGATCGTACCTTCCATAGGAAGACATCTAACTACAATGTGACGTATTATTGGGTCCTATCTTTGGTATGTTTCCTAGTAGTGCTACTAAGAATGTTACTGACTGGCTTCTTGTTGAAATTGACACCTTCATTCCTCATCGTAAGTTTCAAACCAAAACTCATTCTCCTCCCTGATTTTCATCTGTTTGTACTTCTGCCATTGCCAATCATAACCATTACTTTAATCAGTATCGTCGGGATTGGTTCTGAGGCTTCCAGACAATCCTACAGAAGAGCTAGCAATGCCTACCAGAAATCTCTGCAGTTAAGTCTAGCTATTCTCAACGAATTCGTAACTCTATCTCATCTCAAAAGGCTGTCTCTCATGATTTTTGGAGAATCTATAATAGTGTTGTTAATAGTGGCAAGTCTGCTATTCCTCCTCTTTTTAATGATATTCAGGTTATTTCATCTTCTAATGATAAGGCTGATCTCTTTGCTCGTCTTTTTGCCGATAATTCTTCTCTTGATGACTCTGGTTCTGTTCTTCCTGATTTTTCTTCAAAAACTGATCACTTTCTTAACTCTGTCATCATCACTCCGAAGATAGTTGCTAGGGTTCTTTCTGACCTTGACCCGTCTAAGGCTTCCAATCCTGATTTAATTCTTGTTCTTATTCTCAAACGTTGAGCTACTGAACTTTCTTCTATCCTCTCTAAGTTATTCAATCTCTGTTTGTCTCAGTCTTGCTTCTCTTCTTGTTGGAAGAAGTCCTCCGTTGCCCCTATCTTTAAAAATGCTGGTGATCGGTTCGATAGAGTATGGCATTCTGATCTTCTACATAAACTTCAGGGTGATTGTATTCATGGTAAGGTTCTTAAAATTATTAGGTTTTTTCTTTCTGATGGAAGCTTGCAAGTAACTCTGGATTTTGCATCCTTATTCTCTTTTCCTATCAATGTTGGTGTTCATCGAGGCTTTATTCTAGGTCCAACACTGTTTCTTCTCTATATAAATTATCTTACAGAGAACATTATTCAGAAGATTAACATCTATGCTGATGATACCACTCTCTATTCTGGTATTGCTTTTCGCCCATCTTCCTGGGATCAGTTAAAATATGCAGCTGATCTAAAATTTGATAAGGTTCAGAAGCGTATCTGTAATTTAGTTGGCTCCACCCTTTCTTCTTCTCTGTACTATCTCTCTCACAAACGTGATGTTGCTAGTCTCAGTCTTTTCTATAAATACTATTATGGCATGTGTTCTTTAGAATTGTCTGATCTATTCCCTGCTTCCTTTGTTTCAGCTCGTTTGACTTGTTGGTCTAGTGATCTCCATCAATTCGCTGTTTTGATACCTCATTATAATACAGCTTCCTATTCCAGTAGCTTCTTTCCAAGAACTGCAATCTTATGAAACTCTCTTCCTGGTGACTGTTTACCTCCTATCTAAAGCCTTGTTGTTTTTTTTCAAGAGGCATCTCCTGTCTTTGCGATAATCATCTTTCGTTCTTTCTAGCTTCTTACATCAAATGGCTTCATGCCTTATCTCGAGCGATTTCCATAAATAAATAAAAGATTAAAGAAAAATTTATTTTCTTCCTCCGTGTGCCTAACATCAAATGGAATTTCCATAAACAGAATTTCCTTTCAATAACTTCACATCCATGGAACACGTTAACACGAGATAGCTTCACAACACGGTTGTCGTTAAATTCAATGTCAACAAATATTTATCATAAACAGTCCTCAAAAGTATTCCGATTTTGTTCATTCCATTCATCATTTTCAATCCTCTCATAATCTTCTTTATCATTCAATTGACAATCTATCAATCTCATTAACCATTATCCTCAAATGACTTTTAACCTTGATTAGTGGCGATTCATTAGTAAAAAATAATAATATCTCACGAGGCAGAGATGGATAATTACTATTTAAATAAGCTTGACAGTGCTGTAAAATGTTGGCTAATGAAATGAAGAAAGAAAATACTCACTGAGTCGTCCCCAGCCTGCAATTATACAGGTTGTGTTGATCGGGAATTCGTCTTCCCTTCTTGCCATGTGTAAAAGCTTCACCATCCTTGAGATTTTTACAGAGTGTCTTAACTTCAGGATGGCAATATCGTTAACTGAATAAGAATAAAACCATGATTTTAAGTTTATAATTACTCATTTAAACAGTGATTCCCAAATTCGAATCGTCAAGGGTGGTGGGTAAATTGAAAAACTTCAGGTTTTACACCAAGGCAACTTTGGTACACATTAATTTCGGCAACTCCTCTCACCTTCTTCACGCATGTTAATGTGCATCTGTCACTGTCTATACCAGGCATGTTAAACTCAGGATCCCCTGAGAGTCATGTGGATCAATTTGTGTTGTCATGAGGGTCGCACATGACTAATTGTAGTTGTTTAATAAAATTATTACAGAATATTTTTGCTACTTAGAAACATACAATATGTATACAAATTATATTTTTTCAATCTTTCCTTCGATAGTTTTACACTAAAAATTATATTAAGTTTAATTTAAATTTATGGAGTTTCCTGAAATTGTAATTCATGGGGGTTAGAAAGAATGTGAAACTTTGGACAGATCTACCTCACGATTTTGAAATCGAGAAAATGTGATACATAGTTTTTAAATGCGATGCACATTTATCCAGTTTAAATTATAAAAAAACTGCCATTTGGGCTATTAAATGACAAAATTCATCGATTCTTCTGCCATCAGCCTGGCAGAGAATGCAGGATCACATCTTGTCTGTTTGGGAAAAAGTCATGAACTGAAATGTTCATGTCGATCACGTGATCTGACGTTAGTGATCGCATGTGAATCTCGTTACACGCAGATACATACCTTTTGAAGAGGCGATGATTACAATGATCGTCAAGCCGAATCACAACTTACATAGATCGACAGAAAATAGTTATTTCATGTAAGCTGCTACAACCAGAACGTTTTTAGGACTCTTTGAATTTTTGTATTCTATGAATTTTTTATCTTTTGTTGTCTTATATTGTCAATGAAAATTAATTATTTTGTATGGATAAACTTTGTTGTTCTTCCGTTTGATAACATCCTATACTCAACACATTCCTGCTTATTATTACATACATATGTTTTATTATATTTCGCAATTCTTGAGATGAGGATTGATAATTTGTACTCTTTGGATTATTCAGACTACTGTTCTCTTCTTGGATGGTATTTTCACAACGCTTCGGCCGATGTAACCTCCGACCTGCTTCAGGTGTGTCTTGTCGAACCCTGGCATCTTTATGTCGAACTCGGAATTTCAAACTGAACCCTGACACAATGGATACAGTTTTTAATTAATAATCAGTTCTAATTGACAGTCTTCTGGAGGGTGAAGGTTCAATCCTCACTACAGATGATACTAACAAAGAATAAAATAAAAATTAGTTAAGAGATCTACCTGATCATAGCTGACGGAACGAGAACAATCTATTTTTGTAGATTAAATAAAAATTCTGTTTAGATTGCTGAGTTCGAAAAAATGCACCTGAAGAAAGTTGGAAGTTACATCGGCCGAAATTTTGTGCCAATAACTTTCAAGATGAGAACAGTAGTTTGAATAATCCAAATAATGCAAACATGTTTTATGTTGTTCTTTTTTTTAAAGTCATTTTATCTAGATTAAAAAAACAAAACAATGGTTGTTTTACGGAGGATTGTAACAAGAATAAAAAATTAAAATAATTGTTGTTCACCAATTAAAAAAATTGAAATAAAACTAAAAGAAAATCAGCTTAAAATTATAGTTTAAATTGATTTTTTTATTTTTCAAATCAAATCGCTGCTATCATTTATTATTTAGCAGCATTTTTCGATCCTGCCCACAGTACTAGATGCAGATTGTGTATATAGCATAAAATAAGACTTTAATTCTAGCCACAAATTACTTTCGAATTGGCAGTTTAAAAGATTTAAAATCATTTTAGAACGTTTACGTTACTGTTTACTTTGTAGTCTTCATGATCCGAAAGTAATTTTGAAGCCTTTACATTGCCAGATAAAAAGTGATTTCTGACTAGAATTAAAATTTATATGCAAAAGTCGAGTATTATGGTATTTGTATTCATAACGAAAAACAACAGTATTTTTGATCGCTCTATTATTCTTACAATGATGAAATTAAAAGAGTTTTAACAGTAAAAATAAATGAAATGAAAAAGGCCAGTTATTTTGATACTCGGTTTATTACCATTATATTTAAATTATGGTCATTTGTGTGCGTGTGTGTGTGTGTGTGTAAAGAATTCAGAATAAATAATGAAGAAAAAAGTAAAAATTAAAAGTAAAAAAAAAATTTTTTTAATCCAAATAAAAAAGGAAAAATTAAAAGTAAAAATTTTTTTTTAAATCCAAATGAAAAAAGTAAAAATTAAAAGCAAAAAATTTTTTTTAATCCAAATGAAAAAAGTAAAAATTAAAAGTAAAAATATTTTTTTAAATCCAAATGAAAAAGACTTTTTTTTAAAATCTAAATGAAAAAAGTAAAAATTAAAAATAAAACTTTTTTTTTAAATCCAAATGAAAAAAGTAAAAATTAAAAATAAAACTTTTTTTTTAAATCCAAATGAAAAAGTAAAAATTAAAAGTAAAAATTAAAAAGCAAAATATAACATTATTTTAAATATAAAACAAAACTAGCAACTACTTTGACGATTGATATTAAATACAATTTAAATTTCAAAAACAAAAACAGAAACAACTTTGATTTTAAATAAAATTTAAATGACAAAAACAAAACAAAAACAAAACAGAAACAACTTTGATTTTAAATAGAATTTAAATGAAATAAAAACAACAAAAAAAACAGACACATGTTTGTTCAAAGAAAAAAAACAAAAAAACAGGACCAACTTTGACTTTAAATAGAATTTATATTAAAAAAATCAAAAAACAGAAACCATTTTGATTTTAAATAGAATTTAAATGAAATAAAAACAAAAAAAAACAGAAACAACTTTGATTTTAAATAGAATTTAAATGAAAAAAAACAACAGAAAACACCTTTGATTTTAAATAGAATTTTAATGGAAAAAAAACAAGCAAACAACAGAAACAACTTTGATTTCAAATAGTATTTAAATTAAAAAAAGAAAAAAAAGAAACAACTTTGCTTTTAAATAGAATTTAAAGGAAAGAAAAACAACAAAAAACAGAAACAACTTTGATTTTAGATAGAATTTAAATAATAAAAAAACAGACACAAGTTTGATTTTAAATAGAATTTAAATTAAAACAAAAACAACAAAAAAACTGAAACACTTTTACTTTAAATAGAATTTAAATTAACAAAAATAAACATTGATTAATTTTAAGTACAGTTGAAATTTAAAAACAATAAGAAACAGAAAAAATGTTTTTTTTTTAAATTTAATTGTATTCATTAATAAAATAAATTTTTGCTTGGTTTGATGGACCTAAGATGAAAAAAAAAACCCAACCAAAACATGAGTAATTTAGTAATACTGAGTTTTGCCGCCTTGACACTTGCTCCCCCTCCCCCTCACGATGAACGCTGGTCAGCCATCTTGGACCGTCTCCAGTTTGTTATGTTTTACAAGTAAAATAAAGTCTCTTCATTATACTTGTGTGAGTGTATTATGTTTTTTAATAACTGGCGTTTTTGCAACGGTTTATTTACCCATGTACATTACTCTCACCTTTAAATTTCTTAAGCAGCAGAAATATATATTACTCACCAACCAGCCTAACAAGTACCTAAAGGTATTATTAGCAGTGGAGAGTTTGTAAAAATAAGGTTAAAAATGGAAAATTCCACATAAGGTTCGTTAAGCAAGAAAATGAAATTTTCCATTAGAGGTCAAATTAGAAGTTAGACTGCCGTTTATCAGGAGTTGCATACTGGGAGGTAGAACGAAGAAAAGTGTTCCTGTCTCTTTAGAGTTGGGAATCAAAACGATCGGATACAGTTTTCAAAGTTTACACCATCCTACGGAGGTTAGTGACGAGGATGCAATACATCCGGATGTATTTGCTGTAATTGCTGTAAAAAATAAATCAAATCCCAGAGCAAATATTGGAGTTATTTGTTATTCTTTTAATTGCTTTTATTGTTCCAGCCACAAGGAGAAAGAAGAAAGATTAACATCTCTGTGATTCCTACTGTCACTACCCCAAGAGATTCACTATCTAATGAGCCAACTACAGCATATTAATGAGACGAACAGCCCTTTCTGTCGAAGAAGAAGATGGTGGACAATCGATAGGAATAGAAGAAACTCTCCATGCAATGTTACAACTTTACACTCAGACAAACTGGTTAGGGTTAGGGTTAGACCAGCTTCTATCAATTTGTCACATAGTCATTAAACAAACCACATTCTAGACTTGACACATAGTGGCTTAGCATGGTTGTGTAAAGCCCTAAAGCAATGGTGCCTAGGAACTAATAGTATGGCTGTGTGAACTCCGAAGCAATGGCACCTAGGAAAGAATGAGACCATTTCTGCCTTTGAGTTGTGGAAGAATATTTTGACATACTGTTTATCTCTAGACCATAACTATGCACTATTCCTAGCTAACTGAAAGAAAAGGTCCTGCACCCATATGCATCAGGGCTTCACAAATGATGATACAGAAATACTAAAATTTAATAGACATACCTGCACCCAGCAAAACAATATCACCGAGATGATTTTGGGACAGGTAAAAGATTACTGCCCTGATATGTCATTGGATGTCATTGTCAAAGCTTATATAGTTTTGACAAACGTCTGGTAGACCATAAGGAGATCTTATAGCTTCCAGACTAGCGGTTCTTACTTCCTGAACTTTGATTATAAGACTGGAGCTGGATGAGCTTTCGGAAGTTTTTTTCCAGAGACTCTCAACCGTCATCGATGACTCCCTGTTTTTACACTGAGGCGGACATAAGGCACCATGGTAGTCTCACTACAGAAGATGAGAAAACTACCCATACACTAATCCTAACCCTAACTGACGCACTGGAGAGTTTGATAGTGTTCACATGATTATGCCTGCTCCACCCTGTCCTCACTAATTTAGTCAAGCAATGCTATGCGATGGAATTGGGATCATGAATATTTGGCATAAATCAAGCCAGAAATCTCCCAAGCATTGTACTGAGAATTCACTACATCACCTTGTGATGGAGTACAGTTGCCACATCTGGAGAAGTGCCGCTCAGAGCACCCTTCCCCTGCCTTGACAGAAGACAAAACCGATTTTAAAATCTAGTGGAGAACGTCCTCTTCTCTTCTCTACAGCGTCTTTCTCACAAAAGTGAGGTTGCTAGTCTTTCTCTACTCTATCGTTATTTTCATGATAGATGTTCGACAGAGCTCCAATCTATGGTTCTATGTAAAACATTCACAAAAAAAAAGTTATCTAGCTACAACTACTGAAAATAATTTTTTTTTCTTTCTCTGTGTACCCAAAACTAAACGGAACTTCCATGAGAAAAGTTTATTTCCAAGAATTACCCGTCTGTGGAACACAATACCACAGATGACTGCAACATGATCGTTTTCAAGTCAAATGTTAACAAATTCTTATTGAGCCATCCTCTTAAATAATCAAACTCTGTCCAGTTTCAACCACAGTTACCAATCCTCCTGACAAACTCATTGACCCTTATCCTTGAGTGGCCTTTGGGCCTTGATAAGCAGTGACACGTTCGTACATAAAAAACCCAGATCCACCAGAGCAGGACATGCCCCAGGTGAAAAAGTTCAACACTTAAGTCATGGTCAAAATCTGCCAAATTCTAATAATTCTAGACAATGATGTTCACACTAATGCTGAAGCCTTGGATAAGTTATGCATCAATGATGAGATCACAACTGAGTGAAGACTAACCAGTTGCTGTATATTGATATGTTCACAAATCCATTGAGGATCATCACGGACAGTGGAGTCACAGAGTGCATGATTCGACATGCCACCACAAAGCACCTAAGCGTGAGTATCATGGACACTTCCCAGTCTGCTAGACAAGCAGATGGCTCCTCCCTACTCAACGTGGCTGGGGAAACTAAGTTAACTCTGGAGAGAGAGAGAGAGAGAGAGAGAGAGAGAGAGAGAGCACAAGATGCTACTTTAAGGGCCTTGTCATTGAAGATCTTCACATTGAAATCCATTGTGAAGTTCTATTCATGCTGAGGAACGACTTGTCGATCAGACTTGCTAGATCCTAACAATAACGAAATATGATTATCGCAAAGACAGGAGATGCCAAGATCAAAGTGCAGTATTTGTTCCGATGGATACAACATTGTCCTGTGCAATTCTAGGAGGTCCACCCTCCCAGGCTTTGCCTTCTCACCCTTTGAGAAGGGGTTAGTTTATTGCTAATCGCCGTCGCTGTCCAGGCATTTTTTGTAGGCCAGAGTGCTCACTTTCTCAGGTGCTGGCTTTTCAAATCCCACTTTCCCAACCTTGTGTCACATATTACCACTGTGGGAGGTAGATAAATACCGAAGATGCCTCTTGGTTTTAGTGTTGAAAAGACCAAGGCTATAGGTAGGAGGAAAACAGTCATCCGAAAGAGAGTTCCATAAGCCTGCAGTTCTTGGAAAGAAGCTACTGGAATAGGAAGCTGTATTATAATGAGGTATCAAAAACAGTGAATTGATGGAGACCACTAGACCAACGAGTCTAACAAGCTGATACAAAGGAAGCAGGGAATAGATCACATACTTCTGAAAAACACATGCCAGAATAGTATTTATAGAAAAGACTGAGACTAGCAACATCATGTCTGTGAGAAAGAGGGTGCAGAGAAGAAGAAAAGGTGTGGCCAATCAAATTGCAGATACGTTTCTGCACCTTATCAAGAATCCTCAAATAAGATAGAGATTCACCAGCCCAAATATGACAACAGTACTCCATACATGGTCTGATAGTAGATTTGTAGAGATAGAGAATAGCCTTAGGTGTGAGAAAGTGTTTGGAGTGATAAAGAGAACTGACTTTATGAAAAGCAGAAAGAACAATGGATCTAATGTATGAACTCCAAGAAAGATTTGATGAGAAAGAAAGACCAAGAACTTTCAGAGTCGATTTCTCCTCAAGAGCAGAGCCATCCATGAGAATCTCAAGAAGAAAAGGGACGCACCTACGATTGAAAGACATAAGCTGAGTCTTAACAGGATTAAACAAAGCAAACCATTTCGTACCCCAATCCACAACTGAATCCAGGTCAACTTCTAGATCAGCTGCATATTTTTACTGATCCCAGGGAGATGACCAAGAAGCAATATCAGAATAGATAGTGGTATCATCAGCATAGATGTTAATTTTCTGAATAATATTCTCTGGAAGATCATATATATTGAGAGAAACAGTGTTGGACCTAAAATAGAGCCCTGAGGAACACCAGCATTGATAGGAAAAGAGAATGAAGTTACCTTTAACTTCATATCATGACACTCTAACCAATGAAGCTAATCTAAATAACTATACAAAGTGATGAGAAATAAATCCTATTATGCCAAGAAGGCATATATA
Organism: Sepiola atlantica; assembly: GCA_963556195.1. Lineage (NCBI taxonomy): Eukaryota > Metazoa > Mollusca > Cephalopoda > Sepiida > Sepiolidae > Sepiola > Sepiola atlantica. Next base: position 51,440,338 of record OY744525.1, on the reverse strand, counting down.
TGCTAGCTATACTTACCCGACGTTGCTGGGAGTTTTTTTACTTTCATTTTTGTTTCGCTTTTTATTTTTTTAATCTATAGACTTTGATTTTTTTTACCAAATTATTACTTTTTTTCTAAATGGTATTTTGAAATTAAAATTTAATCATTGCGATATTGAATCAAATTAAAATGGCTGACTTCGAAATACATTCTGGTAGATTTAATTTCGTAATTAAATTTTTTTTTTTAAATAGGATCTTTAAAATTTCGTTTTAATCTACACTTTTGCATTTTTGATTTCAATAAATATTTGATTAATAGTAAATAAAAAATTATTCGTAAGTCACTTCGAGATGAGAAACACACACACATACAAGAAGTATTAACATAATTTTATTATCATAGAGATTGATAATAAAGTATTTTTAAATTAGCGAGACAACAGGAAAATGCATGATTGAAACTATTAAAATTTGTAGATAATTTAAAATGAACATCTTAAAATATCTGGATCTTTTCCATTTAATGCCTGCCACTAACGGAAATGATGTTATTACACTGCTCCTAACTCCTACCCAAGCTAATCCTTACCCTACTCCCCTACCCCCCAAAGAAGGAGGAGGAGAACATTATACCGGGGAGGATGATTTCATGACAACAGAACAGATACTACACTACACCCGCCTCAAAGGATGAGGTAATGCCTCGGTGGATGGTATCATGACGAACGAACATATACTACCCCTCGCCCAAAGGAGGAGGTACTGCCCTGGCGGATGGTATTAATTCATAGAAATAAAGACAACAATAACTATTTACCTGTCAACGACACCGGTTAAGACAGATGCATTTCACTAAAACGTGTGACGTCACCGGAAGTGGCAGTGCATTTTCAACGCTTCCAGAGATTTCCTCTTATTTGCCACCTCTGTCTATATTAATACAATTATGATATTATTTAAATAATATTTATTAATAATAAATTTAAAAAATGTATTTTTTTTTACCGATTAGTATTTACATTTGCTTTCGAGAACTAAGATGCTCTTCAAGCGAAAAATATTCTAAGTCTTTGAAGGGTGTTGGTGAGTGTAGATACTTGATAGTAGAAGAAATAATTTATACCCCCTCTTTATTTGAATACGAAGAAATGGAAGTTAGAGACAGCTAAATTATTTGTTTTTAATTAATTTAAAATATAAATTATTTTTAAGAACATGGCACAACGTTCGCCATAAATAACTGGTGAAACAGAATTAAATATTGATGTTGTATAAAGTAAGTTACTAATCACAAAAGAACCGAGAAGAGACTGACTCTACATATTATTATTATTATAAGAATAGATAAGAATATTAAACTGAGAAATCTTCCCAGTGTTTAAATGGTGTTGGTGAGAGTAAATATTTCGTAGTAGAAGAAATAACTGATAGTACCTCTTAATATAAATACGATAAAATCGAATTTTGAACCGGAGAAATTATTTAAAAAATAAAAAAATAAATTAACTCGAAATACAAAATTTACTTTTTAAAACATGGCCGAATGTTCTCCATAAATAACTGGCGAAACACAATTAAATATTGATATTGTAGGAAGTACGGAACTAATTACAAAAAAATGGAGAAGAGACTGCCTGTACTTTATATATATATATATATATATATATATATATATATATATATAATTATAAATATTTGTTTTTATCTACATACGTATACGTTTCATCCTTATGAGAATCGTCAGTCTAGGGATGATTATACATACCAGTCGCAGGACTCGAACCCCAGAACATGAGTCATGATTTTAATTCAAATTCCGACGCTTTAGCCCACATGGCCACTATCAACAACCCGATAAATCAGCGAGAGATTAAACCTATTAAAGGCAGCCGTCAAGAGAGTGTTCAACTGCTGAAGGAACATGCATTAAAGCTAGGATGATGGCTGTGTTAATACTATTCACTACAGTTCCTAGCTTAGATTTGGGGGCGACAAATAATTATAAATATTTGTTTTTATCTACATACGTATACGTTTCATCCTTACGGGAATCGTCAGTGTAGAGATGATTATTCATACCAGTCGCTGGACTCAAACCCCGGAACACGAGTCATGATTTTGATTTAAATTCCAATGCTTTAGCCCACACAGCCACTATCAACAACCCGATAAATCAACAAGAGATTAAACCTATTAAAGGCAGCCTTCAAGAAAGTGTTCAACTGCTGAAGGGAAAATGAAAAAGGAAAATCAAAAATATTATTTATGTATTCATCAATGTTTCGTCTTTATTTCAAGACTTCCTCAGGATGATTGGTCTGAAGAAATAACACACAAGTACAAATATTTGAAAAAAGTAGCAGTAGGAGGAGAGTATTACATGAAAACTCCCGGTGCTGATGTTAAGAGAACTTATACTAGCAAAAATATGCATATTATTGCTAGTTGATAAAATAAATAAGAAAAAAGGTCTATTGGACAATTATTTGTAAGGTGACTTACCATGGATGAATTTATAGTCTGGGTGTATCGCGAATGAATCGATCTCATGTATTCTCCCACAGTGTTTTAATCTATGTCCTGTGTAGGCAAACATGTACTTTTTCTTCCTAAAAAAGACAAATAAAATTAAAAATAAAGAAAAAAGGAAAGATACAAACAGACGATCCGTGACACTTTGGGTCATGGTTTGTCTAGATCAAATAGATAATACTGTGGTAACGGTTATACCTTCCATCTCTCTCTGTTTTAATGGATGACGTCAAAGTTTTGTGATGTCATCCACTGTGCAAGATAATCTCCATCTCTCTTTTAATGGATGACGTCACAAAACAATGACGTCATCCAGTGTGCATAGGGACAAAAAAGCAAGATAACAAGCAAGAAAGATTCATAGAGCTTTAGTAGCATAACAGATAGATATATAGATAGATAACTCGTGTGTGTTGGGTCAGTATTTGTTATATATATTAATAAATATATAATTTCTTAACTTTGACATTGGGTGATATTTTTACAAGAAAGTATTTACTTGAAAATGGATGGCGTTATAAAGGATGAATAGTAGCTTCTGGCAACTTTTGAAAAAAAAAATTTCATTTTTTGACGTCATCCATTTTCAAGAAAATATATATATTTCTTTCTTGCTAATAACTATCCGTTTTTTTAATTTAAAAAAAAAATTATTTTTATCTCTCTCCCACAGCGGTAAGATGTGACACAAGGTCAGAATGTGGGATTGAAAAGTCAGCGCCCTAGAGGAAGAGCACTTTGGCCTACAAAAAATGCCTGGGATGCCCTGTCGGCATTCCCCGTTAAGGGCGCCTCAGGCGATTAGCAATAAACTAACCCCTTTTCAAGGGATCTCAAAGGGTGGAAGGGATCTCAAAGGGTGAGAAGGCAAAGCCTGGGAAGGTGGACCTCCTAAAACTGCACAGGACCAGCGAAATCAAGGCCCGAAGGCCAAGACGGTACCGGTCTAAAGGGTGTAGCATCTATCGGAAGAGATACTACACTTTGATCTCAGCCAAAAGGCCGAGAAAAAATAACTATCTGTTTTTATCCACTCTTACTCTCTCTTTCTCTTCTCCTTCTCTCTTCCCTTCTCTCTTTCCTTCTTTCTTCTTTCTTTCTCTTTCTTTTTTCTTTCCCCATTTTTCTTTCTTCTCTCCTCACTCTCCTCTTTCTATTCTCTTTTTTAATTATTTACACCCTCTCACCACAAAAGTGTGCACGTTGACAAGCAAGCAAGCAAACAAACAAGTAAGATAACAACAGCATCATAATTTTACTAGTATATTTGAAGAGTTTGAATGCAAAATGCGATAAATCCAATTTCTTAAAAATTGAATAATTAGACTTTACAAAGACGAATATTTCAAATCTAAAATCTGACCGTAAAACATTATTTTGATTAAAAGCAAAAATATTAAGGAAATATCACGTTACTTTAACAGAATGATTTGGAGTGTATTAGTGCGATGAAATGCAAAACTTTTTGAAGTGATAATTTAACAATTTTTAAAATGGCGTTTATCGCGTTTTGCATTCAAACTCTTCATTTAGACACTGATTACAAATTCTTTAAAAACCGAACCGGTAATATCTGGTGTGGTATTAACTCTGAGCGCGCTATGCTGGCTTCCTCCAAAGGAGGAAGTTTACAGGGAATATCAAATTCGCAAATATTCTTTTCCAATCTTATCTTTCATTTCTGTAGATTTGATGGTGTCTACTTCCAGAACTTCCAAATATTTATAGCTCTCCTGTTCACTTAGTGTCCCCATCTCCTGGTTGGGCAGTTCCATGCCCTGTGTTATCTCTAGTTTTCCCCTTTTCATCTCTAGCAGTGCACACTTCTCTATTCCAAATTCTATTTGAATGTCTTAGCTGAAGATTCTGGTTATATTTATCAGCTTTTTCAGCTCATTTTTGCTTTTTGCAAATAGCTTCAAGTCGTCCATGTACATGAGGTGGTTTATTTTTTGTTCTGTGTCTGTAAACTTATATCCGGTATCACATTTCCTGAGTATGTATTGAGTGGCATCATGGCTATGATAAATAGTAGTGGTGATAGGGAGTCTCTTTGGAAAATGCCTCTCTGTATTTTTATCTCAGTGAGGTGTTTTCTTCCAGCTGTCTGTTTAAGTCTCCATGTTCCCATTGCTTTCGTAATGAGATCAATAAACTCGTTGGGTATCTTGTACATTTTTAAGCATTCAATTATCCATGCTTGAGGGATTCTGTCGTATTTTTTCTTGTAGTCAATCCATGCCATGGATATGTTCTTTTTCCTGCTTTTTACCTCTTTCAGGATTTTTTGATCTATACAAAGCAGATCATGCATCCTTCTTCGATTGTTCAGGGAGTGGTAGATTTGTTCTCTCAGTTGTGCCGTTAGGATTTTTCACATTGTTGATAAATAGGTTATCAGTGTGTAATTGCTTGAGATCGTTCCTTTTTTTGGCATCTTTTTGTATTAGCATTGCTCTTCCTTTGGTCATCCACTCTGGTACGTCTGTTTTGTGGATACATCCTCTCAGTTTCTGTGCTAGCCTTTCATGTAGGGTCGTGAATTTTTAAAACTTGTACACATGTATTCCATCATAGCCTGGTGCTTTCTAGATTGCCATTTTCTTTAGGGGTGTCTTAATCGTTTCTTCATTAGTTTCTGTTTCTGTTCCTTCTTCAATTTTCTGTAGTTCATTTTTCATGTTTTTCAACCATTTGGCACTTTTGTTGTGTTTTTGAGGCTTTTCCCATATCTTGCTCCAGAAGTGTTTTGTCTCTGTCGGGTCTAGTTGTTCTGTTATTGTTCTTTCTCCATTTATGTTTTTGTAAATTATTATTATTATCATAATTATTACTAGCGGGACTCGTGTAAATTACACAAAATGATGTTTTCAATACTAATTATCTTGTTTCTAACCTATACATGTTTGAATAAATTATAAGATTTGACTTGCATATTTATTTAAAAAAATGAACAATACAGGAAACAATTTACAAAACTTCTTTATATACAATATTTCTCGATTTGATCGATCGACTAATTCCGATTTTGACGACTAAATCTTACTTTGTAAATGCTTTAGATTAAATTAAATTTGGCTCCAATTCATGAGTAGCATACAAAGATTCGGAAGGTCGTTGCTTTTGATGTAAGCGTGACACACAAAATAACACACACGCTATCGTATTAATATGTGTCTTCCCGGTTATCACCTCCCTACCCCCCCCCCTTCGATGTAGAAAAAACAAATCTTCGAGGTTGGTTGGGATCAAACTATAAACCAGTCAGGCCGACGTAAAAAACTGAAGTCAAAATCCTACGTTGCTAACCATTGCGTCAAAGGGAAATACTTGAAAATGTTACGAAAATCAGGTGACTTGAATGCTTTTCCAAATCTAGGTGCGGCATGCATGCACAGAGCTTTTGATGTAAGCGTGACACACGAACATACACACTATCGTATTAATATATAGATTATTATTATTATTTGTACTCACTAGGAGTTCTCACACAGATCATCGTCAGTGATTGCTCACCGACACCAACCAGTGGTATTTCCTGGGGTCTGAATGACTATGAGCGTCCCCAGATTTCCAGTATTCTTCACCTCTTTTCGATAACGATGCGGTATCGCAACAGCTGCTTACCATTGATTTCTCGCTGGTAAGGACAATTGGTCTTCTCTGGGATTTGGGTGGCAATAAGCCTCCCCAAGGTCCCAGCATTCTCTGCACTTTTCCAGTGGAGGTCTGGTTTGTGCTGTCCCTCCTCGGTCTTCTCATCTTCCTTGACCCTCTACAAATATTTTGTCTGGTGTCAGCCTAGGCCGGCACCATTTAAAAAAAAAAAAATAAAATAAAATAATTTTTTTTTTTATTAATTTAAAAAAAAAAAATAATTAATTTAAAAAATTTTTTTTAATTTTTTCCTTATTTTCCTTTCAATTCCTTAATTTTTTCCTCTTCTCTTTCCTTATTTAAAAAAAAAAAATTTTTGATTCTTTTTAATTTAAAAAAAAAATTTGGGGGGTGGGGAGAGAGGGAGGAGCTTATAGTATTTCTTGTAATTTCTGTTTCTTTGGTTCATTTTTGTGTAGTGATAGCTGAGGCCGGTGTAATTTATTGGGGGGGGGGGGGGGATTATGAAGTGCTGTTTCTTGCAGTTTCTGTTCCTTGGTTCTTGTTGTGGTGTTCTTCGTGTGGTTTTGTTTTCTCCCTGTTGTAAATTCCTTGTGACTGGTTAGCCTTTGTAGCTTATGCGTGTTGGTTTCTGCATTCGAGGATTTTCCTTAAGATTGCAGCTGTTTTGATCATTACCGTCCTTTGTATGGTTTCGATGGTCTGTTTGATTCCAATTTCCCCCAGTCTTTTCTCCAGGTTTTTTGGGGATTGTTCCTAGTGCTCCTACGATTATTGGTATTATACTAACTTTCTTCATGCTCCATATTCCTTTCAGTTCTCTGGCTAGTTCTGTTTATTTACTTCGTTTTTCCGTGTCTTTGATCTTCACTCTGTGGTCTGCTGGAACGGCGAAGTCTACGATTTTACAAGATTTTTCCTTTTTGTCTATTATAATAACATCAGGTCTCCTTGCTTGTATGAGTTTATCTGTTTGTATATCCATATCCCAAAGGATTTTGTGTTTTTCGTTTTTCAGTACTGTTTCTGGTTTATGTTTGTACCATTTGTCTGCATATTCGAAATTGAATTGTTTGCACAGTTCCCAATGTATTACTTTCCCAACACAGTCATGTCTGTTCTTGTATTCTTTTTGGGCAAGTTTGCTACATTCACTTATTATATGATTTATTGTTTCGTCTCTTTGTCCACACAGTCTGCATTTATTGTTTTCCTGAGTTTTATCTATTTTAGCTTTAATGTAGTTTGTCCTAATCGCATTGTTCTGTGCAGCCATCAGTAAAGATTCCGTTTCTCTGTTCAAGTTTCGTTTTCTTAGCCATGTCCAGTTATTTGCGTTGGTTTCTTCTCTTGTGAGTCTTATGAAGCGTCCATGTAGTTGTTTTTCTTCCCATTTTTCTTTTCTTGTCCATTTGTGTCCAGTTTCGATGCTTCCTGCATTGTTCGTTGGGACGGTATCTCTTGCTGCAGTGATCAGTCTTTCTGTGTTCTGGTTTATGTATTTCTCCAGCTCTTTTTTAGTGTCGTCCACACAGTCTTCTATACTTACCAGTCCTCTTCCCCCTTCGTTTCTCTTCACGTAGAGTCTGTCTGTATCGTCTTTTGGATGTAGTGCATTGTGCATAGTCATTAATTTTCTAGTCCTCTGGTCAAGGTTCCTGAGTTCTTCTTATGAATGGTCCAGAATATCTTATTAGTGATACTGCCCAGGTAGTTATTCCTTTGATTAGGTTTCTGCTATATAATTTTGTTTCTAAGAGCTTTCTTGTTCTTCTCAGGTATTATTATTATTATCTTTTCATATGTGGCTTCGAGCTGAGACGATTTCCTCTGGGTTTCTAATCTGCGTCATATTATTACACAATGTACACATGTTATCTACATAGTTGACTAGAAAAAGAAATGGTAATTAAAAGTCAATAGGAATTTATGACACAACTAACCAACTCAGCCAATGATTGGAAATCATTTTTCAAAGCATTCCAATAAATTTGTAGCAGTCACATATTTTGATGCACTATTTTCTATTTATGTAAACAGACAAAGTTAAGCACTGAGTAATTAGCCCATCAACCAATAAAATAGTTTGGTGCATTAATGCAGTTCTTAAAAGCACACCCACAGACATTTCTACGTTTCGAACCAGTTGGATTTCTGGAGTCGTACAGAGCGAACGATTTATGGCTGGTTCTCAACTTACCAGCCCGAATGTAACTTACTGTAGAGTGCGGCATATATTTTGTGAAGTTAACTATTGTTGTTTGTTTGTCTTCCATAGGTAGTTTTATTACATAACAATACCATTGTCTGCTCTTTCTTGTCCTGAAAAACATTTCACTTAATTGCTTTCAACATGGAGTCACAGACGTCATCAACCTTTACAGAAACCTTTTGGTATGTTTGTCTTGGATATCCACTCGCCTTTACGTCATCCATTCCAACTGACCATTAATACTAAAAATACTAATCAATACTTTTCAGAACATTCTTTCTCCATTAAATTATTTTTCAAAACATTCGTTACGATCTTCTAACCTAATCCTAAACCTAACCTTAACTGGCAGCCACTCGTACTCATTATTAGTTATAAAAAAAAATGCTGTTAACTGCCGTAAAACGTTAGAATGGAGAATCATTTTACGTTAAATTTATATACGAAACTGATCCCTCACTCTAAATTCTAAATTAATTGTTTTTTTTTTGTTTAGTTGTTTTTCTTCTTATTTCTGTCAAGTTTTCAGGGTGTTCACACGTAATCGCCTAAAAAAAGTGGAATCTTATTTTTTAGGAGGGGGGGGGGGGTTCAACGGAGGGTATTAATCTAAAAATCTACCAAAAAATTATCTTTCTCATTACAGTCTTATTTAATATAAAGAAAATAACGTAACATCGTAGGACTAGGTTATACCAAAACCGAAATTAGCCGAAACGGATTTACTCTAGTCAAGAAAGCTCAAAAGTACCGGAAATAATTTAAAATAAAAAGTTAACTATTGTATAAAGAACGTCTTAAGAAAAATGCTACGATTCTAAAATTGATTTGTGTAAATTTATTTAAATCCGTATTCACTACTTTGTCAACATCTGATAAATATTCCGACGAAGGAGTGGATAGAAATTAACCTGATGTTTATGGAAAATGTCATCATCGATTGCAAAATCAATAGGATTTTTCTCCTTTGCTTAAATAAGAATGAATCACACGGCAAAAATGTTGTAATGGTGCGATGAAAACATTTTCTAAATAAAACAAAACTTGTGTCAATATTGAAATAATAAAATATCAACAAAAGCTTTTAGATAAACGCAGTACTCCTGATTAGACTGCATTGTATTCCACTTTATTTTATTGTCCCGGGCCTGACATCTAGATGGTATCACTAATAAAAAAAAAATACATATGATTTTTATAAAGTACTAACCTTCAAAAGATTTATTTATTTATTTGTTTACTAATGGTTCACTACTTATTAAGGCCCGGGGGGAGGGGCACTTGAAGATAAGGCTTAAAGAGATTGTCAGTTGGACGATGATCAACACTACGAGAGGATTGGAAACTGTAGCAGAAAAAATTAATCTTCCACCTCTTCTTTTCTCTACTTCGTTATCTTCTTCCTCTCTCTTCTTCTTCCTCCTCTTCTTCTTCTTTCTCTTCTTCTTTCTCTTCTTCTTTCTCTTCTTCTTCTTTCTCTTCTTCTTCTTTCTCTTCTTCTTCTTTCTCTTCTTCTTCTTTCTCTTCTTCTTCTTTCTCTTCTTCTTTCCACGTCGTCCCTCGTAGACTACGTTCTCAGCCTCGTCACCTCTTGCCTCCAGCGACCCGTTTTTATATTAAACTGGACTCTCGTCTCCGCGAGAGAACACGAGATTTCACGGGATTACCTGGCGATATTAAGCCTAGGACGCCATCTTGCCGCTCTTTGGGCGGTCCAGCCCTGCAGAGCGCGCATCGAGACCGTTTTCCAGGTAATCCCATGTTTTCACAATTTATAACACACTCCCCCCTGATCTCATTATCACAGAAAGAGCAGGGAGGCCGTGTCCTTTTTCTTCGAGTGCTTCTTCGGGGAGGGGGATTCGGGGCCTCATCGTCATCCGTGCTGTCTTCCGTGGCAGGAAGGTCAGCGAACCTGAGGCTGCGCATCGCAGCATCACTGTCCGGGCTTTCATCAGCAGTAGGAGGGTCAGTACATTCAAGGCTATCACTCTCAGTGTCGCTGCGCGATGAAGCCGTCATGAACCAGAATGATGGTTCGCTGGTCACGGATTCAATGTCACTATCCTCGTTAAATGGCAGCTGCGTTTGGAATACCGATCTTAAGTCTCTAATGTGACGGGGTACTCCATCAACTCGCACCGCCTGCGGGCTGATCACTTCAGTGACACGACCGGTTCCGTAACGAGTCGTGCACTGGCCTCGGGGTTTTTTAACCCAAACGACATCTCCTTTTTTCATTTTCTCCTGTGGAGGTTCTGGTTCGGGCAGTAAGCTGCTCTCCAAACCTCTCGCCCTGACATGGTATGTATGTAGCGCATTAGCTGGCGCGGTGGAGGGTGAAGTATCGTCCTTAGGGGTGACGTTATACCAATAGACTGCTTCAGCCACCGTACACCCCTTCCGCGCTGCGATGGTCTTGATAGTCCTATGGTTGCGCTCAATAATTCCGTTCCCACTGGGCACATGGGCGCACCGAAAACGCAGACGGACACCCCAGCCATCTACAAACTGTTTGAACGGTGCACTAACAAAAGCGGGGCCATTGTCGGTCAATATCTCAGAAGGAGGGCCACGCTCAAGGAACACACTTTCCAACTCATGGACAATGGCAGCCGTATCCTGCCGGCGAAGGGACCGCCACAATGCAAATCGGGACGGTCCGCAGTCAATAAGGGTCAAGAAATTCCCCCCGTTGTAGTGAGTTATGTCCATCGCAATCCTATCCCAGTTATACTTCACACCGAGTGTGCCCTTCTTCCACCGGACAGGTGCTGGGTCGATCGATTGGCAGGTGTTGCAACTTCTCACAACAGATTTCACAGCCCTCCGTGACACAGAGGGGTCAACCAACCTGGCGAAGTAAAAGGTTCGGTTTACACCAGGGTGCCCGCTTTGGCAATGGACATCAGCGATACGCTCTGGGCTGAGTCTACGTCCCACCGCAGCACAATTTACAGGTGCTGGTTCGTTCATTTCTTTCTGCAGGTCCAGCCAACGGCGAGGCACTCTGGTCAATCGATCCGCTCGATTCAAACAGGACTGCACCAGTGTCACATCTATGACCAAGTTGTATTCATTGACGGTTTCGGTTAGGGTAGCAAGCCGCCTCCGGATTAACATTTCGGCCGATGCCTTCGTTGTCAGCCGTGCTTTTCCGTTCAAGGCATCGGTCATCCACCGATGCACACACGTGGAATCCGTGATAACGTGGAGGACGCTAGCCTGCCACTGAAGCGCTAGATTGACTCCTTTCAGTGTAGCATCGAGTTCAGCTAGGTTTATGTGCTTAGCGTCATTCTCTGGCCGGAGCCAGCAGGCATCTTCTACTATGCTTCCATTGACTGCCAGAGCAACGCCAAGGGCAAGTGAGCTGGCGTCCACCCAAACTGTAAACTCACTCCCATCGACGCACCAGCTCCCTCGTACAGGGTCATCATTGGTCACTCTGGCCACAGCTTCCACCAGCATGCTTCGCAGGGAAGGATCACGCACCTCATCGTCCCATCCTGTTGACAAAGAAGTTGCCCGTCGCTTTATAGCCGCCACAGCCACTCGGAGCCACCCACACACAGGGAAGTGACCCACCAGTTTTCCACACATGGAAAACGTGCTCCGACGTGTGATGGTAGATGGGATTTCCGGGATTTCACCGCCCCTTCCCCATTGGAGGCCATCTGCACTTCCGCTCACCTGCAGCCCGAGCACTTTCGCCCCATCCTGCAGCCGCTCCGGTTCCTTGCACGACAACCCGAAGTGCTCAAAGTGTTCTTTGACCGCCTGGGCAGACAGCAGGCTCTCATTGACAAAAATGTCGTCTATATAAGACGATGTCGCCTGTTGCACAGCTTTATCCTGACGCCGGATCGCCCGCATGATCGCCGTCATGATGCCCGGGGCTACATTCAAGCCGAACCCCAGCCTGGTCAAGCAATAGCGAGTTCCTTTGATTACCACTGTCTGGAATGGCCACAGCGATTTCTCAACACGTATTTGTAGGTAAGCTCTTCGCAAGTCCAGTATGGCCGCTTCCGCACCCTGCCGTCGCCACTCTCGCAGTTTATGAGCACAAACGTCAGCCCCCGAAGTGTACGGGTCAACGTGTTCATTGAGTTCCCGGTAATCAAGAACAGGTCGAACTTTCTGCTTGTTCTCTTGTCTGATAGCCATCAGGGGAATTAGCCCCCGCGGGGGCCCGAGCTCATCCTCTGGGTATGGAATTAACCAGCCGTTATCCAGCCACACTTGAAGTTCTGCCTCGTACTGCCCCCTAAGCCATGCAGGAGGGGGATACTCTGTCAGCCGATTCCGCAAAGACACTGGTGGCTGGTCGCCTGCCCACTTCCAGGACGCTGTCCATGTGTTTGTGCCCTTGTCATATTCTGCGTGGAAATCGGGTTCGTCAAGAGTGATTGCTGCACACATTTGTTTGTCTGGTCGAGGGAATCTCACATCACCGACGCTGTTTACAGTAATTCCGCCTAGCTGTGTAATAGTGTCCATTCCAAGGAGAAGGTCATATCCGAGCAGCTCCCCATCGACCACCAACACCGTCACAGCCACCGAGGGGCCATTGTCAATGCTGATATGAACAACACTGGATCCACAACACACTAATGAGCCTTTGCCGACAGTCAGGACGGGGATCTGTCGTTTCTTCCATGTGGTGCAACATTCCTTTCGAAGGAGGGTTTGGGTACAGCCGGTGTCAACCAGCGCTGAACGTTTACACCCATCAACTTGAACTGTCACTGCAGGAAGCGCTTTGTTCAATGCCGCTTTGGGGAGGGTGCTAGCGCTGCGGCGTCCTCCCCCTGCCCGTTTCCCGGACAATTCCGTGCTATGTGGCCTGGCTTATTGCATTGGTAACACCGTATTACTTTTCGTGCTCCATAATTTGGGGTGCGCCTTGTGCCGCCTCTGCAGTCTCTGGAGAAGTGGTTGGGGCCACCACATGTATAGCATCGTAGGCCCTCTGCTGGCGAGTCCAAGGTGTCAACCGCTGCAGAGACCAGTTCTCGATCGTCCTTCAAGATGTTTCGTGCTCTCGCCAACAACTCCACCAATTCAATCTCTGTGAGTCTCAATGATGCTCGCAGCAGTCGGCTTGCATCGTCCGGAAGTCCAGACAAAAAGGCGCATGCCAATATGCGGTCACTCGCACCGCCGAAGGGAGCAGCAAGCTTTTTCAAGTCGGCCATGTAGACGTCCACTGTCTCCCCCGGCCCAAGCCGGCGTTCGGAAAATTGCCTCCAGGCAACAAAAGGATCTGCACCAAATGCCCCGTGCAGCGCCTGTGCAATCTGCTCCATGGTCGCATCATTACTGAGCTGCTGGTACACGGCGTAAGCCCCCTTAGTGAGTCTCAATGGGATGACCATAGCTGGGTCTTTAATTTTGCACAACCGGCAAACACGCTCGGCCTTCTCCAGCCATTCGACCACCGATGGACCAGCAGGAGAGCCGTCGAATTCCGGAATCAATCTGATGTCGAATTTTTCCATAACAATGCCGAAATAGCTTGTAGCAGAAAAAATTAATCTTCCACCTCTTCTTTTCTCTACTTCGTTATCTTCTTCCTCTCTCTTCTTCTTCCTCCTCTTCTTCTTCTTTCTCTTCTTCTTTCTCTTCTTCCTCTCTCTCTTCTTCTTTCTCTTCTTCTTCTTTCTCTTCTTCTTCTTTCTCTTCTTCTTCTTTCTCTTCTTCTTCTTTCTCTTCTTCTTCTTTCTCTTCTTCTTCTTTCTCTTCTTCTTCTTTCTCTTCTTCTTTCCACGTCGTCCCTCGTAGACTACGTTCTCAGCCTCGTCACCTCTTGCCTCCAGCGACCCGTTTTTATATTAAACTGGACTCTCGTCTCCGCGAGAGAACACGAGATTTCACGGGATTACCTGGCGATATTAAGCCTAGGACGCCATCTTGCCGCTCTTTGGGCGGTCCAGCCCTGCAGAGCGCGCATCGAGACCGTTTTCCAGGTAATCCCATGTTTTCACAATTTATAACACAGAAACAATGGGTGGAATAAGCTTAAGAACATTTGATTATCCAAAAGGATGGCTCAACAAGTATTTGTTTACATTATACTTAAAGACGATCATGATGTAGTCGGTTGGGAAGTAGACTCGTGGTATTTTGTTCAACAGATGGGATATTCTAGGAAAGAAACTGCGTTCACAGAAGTTTTGTTTGGGTTTAGGTACATAGAGGGGGAAAGGAATGTTAATTTCTGTGATTATAGCTAGACGAGTTCTTGCTGTGAATATTTTTCTTGGGGAGACCAAGCATTGCAGCTCTGTCGAGCGCCTACCATGAACAGTAGAGAGAGGCTAGCAACATCTCTTCTGTGCGAAAGAGGCTGTAGGGAAGAAAAGAGATCATTCTCCCACTAGATTTCAAAGTCGATTTTGGAGGCAAGAAAGAGTGCTCAGAGCGGCACCTCCCCATATATGACAACAGTACTCCATCTTAGGATGTATCTGACTCTTATACAGGTAGAGGATTGCGTCAGGTGTGAGGTACTTTCTGGAGTATTAGAATGATCCAACCATTTTTCCAGTGACCTTAGCAACAGATTTGATGTAAGTCTTCGATTTCAGGTCTGGAGTGAAAGTCAGTCATAGGAGCTTATATAAAAAAGGGGGCTTCCTGAAGGAGAGTGCTATTCATTTACACTGGGGAAAAATGAGGACCCGAGTGTTGGTAGTGAAAGGAGAGCAGCTTGGTTTTAGAGGCGTTAAAAGTAACAACCTACTTTTGTGTCTTCAACATATGATCTTAAAATATGATTTAGAAGATCATTTATGAAGATCAGAAAGAAGGTTGAGCCCAGAATAGATCCTTGAGGTATGCCGGAATTGATGCAATGTGATTCGAACTTCTGCCCATCAACAACTACATTTATAGACCGATCTGAGAGAAGTACTTGATGGTTGAGAGGAAATTTCCAAATATTCCATAGCTAACAAGATTGTAAAGCAAAACTTTGTGCCAAATCCTATTGAAGGCCTTTGATATATCAAGAGCTATCACCCGAGAAACAAAGCCCTCGTCGGTAGATTCTCTGATCGTGTGCAATATCACAGTCAGCATGTCAGCTGTTGATCTTGCAGAACGAAATCCATATTGCTTGTAAATAGTTTGTTTTTGCTAAAGTGGTTGACAACATCTTGATTTATTACAGATTCAAGCAACTTCCTCAAGATGCACAGGAGACGGATCAGTCTGTACTGAGATACAGAGGACCGATTTCCAGTATTTTTTAAAAAAATACTTGGAAGACTAACAAAGTTTTTCCAGGCGGCAGGAAGCATTTTTCCTTGAGGCAATGGTAGAACAGCTTTGTAAGGATAGGAGCTATTTCGGGCTGCAATTTCTTGAGCACTATGACCGGAATGTTTGTTGGGTCCATTGCCTTGTTGGCATCGAGGTTCTTGATAAGTTTGGCAACATCCCAGATAGTTATTCGAAGGTCGCCTAAAGTTTTTTTTCGGTTATAGGGTGGAATTCTGGTGGTAGGTAGCCCTGATCGCAAAGAGTAGAATTTTCTGTAAAGTTCTTTGTGAAAATTTTGACTTCATCAAATGTCGAGGAGATCATCTCTGGCTCATTAATGATGGAAGCCAAGCTGCTGATCTTCCACTATAGATTTAACATTTAGCGTTTTCTATAACCCTTTTTGCATTGGTTTTGGGCAGTTTTAAAGGAGGCTTTGGTTTCAGAGCATCTATTTCTTTGAAAGCAATTGAAATAGTGGTTCCTGCGGGCAATAGTGGCGGCACATTCAGGAGTGTACCATGGCTGACCGTTTTGTCTCTGTTGGAATTTCTTGGAGGGTAAAAAGCTCTCAATGCCAACGGTCAAACGATAAGATATATCGGATACGATGCACATTTCTTTTGAAAATAGATTTCAGATATGAAGGATCTTCAACTGTCCCAATCACCCCTTGAATATTGATAAACTCTATGGTGGGAAAGAGAACTTGCTTAACTTCGCTTTGATCTTAATTGAGACAACTGAGTGATCGGAAGAACTCAGACGAGACAAGACAATAGATGTACACTCTTCAGGACAAATTATCAGAAAAATGGCTTGCAAAATGTCCAACAGCATCTGATATGTGTGTGGGCTTGTCAACAATTTTATTGAGCTTATATGAAAGGGGAAGGTCATGACAGAACCTCCCTTCATCATCAGAATTTTTTTTACATGTAATTTAAAAAAATTAATATTAACAAAAATTAAATAAAATAAATTAAAAAGTCTTGGAATTTTTTTATCATGTTTACGTAGCATACATATTTATTAAATAAAATTTATGTTTACACTTTTTTAAGTAATATTAAATAAAGAAATTACTTAAAGTTAACATCATGAAATTTTTATTTTTTTATATTAAAAAAATTAAATAAAATTAACGTCATGGAATTTTTGCATTACAAACATATTTCTTGAAGAAAATTTGTATGTGTCCCAAAATATGAATTTTTTTATTTATTAATATTTTTAAAAAGTTAATAAAATTAACGTCATGGGATTTTTAAATAAAGAAAAAAAATTTTTGTCCAAAATTTATGTATTTTTTCTATATCTAGTGCCACGCACACAGAACATCGTTATAGGTCTCGGTTGTTAGATTTTTACCAAGATTATTGTCTTTTCAGATATCCATACTTACAAAAACTAAACGTACAAATTCTACTTTTGGAGGTCTGGATTAAACTTCCGAATTACCCATGTAGTACTGGCAGGTTGGAACACATTTTACAGACGCTGCTTGGGTACTTTCCTTGTGGGACAAATATCGTCTCTTTGGCGTCGGATATCATGTTTCATCTTCGTCGTATTAACTTTGAAGCCACCCTTTCAAGCGCCAATTTACACCTGTTGAATGCTGTACTCACTTCTGTCGCACTGAGTATGCTGATAGCAATGTCATTTTCACACGGGACCTACCACGAAGCACCACTTCTGCAGGTTTTTGTCAGCTCGTCAAGGACGATTGTAAACAGGAATGGGCTAAGTACTGATCCCTGGTGCACTCCTACCATTATTTGTAGGGGAGGGGGGGGGGTCAGAGATCATACCAGCAAAGCCGTGGTCGATTTGTGATAAAGTCTGGAAATTGCATTTGCGGATTGCTTTCCTTCGCGGGTCTTTTCTAACTCCCAGAGTTGCGATAGTGGAAAAGAGTATCCACTGTCGACTTCAATGATCGAAAGCTGCACTGTTGACTGTCTATTTCTATCAAGGGGAGAATCCAATTCATGAAAACTCTTTCATAGATCTTCGAGTCTCAGTCTTCTATAGTTTCCACATTGCAATGTGTCTCATGTAAAGTGGGACAGTCATGCTATTAGTCGATTGCTATGGTAATGGTATTTATATTGAAGAATAGTTGTTTTGGATAAATGCATACATAATAAATAAATATAATAATGATATCTAACATACGCACAAACTTTTTTCCTCAGCTCAGTAAAATGAATGGAAGTTTGGAAGAACACCAACAAGGGAAGTAAATAAGTAAGCACTATAACTTATATATATATAATAATATATACTAAGGAATTTCATGTTCGTATGTACGTTATCAACTTTTACACACATATAAAAAAATGAGATCGTCTGATCAGCAAAGATGTTGATTGGGGATTAATCTGATGTGGCTAAGGTAAAAACTCCCAACTTTACCCATTTTAAAATGAATTGTTCCCAAATCAAATTATGTTGTATCGTCGACTAAAACAAATAAATACATTAAAAAAGTGGCATTCGTTTTATTGCTTTGAAGAATAATTAGCTGACAATTATTTTTTACGGTAAGAAGACGAGTATTTATTGTTTTAAAAAGAATTAAATTGCTACAATTTTAAATAAATAAATAGAAGAAATCCGTTTTATTTATTCAAAAATGTTTAGTTGACAGTGACAATTATTTTTACTGAAGAAGAAAGAATGATTTTTCTTAACAGTATTGACCCTGACAGACATTTATCAATTCAAAAGAAATATTATCATTAACAGTAGATTATACAGATTGATGTAGAAAGCACCGTGGAGTTTCCACAGGGTCCCGCTTGTAGTTAACTACTATCTATTTCGACACAATCATTTTTTTTAGAGAGAAGAGAAAGGAGACATTATATATACAACTGTTAGGAGAATACATAATCCTTAAGTCACTTCAGTTTCTCACAGGATACCTAGGCATGTCTATAGAGGCTTGGTCTTCACATCGACTGTAAGACCAATTCATATAATATTTTGTAACGAAAGGAAAACAAAGCCCTTCTATAAATATGTATTTATTTAAGTGACTTACACCGTTGGGTGTAGGTTGCTGAAAGCTAAAACAGTGTCACAATGAAGGAAGTAATAAACTAAGAAAGTTCGGCTGTCAAAAGTATTTTCTTGAAGCAGTATAACTTCGAGTACAGATAGCTTTGCTCGACGTCAAGGTGATGGAGGCAGGAGAGAGGACATCTTTCTTTATAGGTGCCTGGAAGCTCTCTAGAGCTACTGTCTAAATCCTAAAGGGGTTTGGAAGTAGTTCTTCAAAGGTTCAGTAGAAATTAATACGCTCTGGAGTCTGATTGGTCCTTGTGTGACCAAACCACCTCACAGGGGTTGCTCTTTGCAAGAAGAAAGACATGTTAATGTTTATCACTGCTACATCTCCTGTATTGATGCTAAAGCTGTGCTTGCATCGGGTGGGTCGACCGTCTTTGGCACAGACCAGGCCATAGTTATCACTGAGGAGAAAACTAGGTACATCGGTCTTCTCCTCAACTGATTCATGAATATAACTTCATATTATATTAGCAGGGCTACCCGGCGTTGCACGGGTCAAAGATGTAATATATTTTTATTAAAACTACTATCTCTCTCTCCCCCTCCTTCGTTTTCCTCCTCCCTCCCCCCCCCTTTTCTCCTCCACCCAGCCCATTCCTCTCTTTGGACATATACACACACTTCATCATATAGATACCTTGAGGCATAGGGGAATTAACTCCTTGAAAAAAATCAGAGTTACTTCCCTTTAGTTAGTGGCTGGAAAATAGATCCCCCTCCCTCCTGGCGAAATCTGCGCTAATTTAGAGTCAAAGAATGAATATCTTTTTACAAATTTTAGATATTATTCATTCCGGGCAACACTGATCAATAATATACCAACTTTGTGGGTCTTTGTTTTGTAGTTTGGGACTTTTAGCTGGACACACACACACACACACACACACACACACACACACAACTGCCCTTTATATAATAGACTAGCGGGGCTACCCGGCGTTGCTCGGGGTCATAAAAACATAATTGAAGAAAAATCGCGTGTGTAACATCTTTATATTCAAACTTCTGTTTCTCCTCCTCTCTCTATAGCCGTCTCTTTATCTTTCTACCTTTCTCTTCCCTGGTCGCCCCATTTCACCGCTACTTTCTAATTTTGCCTTTTGCGAAAGCTGTTTCTTCCCAACCATTTCTCCTACGTTGCCCAGGGCAATAGTATGACATATTTCTATAAAAAGTAACACCTCTATCTGCGCCTTCTATATAGGTAATTGTCTCTGCCCCGGTGTTCATACTATATACGTATCTATCGCCACTCTGGTGTGCATACTATATATGTACCTATCGCCGCCGCAGTGCACATGATATATATGTACCTATCGCCGCCCCAGTGCAGATACTATATAAGTACCTATCGCCGCCCCGGTGTGAATGCTAAATAGTACCTATCGCTGCCCCGGTGTGAATGCAAAATACGTACCTATTGCCGCCCCGGTGTGCATGCTACATAAGTACCTATCGCTGCCCTAGTGCGAATAATTAATATGTACATATTGCCGCTTTAGTGTGAATGCTAAATACGTACCTATCGCCAGCCCTTTCAACAACTTTAACTGTTTAAGAGACTTTACCAAAAAACATTATTTATCTTGTAGAGGGAAAGGCAATATCAGAAAGAGTTACAAATTCATTCCATACAAAAATATATCAAGTTTTATTGACAACAAATTAACAGCTTATTAGAATAACTAAAATAAAAAGTTGGTAGTGATGAGATGTTTTCTCTCTTTGATGATTGGATTTGATTAACCTCACGTTAGAGGTTTGTAGTAACTGACAGTCCAGTGTTCAAAGTGATAAGAATTGTAATTTAGTCTGTGTAAGATGGAGTGGTGTAGCCATTTTTGTCTGCTATATACCATCAATGTTTGTCCAAGGGAACTTTAAACTTGAATATGGTAGGCATCATCACAACCTCCTCTGGCAGGCGTTTCCAGGAAGCAGAAACACGGACAGAAAATGCTGTTTTTCGTCTGTTGAGACGAAAGCAACACAATGGTACATATGCGGGTGTCTGCGGAGAACGTGCTAGAGCCTGAGGTGAAAAACTCATCTAAACGTATATTTAAATCCCCGTTGATAATGTGGTATGCTAGAATCAGGTCCACTCTCATCTCCCACTGCTCAAGTGAGAACAGATTTAGTCTTTAAAGTCGTTCTTAGTAGGTGAGCATGGAGAATCCCATCACCATCCTGGTTGCCAACTGTTGAACATGCTCCAGGTGTACGATAACTTTGTGAAGATAGGGATTTGTTGCTTGAATGGCATACTCAAGAATGGGCGTGTGTCACGTGCTTTCAGTTTAAGTGACACGCTTCTTTGTGGCAGCTCTGAAAGAAACTGGAGACTGAAACTGGAGACTAGATGCTGATGTATTTGGTTTTTATATGAAGTATGAAACATTGAAACAGCTTCTTTTTTTTTAAATATGCAGAGGCATATATTTTCTGCACTTCTGATTGACTGGAAGAAGATGCTGATATTAAGATCTTATCCAATCGTGAGTTGATATTCTTAAACAACATTTGCTGGCTCCTGCTGCTTCTACAATCTTTCTTTGCAGACACTTAGAAATATTGTATGTCTATAGCTATCTAAAACTTGGGATCAATTGTACTTGAGGCACCACAGAATGAGCAACCTCCAAAAGGACACATTTTGCCTTGACACCGATTTTTTAAATTTTTAACTTCCGGTTGAATCATAAACAAAATAACATGTACATTTATAATTTTTAAATAGTTTTATTTACAAGCATGTTTTGTTATAGGCATATTTTTAATTAAAAAAAAGTTTTTATTTACAAAACGTTATTTTGTGAATCTAAACAATAGAAAGTTATTATAAACGGTGTATCAAATTAATGCTCTGTTGTAGAAGATTTAAATTGGGTTCCTATCTGAAATAATACCCGTGGAATGAAAGGCACCCAGAAAATACCTTTTTCAAATTGTGTGACACCATCTCTGCACAGCATCCTTTTATTTACATGTTTTTTGTTTTTTTAATTTGTTTGTTTCGTTTGTTTATATATTTTGTTTGATAAAAAGTTTGTAAATAAAACTATATATTTAAAAAAAAATTATCTAAATCTCCAGTTTACAAAACAAAAGTTAAACATTTTAAAATTAAAAATGTGCATATAACAAAACTAGCCTGTAAATAAAAGTATGTATTGTTGCGGCTATTAGTCAAACTTTTGGTAAATAAAACCATTTTTTTTTTAATAGTTAAATTTTTTGTAAATTAACCCCTTTTCTTATTAAAAAAAAACATACAGTGGCAAAAGTTACAAATGTACATATTATTTTTTTTACTTCCGGTTGAATCATTCAACCGGAAGTAAAACAATTGGTTTCAAGGCAAATGTGTCCTTTTAATCGTTGCTCATTCTGGGGGTGCTTCAAGTATAATTTATCTAAAACTTGTGTTATTGTTAATACTTGCCTTTTCTTATGTACTTATTCCTTATATGTGTACTAACATAGAGATGATTTTGATTAAAGTCTAATTCATAAACCCATAATCTTCAACCAAGATGATCAACTGATATTTAGCATCAAAGTTAAGAATACTCTGTAGTTCTACCAGGACCAATTCAATGATTCTATAGCAGTTGCATAATTAAGATATATTTTCTTTTGCACTTACATGTTGTCAGTCGCATAGTATTTGGTTTGTGGTTTGGTAAGATAACACAGGCATATTCTTACTCACGTAGTGATACACAGCAATCAGAACACTTAGCGCATTCGTGCCTTTTTCCTTTTCTGTCCGAACCATTTTGTGCCCATTTATGCACAGTCTTTTCAGAGACGTCGCCGAGAACACTCAGACTTCAAGCGGTGCGTTAACAAGACGCCATATTTCCTTTTCTATAATACATGCCGGCCAAACACACCTGTCTTATGTTCTTGTGTTCCTAATTCTTTCCAGACCATGTTTTGTGTTGATGTAACTGTTAAGTAGAAGTTAATTTAAATTGTAGAGAATGAGGTTTGTTTTTTTAACTGAAACCTGGTGACCCTATTTCTTCAGTCAGAGAAATACAGACACAGCAACACCACTAAAAAATCACAATCTTGGCATTCTTCTCCCTCAACTCTACAATCCCAGCAGATTATCCTGACTCATCATGTAGTCTTGTTGTGTAGATGTTCATTCTTTCTCCTCTTCTTTTCCGTCGTTGTTCTGTTATGTTGCGTAGTTGATTAATAGCAGCAGTTTTATATAATGACAGCACAAAAGCATGCGGCGTGTAACAATGCTTTCTTTTTCTTTCTCCAGTATACAGTATACATACATAATACTTCCAAATTCGAAAAGATATGGTAATGATAACAAAAATGGCAGCTCAAATATTCATACATTTATACACAATTCCAACAAGTTACCTCCCTTCAAAGCTATCTCTTTTTGAGGATTATGGATTCAGAGTTGTGCCCCTAAAAAAAAAAAGGGTCAAGTCCCCAATTCTTGTGAGAACGAGTGACCTTGTCCTGGCTCTTGTGAGATCCAAGAATAAAACTAACTTTCTTCCTTTTATGCTCGCTGTTCATCGAACAGAGCAAACTTATTGGGTTTCAAACTTGCTCTTACTATGGACTCTCGTGTATCGACTGTAAGTAAATTTCTTTTGTGTTTCACATGACTTCCTTACCTTACAATTATGTGTATTCGATTATTTGTGATGTGTTTTAGCTGTTTATTTGCTTACTTTCTGTTGTGTTGCAGTTTGTGAAGGCAAACTGTGAATAAATGCATTTAATTTAATCTATATATTTTTTTAACACAATGAATAGTTTATTTCAACATTTATTAATTAATTAATAAATACTGAATGAAAATTTCATTAAAATCGGATAATTCTCTGATTTTTGGCTAGGAGCTTCATCTTTTTGTCATCGGTCAGTGAGGTAGAAATCCTTCTAGACAGGCAATTTTTATTTTTGTTCCAATCCAGAGTGCTCCTTTTTTGGGGGAGCTGGATTTTCCCCATATTAAAAACCAACCTTGTGTCTAACTCTACTCTCGTGCAGAGGCAAGCCCACCGAGAGTTAACTACTCTCGGTGGCCATGGCAGAGGCAAATAAATCGGAACAATATGCGAACAAAAAACAAAACATAAAGAAATGCACAATCCCAAATCAAAATTAAAATCATGTTTATTTTTGTTGAATAATCAATTATGTTAAAGTTGATAAAATTCACTGGATAAAAAATCATGAGTTGATATGCAAAAGCTAAAATTTAATCTCAGACATGGAATAAATATTCATATTCTTTTTCAGCATCTTCTTACTTCTTATACCTTATACTATAACTCTGTGCATGGAAATCTCGCTTGGTTTTAGGTACATGGAGTAAGAAAGGAAAGTTCTTTGAGGTGGTGGTAAAAAAAAGAGTTCTTGCTGTGAATGTCTTACAAGAAAGAACAAGAACTCATTTTTTTTACCACAACTACAAAAAACTTTCTTTCTTCTTCCGTATACCTAAAACCAAACGGAATTTCCATGAACAGAGTTTCTTTCCATCTATGCAGACTACAACATGATCGTCTTCAAATCCAATGTCAACAAATACTTGTCGCAAACCGTCCTCTTAAGTAATCAAATTTTGTCCATTCCATTCATCATTTTCAATCCTCTCATAATATTATTCATGATTCAACTGATAATCCATTCATCTCATTAACCCTTATCGTCGAGTGGTTTTTGATCTTTATAAGTGGTGACACATTAGAAAAAAAAAAATTTTTTATACTATGAATCCTTTAAAATTGGTATCGTATTTCAGCATAAAATAAGCCAAAATCAAAGCAGACAAATGAAACCTCTACCTATGCTATTTATAATATAGCAACTCTCTGTAATTTTCACAGATATGGCCGATCTCACATAAAAATTACCCCTCAAAATATGAAGATATTTTTGTTAACCCCATCACCCTAAACTAAACATCTATATAATATTAAAAAGTTATGGTGTTTTTTTTGGATTTTGTCTCTTCGTACACAGATAGAAACATGGGATTGGTTGACAAAAAATGAATAGGAAGAGTACACATTACTAAGGCAGTAGATTTTATGATGTCAATACCCAAGTTCGAATCTCATATAAGTCTAAAGGACTTTTTCAATTTGATACTTGCTTTATAAATTTAAAGAAATTAACATTACATAAATTAACATAACAAAACTTTACATAGATTAACATAACAAAACATTACATAAAGTAACATACCAAAACATTACATAAATTAACATACCAAAACATTACATAGATTAAGATAAAACATTACATAAATTAACATAACAAAACATTACATAAATATTTTTTTAAACTAAGCAACATGCAAGAAAAAGTACACATGAAGGATTTCAAGAATTTTATATTTAATAGCACATTTCACAAATTAACATAACAAAAACATTACATATATTAACATAACAAAACATTTCACAAATTAACATGCCAAAACATTACATAAATTAACATACCAAAACATTACATAAATTAACATACCAAAACATTACATAAATTATCATAACAAAACATTACATAAATACTTTTTAAACTAAGCGACATACAAGAAAAAATAGACATAAAAGATTTCATCGTAGTTACTTACTCTTACATGCAAATACTAAGTAACATATTTTTTCCACAAAATTTCACAAATATTTTTCTTCGTACTAGCTATGAAGTGGTAGAAGTTAGGTAAAGATGGAAATTGACATACCCAGGTAATGTACCAACACCGTTCAAGGAGTGAGTATAAACTAATATTCTCTTAAACATTTAAAAACATACATACAAACAATGTCCAGCTGTCAAAATGTACTTCTTGGATATAAGTGTCCCTGTGCATTTTGTCCTCGGGGATTCCAAATACACGGCTGATGGATAATTTAAAATCGAAGCTGGTAATCCCGCCACTGAATATTTCCCAAGTCGATGACCTACAAAAAGAAAAAGCGTGAATATAAGTAAAAACAAACAATTAATCACCAAATGATGTTCATTTTGGTCTATTTATTTTACGGCGTTATATCCACATATTTTATTTGCCCCATAAAGCATAAAAAGGAGAGATCGGGACTTGTTGGCATATGTTCCCCTACATTAAAAAAAACAAAAAAACAAACTATGGTTCAATTCGCCAAGAAGCGAACACACATTACCGGATGTTGTCTAGACAGACGCGAGATCCAAGAGATCAGCCTAAGCAGTTTGGGGGTGGGGGTGGAGGTCAACCAATCAGATTGCAGAAAAGCCTGTTGCTAGGCAGGAAAGGCCCAAGAGAAATAGCAGGAAAAACGGCGGGCAAGAAAACAGGGGACAGTCAGATTTCAGGAGTGAAGTCGTGTCAAGATTTTGTGCCCACCCAGAACTTCACATCGAGACGATATATCATACAAGGAAGAGTGGAATTTACTTTTTGTCGGCTAAGGAAAATACACCAAGTATCTTACCGCGGTCTATCAGACATCTTAAAGAAAAACCCATCCGACAAAGTTTACGAGATTACCTAAGCTCGCTACATTAACAAAACTATCCGCGAAAGGACGGACTTCAGGATCTAAAATCCTATAATAATATCCTTCATCAGCCGACAACTCAACACTAAAAATATCCGAGAAAGAACGGACTTCAGGATTTAAAACAAAAAAGCTCTATAAAAAGGTATGTGCCTTATGAAAAAACAACAGCAACAAAAAAAACAAACAAATACGTCCTAATTTGAACTTTCATTATTTGCCAATTTTTAGAACTCCTGACTGATCAACCATTCTCGGTCTTAACTAAACCAGCACCTCTATCAAAAACTCCCCAGAGCGGAGCAGAACTTTTAATTGGTCTTTTTGATTTAATAAACACTTGTTATGTTTGCTAATATCGTCTTTTGTTAATTCCTACAAGTGTCTTATTTCTTATTTTATGTTTATAAACTGTGATTCAAATGTGTCCCATTCTTTTCTTTTCAATGATTACTTACTTCTTTCCCTTTCATCGTTTTAATGAAAACAATATATATATATATATATATATATATATATATATATATATATATATATATATATATATATATATATATATATATATTAGACTTGCGGTAGTGAAACGACTTTTATATATATATATATATATATATATATATATATATATATATATATATATATATAAAAATATATATATATATATATATATATATATATATATATATATATATATATATATATATATATATATATATATATATATAAAAGTCGTTTCACTACCATGAGTCTAACATGTGACCCGCGGGCCCGATTAAAATATAAAGGATAGGGGACACAAGGTGTGAGAGGAACGAGGTTTCCAACCTACACATTAATTAACATTCGTGGCTAATTTACACCTTTATAACATTGGTGTCATGGTATCACGTTTATAAAAACGGCATATCAACCCTTTTTGCAGTTATTTAATGACTAAATTTTAGGTTATTATTATTTGTTCTAAAAATATATTGGGTGACCCCACAATCCAAATAATTGCCAAAGAAATGACACTCAATGAATCGTTAATAAAATCGACAATCCTTTCTGCAATCGAACCATATCTAGGACAAATCAACTTCATTCTCTGCCTGATGTATCAACCCGGTTTTAGTTTTATCGCCGTTTAGTGAAATGTGGGGACACTTTGATGATTGTCTCATCAGTAAGACGTGTGATCCTGAATGTGTTTCAGACTCACCTGACTTTAAAGCTCCCCCCCCCCCCATTATTTTATTTGTGGGGTTATCTCAAAGATAGTGTCTATCAAATCAATCGTCAGACCATTTCTGAACCGACGACAAAATCAGGACAGTGCCAAGAGAGGAGGGTGTCAGAGTTATTGACAGTTTTGCAAAGGAGGAAGTATTGCCTTGGGGGGGGGGAGGATCTTATAACAACAGAACAGATACTTCACTACCTCCCCCCTCTAAAAATGGAAGAGATAATGACTGGAAGAATGGTATCATGAGCACAGAACAGATACTACACTACCTTTTCCCCCACAAAAAAAGGGAAGAGGAAATTTCTTGGAGGATTGTATGACAGAACAGATACTCCCTCCTGAAATTAGCATTGGAAAATAGTACATTAATATCTATTTCAGTTTTGAAGATGGAGAAGGTTGAGGACGGACATGCACTTTTGACAATGAAATTTTGAAAGTGTCACATGAATACCTAATGCACTTAATGTCAATATTTCAATGTACATATCTACAAGTATATAAAAACCGAAAATATCTACTTGCGCCAGATTATGCTGGCCTGGGTTATGTCCCTTGAAATTTACGTCGATCTCAGTTAACTCCCTTGTTGGCTGTTCTCTGTGTTTTTTGGTTTTCATTCATTCTCAAGGTTGTTGAGCAATGTATGATCCTATTTAGCTGGCGATGTATATAAAAATAAACTCAGATCTATTTTAATAGTTACCTTAATTTTTAATACACAAGAAGAATTAATTATTGTACAGATTGACATGTATATAAAATGAGAGGTGATAAATCAAAATACTTTAACATCTGAAATCAGCACCTCAAAATTATCCATCCATTTCTCGGAGTGGAGAAAATGATTTTGACGGCAACAGTCGGTTAATGATTCTTCCTCCTTAATACCAGTCGAGAATATGTTCTCGACAATCAGTCCGATACAGACGGGCCATTTCGGTGGCCTTTATCTGTCGGACTGAGGTATTATGTCTTGGGTAGTCCTAGGAACTTCACCTTCCCAGGCCTTGCCTTCCCTCTTTGGGAAGGGGTTGGTTTATTACCAATTGTCTGAGGCGCCCCTACCGAGGAATGCTGACAGGGCTGGCCAGCCTATTTTTAGAGACGAGCCTGGCTTTCCCCTCCATCTTCTGGCCTTGTGCCACACCTTCCTGGGAAGGAAGTAAATAAAGCAGATTCCAAAATTAGGTTAGAAAATCTTTATGCCTGCCTTATTGTTTTAAAAAATATTGTAATTTATTATTTTAGATACATATTAATTTTACACATTTTGGAATGGGTATTCTTCTAGAATATCCATTTCAAGATGGCTAAAATTAATTTCCCGAACAGAACAGCTTTGCATCACTTTTATGTCCCCTTACCAAGATAAAAATCAATATATAATGCTACTAAACCTTATGTTTAGAATCCTTATTCCAATTTTGATCAAAATCCATTACATAATTTTTATTCTAGAAAATGTTTCAAATTTAAGGCTTAATCTTCAGGGAGTCTAAGAAGAAATTGAAATTCAGGGAATCTTACTTAATTGATGTCTAATGACTATGGATCAAATTTAATACAAATCTGAAATATTTTAATTTTCGAATGAGAGTTTGTGCCCTCTAAAAACCCTTTAAAATACCCCAAAGAAACTGAAATTTAGGGAATATTTATTAATTGATGTCTAATAGTGTTAAAATTTCATAAAAATCAGAGGTATCTGCATTTTCATTTTTCATTTCTGCATAGAACTAAATAAAAGTTAATATAGCCAACATTACGACTCATTGCGCCTCACAGCTGTGTTCTTAAATTCATAATGATCGGTGAATTAGTGTAGGAGTGAATGTTTATACATAAAATATATAAACATATACACATAGCTAACTTTATATAAATGGAAATATGTAAAAATTGACAGGTGATGAGTCAAAAAAGCATCCAAAAATTGTATTCTCTAATTATTTTGATAATGCAGTGTAATTGATTATTGTACGTTGTTCGCTACTGTATTGGCAATTAGTTTTGCATCACATTTTTTTAAAGTAAACCGAGTTACATTCCCTTTCTTTAAGATGGCGGCCATCTGAAAATAATTCTTACCCACAACAATGTATTTTCTGGAAGGAATTAAATCGAAAATTCAAAAGTAATGGCTTTTTTATTTATTAAAAAGCAGCTTTTTAATAAAAACAGATTTTATAATTGAAATGTAGTTGTTAATAAGTTATTGATTTAACGAAAGTGCATAAAAGTATAACTTATATCAAGAAATGATGTGTTATTTTTTCTAGAAAGCTAACCCATAACAAAGTGAGGAAGAAAAGAAAATATTGTGTGCAGTTATTTATAAAGTGGATATAAAATATTTAACTTCATAAATGCAACAAACTCATCAGAACAGACTTGACGATCAAAGTGAGCAGACGTATCATCCTTTGCTATTTTTGCTTTAAAGACAAGAAAGTGGATCTTTTTGTGGCTCTGAACAGCCGAAAGTCGTTGGTTGCATTGTGACACAATGCGTGAGATTTTAGGGAGCTGAGGGCTCCCCACTGCATTCGTGGGCCTTGTGCCAAACTTGTGCTGAAATTTCGGGAAAGCAGGAAAGTTCAACAGAGAGATTCTGTACTCGGTGTGATCATGACACCAGAGCTGACAAGTGAAATATAAATGCCAAACCAGTTCGGTGACAGGTTTCAGTTGATGAGGTCACAGATCAGAATATTTGAGTTAAACAACTCAAAATATATTACCCGAGACGCAAAGAAGCAGGTGTACCTTGACTGGTTCTGTCTCCCCCTTCATTTCTCTCTCTCTCTCTTTCTCTCTCACTCTCTCTCTCTCTCTCTCTCTCTCTCCTTCTCTCTCACTCCCCTTCTCTCTCTTTCTCTCTCTTTAGCTGGTAAAGAGATTTTAACGAAAGAGTCGGGCTGAAACTTTGAAGAGGTAGACACGTTTTGTTGCACTCTCTGTAAAGTTATAAAAATGTGCTTTGGAAGAAAATAAATATATTTTTATATTAAAAAGTAAAAATGGTTTTATTCCATTATTTTTACGTAAGGTTCTTTTGCAGCACGATGGTCCCCAGCCAGCCAGTCCCAGAAGTAGACGGCAGTGACTATCGTCAAGACGATGATTGCTCACTGGTAAGAACGGCGAGTAAAATACGTGCACATACAACCAGACGTCTCCCGTTCGACATTTCACCACAATTCGTCCCTAGCATAAAAGATCCTGCCACATGGATGCCGCGACCAAGATTAACATGACGTTTTAAATAAAACAACAAATAACAACAACATAGGCGCAGAGACATGTTTGAAATCTTCGCTCCACTTTGAAAACAAGGAAATAAATATCTACCAAGAACTTCTCCACTTACACACTTCTTTATAAGTATTAGTGGTTTGGCTTCAGGCTAGCAACCCGTCCCTGTAAAATAATCTTGCTATGAAAACAGTCAAAAGTATGCTGAATTCAATTTTTTATGAATACAATGGATCATTTTGACTACCTCATATGTCTCATGAACATGGAGTACCTAAGTCTAAGCTGGGGTTGGGGAGTTGGCAGCATCTGTAAGTCAGGTGTGTATACAAAGGAATGTCAATTGTAAGCTAAAATAAAAATCCTTTCTTGTTTCGATTCTTTATTTTTGCTGCAACATCTGTTGTAAAGAAAACAGGGGACACTGTTATATTATTTGTAAATACATAATGACAAAGGTTAACAACAAGAAATAAGGCACACACATGCGAACGCTTTTAACACTTTATTGAGACTACTTGTTTAGTAGGCAGAGGCACCTCTGCTGCTATGAACTGGTTACTGCGGTGGTGGGAGGTTGCATTCAAGGGGAATGGTATAATATATGCGGAGGAAATAATCCTTATCTAACAGACGCCATCTATTATATAAAAGGGCACTTGTCGGTGTGTGTATGTGTGTGTCTCTCTTTTTTGTTTCATTTTACTTCAGTCAAAGTTTTCAGAAATCAATAGGTCTCTTCCTGAGGTTAACACTTGATTTCTATATGAGATACATAGATATTCGAATATCTTATTAAAGTTCTCTTTTACCTCTCAAATGTTGATTTAGTAAAGAAGTTCGGAACATTCATTTTTCTCTCTCCAATTGACCAGTTAAGTATGTTATAGTATATCTTTGCTCGGGTCATTCTGATCCGTCTGCAGAAGCTGGCAAAACATGTCTATCCTGAATCACAGAGCGGGTTCCAAGCGGAAAGATCAATAGTAGGCATGGTCTTCTTCCTCTGCCAACTCCAGGAGAAGTGCAGGGAACAGCAGGTTCCCCTGTACGTTGCCTTCATAGATCTCACCAAGTGATCTTGTCAGCAGAGACGGCCTGTTCAAGATCCTCTTGAAGATTGGCTGTCCACCGAAGCTGCAGTGCATAATAGCTCTTTCCACACCAACATGAAAGGGATAGTCCAATTCTGCGAGAGCTCCTCCAACCCCTTCAGTATCTGCAGTGGAGTCAAGCAAGGGTGTGTTCTTGCTCCAACACTCTTTGGGATCTTCTTCGCCGTCTCCTGAAGCATGCCTTTGGCTCTGCAACCGAGGGAATCTATCTACATACCAGATCAGACGGCAGGCTATTCAACCATGTCCGCCTCAGAGCCAGAACAAAGGTATGTGAAGTTCTCATTAGAGACATGCTGTTTGCTGATGACGCAGCAGTTGCGATGCATACTCAGCACTAACTCCAGGCAAGACACCAACATACCACCTATTGATGACTATTGATGATTATGAAGTCGATGTGGTTCACCAGTTAACATACTTTGGCTCCACCATAACTGACAACCTCTCCCTTGACACTGAAATTGACAAGAGGATCGGGAAAGCAGTTACAACATTTGCTCACCTCACATCCAGTGTGTAGGAGAACCCCAAGCTTACAGTGAAGACTATGATGGCAGTGTACAACGCCTGCATCATCAGTACACTGCTGTACGGCAGCGAGTCATGGACCACCTACACCAGACAGGAGTGGCGACTGAACCTGTGAAAGCTCTTCCGCATCCTTGGCATATCTTGGCAGGATAAGGTGTCCAATACAGAGGTCTTATCCTACATGAGCCTTCTCACCATGTTCACCCTCCTCAGGCAACATAGCCTACGCTGGTTGGGCCATGTCCACCACATGGAGGATGGGCGCATTCTAAAGGAATATGGAGAGCTGGCGTCTGGGAGGAGGTCCACTGGCAGCCCTTAACTCCGATACAAAGATGCGGTTAGATGAGACATGAAGGCGATCGACATTGGGGCTTGAGAGAGCATTGCAGATGACTGCTTAAGATGGAAAGGAAGCCTGAAAGAAGGGGAGGAGAAGCTGGTAAACGTTGCTGCAGTATAGCGCATACGCAGAAAGGAGAGCATCAATGCCAACAGTCCAGAGACCACACATGTTTGTGACCTTTGCGACAGAGACTGCCATTTCCGCATTGGTCTCTTCAGCCACAAGCAATTCTGCTTCGGCCGAGCTGACAGCCAGGACAACTAGGTTTAGGATGGTCGACTCTGACCTATTACTAGTTCCTATGAAAAAATCCAGATTAAAAAAATAAAACCCCAGATTGATTTAAAAACCCCAGATCTGGATTTAAAACCCCATGAGTGGCAACCCTGCACAGATCTGTTAACGTTTCATCAGTCGGTATGCTTCGGTTGGTGTCAGCGTGGTTCATGAATTTAAATTTTGTTAGAAAACCGACACATTTCCATATTGAATCTTTTGTTCAAACTCCAAATTCCGAGACGTCTATGAACCGAAGTTTGACTATACTTCTAAAATAGTATTCAGTTCTATACAAGCAGGTACACATCGGATTATAGTGAGAAGCGATGCTGATAACATCATGCGAATTGCATCATGCCTTTTATGACATATGGTAGTGAAACATCGGCATTCAATAATGCAGCAATAGAAAAACCTAAGAGTGGCACAATGCAAAATGGAACGCATTATGCTCGGCATCAGTCTATGTGAAAGATAAAGAAACACCTGGATCAGACAGCAAACTGGAGTGAACGACATCATCACCACCATACGAACGGCAGGTCAACTTTCGAGATTTACAGACAACAGGTGGACTTCTAGAATGACAGAATGGACCCTGAGCCAATGGAAAAAACTAAGAGGAAGGCCAAAAATCCTGTGGAGAGAAACCTCGGCAATCAACTGGGTCGTACGTGGCCAAGCCTAGCCAAGGACAAAACAAGGTAGAAGGAAACTAGAGAGGGGTTCCTCCAGGAGTGATCAAAAACCCTAATGATGATGATGATGATGATGATGATGATGATGATGATGATGATGATTCTGTTACTTAGTCTGATGTAGCCTCTATATTCATTTTCAAACTTTTAGGGCAACGACTATAAACTTTTCATCATCATCATCATCATCATCATCATCATCGGTTTAATATCCGTTTTCCATGCTGACATGCATTGGACGACTTTTAGAATTTGACTTCCAAAATAACCTATCTCTGGCCAGGTTTTTATTTATCTCTCTTTCTCTCAAGTCCATTCTTATCATTTCCCCCATGTTTTACTCCTTTCCTCCCTGTGAACTAAACCTGCTACCGCAACTGTTCTACATCTACTAACCCAAGAACTCTCATCCATTCTTTAAACGTGACCATGCCATCGAAGTCTCCCATTTTGCACACATCTCCCTATACTGTCCTGATTTAATCTTCCTCTGAGGTCCTCAGATCTAAGCCTGTCTTTAAAACTCACATCACACATCCGTCGTACAATTCTCATATCATTTCTCTCCATGCAACGCATGTCATCAACCCCCACAGGTTTCACTTTCATACATCATCACACTGCGTAAAACCTACTTGTAAATTCTTATGAATCAGCAGAGTACAACATTTTGACCGGCTTTATTCTGTTGTTGGCATTGGTTTCCCTGATTCCATCTAGAATCAGGTATTTACAGGAGAAACCACGTGAAGGTTGTCAACATCCATAGTAGAAATGACAAGGTTCGAACTTGGCACACCCAGATCGTCAGTCCGCGTCGCTATCCACTTCACCACTGTCAACTCCAAACTTTACTTTTTTTACCAGCCTACTAGAATACTTAACAGTTACAAGTAATTATGTTGACGCCTGAAAACACACGCACACACACATGTGAAGTGTCTCATTTAAATCTGTATGATAAAACTTTCTGAGAAAATTACTCACGTTTAAATTTAACCTTCTTTAATCAACTGTCTTTAAAGTATGCTAACATTTTACACAATTGTAATCAATTAATGTAATGACGAAAGTAATTCTATTAAAACCGACAGGGTGACGGACAGGCATGCAACAGCTGTATGATAAAAATATATTATTTTGTCTAGTCATTGAAACGTACACTTTGTTTTTAATCGTTACTATTTATGGGATTTAACTTTCAATGATTCGCAAGACATAGTATAAAAAAGGTTTACTTCGCCTTTTTATCCTTAAATAACTATCTCCTTCTGTTCATTGTGAAAATGAATTAGCTCCCTTGTATTCTAAAATAGCCGAATCTGATACTGATCTGATGCTGTGTGACTACATCCTACATATGAAGCTGGACATCAATGGCTTCCGCAATATACCAGCACTGCTCAGATATGAAACCTGGACCCTGTCGGTAATAGTGGAGGGCAGACGACCACACTGTTGGCACTGCCTAGAGAAGGGCCACATGTCTAAATTCTGCCCTAAAAGAACAAAGGGTCCCACTGCAGTCATGGCACCAACAACCAGGAAATAAAACCCCCAAATGAAGAGGGCTGGAGCACGGTAGTGTGGAGAAATACCAAAAAGACTGCAGCGCCAGCCTCCAAACCTATCCCCAAAGTGAGCAAAGAAAGTATGGCTCCCGAACATGAGGCCCAACAGGCGACAACAGTGGAACCATCCAACAGAGCACCTGCGACAAAGCGGAAACTGCTGGTTCCCTCTTCAGAATCGGAAGGAGACGAAGCAGAGACAGGCAGAAAAGGCCCCGTCTGGTTCCAGAGGCTAGTGCAGACCAATCCAAACTCTCCAAGAAGAAAAGCCGGAAAAGAAAGAGTCTGCACCCCAACCCCCTCCAGAGGAAGAAATGGAGCAAAGCGTCCCAACTGAACTCACTACATACACATACACCTCCACCCCAGCCAAGCCCCAGCTGAACTCCCACTACCCACCACCCCCACCCCCACCTCAGCTCAAGCTAAACTCTCATTACCCACCACCACCACCACCACCACCACACCAGCCGAAGCTGAACTCTCAACGCCCACCCCCACCCCACAGCACTCCCCTCAGCTGTACTCCACTCTCAGTCGGTAGAGAGAGGTCCCGTAACAGAAAGAGAGGGGACCAGAACCCAACCCCCAAACCCGTTAGAACACAACGAAGCAGGAATCTCCCCTTTTTACCCGGGAAACAGATCTACAAAGCGGATCATCTGACCTCCACGTCTACTTTGAATGCATTGCATAAGTCAGCTTTGAGACCGCTACAAAACTTGACATCAGTCAATGGCAAGCCCGTTGACGAGCCCCAGAACTTTCCAGACGCCCCGATGGTGATGTACTTCCTGAGGCCCCAGCAGTGCAGCAGGACGAAGGCCCTGTGGCGGATGGTCAACGAGGCGGCAGCAGACACAATTCCAGGCATCAAGCTGGTCGAAAAGCAGCACGCATCACTGGAAAAATTTGAACAGATAGCAGGTGGAGGTAAAGTCTCCAATTATTTTTTATCGTGCTGTCAAATAAACGTTCCCTCTGGATATCGGAGGTTGGGCCCGAATGGTTGAGTTACAACCGATCTGCTGACAAGCAGCCTGGGACAGACCTGCAGCGTCCTCACTTCTGAGGATTTTAGGCCGGTGATCAACACTGAATAGTGATCATGTTCACGAGGTTAAACTTGGCAAGTCTCAACACCAGGGGCATGAGATCTCGAAGCCATGCTGCTCACGTGCTGATGGATCTCATGGCCTGCATAATGCTAGGGGTGTTTCCTTGTTAGTGAGTTGTAGCCTTGCCACAAAGATAAACATTGTGCACACAGATGCAGAAGGTAGGCTGGTCGTGGCTGATGTTGCCATTAGCAACAGCAAGTTTCGGATAGTCGCGGTTTATGCGGCCAACACTTCTGTGGAGAGGGTTCCTTTTTTCAGCAGTTGAAAATGTTCCTGGCGGGTTCAGAGCGGCTAGTTGTAATCGGTGATTGGAATGCCATCCTTGATCCCAAGATAGATAGAGTGGGCAGGATTAGAGGGCTGGATAGGTGCAAGAGCAGCCTGTCTGACCTGATGGACTCATGCGATCTGGTTGATAGGTTTCGTCTTGAGCACCTGGGATGGGAGATGTGAACTTGGCACTCTAGTGGGCTTTCCTGTGCAAGCACTTACTTGGAAAGGATGTTAATTAGAAGTGGCGAAGCAGACTTTCTATCTTTTCCCAGGTTCCACTGGTTAGGACACTCTGACCACAAACTAGTTGTGGCCAGTTTGAACTTAGGGACTAGACCTAAATTAGCCGGGTACTGGAAGTTGAATACCTCCTTGCTGGACATATGTGACTTCCGGGAAAAGCTAATATTACTCATCCAACTAATGGGGGCGGTTACAGGGACTAAGTCATGGACGGCAGCACCGGGGGGGGGGGGCAGGGGGGGGGCTCAAGCCCCCCCCCACTTTTTGACTTGCCCCCCCCCACTTTACGGTCATCAATAATGAAGTTATATATGCATGTGTTTAACCAGGCTCCCCATTTTTTAGGAGAGCCCCCCCCCCACTTTTATAACTGTGCCGCCGGTCCTGTAAGTGGTGGGTTAACTTAAAAACTAAAATTAGACGTTTTTTTGTGCAGTATAGCTAGGGCCTAGCCTTAAAGAAGGCTAAATCAGAAAAGCGGTTAGAAGTTAAGTTGGCCTGGGCAGTGGCTGAGGGGGATCCCCTAACCATAGCACAAGTCAAGGAGGACCTGAAACGTACAGCTAACAAACGGTATGAGGGTCAGGTAGTCAGAGCCAAGGTTGGATAAAGTGTCTAATGAAGCCGTAAATGTTGACGCTAATGAGCGTAAAGCTGTGGTTCATCACAGAGCAGATCACTACATTCGAGAAGTGAAAAACTTGGAAGGACAGTCCCTCGTGTCGACGCAGGAGATCTTTGAGGGGTTCCGAGGGCATTTCGCAGATCTATACATCCAACTGCCCAGACTCTGCATCCAGGAGTTTGACATCTATTTGGCCGACTAGCCCAACCTGGAGGAGGCACGAGCGGCTGGCTGTGATGGTCGGGTTATGGAATGTGAGGTCTAGTATGAGTTGAAGCAGGCCAGCTTGAACAAATCGCCTGGACTCGATGGGTTGCCCTACAAATTGTTTTTAAAGCTGTCGCACATCTTTGTCCCTCTTCTGATGGATGTGTTCAGCCACTGGTTTGATCAGGGATCCATTCCTGCCCAAGTCACCAGGGGAGTGATCACATTACTGAAGAAGAAGGACGGGCATGGAGAGTGTTTTGAGAATTTTAGGCCCATAACTCTGCTAAACACAGAGTTAAAGATTTTGGCAAGATTCTGGCGAACTGTTTGCAGGTTGTTGAATTATGCTGTGAAGGGGAGATCGATTTAGAACAATTTGCATCTGGTTCGACACCGAAGCTGCACTGATCAATTTAGATCAGTCTAAAGCTTTCGACAAGGTCGACCATCGTTTCTCTGGGATCTGTTCTAGAGGCTGCCGAATTTAATCTTGGCTTCCATAAATAGATCTCCATTCTGTATCGTCAGCCGACGTCAGTGGTGCAGGTAAACGGAATGCGGTCGGGATCGTTCAACATCTCTCGGTTGATACTTTATGTTCTTACGTTGGAGGCCTTCCTGCGCAGGCTAAGGGACAGGACGGCAAGACCAGCCCTATGTGGTATCGCTCTACCCAGTGATGCACAGACCTGGGTCTCTGCGTATGCTGATGATGTCACCGTGTGCATGTCAAGCTGTCAAAACATAAATCGTGGTGACTAAGGCACTCAAACGATATGAAGAGGTTACAGGGGCCGTAGTCAACATCAGCAAATCCAATGGCTTGAGGTTGGCAGCCTGGAGCGGCATTGCTGTGCCAGGTTCGGGCCAGGCCTCCAGCTTGAAAAGAACTGATCGGAGGTGGAGTCAAAGGTCGAAGCATCAGTAAGGATTTGGCTTTGAAAGTAGAGCAGAGGCGTGCGCCACATACGTCTTTCCTCTCATCCTTTACCGATTGGCTGTACTACCTCTGTCTGCAGTCCGCTTGACGACGCTCATGCGTCAGCTCTTTACACTTTTGGGGCAGGGTAAACAGCCGCTAGTCCGCAGACAGGTCTGCACTCAACGTGTCAACGAAAGGGGTTTGGGGATGTCTGACTTGGCAAGTGATTGACATGCCGAAAGACTGGCATTCCTGAGCCGCACATTTTTGAAGGAGTCTCCGTGGAGCCCTGAGGTCGAGAAGACTTTTCCCAACCTCATCCCCGACCACTTGATCGAAGGATGACGTAAACCAAGGGGGCAATCGCAGTTCTTCAACGAATACCGAGCTGTGCTCAAACGACTGCCGGGGTCCAGCAACCTTTCATGGCCTAGAAAGACACTTTATTGGGAGGACCGCTTCGGATTCACTCGTAGAACAGCTGGGATGGTCGGAGAGGGAGATCCGCTCTCGGTGGAGTTGGGCGCCAGGTTGGAGTCATCTCAATAACGCTGAGTTTTTTCTGATCTGGCACGCGCTGGCCCTCGAGTATAGACACTTCAAAAACTAACTGTGGAGAAAACGCCTTCTGTCTGCGTTGCATAAACGTAGACGTCAAAGAAGAAGCAGCTGAGCACGCTTACTTCGAATGCATCAAATTGCGTGAGTTTTGGAGGTATGTGAACGAGGTGACTGCTCACATCACTCCCAGGCAGTCAGTACCTCTGGACGTAGCATCTGTAGTGTACAATGTGATGCCTCCGTGGTGCAGGGAGAAACAAATGGTGTTTCTCACAATCCTAGTCGTAGCTAGACTTGTAGTGTGGACATCATGCATAGACATAAGGAAACGGGGGTGAATCGCCTTCTGATTACAATCTGATTTTGCACTTCAAACATCAGCTCAAGGTAAAAATCAGATGTGATAGGAGGAGATTGCACTCATCTTTAAAAGAAGGTGGATACACTCTACGTATTTGTGTGTGTTTGCACGTGTCCAGTTTGTTCCCTGCCTAGGCATGGTGCACACTGACCTAAGTTCTTATCAGACCCCATCCCAAATAGCAAAATCTCTTAGCTAGTGGTACGATTGAGTTCTGCCCCCCCCCCTCTTTATTTTTCGAGATGTCCACTCCCCATTGTATATTTTTCTTCTTTTTTTTTACCCTTTTTAATCCCCTTTCCCACTTAGGAACTGACTCACTTGTTTTTTGGTTCTTGAAACAAATCGGAAAACAGTGAGCAGCCCACACTTCGATAGATTTGGGAGGGCCTTACTAACCAACATATCATTTTTTGTATAATTTTTGGCTACTTGCAGCTCCCCACCCCCAACCAATGAATTTTGTACAAAACTTTTTGTAATTGGGGATAATATTAGGTAGCCCAAAGAGTGAATGAGGTATTTTGGTGACTGGAACTAGTTTAGAGAATGACACACGACCATCACACCACCCAACTCAACTTTGCCCTTGTGCCACATCTTTTTTAATTTTTTATTTAAAAAATGTATTATTTTAAAGATAAATAAAAACCCACAGGGGTTAAAAAGGAAACCCCAAAATTCCTCTAAGGAGGAGGAAGAAGCTGCCGAGAAGGAGGTACACACAAATCCCCCCCCCCCTTTTTAGAAAAAGAACAACAAAAGGAAAAAAGAGGATAAGGAGCAAAAAGGTAGAAAATATTGCATAATCCCCCATGGAGCATACACTATCCCCGACACCTCCAAAACCTACACCCACACATCCAACTCCCATCCCCAGAGCAACAATTTTGCAAAAACCACCGGAGGAGGCCCACTTTGCAAACACCGGGCCCCCACACCAACACCTTCAACAGCCCACACACCGACACCGGCAACAATACCTGCCCTCACACTGCATTTATCATGCACACGCACCCACCCATTCAGCTCCAAATCCCTTAGGCAAGAACAAGTGGAACCGGGGACGTAAAAGAGCCAATCAATATCTCCTACTCGAGGGAAAAAGAAAACACCTCCCCTTTAAATTGGGAAAGGACGTTTGTAAAATTGACACCCTGTCTGTCGGCACGGATGTATCCTTCCAGCAGAAAAGGAACTTAAAACCTCTGTTGGACTTCAGTCAGATAGGGGGCAAAGACATTTCCCGGATGACGGCCTCATGACAACATTCGTAAGGCTTCCAACCGGTCACAAGGACTTTGTCTGGCAAATGCTGGAGGGCACCATACCGGGAATAAAACTTACCAAGGACAAAGACCCTTCCCTGGACGAAATTTTACCAGAATGCAAAGTATAGGGCTTTAAAGCTAACATTTCCCCTTGACCTCGGCGGCATTGCGCGCAGTGGCAAGGATACCAAAAACTGGTGCATAGTATCGGCGTCCTTACGCCAGCAGACTTCAGAACCGGGTGCAACACTGCTTAAGGTAAGTCCATGACTCTGTGCTTGGCTAGTTTGAATGCAAGGGGCTTGAGGTCCAGAGGGATCTCTTGTCCCTGGGAGTGGATGTAGCTGCGATCCAGGAGATGCACTTTGTTTTATCCAGGGATTGTCAGATGCTGACCATAGACAACAACGTCTTTTCAGCATATAGGAATCCTCGGTGGAAGGGCGTCTGATTGCTTGTGAAACGCACTCTGTCTGTGACAGTCGATGTTGTCCATAGGGATGCGGAGGGGCACGCTGGTTGTGGCCGATATTGCCGTAAAAGATTTTGTGTTCTGGGTCGTTACGATTCACGCACCCAGCACTGCCTGAGAGAGGATTTCCTTTTTTTGGGATCTGGACGCGTTAGTCACATGTCGGAAGAGCGTAGTTCTAATGGGAGATTGGAATGCCATCCTTGATCCCAAGAAAGACAAGGGCAGGAAGGGAGCTTGAGGGACGGAGAGATGTGAGACCAGCCTGGCTGACCTGATAGCTAGATGCGATCTGGTTGACAGGTTTTATGTTGTTGATCATCCGGGGTGGGAGAACTGGATATGTAAAAATAGTGTGCCTTCCTACCTGAATACTTATTTGGACAGGATGTTAGTTAGAAGAGGCGATGTAGACTTTATATCGTGTCCTACATTTAAATGGCTAGATCAATCGGACCATAAACTAGTTATGACCCAGTTGGTTAGGAAATAGGCCTAAACTAGCCGGGTACTGGAAGTTGAATACCACCTTGCTGAAGATACAAGACTTCCAGGAAAAGCTAATGCTACTTATCCGTGGTGGGCAGTTACTGGGAGTAAGTGGTGGGTTAGCTTGAAAACTAAGATCAGAAGTTTTTCAGTCAAATACTCCTCGTGTCTTGCACTAGATAAGGCCAAGATGGAAAAGCATTTAGAAGAGAAAGTAACCTGGGTGGTGGCTGGGGGGGGGGGGATACTGTAAGCATAGAATTAACTAAGCAGGATGCAAGACTAGTTAGCGCTACAAAGACCAAGTAGTTAGGGATAGGCTAAGGAAAGTTTCTAATGAAGCCAGGAACTCTGACACATATGAGTGTAAGGAAGTTTCAAAGCGTAGCTCGGATAGGTACATCGGAAAAGTCAAGCACCTGCATGGACATGTCTTGGAATCGACTCAGGAGATCTCTGAGGGATTTCGGGAGCATTTCAAGGAGCGCTTCCGGTCCAGGAGTTTGACAACTATTTGACTGACTCTCCCCACCTCGATGTGGCAATAGCAGCTGGTTGCAAATGCAGGGTTATGGAGTGTGAGGTTTTAGCCGCGTTGAAGGTCTGCCCTATGAGATGCATTTGAGGCTGTCGCACATGTTTGTGCCGATTCTGACTGATGTGTTTAACCATTGGTTTGACGAGGGTTCTATCCCGGGTCAAGTCACCAAAGGAGTAATCACATTACTAAGAAAGCGGCACAGGCATGATGGGGAGGAACTAGACGATTACAGGCCCATAACTCTACTAAACACAGAGTTAAAGATTTTGCCCACGATCTTATCGAACTAGTTGTAGGGTGTCATCAGAGAATTGATTGAACTTAAGCAGAACTACGCTATGAAGGGGAGATTGATTCAGAACAACTTGTATCTGATTCATACGATCATAGAGGAGATAGAAGACGACATGGAAGCTGCGCTGATCAACTTGGATCAGTCCAAAGCTTTCAACAGGACAGCAGTGGTACAGGTAAACATTGGAGCCGCTAAAAAGTGAAGAGACAAGTTCGGTCTTATGCCGAATCACTTTGCCTGGCAGAGCACGAGCCAGGGTCTCAACATTTGCTGATGACATCACTGTCTTTGCGTCATGCTTCTGAGACATCGAGAGGATGACAGAGGCGCTCACACGTTACAAAATGATCACAGGGGCCAAAATCAATTGCAGCAAGTCAACCAGCCTGTGATTGAGTGCCTGGAGCGATGACACCACCCTTCCGGCTCCTTTCTGCTGGACAGATGGCCTGGTTGAATCCTTGGCATGTGGTTCAGACTGGACCTTCAGGTTGAGAGGAATTAGTCGGAGGTACAGTCAAAGGCTGGAGCATCAGTTAACACTTGGCTTCAAAGGAAACTCTCCTTAAAGGGTAGAGCTGAAGTGTGCA
Organism: Sepiola atlantica; assembly: GCA_963556195.1. Taxonomy (NCBI): domain Eukaryota; kingdom Metazoa; phylum Mollusca; class Cephalopoda; order Sepiida; family Sepiolidae; genus Sepiola; species Sepiola atlantica. Next base: position 51,397,105 of record OY744525.1, on the reverse strand, counting down.
CCACTAATGTCTTTCCTCTCATCCTTTATTGATTGGCTGTACTTCCTCTGCATGTGAACCGCCTCAAGGCCCTCCGGCGCCTTCTGTCCACACTTCTCTGGGACAGGAAGAGGCACTGAGTTTGCAGTCAGGTCTGTATTCAACATCCATGTGAGGGAGGCTTGGGGATGCCCGACTTGATGTGTTATCGAGACGCTGAGAGACTGGCTTTCCTGAGTCGAATATTGACAGAGGAATCTGCATGGAACCCCGCGGTCGATAGTGCTTTGCCCGACCTTATTCGGTCAAGGGCCGTTGTAAGCTAAGGGGCGAATCTCAGTTCTTCAGAGAGCGCCGAGCTGCGCTCAAAAAACTTTCTCAGTCCAGTGACCTATCTTGGCATTCTAGAAAAGAACTCCATAGGGGATTTGTGAGGGGGGCAGCTGACGATCCGTTACTCGAGTTGTACGGGTGAACAGAGGAGGATATCGGCTCCAAATGGAGTTGGGAGTCGGGGACGAATCATCTCAACAACTCTGAGTTCTCTCTGACCTGGCAATTGGCCCGGAATGTGCTACCCTTTAATACCATACTACACAGTTCTGGAATGGAGGTCTCGCACAAGTGTCCCCTTTGAGGAAACGCCTGATCACGCTTTCTTCCGGTGCCATGAGCTCCAACGGTACTGGAGATACGTCAACAAGGTGATGGCTCATATCGATCCCGAGCAACCGCTGCTGCTAAACCTAGCCTACGTAATTGACAATGTTTGGCCGCCGTAGGATGGGGAGAGACGAATGGTGTTTCTCGCGATCCTGGCCGTAGCATAAATCGTGGTGTGGACGACGTGTCTGAGAGATGACCAGGGACTTTAATCTTTTGCTGATCAGGATCTGATCGCATTCTTCAAGCATCAGCTGAAGGTCAAGATCAGATGTGATAGGACAAGATTACACTCCTCGGTTTTTGAAAAAAGGTGGATACAAGTAACGAGCTTGTGTGTACGAAAAGGAGTCAAGTATGAGTACGTGTTCCAGGCCTGAGCATGGTGCGCACGGTTCTTGGTCCGGTCGGATCCCAGGCTTTTGGGTATGTTTTTGGTAATAGAAATCCTCCAAGATGCCCACTTTCAATTTTTTGTACTCGGTCATCCTTAATTTGCATTTATCTTGGAATGACACCACCCACTCTCCAAACTCCATCCCTCGTTTTCTTTTTTCTGCCACTTCCATTTAGAGATTGACCTACTTGTTTACGGTTCTGAACAAACCGGAAAACAGTGCGCAGTCTAATATTTAGAAAGTGTTGGGAGAGTCTTACTAACCAAATATTTTGCTTTTTGTTCTTTCCCCACTCCCTGTTTCATTCCAATGGATTTCCTGTATGTATGTCTATTCATGAACAATAACATTTTCAAATCAGTTTGGGGATATCTTTAGTAGGACGGCTCCTAGAGTAAATGTGATATTGTGATGAACGAGATGATTCTAGTGAAGAATAGGATAGACAATTTTATCACGTTAGACAAAGGATGACCAACGATACCCAAGTTCCCCACACTTTTGATGGCCTTGTGCCAAATTTGTTCCGAATGTAATTTTTTATACTTTGTGCAAATAAATATTTCAGAGTGTAGTATCTGTTCCGATGGATGCTACACTCTATAGACCGGTACTGTCTTAGCCTTCGGGCCTTGATTCCACCGGTCTGAGATATTGTCCTGTGCAGTTCTAGGAGGTCCACCTTGCCAGTGTTTGCTTTCTCACCCTTTGAGAAGGGGTTAGTTTATTGCTAATCGACTCAGGCGCCCCAACTGAGGAATGCAGATGGGACTACTCAGGCATTTTTTGTAGGCCAGAGTTCTTTTCCTCTAGGGCGTGTGCTTTTTAATCCCACTTTCTCGACCTTGTGCCACAGCTTGCCACTGTGGGAGGTAGATAAATACCAAGTAATACTGAAAGGTTTTGATGTTAATATACTTAGGAATGATTCACATTTATTCATATTTAGATTAGATTAGATTAGATTGGAATATTAGATTAGCTAAATGCAATGTCCTCCATCATTTCGCAATGTATTTATTACATTTAAAAAATAGTGACTGACTGACAGACAGACGGACGGACAGAATCCTTATTTATATAAGATAGCCAAAATATCTTCCCTGCAATCGTATATTTTAGCTAGGCTGCCGCGTCTCTTCCTTCTGTGACTGAAAAATTCCACAGTCAACCGAGCGTGTTCAGTGAAATGTTTAAGCGAGTTAATTTGAAAGTTTTTCATAAGTTCAGTCAGTTAGTGCAGTCAGTAACGATTAAGACTGAAGACCTCAGGTTTGCCGTTTCGATTTATTTATGTAAAATAGGTGTCTTACGTTTAAAAAGACAGAACTTCCTTGTTATATCATAATGAGAGGTGATCAATGAAAAGTCATACATCTGAAGTAAGTACACAAAATTACATTAGACCTCTTATTTTTATGCTTTGCTCATTTGATTTGATAAAGCAGCATAATTTATTATTGTACATATATAGGGAGATGTATGCAGAAGAGTAGACTTCGATAGTCTGAGAGAATGGATGGGATTTCTTGGGTTAGTAAATGTAGGACAGTTGAGGTAGCAGGCCAAGTTCACAGGGAAGGCAAAGGAAAACATGGGAGGAATTGATAAAACTGGACCTGAGGGAAAAGGGAATAACTAAAGATCTGGATAGAGATAGGTTACTTTGGAAGTCAATTTCTTAAAGCCGTCCAATGCATGCCAGCATGTAAAACGGATGTTAAACCAATGATGATGATAATGATGATGATGATGATGACGACCACAACCACCACGACAACATATATGTACGTATATCTAAGAAAGCATAGGTGATGAGTGAAAGCATTCAGTTTTGAACATCTTTTGTTCACTCTTGTCATGGGGCTCAGGAGAAAGATCTATCTTAATTCACCCTTTTTATTTCTGAGTTATAGGCGATTTAAACAAATACTGATCAACAATTTTTTCTGTAAAAGTCTAACACATACAAGGTGTGTGATAATGCACTGTTGTTTCTACATATGTGATAGATAAACACTATCCTTGTGACAGGATCACAGGTAAAATAAGCCTGGGCCTGGTGTTGCCACAGTCACCAACAAAATCACGAAAAAATGACGAATAGAAAAACCATGGCGTCGGAAGAAAGATCAGAGCGTCATTATACGCCAACATAGGGGGACCTGGTCGGCATCCTGCGAATTTTGGTTCTTGTTATTTAAGGTACAGAATACAACAGAGCAAGTACAGGTAAATAAATATGATCAGCATAAACCAAACATCGTGCAGAGGAACAATGGATCGCAGGGGAAATTAAACTAGCAACAGAGTGCTATTACAAAAGCAACGCCCACACAAAGAGGCTCCTTTACACATTATAGAACATAACCCCGAAGCTATAACATCGATTTTCCAAACACCCTGTATACGCACATATTATTATTATTATTATTATTATTATTATTATTATTATTATTATTATTATTATTATTATTATTATGTGTACTCACTAGGAGTTCTCACACAGGTCATTATCAGTGATTACTCACTGATAATCACCGGTGGTGTTCCCTGTAGTTTGAGTGATAACAAGTCTCCCCAGGTTTCCAGTACTCTCCACCTCTTTCGATAACTATTGCAAATGACTTTGCATTATCACAACAGATGCTTACCATCGATTTCTCGTTGGTAACGACCATTGGTCTTCTCTGGGATTTAGATGGCAATAAGCCGCCCCAAGGTCCCAGTTTTCTCTGCACTCTTCCAGTGGAGGTCTGGTTAGTGCTCTCGCTCCTCGGTCTTTCCATCTTCCTTGACCCTTCACGACTATTTTGTGTGGTATCAGCCCAGGCTGGTTCTATCACTTTTTTGGGGGGTGGGGGTGGGGGGTAGTTTATGAAATTTCTTGCATTTTCTGTTCCTTGGTTTTATTATTATTATTATTATTATTATTATTATTATTATTCACTAACCAAGCAGCTGCGTAAAAGGCAGCCTTTTAGTCTAGTTCTTGTAGGGGGTTGTTAGGATTTTATTTAAGCCCCATAATTACTATTCTCAATTTTATTATATCGGGCATTAAGGAAATTAGACTACAAAAGCAACCCCAACACAAAAGGGGTCAATTACACATATTAGAACATAATCTTGAAGTCAAGTAATGCCATCGGTTTTCAAACACCTTGTACATACATATATACCAACAAAACAAAAACAATGAGAGCTGATGAGTGAAAATCTGAAACTATCATCTCCAAATAAGTGAAAAAAAACAACAAAATTAATTTTAAAAAAATATAATGAATGTGTGATAAAACTTGTACTTCACAGTTATAAACCATTGCTCCCATGAATTACCGGGATTTAGGAGCTTGTAATGAAATATAACAGAACCGTAAAAATTTCCTGTTTTTTTCAAATTTTCTTTAAATTCACAAAAAAAAAGTCGGCTTACCTGTCTTATTCGTTTTATTCGTTTTATTCGTTTTTATCGTTTTATTCCGTGTCGATATACACTGTGCGATGTTCACGAGGAAAATAACAGTACGAATGATATCCATAGTTTGGGTTTAGAATTTGATTAAAAGTGGTGCTCTGTTTTTTGGTTTCTTTTTAACTTTAAAATATTAATTTAAGCTAATAAAAATGCTGTTTCATTATTAAGCATTCTATCGTAAGGCTTGGTTGTTAGATTAAGCTGTCACAGAGCAACTTTTCTTACTTCTCCAATGGCAACACATGCACTAACAAGGAAAGAGACAAATGATTAATAGCCGTTTGATTATAATTCAAGAAAATAATATTAACAATTACAATAATATCTTCACAAATTGAAGATAAAATAAAATGACAGTATTGCTTAGTAAACGTTTATTAAAATATGTAAAATATAATATATTTAAAAATATAAGCTATAATATGGGAAGGACTGGCTCAGTGAGACACTCAATGGACCAATGAGTTTGTGGGCTGATTTGTTTATGGGTCAGTGAGTTTTGGGGCTAGTATTATTGAGTGGGTGAGGGGGAGAGATAGATTTATGGGATAATAAGTTTGTGAGATGGTGAATTTATGATGAGGTGGTTGTGGAGTTGTGAGGGGGTTGTACATTGGTGAGTTTATAGGTTGGTGAATTTATGATGAGGTGGTTGTGGAGTTGTGAGGGGGTTGTACATTGGTGAGTTTATAGGTTGGTGAATTTATGATGAGGTGGTTGTGGAGTTGTGAGGGGGTTGTACATTGGTGAGTTTATAGGTTGGTGAATTTATGATGAGGTGGTTGTGGAGTTGTGAGGGGGTTGTACATTGGTGAGTTTATAGGTTGGTGAATTTATGATGAGGTGGTTGTGGAGTTGTGAGGGGGTTGTACATTGGTGAGTTTATAGGTTGGTGAATTTATGAGTCACTGAGATTGTGAGACAATGAGATTATTGAGTTTGTAGGTTTGATGGACTGCAGGCTGACTATTTCAGTCACCTGACTAAAGTTTGACCCACACATGATCTCTGTCCTTGTAAGCACTCTGTCCAGAACTTTGTAGATGTAGATAATAGTGGCTGGTGCATTAAAATGTGAGTCAACATCCTTCAGCGCCATGCTGTGCTCGTAGATGGAACAGTGAATGCTGGCTGTAATCAGCTTCACTGTCTGATGAAATTGCTCTACTATGCCATTTTTGGCTGGGTTATATGTGTCTAGCAGTACATAAACATTAACATTTCTTTCTTCTTGTGGAGAGCAGCCTCTGTGAGGTGGTTGGGTCACATGATAACCAATTAGCCTCCAGGAGTTACTTATTTTGACTGAACTATTGAAGGACTACTTCCAGACTTCTTGGGATTTAGACAGCAGCTCCAGAGAGCTGCCAGGCACTTACAGAGAAAGACGTCCTCTCTCCTGCCTTTGTACACTGGACAGCTGAGCAGGGCCATTTTCCACCGGAAGAAATACAGCTCAAAGAAAAGCGACAGCCGACCTTTTCTTACCGTAATTCATTTTCTACACCATCTTAACTTTCGGCAACCTACACCCAACGGTGTAGGCCACTCAAATAAATATGTCGTTGTTATTTATAGAAGAGATTTGTTTTTTCTTTTGATGACCGTTTTGTTACAAAATAATTATAGGAGTTGGTCTTACAGTCTATGCTAAGATTAGTTTACGCTCTACTCGTTTGGAAAAGTTCTGAACTCTCTTGACAAAGTAGATATTGTGCCATACTTACATTGCTTCTGTAAATAGACATGATTTGGTCTGTATTCAGCTCAACCATGTAGACAACACCGATCAGTAAGCTAGATTTATTTCCATTTTTTATTGCGTTGAACCACTGTTGTAGCACCTTCGGAAATCAGTCGGCCATGATTTGAGTCGATGGAATCAACATCACGTTCAAGGATAGATCGTACTCCTTAACTAACTGCATGAATGTGCTCAACCTCCTTATGATAGGCATTTTTCTTACTGTCTTGGTGTGCACTCATGCCTTCTTAGTGAAAGTGCCTGATATCTAATGGAATATACACACACAGTTCGTTATAATTTGCAGCATGCAGCCCTACTACTAGAAAGCCAAGTTAATAACTGAATGTGGCATCCTGTTTGGCTAAATTAATATGTTAAGCATCGTTCTCAGGCCCCAGCCAAAAAGCATCCTGCAACGCTGTTCTGTGCCTCTCCAGTTGCTAAGAAACTGGCATTGACTCGCATATACTGTGCCCAGCCGTCCATGCACAAATCTCCATCGGCCAGATCATCCTACTTAACTACATTCTTCATAATTAAACTTGAATTCTTCTTAGGCCACATAAAGCCACTCCCACGCCGAGAGGTGTCTAAAAAATCCTTCAACACAAGGAGAATAGGGTCTCTTGTTTGATGACATTAGAAACTTTTTGGACGATGTTTCTTCTCCTCCAGTGTAGGGCACTGCATTCCATCCTGGCAATCAATCTCAGCGTTAATGCACCATTCTCCAACTTTTCTGAGTTCCTAAATTCCATTCCAAACTGAGCCAAGTGTTCCCTGACATGGGACTTGGGAATGTTATCTACGTTGACATTAGATGTCATCGAACTAATCATAATCCATCTACGTGTTGAGCTCTTTCTTATAGTCCTGTCGAATCTCTGTACTGATATTCTGTAGTCCTTCATGTATGCGGTTCTCTGACAGATATTGACCTTTTTGCTGCCAATTTGCACTTGTGTCATTGACCCAATAACTATGTCTCCCAATGCAGCATGTATGGGATGTACCTTCAAACGTCATGATATTCAGTATAGCTTTCTTCAAATATCTTTATCGATCTATATTTACTACTGACCGTGAAAGGCTTATGCCAGTCAGTGACGAACACCACATTTCATCAACATAAACACTTGTCTTTGGGAACATCTCATTTACATTTTTGCATGATAGAAGCAGTTGCTGATGCCTTAGGCCTTGACCTATTTCCTGAACAGTCATAGATTCTGTGTCCTACTTTGTTGCATGAGTAACATTGTGTTCTGCATTTTCGGCCGTCCCTAGCAATGTAACTTTTACCACTACCTGTAGCAAGTTCCGTTGCGCTTGGGCCACTTTTGGTAGGAACTGTGGCATCACTGTGGGTTGGGTAAGCGGCTGTAACTTCATATTGGTTTTGGTCTTTAGTTATCGTCAGCACTTTTGCTCTCACTATTAAATCTTCCGTATTTGGTGCCTGTTGGAGTTTGATGGAGATGGCATCAGGGAGCAATGGTGTGCAGAGTGATGGAGCGGTGGCCTTGGGCATCCAAATTGTAGGGACATTCAATCATATTCAAACTATCTTTTTTTTTCTTTTTTTCTTTTAAACATATTTCACCCCAAAGAAGGCAGGCTGCCACTGTAGACTTAAGGAGTTACTGAGAATTAGGTGTAGGTTTTGGGTGTCACCCCAAGTTGGGAGCCGTGTAGCGAGATGTCTATTTACATTAGTTTTAAACCTCTGCATGTCGGTACTGTTGAGGAAACATGGAATAGGGAGGGAGTTCCAGAGTCCAGCAGCACGAGGAAAGAAGCTATTGGAGTAGAAGGCTCTCCAGCATCTGGGGACCCTCACAGTGAATGGATGGGATTTAGCTGATTGTCGAGTTGCTCATCGGAGCACAATCCATTGAAGTATTTGTAAAACAAGCACAAGGATGCAACATTGCGGCGATGGGACAAGGGCTGGAGCTTGGTGGATAGTGAGGGACCTATTAAGTTGGCGACTCTTTTTTGAACCTTGTATAGGAGGGAGAGACTAGTGGATGATGCACCAGCCCAGATGTGGCAACAATACTCTATACATGGGCGGATGGTGGTTTTGTAGAGATACAGGATAATGTCAGGTGTGGGAAGTTTACTAGCACGGTAGAGGGAGCTCACCTTCTTTGCTTCTTTTCTCTTTCTTTTAGATTATTTCTCAGTACTAGAACCTATACTTTGGGGTATACAATCAAGGGGTTGACCCCGGACTTTATTAGGACATCACCAGACCTTTGCATGCCACTGTGAGGAAGTCTAGTTTTGAAAATCAGTTTGATGAGCCTCTCTATCCCAACTAACTCAAATTACTTTACTGCCTGATTTTGTATGCATAAACGTTCAACTGCTTGCCAGCCTACTTGACCATTGTCAACTTTATGTATGCTGTGAATACACCATCTGTGAACATCTTCACAGGGCGGCCATCTGATCTATGTCACCCTTGTCTATCTCCAGGTAAAGGGTTAATGTATCCCACACCGGATACAATGGCAGCAGGTTCACAAAATTATCCACCTTCTGAAATATCGACATTAGCCTCACTTTCTTTAGCCACACTACCACATCTCCCTCGCCAGTAAATGATTTTATCATTTCACTGATTATGTGTACTGGGCCAAAATAACTTGTAGTTGAGTCCCTCTTTGTATATGATGAAAACACCATTGGTCAAGACATCAAAAAACAATCGACTTCTAACTATATGAGAATTAACACAGCTAAGACACTAGAACCAAACATAAGATGCTTTTCCTGTGGTTTGTCGCCGAACAGTGATTCTCAGATTAATATATATATTGAGCGCTAGAACGACCAGCTTGAGAAACGGTTGGCCAGTGACACAAATTATTTCTATAGCCGCTGCTGCTCAATCCATTATCGGCCATCATCTTTGCAATTAGACTGCCAAAGGTTTCCTTCTGCATGCAGCCACTTCCTGTTCCTCAACTTTGAAGTGGGCACATGCCAATCGTTGCCTAGTGGCTTCTCTGTGTCCAATTTACAGTGAATTCGTAGGTTGTGATTTTATGGGCAGAAGAGTCTACAGGTCAGTAAGCCTGTAAGTTGTAAATTGATGGGTCAGTGAATCTTTGAGCTGATTCATTTATGGGCCAGTATTTAGGCTGTTGAATTCATGGTCTGGCAAGTTTATAGGCTAATTAGTCGTTATGCTAATGTGTTCATGAACCACATGTTTTATCAGTTCAGTTACTATTTAATATTTTTCACAATCTTATATATAAAGTCCAGTAAAAATTCCCCCTGTACCGTTGACCAGAATAGCTATCTAGCCAAAAGCTTAATAAAAAAAATCTCTTCATTCAGTAAATATTGGTTCGTGTCCCCTCCCTAAAGTTTCTTTTCCAATCGATTAAAAATTTGTTATATCTAATACCATTCCATATTTTATTTTCATCAGCAGATTTAAAAGAAGGGGAAGAGGAGTTTACCCTCTCAGTGGAAGTCCTCTCACTTCACTCACATTCACCGGATGCCAAATTTAATAAGACAGATATTTTGGTATGCACCGGTTCCTCTGTACCTGCCACAATATCCAAGTTATAGCTGAAAAACATCAATACATTAATTATTTATATAATTTAAATGTGTATTAAATTTAACTACTGACGCTGAGATTGTTGTGGAAATTCACAAAATACTATAATAAATCTGTTTTGATTTGTCAACCAGATCATGTTTTTCAAGGGACAAATCGAATTCTTCACAGCTAGTACAGTCATACATATGTACCCATCTCAGATGAATTTTTCAGAACTATTTTCAAGGAGAGGCTGATGATCAGCCTGGTTTTTGTTAGCTGTTTTTTTTTTTTTTAATAAAATCTCCAACAGATCTAGGGACATGAAACCTTTGTATCTCAAATGGACTCTTAAATGTATAGTATGTAAATAAAAACGCATATTCTGCTCTGGTTTTTATGATCGAGCATTTTGGTTGATTTTTTCTGCTGACACGCGATACACAAACACACACAATATATATATATATATATATATATATATATATATATATATATATATATATATATCTAGGATCAAATATAAACCAAAGTAAAAACTTTTAGTAGATGGAACCTATTGTGAAGAGGATTAGCTCAATATACGAGATAGAGCAATTGTAGAGATAGAAGAAAAAAGAGTGATAAATATGCGACGATTGTCCAAATTTATTTCAAATTTCAATTGTTCAATGCAAGGTGTATTCAGTAATAAACTAGTGTTTATTATTCTTTCCTTAAGCCAAGGCTTTTCAAAGATCGAAATTCCTTTAATAATAATTTTCATATTTTTCAAATATTTGAACTTTGTTTTTTTCGAAAGCCAACTTATCCATCTGTATTTCTCCTCTGATGATAAGATTTCGATCTTTGAAAAGCCTTGGCTTAAGGAAAGAATAATAAACACTAGTTTATTACTGAATACACCTTGCATTGAACAATTGAAATTTGAAAAAAATTTGGACAATCGTCGCATATTTATCACTCTTTTTTCTTCTCTCTCTCTCTCTCTCTCTCTCTCTATATATATATATATATATATATATATATATATATATATGACATCAAGCCAGTCTATTGCTCGACTTTTGTCATTTCGTCTTACAAAATAAATATTTGATTGATTCTAACTAGCCATTTTCTTTTGTGGAACGTTGGTCCATTTTGTTCAGAAAATAAAATTTAATTTGATTTAATTTCTTTGGAAATATACTTTATCTAGCTCTGAATATTTCCAAATGAAAGCCATCTTTGTTATTAGCAACAAATGTAAATTGCAATGGTCACCATTCTTGTTCTCAGCAGCAAATGTAGTTAATAATAGTAAATACTACTCATAATATATTATTGGATTTATTATTAACTACTAGCAGTATTATGTACTTTTTCACTATGCTCATAACACCATATTACTTTCTTTGTTTTTACTGCCACCATCCTCCCGTTTCGTCCCCTAATATAGTCAATAGAAGCTGAAATATTAGGAAACTCTCTGAATTAGTGTTTTATACAAATGGTTTAAATTTCATTAAAATCGAATATATGTATTTGAAGTTTTAAGGGTCTTCTGTCCCCAATGGTTCACTTACAGGTGATGGGCACGTAGATTCGGCACATAGAGGTCAATATAGAGATTCGGGACCATTGTCTCCAGCAGAGAATTTTATACATATGATATAAATCTCATCAGAATAGGATATATTTGAAGTTTTAAAGTGTCAAATTTGTCGAACACCCTGTATAAAATATTTTTTTCATTTCAGTGAAGAAAATTAAAAACAAAAACCGACATCCAATGAATGTGTAATAAACGAGTAACGACCCTCAATTTGGTAAAATAAATTTAGTTGAGAACCAATTTTAGGTTTGTGGTTTAAATCGGGAAGGAAATCAGAATGACGAACTTACATGGAAGAGTAATTCGTCTGGCCGAATCTGACTGAAATAGAAATGTTACATAAGCAAAAAGGGATTACCATTCTTCCTCAAAATAAATAATGGCTCCACAACTAAATAGATATGAAGTTTTATTCACGGGAACAAAGGAACAAAATGAAGATAGTACAATGGGCTGATTCATGTCGATTAGATGAAATAATATCCTGGAGTTCCTCGATCCGTCTACCATTGGCCGAGGTAGCGAGCTCAGGATATACGTCTTGACTGTTTGAGATATAAGCTGGAACTGAAGATCTGCGTGGTTTGGCTTTCATGCCAAAACGATGATTCATCACGTATGAATTTAGTTACACACAGAAGTGCCATACGCCACACAGTGAAGAGACGATGATTACATAATCACCAAGCTCACTGCCAGTCACGTAGACTGATACAAAATAGTTCGCTCATGCAACTGCTACATATATAAAAAAGGTTATCTCCACTTTTCTCCTAAACAAGTATCTTCCTATGTTCATCATGACAATGAATTAGCTCCTTTGATTTCTTAAATATTCCAATTTGATTGGCCAAGACAATTGTCCTTGACCAATCAACAGACACTTAATTTTGGTGGGCAGGATGCAAAACTCTTTTGTCTGTCCTCTTTATGTAAGCTGTGTTGACGGGAGAAGATGCCGAGAAACGCAACTCCCACCTTTTGAATGTGATCGCCAAACTGTCTACATCAAAGGGCCTTCACTTCATTTGTATCTGAGGTATTCAAGAGAGCAGTCTAAACGAACGTTAAACAGACATATTTTAATAGTTGGACTATTCAAGCCGCAAAATACAATTAGTTTTGCAAGACATTTTCTATACATATGATCAATCACTGTACTGAACAAGTAACGACCTACACCTTGATAAAAGTATTTTTCAAAATTGTTTTATTTAGTTTAGTGTTAGTACAAAGCCAACCTAAAAATGTTTATGGTTAGGGTTAGGGTTAGGGTTAGGGTTTAGAGTTAGGGTTAGGGTTATATATAAAATTATAAGAACAGTTCATGTTTTGGATTTTTTTGTGCTGGCTACTAGAGGTGTCAGGTAGGTCAACATTTTTTCCACTGTAAATGTCCGGGTTAACCACCATCATCATCATCTTTATATTCTTTTGGTTATATTTCAGGGTTGCCAGACTATAATAAATGTCTATGTCTGAAGCCAAACTTTTCTGGGAAAAAGGTCCAAAAAAGCCAAATTGTAAACTGAAGCCACACTTTTAGGAAGAAAAAAAAGCCCCCAAAAATACCAAATTGAAAATTTTCTTTTAATGCTATATAAAGAAAAATTGGCTATATTGAAGATGTTAACTCTTGGCTGTATTGAATCTTTGCTCCTAAATATTTGTCTTTTTTTAAAAATTAGTTTCCTATTGTTTTCTTAGCGGTGATGAAGTAAAGGCGTTCCCTATGAAATTGAAATCATGGCATTTTATATATGCTTTCTGGGAAAAAAAAAAAAAAAAAAAAAATTTAGTTAATTAAACTTGCGCTATTATTTATGTTTAAATAATTGTTGATAAATTTGTAGTTGAGTACCCTCAGCTAAATCCCATTCCGACAAAAACTAAGATTCTCCTTTTTTTAGGTGATTACATGTTGAAAAAGATAAACAATTATTTCCCAATTTAGAGTAGAGGATCAGTTTTGTATATGAATTTAAAGTAAAATTATCAGCCATTTCTGTCTGATTGTCTATCCGGATAACATTTTAAGACCATATAACCAGATTTTTTTAGCTAAGGGAGATAAGTTGTGAGTGTTTTTTTTTTAGGGGAGGGGGGGAGAGAGATTTTTTTAAAAGCCATTAACCTTATCAAAAACCTTAAGTCCGGGTGGAAATAGCCCCTCAACCCCTACCCCCAAACACTCCCTTAATCCTATCATTAACCTTAAGTTCAGGTGCTCCCACCCACCCCCAAAAAAGAATATGTTACATCTAAGATTTTACTATAACGGTTACATATCATTCAAACGCTATCTGGCCATAAAGTGAGTGATCATTTTACATTAAATTTATATGCGAAACTGATTCCTCAATCAAAATTCTAAAATAATTGTTTTTCTTTTTTATCCAAGTTTTTCAGGGTGTTCATACATAATAGCCCCAGAAAAGTATAATCTCATTTTTTGGAGGGGTGGGGGATGATTTAGCTGAGGGTCCTCATCAACAATAATACCAAAAAGTTAATAATCTTGAAATTTGCACTCGCATTAGATTTTAGATTTTATTTTATGTAAATTTGATTTTTGTGAAAATGTTTAAAAATCTCTAGAAATTAAAAATTAAAATGTAGAATGTTGCTATTTTCACATAATGCTTTCTTTTTTAATTAAAAAAAAACAAATTGTCTAACATTTTTTGTTACTAAAAGAACCAATTAAAACAAATAATATTCATTTTCTTTACAAGTTTCAAAGTTCATTATTTGAAAATAACATTCCACATTAAATGAATGTTTTATTTATATCGGAAATGGTGTTGAATGCATGAAAAAAGCATTGAAATATGCTAATATATTTCTCACCGTATTGATTATGTTGTTCGAACGTGAATGTATATTTAGGTATGGACTCTTGATTTGATAAAAGCTGAAATCAGCAGTTTCTTTCAACCAATTAACACATAACTCAATAAGTCCCGGGTTTAACTAATAAAACAAAATTTTTTAGATAAAATTCGACTTTATTTATCAACTTAGTTTCTTTCTAGGGTGATACACGGATTCTAACGCTTCTAACAATTTGATGCTTTTTTTTTGTAGAACGATTTGTCTTTTGCCTAAAACTATGCCTCAGTTTACGATATCACTTCTTCATTGGAGCCAAATCTTTTCCATGGAGAATTCTTTTGAGGCCAGACCTGGAAAATAGGGTGTGTGTGGAAGCAATTCAAACTGCACTTTATGTTTTTTTGCCATTGTTGCGATCGACTTGTGACATGGTGCATTGTCTTGGTGAAAGATCACTTTTTTCTTCATTTGTAACCATTTTTGGCGATTTATTCCTTCAAACATACTAATAATGCTATATAATATTCGATATTGATGGTTCTTTTTTCCTTAAGCTAATCAAAGAACAAAATATCTTGCACATCCCAAAATACAGAGGCCAAAACCTTGCCTGCTCATGTTTGTGTCTTTGGTCGTCTTTCAACTGCTGACTGGTGGATCCATGTTTCATCCATTGTCACATATTGACTCCTTTTTGTTGCATTGAAACAGTTGCAAACAACGCTTTGAACAATCGGCAGATTGTTTTTGATCGACTGTGAGCAAATGTGGCACCCACTTTGAACACAGCTTTCTCATTGACAAATGTGCATGCACAATAGTGATGTCTTCAACTCCTCTGTAATCCCATGCAACTTCAATTTATGAATGGCCAAAACGAGTTTCTGGACTTTTTTGATGTTTTCCAAGACAACTACCAAATTTGGGCGACCTAAGCATTCAACATCATTTGTGTCTGTATTTAAATTCAGCATACCACCTCTTAATTGTTGTTTCTGACAGAGCAAAGTCTGAATAACACTTATTAAGCCATTGCTTTGCTTGAACAGTATTTTCCCCATCAGAAAGTTAGGTTAGATAAGTTAGTTTGAAAGTCAATTTCTAAAAGCCATCCAACACATGCCCGCATGTAAAACGGAATGTAAACCGAATATGATGATGATGATGATGATGATGATGATGATGATGATGATGATGATGATAAAGCAATGCTTTATAAACACACAAAATTCAAATTTTGTTCATTCTTTTGAAAACTTGCAACATAGCTTCACTTAAATAACAGTAATTTGCAAACTAATAACCCGATTTGGCTTACATTTTTACATGTGCAATTTGATGGTTAGTACTTTATCTATATATCAGGCCCGGAACTTATTGCATCCTGTATTACATCACAAGAAATAGTCAGTCCCCAAATTGTGTGCATACTATAAAAACCCAAACATAGCCTTTTTTTCTGTTTTACCTGTTTTTTTTTTTTTCAAACAACATATGTGCATACATCACAATCCAGTTTAACCTCTTTGGGGGGGGGGGACCAAAGGCCCTTGACAAACAACAAGACACACACACAAACTTCTGTACACCCAACGAAGCACATACACGCCGCTCACTGAAGGCATATATACAGTTCATACATACACTCTCTCACTAACAAAACAGGCACGCTAATATACACACACATAGTTTCATCCCTATTCCATTTACACACACGTAAATGCACACATCGCAAGCCGAAACAAACATGAGTACTCAATTTCTCCTTACAGAGAAGTAAAAAAATTATTTAATTATAGCGTTATCTTTTATAATTAATATCAAAACAATATTATAAAGATAATAAAAATAAAGCCAAAATTTAAAAAAGGCCAATAAAATGTTTGAAGTCTGCTTTCGAAATCGTTATCTGGCCACCCAAAAAGTTAACAAATAATTGTCATGGCATCATTGGTCTGTGACGTTCAATGGATCAGCCAGTGTTTATTATTGTCATTCATTTTCCTAACTAATCTCTTCCGGTGGTCCTAGCTGTCAACCAAGGAGTGAGCAGTCTATAGTATCGCACATTATCAAAAGAAAGAATGACAAAGTCTATCCATACAAAATTAATTCATTTTATTCATCAATTTTTTAAGACAATAAAAGATGAAGTTTGTGACAAATGAGAGCTCAAACTGTCCAAGGAATTTGTCTGGGTAAAATAGATGTTTTTCACGTCAGTAGAAATTGAGTAAACATGTTTGTTTCTGCTAGCACCTTGTACGTTTACGTATGTAAATGAAGATATTTTTATGTGTATTAGCGCACCTCTGTTTTGTTAGTGAGATAATGTATGTGTCTATGCTTCACCAGATGCTGTGTCTAGAAGTTCAGTTCATAAAAGCTTCTCGTTCGTCTGTCGAGGCCTTTCGAGAGGGACCGAAATTAGCTTTTAAGGATGTACCCACGTGCGTCAGGTAGGGACGATATATACTGTAACAAAGAAGGTTTGGTTGAAAGTTTTAATATTCCTGAGAGACTTTCGGGCTCAAAATGGATCCCGGCTGGATTGTAATGTATGCACGTGTGTTCTCTCTGGGACGAGACGAGGGATAATGGAGAAAGACGTTGTGTTCAACTTTTTATACTACACACTGGCTCTCTTTGATTAGCTGAAACAAACTGCTAAATAGAGATTTTGTCCAATGAAGAGTTGTTATGCAAATACAACATTTACTGCGCTGTTACTCCCAACAGCTTTAAAAAATACTTAATTATAACGTTTTCTTTAATAATTACTACCAAATATATTCTTACCACATTTACTGTGCTGTTACTCCCAACAGCTTCAAAAATACTTAATTATAACGTTTTCTTTAATAATTACTACCAAATATATTCTTACCACATTTACTGGGCTGTTACTCCCAATAGCTTAAAAAATACTTAATTATAACGTTTTCTTTAATAATTACTACCAAATATATTCTTACCACATTTACTGGGCTGTTACTCCCAACAGCTTAAAAAATACTTAATTATAACGTTTTCTTTAATAATTACTACCAAATATATTCTTACCACATTTACTGCGCTGTTACTCCCAACAGCTTAAAAAATACTTAATTATAACGTTTTCTTTAATAATTACTACCAAATATATTCTTACCACATTTACTGTGCTGTTACTCCCAATAGCTTCAAAAATACTTAATTATAACGTTTTCTTTAATAATTACTACCAAATATATTCTTACCACATTTACTGGGCTGTTACTCCCAATAGCTTAAAAAATACTTAATTATAACGTTTTCTTTAATAATTACTACCAAATATATTCTTACCACATTTACTGGGCTGTTACTCCCAACAGCTTAAAAAATACTTAATTATAACGTTTTCTTTAATAATTACTACCAAATATATTCTTACCACATTTACTGCGCTGTTACTCCCAACAGCTTTAAAAAATACTTAATTATAACGTTTTCTTTAATAATTACTACCAAATATATTCTTACCACATTTACTGTGCTGTTACTCCCAATAGCTTCAAAAATACTTAATTATAACGTTTTCTTTAATAATTACTACCAAATATATTCTTACCACATTTACTGGGCTGTTACTTCCAATAGCTTAAAAAATACTTAATTATAACGTTTTCTTTAATAATTACTACCAAATATATTCTTACCACATTTACTGCGCTGTTACTCCCAACAGCTTAAAAAATACTTAATTATAACGTTTTCTTTAATAATTACTACCAAATATATTCTTACCACATTTACTGTGCTGTTACTCCCAATAGCTTCAAAAATACTTAATTATAACGTTTTCTTTAATAATTACTACCAAATATATTCTTACCACATTTACTGTGCTGTTACTCCCAATAGCTTCAAAAATACTTAATTATAACGTTTTCTTTAATAATTACTACCAAATATATTTTTACCACATTTACTGCGCTGTTACTCCCAACAGCTTAAAAAATACTTAATTATAACGTTTTCTTTAATAATTACTACCAAATATATTCTTACCACATTTACTGTGCTGTTACTCCCAATAGCTTCAAAAATACTTAATTATAACGTTTTCTTTAATAATTACTACCAAATATATTCTTACCACATTTACTGTGCTGTTACTCCCAACAGCTTCAAAAATACTTAATTATAACGTTTTCTTTAATAATTACTACCAAATATATTCTTACCACATTTACTGTGCTGTTACTCCCAATAGCTTCAAAAATACTTAATTATAACGTTTTCTTTAATAATTACTACCAAATATATTCTTACCACATTTACTGTGCTGTTACTCCCAACAGCTTCAAAAATACTTAATTATAACGTTTTCTTTAATAATTACTACCAAATATATTCTTACCACATTTACTGCGCTGTTACTCCCAACAGCTTAAAAAATACTTAATTATAACGTTTTCTTTAATAATTACTACCAAATATATTCTTACCACATTTACTGCGCTGTTACTCCCAACAGCTTTAAAAAATACTTAATTATAACGTTTTCTTTAATAATTACTACCAAATATATTCTTACCACATTTACTGTGCTGTTACTCCCAATAGCTTCAAAAATACTTAATTATAACGTTTTCTTTAATAATTACTACCAAATATATTCTTACCACATTTACTGGGCTGTTACTTCCAATAGCTTAAAAAATACTTAATTATAACGTTTTCTTTAATAATTACTACCAAATATATTCTTACCACATTTACTGGGCTGTTACTCCCAACAGCTTAAAAAATATTTAATTATAACGTTTTCTTTAATAATTACTACCAAATATATTCTTACCACATTTACTGCGCTGTTACTCCCAACAGCTTAAAAAATACTTAATTATAACGTTTTCTTTAATAATTACTACCAAATATATTCTTACCACATTTACTGTGCTGTTACTCCCAACAGCTTCAAAAATACTTAATTATAACGTTTTCTTTAATAATTACTACCAAATATATTCTTACCACATTTACTGTGCTGTTACTCCCAACAGCTTCAAAAATACTTAATTATAACGTTTTCTTTAATAATTACTACCAAATATATTCTTACCACATTTACTGTGCTGTTACTCCCAACAGCTTCAAAAATACTTAATTATAACGTTTTCTTTAATAATTACTACCAAATATATTCTTACCACATTTACTGCGCTGTTACTCCCAACAGCTTAAAAAATACTTAATTATAACGTTTTCTTTAATAATTACTACCAAATATATTCTTACCACATTTACTGTGCTGTTACTCCCAACAGCTTCAAAAATACTTAATTATAACGTTTTCTTTAATAATTACTACCAAATATATTCTTACCACATTTACTGTGCTGTTACTCCCAATAGCTTCAAAAATACTTAATTATAACGTTTTCTTTAATAATTACTACCAAATATATTCTTACCACATTTACTGTGCTGTTACTCCCAACAGCTTCAAAAATACTTAATTATAACGTTTTCTTTAATAATTACTACCAAATATATTCTTACCACATTTACTGTGCTGTTACTCCCAATAGCTTCAAAAATACTTAATTATAACGTTTTCTTTAATAATTACTACCAAATATATTCTTACCACATTTACTGTGCTGTTACTCCCAACAGCTTCAAAAATACTTAATTATAACGTTTTCTTTAATAATTACTACCAAATATATTCTTACAACATTTACTGGGCTGTTACTCCCAATAGCTTAAAAAATACTTAATTATAACGTTTTCTTTAATAATTACTACCAAATATATTCTTACCACATTTACTGTGCTGTTACTCCCAACAGCTTCAAAAATACTTAATTATAACGTTTTCTTTAATAATTACTACCAAATATATTCTTACAACATTTACTGCGCTGTTACTCCCAATAGCTTCAAAAATACTTAATTATAACGTTTTCTTTAATAATTACTACCAAATATATTTTTACCACATTTACTGTGCTGTTACTCCCAATAGCTTCAAAAATACTTAATTATAACGTTTTCTTTAATAATTACTACCAAATATATTTTTACCACATTTACTGCGCTGTTACTCCCAATAGCTTCAAAAATACTTAATTATAACGTTTTCTTTAATAATTACTACCAAATATATTCTTACAACATTTACTGCGCTGTTACTCCCAACAGCTTAAAAAATACTTAATTATAACGTTTTCTTTAATAATTACTACCAAATATATTTTTACCACATTTACTGTGCTGTTACTCCCAATAGCTTCAAAAATACTTAATTATAACGTTTTCTTTAATAATTACTACCAAATATATTTTTACCACATTTACTGCGCTGTTACTCCCAACAGCTTAAAAAATACTTAATTATAACGTTTTCTTTAATAATTACTACCAAATATATTTTTACCACATTTACTGTGCTGTTACTCCCAACAGCTTAAAAAATACTTAATTATAACGTTTTCTTTAATAATTACTACCAAATATATTCTTACAACATTTACTGCGCTGTTACTCCCAATAGCTTAAAAAATACTTAATTATAACGTTTTCTTTAATAATTACTACCAAATGTATTCTTACCACATTTACTGCGCTGTTACTCCCAACAGCTTCAAAAATACTTAATTATAACGTTTTCTTTAATAATTACTTCCAAATATATTTTTACCACATTTACTGTGCTGTTACTCCCAATAGCTTCAAAAATACTTAATTATAACGTTTTCTTTAATAATTACTACCAAATATATTCTTACCACATTTACTGCGCTGTTACTCCCAACAGCTTAAAAAATACTTAATTATAACGTTTTCTTTAATAATTACTTCCAAATATATTTTTACCACATTTACTGCGCTGTTACTCCCAACAGCTTAAAAAATACTTAATTATAACATTTTCTTTAATAATTACTACCAAATATATTTTTACGTAAAATCGTCGGAGAAAAGTCAAAATTAAAAAAAAAGAAGGCCAATAAAAGTTTTGAAGCTCAAACTTCTTCAAAAAATACTTATAACGTTTTATTTAATAATTACTATCGAATCGATATTTCTGTAGAATCGTTGAAAAGCTAAAATTAAAAAAATAGCCAATAACATTTTTGAAGCCAAAGCTGCTTCAAAAATACTTCATTATAACGTTTTCGTTTATAATTACTATCAAATAGATATATTGGGTCTTCTGCACCGTTGTGTACATATAAAATATTTCCATCTTTAATTTACATTAGTGACATGAAAGGGAGAGATAATTCAAACTTTTTTGTGGGCGGGAAGAAAGGGAGAGATAAATACATAATCAAATAAAATTTATCAAATCTGATTTCTCCAAAATGGATGTAAACGATATGAACGTAGGGTTTTTAAAATTTATTAGAGACTTATTTCAGGTGC
The DNA here is from genome assembly GCA_963556195.1 of Sepiola atlantica. Classification (NCBI taxonomy): domain Eukaryota; kingdom Metazoa; phylum Mollusca; class Cephalopoda; order Sepiida; family Sepiolidae; genus Sepiola; species Sepiola atlantica. The sequence continues at coordinate 51,375,439 of OY744525.1, read as the reverse complement.
CGATACCTGCATCCGTGGCACTAAGATGAGACTTATCTCAGACACAATTAGAAGCGTCCCCTCAAAAAAAGTTTGAATTATGTCCCCCTTTCATGTCACTCTTTTAAATTAAAGACAAATATATTTCATAGGTACACAACGATGCAGAAGCACTAATTTTGGTTGAATAATTGAATAAACAAAGGATACCGTAATAATTAAATTTAACTTTCAAAATCATATTTAAACAAAATAATTAAGCATAAACTTTTTTTTAAACAGAAATATAAAAAAAAAACAATGTGAAATAAAAATGAAAGTACAAAGACTCACAGGCAACGTCGGGTAGATATAACCAGTAAACAATAAAAGCAATAATATGCTATTATTTACTATTATCAATTAAATTTGCTGCCAATAACAAAGATGGCATCCATTTCAATTTACATTTGCTGCTGATAATAAAAATGGTATCCAGTTTAATAATATCCCTAGTCGAATAAAGTATTTAATGAAAGGAATCAAAATGAATGACATTTTTAGTGTTCTGAAGAACATGATGGCATGATCCGCAAGAAGTACTAGCTATTCAGAATGAAATACTGATGTTGCAGGAATTAATGTATCGATAACAAAGGTCGATATTTTTTCAACTCCCAAGGTTTAGGCCAGATATTTTGTATGAAATTTTAAGCCATTAAATGGATCTCTGAATTGTTTATTGACAATTTATTGATATTTTGGGGGCAACTTATGAAAAATATTTTTTTTATTCAATCCTTAAAAAATAAACTTCATTGGGTTTTTTCGCCCCAAATTGTACTATAGAAAAAAATGGATGAATCGATTTGTTTGAAAGAACTTGCACGTTTCTCTGTTATAAATAATAATATACATTATACGATATAGTTACGTTCGTAAAACAAACAAATATTAAACAAACAACATGACGAGTAATGTTGCCCTGGCTGTCTCTCCTTTTCCAGAGAAATGTTTTCTTTAAAAAGAAAATAATCACTAATAATGTTTAAAAGTAAAACTTTATTTACTTAAAACAAAAGAAAAAATATCGGGTCAAATTTTCCTTTCCTGAAAAAATAGGTTGTTAATGTAATGAAAATTAAAATTGTTTTAAAATGCTTCAGGGACGTTTCTATTTCTATTTTATACCTCAGGAAACGAAAATTTACGTATAATCTTATACTTCGTCGGACATGTTCTCCTATAAATCTCAAAATATTAGCGACATTTTGTTAAATATTATCTTACAGTCTTACACTTAAAGTGACATCCCAACACATATCGATGAGATCCTTTGACGCCCACCCCTATACTTCGACCATTCATTGGCAGAATAGAACGTTTATGAAAGAAGGTACATTTTCATTATGGAGCGCTGAAAAAGAGCCGCTCATTTTTTATAGGAGTTGGAGCGGGAGCGGCTCCTTTTTGAAAATGGGGAGCGTGAGAGGAGCCAGCTCCAATTTTGGGCGTTGGAGCAGGAGCGGGAGCAGCTCCAAAAGTAATGGAGCGCGTAAAGCCCTGTATATATATATATATATATATATATATATATAATAAGGAGAGGTAGTTTGCTTCAAGCATTGTGTGTAAAACGTATATAGAGGAGTATTAGAAGGCTATCACAATGCAAGAAATGGAAATATGTCGGCGTTGCGAAGTAAGACAAAAACAAGTGATTTTAATTCATATATTTTTTCAAAAACTTTCAACTTCGATTTTTCCAAATTTGATGTATGGATCTGATGCTCTTTAATAACAGTAACCATCATGCAAAATCTCAGCCTGATCACATAAATAGTTTTTAATTTTCAACGTTTCCATGGCATAACTTCGGGGATACTTCATACAATATGGAGAAGTAAGACCCAGTTAATACTTTGACCCATTCTTACATTGTCAGGTGGAGGTATGCAGTCTCACGATTGGCATGTTCTTGTTTCCTGTGTACAGAGACTATATAGAGAGAACACTGCATAACCCGATGATCTTGTTTCGGACATTAGTAATGTCTTACTAATTTCTGTCTATCCATTATTGAATTCGTGATGGTTGTTTTTTCCACTCGGGTGACAACCTTGTCTCTTGTACCCCTTTTCAAGGAAACAACACTTTCACACCAGTTTTTTTTATTCCCAGATGATTTGTAAGAAATAATTCCACGTGTATATGTTTCATGGAGATTGTTCACTTACGATATTTATCTGAATAAAAGCACGGACTCGCATCTGAAAGGATCTGATGCTCTTTAATAACTGTAACCACATAGTTTCAACCTGATCAGAAAATAGTTTTTTACTTATCAACGTTTCCATGGAATAACTTCGGGAATACTTTATACAATATGAAAAAGTTAGACCCAGATAATACTTTGGCTCATCCTTATGTAGTCAGATGGAAGTATGCAGCCACATGACTGACTTATGTTCATGTTATTTCTTATTTAAGATATCAAATTATGGTTATTGACTTACATTTCTGAACAGAATTATTAGTTATGTACTGATATAGTATGGGACTCAATTTCCACCAACTTTGCATCGTTATCTTCCTAAAGAAGGTCGGATGTTACATCAGCGGAAACGTTGTGAGAATAACACTCAAGATGAGAACAGTAGGCCGAATAATCCAAATAATTAATTGTCAGCTCAAAAATTCAGAAACATTGTATGTTATGCTTGCTTAATTTCTGACTTCATAGAGAAAATAAGGAGCCAGCTCAATTTTCTGTATAAAAAGGTGAATTCAATTTGCAATTTTTAATTCCTGTTTAAAATGGAAGAATGTCGAAAGCTCAGTGAAAATGAAAGAGTAACTAGGTACTCGTGATTTCTGGAAAATCTACAATAGTGTGATGAACAATGGACAATGGACAACTCCCCTGCTATCAAACCACAATGATGTCGTTTGCACGGCAACTGATGAGGCTGAACTACTTGCCCAGCGTTTCGCTTTAAACTCCACTCTGGACTCGGCAAACAACCCCCTCCCTAAATTTCCATTGCGGACTGAAGCCACACTTGAGAACCTGGTCATCACCCCGTCTCAAGTGAGAGACATCATAAAAAACCTTGACACCTCCAAATCCTGTGGGCTTGATCTTATACCAGTAATAATAATAAAGAAATGCTCTGCTGAGCTAGCCCTGTCCTCTCAAAACTATACAACAAATGCCTTACTGAATCTTGCTTCCCTGATAGTTGGAAAATTGCTTCTGTGGTACCAGTCTTGAAGAATTCTGGAGATAGAACTGATCCTCTAAACTACCGCCCAATCAGGCTACTCCCAATTTTTGCTAAAATCTTTGAATCATTAATCAATCTAGCAATAGTCAAGCACCTAGTTAATGCTAAACTTCTTTCTGATCATCAATACGGATTAAGACAAGCACGATCTACTGTGGATATCCTAACGGTCATCTCTGAGCGCATATACCATACACTGGTCAAAGCAGATGAAGCTAGGGCGGTAGCGCCCGATATATCCAAGGCCTTTGACAAGGTCTGGCATGAAGGGCTTCTCATAAAACTGCACTCATATGGTATTGCTGGACAAGTATTTAATATAATTAAATCCTTTCTAACAAAACGAAAGATCCAGGTTATACTCGATGGCCGTTCTTCTAAGCAACATGACATAAATGCTGGTGTACTCCAGGGATCTATTCTTGGACCACTATTGTTCCTGATTTTCATAAATTACCTCCCTGATGCCATTGCAACTGAGACAGAAATATTTTCTGACGACACCACATTCTACTCTCATCATGTGGGCAAAACCGATGCGCACATATCTGAGGCAATGGCTGAATCTTTAGAAAATGACCTCCAGTCTGTAGTGGAATGGGATCAAAAATGGATGGTAACTTTTAATGCCGCAAAGACAAAGCTACTTTCCTTCAATAACTACAAGAAACCTCTTCAACCACCGATTGTCATGGCTAATAGCACTCTGCCTGAGAGTTCATCATTCAAACTCCTCGACCTAACTTTCATAGATAACATGAATTGGAATAAATACATTAAAAACATTGCCAGGGCTGCTGCAAAGAAGGTGGGCTCCCTCTACCGTGCCAGTAAACTTCTCACACCTGACATTATCCTATATCTCTACAAAGCCACCATCCACCCATGCATGGAGTATTGTTGCCACATCTGGGCTGGTGCATCATCCGCTAGGCTCTCCCTCTTAGACAAAGTCCAAAAAAGAGTCGGCAACTTGATAAGTCCTTCACTATCACCAAGCTCCAGCCCCTGTCCCATCGCCGCAATGTTGCTTCCTTGTGCTTACTTCAATGGATTGTGCTCTGATGAACTTGTTGCTCTGGTGCCCCCACGACGTAGATTCACTAGACCAACCCGACAATCTGCCAAATCCCATCCATACACTGTGGAGGTCCCCAGATTCCAAAGAGCTTTCTACTCCAAAAGCTTCTTTCCTCGTGCAGCTGGACTCTGGAACTCCCTCCCTGCTCCCTGCTTTCCTGCCGTTACTGACATGTAGAAATTTAAAACTAATGTAAACAGACATCTCGCTGCGCAGTTCCCAAATTAGGTTGACCCCCCCCCCCCAAAAAAAAAAGAAAAAAACCTTCACCCTTGTTTCTCAGTAGCCCCTTACATCTACAGTGGAGGCCTGCCTTGTTTGAGGTGAACTATGTTGAAAAAAGTTTTGTTTTTTTTTAAATTAAAGCACTTTATGATGTTGGATGATCTCTGAGACAAAAGGGGTAAGACATAAAATATGGTCAGATATGCACTGGATTCAACTGCTGAGGCTGGTACTTACATAATGCACCAAGGAAGAGACAGAAAAATGAAAGTTTGAGACAGCAGGAAAACAACTGCTGATCTTCAGATAATGTTAAATGCTTCTAGATCAGATTCTTAGAAATGTTTCCAAAAGGATCACAAGCAGACGATTGACTGAACACGTCTTAAAGAAAAGAATGCCTTCTAATAGGCCATTATTGGGGCCTGCAGACATCCGGAAACAACTCATATTTGTGAGGAAGCACAAACATGTTACTTTTAATGACGGATGAGTCATCAGCATCATGTTTATGTCAACATCGACAGTGAAACACAGTGAAAATTCCATTATAGAAAATTAGTGAAAATCAATGGTATTATTAACAAGAACATCTAGCACATCTTAGCACATCACTGAATACCTTCTGGGCTCAATCTAATTCGCCATTGGTTCATATACCAACACGGCAATGACCTCAATCATAATTCAAAGCTGTGCAGAGACTATTTGACAAAAAAATAAAGAACTCTAATCCAACACATTTGGAATTTAGTAGATTCAAAGATTTGGATTATTTGGACTACTATTCTCATCTTGGATGTTATGCTCACAACGTTTTGTATAGATTCCCGAATTTGACATAAAAAGATTCATGAGTTCGACAAGATACCCATGAAGAAATTCAGAGATTAGTCTGTAGTCTGGTTTCTTCCTGGGTTGTTGTTAGGAGTTCGACATGGCTGAGGAAGCTTCTCCTTGACTTCAGTCATTGGACTGTTGGTTCACGTCCATGAAAGAGATGGCATTCATTACTGATAACCTTTGATGAACACCATCTCTTTCATGGACGTTAACCAACAATCCAACGACTGAAAGAAGTTTTATTTATTGACTAATTGTGTAAGTGAAAACCACACAAGCCACACCTCAAAAACAAACTTCTAAAAAGCGATCATATTTTCATACAAAACAAGGCTCCATCATCATCATCATCATCATCATCATCATCATCATCATCATCATCATCATCATCATCATCGGTTTAACGTCCGTTTTACATTCTGACATGTGTTGGAAGGCTTTTAGAAATTGACTTTCAAGTTTACCTATCTCTATCCAGGTCTTTATTTATTTCTTTTTCTCTCAACTCCATTCTTATCACTTCCTCCCATGTTTTTCCTTGGCCTTCTTTGTGGGCTAACCCTGCCACTTCAACTGTTCTACATCTACTAACCCAGGAACTCTTGTCCATTCTTTCAACGCGGCCATACCATCGAAACCTCCACTTCTGCACAAATTTCCCTATATTGTCCAGATTTAATCTTCCTCTGAGCTCATCAGATCTAAGCCTGTCTTTAAGACTTGCATTACACATCCATCATATCATTCTCATATCATTTCTCCTCATACAACGCATTCTCATATCATTTCTCCTCATACAACGCATTCTCATATCATTTCTCCTCATACAACGCATGTCCTCAACCCTCACTGTCCAGGTTTTTCTTCTATACATGATCATACTGCATACGCATGTCTGATAGACCCTTCCCTTGGTTGACAGTTGTAACACTCTGCTGGTTAGTAATGACATAAGTTCCCTAATTCTAGCTATCACAATAGCACCTGCTCAACCCTGTGCCCCAATGGCAAGAAAAATACAAAATTGCAAAACTAGTGATCACATGATGTTTCTACAAATACGTCCGCATGCCAAATCATTTCTTCGTGCTTTGAAAAAAAAATTTCTTCCCAGGATCCGATGCCAGGCTATATAAACTAGGGAGAGAAAGAGGAAGAGAAGACACAGTGAGCTAGCACCCTCTTCCTGTGACAAACACATATTCATAAACTGATATAAGGCAGTACACTGTCAAGTAAACTCACTTACACACAAGTTCACACATATACTACAGATTAAATAAATCAAGGCAAACAAATATATACACACTGTCTACAATACCTAATGAAATCACACACACTCTCACATGCATGTTCACACTGACAGAAGGCGAACATATATATACACACTTCTTAAACAGACGGTTTTAGTTTCCTCGCTTTGAGCATTCTACAAACAAGAGAACATTTAACTTTTCAACTCACAGAAACGACCAATTTACAAACACAAAATATCTTTCATACCTCTGTAAGTTTGTGTATATATATATAGGCATTTTAACCTGAAGATTCCCCCCGGAGCTGAAACGCGGGAGCCTCATCTCCCAGAACAGAATAGCTTTTAACCACTTTTATGTCTCATTACAAAGATTAAAATAAAAATATACTGATACTAAACCTTATATCTAGAATCTTTATTCCAATTTTAATTTAAATTTTTTAAAAGCGTACTTGGTTGGAGCCTTTAAATAGAAGACGGTCATCTGGCATGTGGAGGAATTCCGTCCCTATGCTAATAAAAAAAGGCATAAGAAGACAAAATTCTTAGCGTAGGAATACAAGTAGAACACTATGTACACTGAGGAAGAAAGGAAAGTTTTTTAAAGTTGTTGTAGGAAGACAAGTTCTTGCTGTGAATGTCTTACAAGAGAGAACCAGAGATAATTTTCTATGGAAATAACGATAGAGAAGAGAAAGACTAGCAAAGTCTCTTCTGTGAAAAAGGGGTTGTAGAAAAGAAAAGAGATCATCCTCCATTAGATTGCAAAGTCTATTCTGTACTCTGCCAAGGCAAGAAAGGGTGCTCTGAGTGGCACCTTTCCAGATGTGGCAGTAGTTCTCCAGTGTAGGAAGTATCTAACTCTTATTTTATTTTCAGAACGAGAAAAATATATAAATCTTTCAATGGTACTTTGTTAGATTGGGACCCGCGCTAAAAGTCCATCGGCATCGGTAAAAAGCCGAAAACCCCCGAAGCGGTTGGTCAATGAAACTACGAGAAAATGAATAACTGATTGAAATGAATAAGCAGATGACATCTAAACTTGATAACCGAATTTTTTACGTCTGCAAACGAGCCTGCCTTTCCCAACCCCCTAACCCCGCCCTAACTCTAATTCCTAACCCTGCCCAAACTCTAACCCTGCCCTAACCCTAATTCCTAACCCTAACAAAAGCAACAATAATAATCAGTAAAAAAAATAATAATAATTTTCGTGAAATTAAAAAACAACAACACGTGATTAACCTTTTAATTTAAACACTTATTTGAATCACTGTTATTTCTTCGTTAAAACTTTTTAATTTAAACTCTTATTTCTTTGTTAAAAAAAAATAAATATTTATTTCATACAAAATCTTTTGCTGTAATATTTTGCTTGTTTTTTCCCGCTTGGAAATCCTGCCTCGTTTGTGCTTTTTTGGACGCAGGTAAGTCAACGGATTTTTCATTCGGCACTGTCCGGCGTTTTACGTAAACATCCAGAAAGTACCAACGTCGAGGCACTTTTAGCGCGGGTCCTAATGTAAAAAACACCCTTTCCTGAATGAAGAGAACCTTATGAACTTACTTGATCTAAGATGTGTGAAAGGTTATAGCAACATTATCACCCACATAGCAGCTTAATTCTAATCAGTTCTTCCAATTCAGCTAAAATATCAATTGTTCAACAAACCACCATTACGACTATCCCTTTCTCATCATTATACAGAATTTATTGAAAATCGATGGCATAACTTCGTGATTATGCTCTTTATGTGTAAATAATGGTAAAAGAAGTTCCCATAAACATAGGTCCAGAAATGCTTGGTTTCTGAGTTATAGACCATTGAAATAAATACTGATCACCATTCTTTATTTTAAACATCTAACACGTACAATGTGTGTGATAGTGCGCTGTTATTTCCACATATGGGATAGATAATCAATATCCCTGTCACAGGATCGCATGTAGAATAAGTCTGGGCCTGGTGATGCAACATGCAATAACAAAACCATAAAAAATGACACCAAACAAATATAAAAGCAGTGGGGCTCAGAAGAAAAATCTGAATGTCATGATCGGCAGGGGCTTCTTTGATAGCTAACATGGGGGACCTGGTCGGCATCCTGCGAATGTTGGCCTTTCTTATTTCACATAACATAATACAACAGACCAAATAGAGGTAAATTAATATGATCAACACAAACCAAAAGTCATGCAAAGGAAGAAATAGACCACAAAGGAAATTCATCTAGCAATGGAGTGCTATTACAAAAGAAACCCCCCACACAAAGAGGCTCCTTTACACATATAGAACATACTCCCAAAGTTATGCAATAGATTTTCCACACCTTGTATACACACATGTTATACTTGTTTATTATTATTATTTGTACCTACTAGGAGTTATCACACAGGTCATCGTCAGTGATTGCTCACCGACAACAACCGGTGGTGTTCGCTGGAGTCTGAGTGACAACAAGCCTCCCCAGATTTCCAGTACTCTCCACCGCTTTTCGATAACCACCACAAATGACCTTATGGTATCGCAACAGCCGCTTACCATTGATTTCTCGCTGGTAAGAACCATTCGTCTTCTCTGAGATTTGGGTGGCAATAAGCCTCCCAAGGTCCCAGCACTCTCCACACTCTTCCAGTGGAGGTCTGGTTTATGCTGTCCCTCCTCGGTCTTCTAATTTACCTTGACCCTCTACAACTATTTTGTGTGGTGTCAGCCTAGGCCGGCGCCATCTTTTTTTTTGGGGGGGGGGCAGCTTATGATGTTTCTTGCAGTTTCTGTTCATACGGTGATGTTTTTTCTATGGTTTTGTTTTTTTGTACTTCCATGTGACTGGTTACCATTCGTAGCTTATGTGGGTTGGTTTCCGCATTCGAGGATTTTCCTTAAGATTACAGCTGTTTTGATCATTGTCGTCCTTTGTATGGTCTCAGTGATGCCTTTGATTCCAATTTCTCCCAGTCTTTTCTACAGGTTTTTTGGGACTGTTCCTAGTGCTCCTACGATTATTGATATTATACTGACTTTCTTTATGCTCCATATTCCTTTCAGTTCTCTGGCAAGTTCCGTGTATTTGCTTCGTTTTTCCGTCTCTTTGATCTTCACTATGTGGTCTGCTGGAACGGCGAAGTCTACAATTTTGAAAGATTTTTCCTTCTTGTCAATTATTATAAAATCTCTTTGCTTGTATGATTTTATCTGTTTGCACCTCCATATTGCAGAGGATTTTGTGTTTTTCGTTTTCAAGTACTTCCTCTGGTTTATGCTTATACCATTTGTCCGTGTGTTCGAAATGCAGTCGTTTGCATAGTTCCCAGTGTACTGCTTTTCCCACACAGTCATGTCTGTTCTTGTATTCTTTTGGGGCTAGTTTACTGCATTCACTTATTATGTGATTTACTGTTTCGTCTCTTTGTCCACTCAGTGTGCATTTACTGTTTACCTGGGTTTTATCTATTTTAGCTTTAATGTAGTTTGTCCTAATCGCATTGTTCTGTGCAGCCATCAGTAAAAATTCCGTTTCTCTGTTCAAAGTGCCTTTTCTTAGCCATGCCCAGTTATTTTCGTGGGTCTCTTCTCTTGTCAGTCTTATGAAAAGTCCATGTAGTTGTTTTTCTTCCCACTTTTCTTTTCTTGTCTTTTTGTTTCTGTTTTTGGTGCTTCCTGTGTTGTTTGTTGGGACGTCGTCTCTTGCTGCAGTGATTAGGCTTTTCGGTGTTCTGAGTTATGTATTTCTCCATCTCTTTTTTTGCGTCTTTCACACAATCTTCTATACTTACCAGTCCCTTTCCCCCTTCGTTTCTTTTTATGTAGAGTCTGTCAGTATATTCTTTTGGGTGTAGGACGTTGTGCATGGTCATTCATTTTGTAGTTCTTTAGTCAAGGTGCCTGAGTTCTTCTTTAGTCCAGCCTATGAATGGGCCAGAGTATCTTATTAGTGATACTGCACAGGTGTTTATTCCTTTTACTAAATTTCTGCTATATAATTTCGTTTCTCAGAGTTTTCTTGTTCTTCATAAGTATTCTTTTCCAATCTTCTCTTTCATTTCTGTAGATTTGAGGGTGTCTGCTTCCAGAACTCCCAAATATTTGTAGCTCTCTTGTTCGCCTACTGCCCTCATCTCCTCTTGATTGGGCAGTTCCATACTCTCTATTGTCTTCAGTTTTCTCCTTTTTCATCTCTAACAGTGCACACTTTTCCATTCCATTTGAATGTCCTGGCTGAAGATTTTGGTCGTATTTATCAGATTTTCCAGTTCCTTTTGGCTTTTTGCAAATAGTTCCAGGTCGTCCATGTACATCAGGTGGTTTATTCTTTGTTCTCTGTCTGTAAACTTGTATCCAGCATCACATTTTCTGAGTATGTAGTTGAGTGGCATCATGGCTATTATAAACAGTAGTAGTGATAGGGAGTCTCCTTGGAAAATGCCTCACCGTATTTTTATATCAGTCAGGTGTTGTCCGTCAGCTTTCAGTTCTAGTCTCCATGTTTCCATTGCTTTCTTAATAAGATTAATAATCCTGTCGAGTATTTTGTATATTTGCAAACATTCAATTATTCATGTTTGAGAGATTCTGTCGTAAGCTTTTTTGTAGTCAATCCATGTCATGGATGTGTTCCTTTTCCTGCTTTTTACCTCGTTCAGGATCTTTTGATCACTGTATAGCAGATCATGCATCCCACTTTTCCTTTTCCAGCATCCTTTTTGTTCTTCGGGGAGCAGTCAACGATTGTTCAGGGATTGGTAGATTTGTTCTCTCAGTTGTGCCGTTACGATTTTCCACATTGTTGGTAAACAGGTTATTAGTCTGTAGTTGTTTGGGATTGTTCCCTTTTTTGCATCTTTTTTTGTATTAGCGTTGTCCTTCCTTTGGTCATCCACTCTGGTACGTCTGTTTTGTGGATACACACTCTCAGTTTCTGCGCTAGCCTTTCATGTAGGGTCGTCACTAGCCTTTTAGTCTAGCTCCTATAGGGGGTTGTTAGGGTTTTATTTAAGCCTCATATCGGTGGCTCTGGGTAGTGGTAGTATCTTTCAAGTTCGGCAAGTGGACGGCATCACTGGTTCTCACTCATCTTCTAAATATCTCACATGTTGGCTCCAAGCGCTATTCCCCGGGAAACCATTTCAGCTAGTGGGCTAAACCATGTGAGGGTGTAATGTCTTTACACGGCACCAGTGGGCATATGAATCTCATGGACACAGGTCACCGGCCATAGCAGAAGAGTTCCAAGAATAACTTCAATGACAACATGAAACCCAGCCATTGGATTATAACCCCACTGCCTTGTGTGTATCTCCAGGAGGAGAAAAGGCTATGGGAATAAACCCATAAACTAAATCCAGAGTGAAGCCCCTAAGCCAGAAAGGTCTTAACCCGCCACAGTCTGCCTGTTTCAATGGGTGCTTGGAACTAGGGATAAGACTGAAAACCCTGCACCAAACAAACAAAGGAAAACAAAACCACAAATCTTGCAATTAGCAAGCTGGAATGTCAGGACAATGTACCCTGGCCTCTCTGATGATCTACAACAGATCAATGACTCTAGAAAAACAGCTATCATCGACCGGGAGCTCACAAGGCTCAACATATAGCTGCACTACAGGAAACGAGACTCACATCAAGCGGCAGCCTTAGAAAACGGAACTAAGCGTTTTTTTCTGGCATGGCAAGGAACCTGAGGAAACAAGACTGCATGGCATTGGATTCGCAATGAAGAATTCTCTACTCATCACTGTAGAACCGCCATCCAGTGAACATCCTGAGCATTTACGCTCCCATGCTATGCTCTCCAGCTGAGACCAAGGACCAGTTCTATGAGGATCATGACACCACCATCAAATACATCCCTGTCACAGAAAAATTGTATCTACTTGGTGACTTCAATGCACGAGTGGGTTCTGACTATGACTCTTGGCCAAACGGCATCAGTCATTTTGGTGTCGGCAAACTGAACAAGAACGAACAGAGGCTCTCTGAGTTGTGCTCCTACCACAACCTCTGCATAACCAACACATTCTTCACCACTAAGCCCCATCATCGAGTATCCTGGAGACACCCAAGATTACATCACTGGCAAAAGTTAGACCTTGTCATCACACAGAGACCCTCACTGAACTGCCTTTTCACCACACGTAGCTACTACAGTACTGATTGTGACACCGACCACTCCATGGTTGGTAGTAAAGTCCATCTCCAGTCAAAATGGATCCATCGAACGAAGCAGAAAAACCCTTGCATTAACACCAGTAGGACGGAAATACCAGACCTACGCGAGTGCTTCACCGATACCATCAAGGACGCCCTCAAAGACTGCTCTACTGGCAATGCTGGTTATCAATGTGGGTTAACATCTGTGATGCCATCTACAACTCCGCAGCGACCACCTTTGGTGGGAGAGAGAGAGAGAGAGAAAACCCCAGACTGGTTCGAAGCAGGCATTGCTGAATTAGAACCAGCAATCAATGCCGAAAGTGAAACCCTCGTTTATTACAAGAAACCTTCTGAAAAAACAGTTGCTGCAAGGAAAGCCAGGAACACCGCTTAACAGATTGCTCAACACTGTGCCAATGATTACTGGTTAGACCTCTGTGAGAGTATCCAGGTCTCTGCTGACTGTGGCGACATTTGTGGCATGTACGATGGTTTGAAGAAGGCCTTTGGCCCAAGCATAAACAAGATCATACCCCTGAGATCAACTGCCGGTGACATAATACTAGACCGTAGCAGGCAGATAGAGAGGTAGTCTGCGCACTACCAGGAACTTTACTTGGTAGAAAACATTGTCACTGACGCAGCAGCCAAGAGGATCAGCTGTTAAAGAAGAGCTGGACGCCTCCCACCTCTATAGGAGAACTAAACAAGGTCATCGACTCCTTAACCTGTGGCAAAGCTCCAGAAAAAGATGGCATCCCACCTGAGATCATCAAGATGGGAAAGAAGACAGACCTATTCCACCACCTGCATCAGATACTGCAGCGATGCTGGAAAGAAGAAACAGTGTCCCACGAGATGCGTGTCGCAAACATCATCACTCTGTACAAGAATAAGAGTGACCATGGTGACTACAACAACTACCGTGGAATATTTCTCCTCAGTGTTGTTGAGAAGGTCTTCGCCCGTGTCGTCCTCAACAGACTGCATTTGCCTGTAGAGCATGTATAACCTGTGGGTTTAGAGAAAGAAGATCAACCAGCCCCAGGAAAAATGCCACGAACAGAGACAACCACTGTACATCGTCTTCATCGACCTAACCAAGGCCTTTGACCTTGTCAGCAGAAAGGGACTTTTCACTTAGCTGCAGAAAATTGAATGTACCCCCAAGCTCCTGAAAATTATCACATCTTTTCATGGGGACATGAAAGGTTAAACAGGGGTGCATACTCGCCCCAACACTCTTTGACATTTTTCTCTCTGCTGTTGTCCTACGCCTTCAACAAGTTGGAGGATGGAGTGGTACCTCCTTACCAGAAGCAGTGGCAGCCTCTTCAACCTTGCCTACCTTCAAGCTAAGACCAAAGTACGAAAGATACTTATACATGAGATGCTCTTCACTGATGATGCAGCACTGGCGGTGCACTCTAAAGAAGCATCATCAATTGCTTTGTGCATGCATGCAGAGAGTTTGGCATGACCATCAACCTAAAAATGACTAACATCATCGGCAAAGATGTAGGCAGTACCCCAAACACCACCATTGGTGACTACACCATTGAGGCTGTCAAGGACTTCACATACCTCGGCTCCACTATCTCCACTATCTCCAGCAATCTCTGCCTGGACTCAGAACTCCACAAACGTATCGGCAAGGTGGCAACAACCTTGGCTCACTTGACAAAGAGAGTCTTGAACAATAAGATGCTGACCACCAATACCAAGATGAAGGTGTACCAGACTCGTGTGATCAGCATCCTGCTCTACAGCAGTGAATCTTGGGCCATCTACTCCTGCCAAGAGAACAGACTCAACACCTTCCACCTGCTCAACCTCAGGAGAATCCTAGTGTTACATTGACTGGTTTTATAATAAAGTTTATAATAACTTTTATAATAGTTCTTAATACTTGTGTCGTAATCTCTTGGTCGTCGTAGAAGAAGAAGAGCTCTCGTCCGTTGATCCAAAATGGGGCGATGTGTCGTTACTACCATTCGCGTTCCATTGTGTCGCCTCTTGCAGCTATTTGTACTAACCTTAAAATCGCTGTCGCAGCTTTTACCGTTTTTATTAATTCAAGCTATTTTTTTTATTTACTAGCTAATAGACGACAATGAGCGATCATTGTTTAAGAGAGAGAGAGAGAGAGAGAGAGAGAGGTTACGCTAGTAATTTCTTAACTATTTAGTCGCTTGTACAGGGAGGGAAATTGGAGATTCATTCTGTGGCTCTTATGTTGAGATTCAAATCCCTTAAGCTTGTAACAGCTACATTTTATCGTTCGATGTTCTTTCGTTGGCTTCCAGGCAAGAACTGTTGAAATCTCAATTTAGTTTTCTCACAGCGAAAAACTCTGACGTCACGAAACCTCGTGATCACGCAGGTGTGATCTAACCTCTGAACTTAAGGTCTTGTCAATGTCACCCGAACCGTGAGAACAATACCGAACCGAACTTGCACGAGATGACTTTGTCACAAATCGCGCAAGTCAAACCAGATCTCCAATAGATGCGTCCATCCTCATAGCCATTATCCAACACTAAGAATCACCTGGCAGGACCATGTCTCAAACAAGAGCGTCCTTGATCAAGCAGACATCCTAAGCTTGTTTGCTCTGCTCACCCAACAATAACTTTGGTGGCTTGGCCATGCCAGGCGAATGGACAATGGGAGGATCCCAAAGGATATTCTTCATAGTGAGCTTGCAACCGGCTCCAGACCAGCAGGAAGACCTGTCCTACGCTATAAGGATGTCTGGAGAAGAGCTGTAAAAGCATGCTCCAATAGTAGTGAGAAGAGGACAGACCAGCAGGAGAGACCAGAGTCTGCTGATCCAGGATAGGTTTGCACACTCACAGCAGACGCTGCAATTCGTCAATGGATTAATCTGAGGTACAGAACTCCATTGTCTCCTGAGACAGATGGACGCCAATAATTTAAGCCCCATAATTACTATTCTCAATTTTATCGGATACATTGAGGGTTCTTTATGCCAAATATGGTGCAATCTTTACCAATAGTTTTAGAGCCTATAAGTGTTTATAATTATTAGTAGTAGTAGTAGTAATAGCATTTTAATGTTCCTATCTGTTTAGGACATCTCAAACATCCCATGAGCTAATCATGCTAAATTTAATGCAATCCTATCCAATACTTTTTGAAGCTCTAAGTGGTTATTATTAGTAGCAATATTATAGGTAGTAGTATCAGCAGTGGCATTAATATAACTTTGACCATTCTATGACACATCTGGTATGCCAAGGGTGCTTCGTGTCAAATTTGGTACAATTCTGTCGCATAGTTTTAAATCCTTTAAGTGGCAAACCAACAGACAGATAAAACAAAATGTTCAACTATAATATAGATTCGAGTTTTCCAACTGTAGATAAATTACGCTTTCAGCTATTACGCACCGCTTTCTGAAAAAGAAAAATAATGCAGTTATCTGAGAGAGCAAATATTTACTCAAATGTAATGTGACATATGGCTTGACAGTCTAATAGCATTTGTTGGCTTCGTTCAATGACATTTAAATTATGAAAACCAATCCTTCTTTCTTATTATGCCTAATTATAAACATGACAGAATTATTCGCACCAACTTTTGCCTAATTGTACATTTAAATAAAAAAAAATGCTGCTGATGATTGAATCGGCAATATTGATCTGCAAAGGCCAACTGAGGCAATCATCAAGGTCTTGCACCCTTTTGACCCAACTCTAAACAGATGCACTTGGTTTCAGAATTATTCACCCTACTGATCATCATCATTATCATCATCACCATCCTAATATTCGGTTTAACGTTTTACATGCTGGCATGCGTTGGACGGCTTTAAGAAATTGACTTCCAAAGTAACCTATCTCTGGCCAGGCCTTTATTTATCTTTCTTTTCGTCAGGTCCATTTTTATCACTTCCTCTCATGTCTTCCTTGGTCTTCCTCTCTGAACTAAATCTGCTACATCAACTGTTCAACTGTTCTACATCTACTTACCCAAGAACTCTCATCCATTCTTTCAACGTGGTCATACCATCTGCACACATCTACCTATAGATTTAATCTTCCTCTGAGGTCATCAGACCTAAGTTTGTCTTTAAAACTCACATTACACATCAATCGTATAACACTCATATCATTTCTTTCCATGCAACGCATGTCCTTAATCCTCACTGGCTAGGTTTCACTTCTATATATCATCACACTGTGTACACATGCCTAATAGACTCTTCCCTTGGTCGACAGTGGTAACGCTCTGCTGGTTAAAATGGCATAAGTACCCTGAACTTACTCCACCCACTCCTAATTCTTGCAATTACACTAGCACCCGCTCCATCCTCTGCTCCAATTGTATTACCAAGGAATAAAACTTATCGACAACCTAAATAGCTTTGCAATTTCAGGAGAGTAGAAAGTGAACCTTGGGTTTACTTTCGGCAGCCTCGTAACTCTCACTTCCCTTATTTTGTCCTTTAGCCCTCAAATTCTATGAGCGATGTTTCTGACAAAGGGAGAAGAATTGCTGTTTTCTGGGTCAGAATCTATCCATCTAACACTTATCGTTGGCTAGTTTTTGACCTTGAAGTAGTATTTTTTAGCTCCTTACATCAAGTTGCTTCGTGCCTTGTCTGGAGTGACTTCCATAAAATAATTTTTTTTTAATCCAGATATACTTTCTCCACATCTGAGTTCATATCCATATTTGTATATTTTTTTAAGGAAATGCATATATTTCCAGATACATACTCAAGGTGCTATAGATAATTTATTCCATATTTAGATTTAAATAATTCAAATAAGTGTTCAGTTATAGTTAGGGATAAACAATGAAAGTGAAAGTAATTTGTTTTTAATCCAAAAATGAAAAATATATAAAATATATAAAAATATATCAAATATATAAAAATATATCAAATATATCAAATATATAAAAATATAAAATATATAAAATATATAAAAATATATAAAAATATATAAAGATATATATAATATATAAAATATATAAAATATATAAAAATATATAAAAATATAAAATATATAAAAATATATCAAATATATAAAAATATATAAAAATATAAAATATATAAAAATATATAAACATATATAAAAATATATAAAGATATATATAATATATAAAATATATAAAAATATATAAAATATATAAAAATATATAAAAATATATAAAATATATAAAAAATATATAAAATATCAAATATATATAAATATATATGAAAATATATAAAATATATAATATATAAAAATATATAAAAATACATAAAATATATAAATATATATAAAATATATAAAAATATATAAAAATATATAAAATATGAAAAATCTATGAAATAAAAAAATATATAAAAAACACCTTTATTGTAAAGCACTTACAAAAAATCAGAGAATGATCTGATCTCAATGAAATTTCCAGTATTTATTAATAAATGAATATAAAAAAAGAATTTATTAAAAAAAACAACAAAACT